>CM024606.1:22744911-23344911 GCA_014182555.1 Eucalyptus erythrocorys
TGCTTACCTCTAAGTGATACTCCATTGATTCAAATGTGATGTAGTCTTATCCTAACTCCTCTCACATCCTAAAAGCTTTCTAAAAATCTTACATTCTCAAATCCTCTAATCTCAAGGATCACTTCGTTGGAGCAGGTATTGAACAAGTATGTCCACAAACAACACATTTACCAGAAATGGTCATGCTATTTCTGCAAGTAGTGAATTTTGTTTTTTGTGTTTGGGGATTGTAGGCTTTGTCTTCGCATCACTTCACTTATTGTTGAGAAAAGTTTAGAAAAAGTCTTAAATTTATTGCAATTTTTTTTCCAATTTAATTTTAAACATTTTATTGATATCAATTTAGTCATAAATATTTTAATTTAATAACTATAAATTTCTTTTCCTTCAATATCAATAAATTTGTTTCTTTAAATATTACGCACATGCATATGGTCCCCTGTTTGTTTCTCTCACTCACTTCTTTATTGCCTTGTTTATTATACCAAAAAGGGAGAAGAGTAGATACACATCTGTGTTAGACAAGGGAGAAATGTTCAAAGAAAAACAGATAAGGGGTGAAAATCCTAAGAAGGGAAATGGATAAAATCAAATAGAGCGAGAAGTTTTTATGATGGAAGGATAAGATAAATAATCACATACAAATCCACTATTATGAAAAATAAGTCGAGTTATGCTCTAAAGACAATGATCGTGATTATGCATTGAAATATTGAAGAACTATAATCGACTGCTTTACCTTCAAGATCAATCAAACTTTTCCTCACGGTATTTACTCTACCCCATGAAAAATCTGAGTTAGACCCATCAATTTAAGTATCCTTCTCTATCGATTTATTTTTTTGTTGAATCTCTAATGCTGACCTTCATCCTCTATCACATTTTCTAGACCAGACCATGACATCTCTAACTTTGAACTTCATCCTCTCTCTTTTTTCTCAAACCAAACCATGAAGTTTGTCATCGGGCCTACGTTGCTATACTGCAACACTCACATGGTTATTGTCATGAGCGTAGTAAAAATTCAATACTTTCATTTGAAATGATCGTTATAAAAGAGTTCAAGTCCGAACCCATCAATATATCCAATTGAACTCACTTTCTCTCAAAAGCTTAGGTCAATGAGTTATGATCAATTACGATATATAAATTATTCAATACCACACCAATTTTTTCGATGTGAAAGTTCTCTAAGATATTTCACATGTTCATCATAATACTTACATTGGGAAAAGTGCCAAAAAAGTCCTAAACCTTTTGCCTTTGTGCCGATTTAGTCCTAAACCTTTTTTTGGTGCCGATTTAGTCCTAAACCTTTAACATTGTGCCAATTCAATCCTTTCCGCCAATTTGGCCGGATTTTGGCGGGACGGCCGGACGCGGCGTGACGTGGCCTTGCTCGGCCGACGTGAACAACTTTTAATAATATTTTTTATTTTTTATTTTTATTTTTATTTTTATTTTTATTTTTATTTTTGTTTTTGTTTTTTCTTTTTTCTCCAACCGGTCGCCGGTCCGGCCGGCCTCGCCACTCGCGCCACCTCGCCCATGGCCGCGGGGCTCGACCTCGCCGGATCCGGCGAGGCCATGGCCGTCCCCGGCCTCGCCGGATCGGGCGAGGTCGAGCCCCGTCGGCCATGGGCGAAGCTCATCTCGCCCGATCCCGCGAGGACGAGCCTCGCCCATGGCCGGCGAGTCTCGACCCGCCCGGATCCGGCGAGGCCATGGCCCGTCCCTCGTCGGATGCCCGGCGAGGTCGAGCCCCGCCGTCCATGGGCGAGGCTCGTCCTCGCCGGACCGAGCTCGACCTCGCCGGATCCGGCGAGGGCGAGCCTCGCTAGATCCAACGAGGTGGCCGGCGAGGGAAAAAAAAAAACAAAAATAAATAATAATACAAAAAAATATTAAAATATTATTAAAAGTTGTCCACGTCGGCCAGCCGGCGTCCAGTCAGTAAAATCTGGCCAAAATTGGTCGGAAAGGACTGAATTGGCACAACATAAAAAGGTTTAGGACTAAATCGGCACCAAAAAAAGATTTAGGATTAAATCGGCACAAAGGCAAAAGGTTTAGGACTTTTTTGGCACTTTTCCCCTTACACACTAGACCAAAGAGCAATCCTTCTACCACCAAACTCTCAACACATTTGCATTTGACTACAAGGCCTGATTTTCCATGTTCGATGAAAATAATATATATTACATTTCTCTGTGTGCGCGCACTCGCAAGAGAGAGAGATTGATACTTTTACCAGTGAATGGTGACTCCATAGTACCCTTCATTGATGACATTGACATAGGCCGTGTCTCCCTTACGGACGTACAATGCCGGCCCAGGAAAGCTGTCGTTCACCGTCAACATGCTCTTCGTTGTGCACAGCCTCGTGAAGTTGGTCTCTCTAAGCTACACACTCTCACAAACATCATTAAACATCCCAAGTAGACGAAAGCAGATTAAACGGCAATGATCGCACCAAAAAGGAGCTGCAAAAGGGACAAGAAAAGAACAAGCGAAAAGCTCAAACTTACGACGAAGGTGTAGTATGGTCCTCGCCTTGAGCCAGAGGAAGGAGCAACAATGATGCACCCAACAGAGCAAGAAGCCATCGGAGCTCGCATAGAGAAGGACCCATTTTGCCCCCTTGCGTTTCAATCCCTATTCTGTCACTGATATCGAACTACGTCTGGTATAGAAACGGCTCACTCCTTCATAACTCTCTCTCTCTCTCTCTCTCTCATATATGAGGGCATTTTGAAGTATGATTATAATATTAAGGAAAAGTTTCAATCAAAGGTCTAAAGTACCCTCACATTCTCAAATAAAGACTCAAAATAAACATTTGTTCCAAAAAAGAATTTGAAGTACCATCATTTTCTTAAATAAGAGCCTGAAGTGAATTTTGTTTCAATTAAGAATTTGGAGTAATTATATTGATTTTAAAGAAGGTGTTGGCTTTTCAATTGATCGATGGCATTTTCATCATTTACCTTTTTTGAATTTTTTTTCTTTCTTAATTCCTTTCTTTCTTTCTTTTGTTTTGTTTTTGTTTATTTTTCTCTTTTTCTTCATCAATGGCTAGTCCCAATCACTAGCGATGCCTAGAGAGCTGGACAAGGGTTGCCCTTGCCTTGGCGAGGCCACCCTTGTTGGCCATAAGCGAGGCTATTGCCAACAAATAGCAAGGGATGGCCTCACCTGGGTAAGGCCGCCTTTAAATCCACAAGAGAGGCTAACCCTTGCCAAATCTGGGCTAGGGTCACCTCACTAAATTTGGGCAAGAATCACCAAAAAGACTAAATAAAGAAAAAAAGAAAAAATTAAAATTAAAGTTGCCTTTTGACAAAAATATCTTTGATCGGCTAGAATATTTAGCAAGCCAATTACTGGCGAGGTCAGGTCATTATTTGAATTTTTGTTTAAGTTTTTATTTAAGAAAATGAATGTACTTCAATTCCTTTTTGAAATTTTTCCCAATATTAATACCATAGATATTAGAGGATCTTCTGTGGACGTTTCCAGAGCCACGCATGGTACGGGTAAGGAGTTCAAGACCATTAGGTACGGCCACATGCATGTTGAACTCTTGGTGCATGAGCAACGCCAGGTAAAATCACTAAAAATGGTAAAAAGTGCATATTAACTTATTTTGAATATTGAAAAAGGACATGTTTCAAGGAAGCGGCACACTTCATATGAAAATATTTATATTAGTAGGGAATATTTTTCTAAAAATAATTATTTATATTTCCTGAAATAATTAGATAATAAAATTTATTTTCATTATTGACAATAATTTATATCTAATTTTTTTGTGGATGAAAAGAATATTTTTAGTTAGTTTATTTTAGTAAGCAATGATTGTGTTTGTCTTTGTAAACAAATTATGTCTCAATTGGCTGAATTTAAAAGTTTAGAATTAAATTGACCAACGTATAATAAGTTTAAGGCCTTTTTTTTTTTTGGGACAATTTTTTTCCTTTATGGTGGTAGCAGAATGGTATTTTGTTTGTAGTTCCTGTGACAGGGTTTTGGCAACCGACCACAGATGTTTTGTGGACTCTGTCTTAAGCTTCATTCTTACTGAAATCTCCTATCTACTGACAAGAAAAGAGTGAAATTGTAAAAAAGAAGGGGACAACGTTGTTCAAATTACTTTGATCTCGTAACAAAGGTATCTCATATAAATAACTATGCTTAACGATAAGGAGGCACACTATAGTGAGGCTTTAATTTACCTTTCGAAAGTACAGAATCCTGGTCTATGTAGTAGCATAAGTTGCTGCTCAATCTTAATTACCCGTCGACCAGAAATGGCGATGATCGACGGAGGACATAGCCCATTCATTATCTGATTGCCAACCGGTGGTCCAGACAAGATGCAGCTAAAACTACATCAGAATCAGCCCAGTCCATGGTTTGCCGAGGGTCGACTGGGGTTAAAGAAAAGGCTCGGCATAGATTTAGGAGTCTTCGTGCGAGTCGGATGCAGGTGAGAGTCCCACGGACGGTAGCAAGGGGATTTGCGCCTATACGCGTAGTGTGGTAGTTGGGCCTACCTACCATTGGTCCAGGGCTACCCACTTCAATCCATTACCCAGATTTGACCGGATACGACATCACCGGTGCTCAATCTAGTGGCTCTCGTGAGTCTTGCTTGTTTGAAAATCCAGGAAATTAGGCTTTATAGTAAACAAATTTCACAATGAGATCATGGGGAGCTGTATTTAAGCAACCATCAATTCCCAAGAAAATTGTAGTGACATCTCAAAGAGGAGAACACCCTCTTAACCATATTGAACGCAGAATAAACTCAATAGGGATTAAATTTGACATCAAGACACCTAAAGTGTCAAAAGTTAGTACGAATGGACACTTAAGTGCCAAAAAAGTGGCATGAAATGACACTTAAGTACCAAAATCGGAGCAAAATGAATCAATTAAGTACCAATAGCAAGAAAATTCAAGCAAAACACTAACATGACAATTTTCCGACGAGCTTAATGCAAAACGACATCATTTTGCATGTTGATGTGACTAAACAACGCCAAAATGACATCGTTTTAATGTTGATGTGGTAAATAGGGGTGTGCAACCGAACCGGGTCAACCCGGTTCCCTGTTCGCCCACCCGAAAAGTCGGAACCGGTTCCAACAACTCGACCTGTTTTAACCGGGGTCCGGAACCGGCTTCGAGGGATTACCCACCGGAACCGGTTCGACCGACCGGTTTTGGACCCGGTTGGAGAACCGGTTAAGGCACCCATTTTTCCTTACACCCAACCCTAATTTCTAATTTTGCCTCTCTCTCACGCACGAGTTCCTTCTCCGCTATGCGGCTACTCCTTCTCCGCCGCCGCTCCTTCTCCGCCCGACTCCCGAGCCCCAACCCTTCGCGAAGCTGCTGCTTCTCCGCCTGAGCCTCGTCCTTCGCGAAGCTGGGCGCCATCGCCAGAAGCCGAGCCCCGCTTCTGCTCGTCCTCAGCCCGTCCGTCCGATCCCAATCTCGCCTCGGGAAAACCCTAGCGAATCCCTCCGGCCGCCGATTCCAAACTCCTAAATCCACCGTCGCCCATGCCGTCGTCGCCGATTCCGTCGCGCCCCCTCTCGCCGTCGATCTCCAACCCGATCGCGTCTCCGGTGTTGCTCCCCATCCCGGCGCGATGGTGGTCTCGCAAATGCCGCAAGGTGCGCCGCCGTCGCCGCCCCCGATCTCTCCCGTAGCTCCTCCGCTCTTCGATTTCGGATTCGGCGATTGCGGTGCGCGCGAGTCGTCGGGTGGTTGTGGTTTTCGTCCTCGGGGTTTTTGGGGGCGGAGCCGTCGGAGGATTTTATCCAATTGAATTCCTCGTCCTGGATTGATTTTTAATGGCGGATTTCCGAATTGGCAATTCGACGGTGCTTCTCATCGCCCGAGAGAATGCCGAAGTGAACCCGTCGTTTAGTAGGGGAGTGAATTGATGGAGATGTTTCGGTCGACGTTGGAGTGTTTGTTGCGTGGATAGATGAATCTCCCCGACCCGAGCTGAATCGTGTTGTATTTGCGCTTTTGATTTTTCTGCGGATGGCGCGAGCTACTGCCCTTCTCCCGTGCATTCGGTATTCTAATGGAGACTGATGTAGTTTTTTCTTTCGCCATTTCAGGCTACGAAGTTATACTGCTTCGTTCACAAGGTCCCTGTGTGTGGAGAATGCATATGCTTTACGGAGCACCAAATATGCGTGGTAATTGCGTGGCTTTCCTTTACTTTCGATATTAGTCGCTAATGATCACACGGTTATTTTCTTGTTGTACACGGATATTTTCTTGTTGTACGCTCATTCTACCAATGATTTGAATTCCACCTACCAATGATTTGAATTCCACCTCTAAGAGGAGGGATAATTGTATGCTTTACACATGCAATTCCCAAATCAACATCCTGCACAATCAACGTGCTTTGGCTGAGAAGGACCTTAACTTGTTAAAGTATTAGCGCCCAATGACATTGGTCACTTCATTTACCTGATTTCTTTTTGTGTTTATTGTTGATAATCTTGGATTAGGTGTCGTTGGGTTGATACCATGTTAAGAGTGGTTACTTGTGATGTGATGAAATACTCTCTTTCTTTTCCTTTTCTAGTGATGTTATGAGGTACAAATTATTTACTACAACGGTGGATGTGCTTATGCTAATCGATATGAATGTTAAACGCTTTATTTTAAATATGAGTGCTGTACATTAATTTTTACAAAACATGTTCCAATATAAACAGGGGTTGACCCCGTTTCCTGACCGGAAAAACAGGGGTGGGTCGGGAATGCGGGTCCAATGTAAACGGGGTAGGGAATAGGGTCCAAAAAAGAGAACCGGTTATAACGGGGTCGGGGAACAGGGTCCGTCTGGGCCCTACCCACCCCGGACCCGATCACCCCTAGTGGTAAATAATAAAAATAATAATTAATTAAAATAAATTTAAAACAAATTTATTAATTAATTTATATATTTAATTTAATTTAAATATATATTTTATATTTTAAAAAAAAAAGGGAGGAGGAGAAGGGAGGCGGCCGGCAACGAAGGCTCAACCTTCGCCGTTGTCGTCGAAAAGGTGGGGGAGGGTCGGCTAGGGCCATTGGGCCTTGGCCGGGGCCCGGCGACCCAGGCCGACCATCAATAAAGGCTTGTATGCCCTCGCCCGGATCTAGGGCGAGGTTGCGGTCCTCTCCCAAATCCGGCAAGAGTCATCGCCCTCACCCAGCGGTCAAGGACCACCACCGCTCCCCTAGATTCGGCAAGGGTCATCGACCCTCATCGTCGTTGACTGGGGTCACGAGCCTAGACCGACCCTCCCCCACCTTTCCAAGAACAAAGGGGGGCGGCGGCGCGGTGGCAAGGGCTAAGCCCTCACTGCCGGTGCCTTCCTCCTCCTCCCCTCTCCTTTTTTTTTTTTTTTTTTTTTTTTTTAATTAATTTGTTTTAAATTTGATTTAATTAATTTTATATTAAAATTCGAATCATACCAAAACAACATTGTTTTTGTGTGTGTTTTCTTTGAGTCGCCTTTCGACAAGCCACGTAGCGTCCATTTCATAAGTTTTTACACTTAAGTGTTCCTTTATGCCAAGTTTTGGCACTTTGGACATTCTTTTGCCAATTAAATTTACAAGGAAATCAAAAGGGGCGTTGATAAAAGGAGGCATATATTGAGGCGGCAGCTGCATGTGGATCACCGCGGTGTTGTCGTTCTTCACAACGAGCACGATGTCCATCCCCCAGGTCATATGTCTGTCAGATGACAGTGTTAGAACCATACGCCTGCGAATTCAATTCCTCACGTTATACGTCTTCAAATCGGTATTATTGTTGAAATTCCCCCATCCCATCCCGACCACGTAGAAGCTGTAGCCGTGATGGTGGATCGGATGGTTCTCAGGGGCGCCAGGTTAGTCCCTTGGAGTACGATTTCAACGGCGGCACAGTAATCTATCAACTTCAATGGACAAATTGATATTGATGTAAGTGCCTTTCATTGTGGGTGCATCATACCTTAGTGCGAAGATTAATCAGGTCATGTTATACTTAGTATGGATCTACCGTTCTTCAGAAGATTGGCAAACCCTCAATTCCTTTCAATGCAGTCATACCGGAGTATTTCAATATAGGCAATTCATAATTTTGCGAGTGAGCTGGTTGATGTAACGACTATAATGGTTGAAATGTTAAAGGACTGATCACCAGTCTTGCGTTCGATTTTTCACATTGCATCTGGCAATACAACCTTCTAGGCACATGCTACGACAAGCAACAATCTATCAAGCTCTACATTTTCTACATGCACAAGTTGATCTGCTTACAACATGGATAAAGCACTTTTTCCACCAAGATTATGTGTGGTATGCCACTATGAAGAGTAAAATGAAGTTTTCGAGATTCTGGAAACTCATCAAACTTTTCAGCTTGAACACATGGAATACAAAGTGAATAAGTAGATCAAAAATTCAATAGAAAAGTCATAGGTGCTAGAGCACCGGCTACAATGGAAGCATTCTATTGCAAGGAGGGGCCTCTCCAGATCGTATTTGTACATGGCTTCATGACCTATAATCGCATCGCAATGAAAATGAAATTACATCTTGTAGTTGTCAACCATGCATCAATTTTGTCTGATCTTTGTAGCAATTTTATTGCTTGTTGATAGAGAGACACAAGTAACCTGAAAATTCTGACTAACATAAGTTAGACGGCATAACTATAAGATGTACAAAGGCGGCACGCAGTAATCACAAAGTTTTTCTTACAATGATGAAACCCCGTGATATCACATGCTCTCATCTACATATTTACCAGACGTAATTGCATCTAGCTCTGTTGCAATGATCACACCAGAGCTAGTCAAGATGATGAAGCACACATTCCACAAGTTTGAACTAGAACTCCTTATTGAGGCCAAAGAACACATGCCAGAACAAGGACTGCCGGTAATTTTCGGCATAATCATCACTTTGTGGCCTTAGCCCAGTTGGTTATGGGAACCACATGATTTCCACATAATATTGCTGGCACTTGGATCGAGCTCAGAGGACAATCACGCTGAGAAGCAATTTTCCAACATATTCCTCAAACTTTTTCAATTCTATTTCCAGTAAAGGGAGAATGTTGCACCATTAAACTAGTAGATTCGGCATTTGCCTGTACCTGCACAAACTTCTCACTCATCTGCATCTCCTTCTACATGGCTCATACAGTGTTTGATCCTGTCATTAACAACGTCCTGCATCAATGAGCTTACTTTACAATGACTAGGAAATTGCACAAGAGATGAAACAATGTTGCTTATATTGCAGAGTTATTGGCATATGTTTTCTGTAGAACTTCTTCCTTATGGTAACCTTAAAGGTTTTCTGAGGAAAAGAACCTTTTCAAATGGGTGGCAATTGAGCTTGATAGGAACAATAAGCTGTATCTTTCAGCTGCTTCTAATACACAAATGCAACTCTTCCTAACCTTTTTGCATATCTTCAGACCCTTTCACCAATGAGGATAAAGAAACAGAGGAATATTGATCATACCACAAGTAGCTCGTGCAAGCCGAGAGGTGCAGTTAGAAGAGACGGCAGGGTGCTCCTTTGCAGCTTCAGCTGTCAGAGAAGGGATACCCTGGAAATAAGCCCATATACATCACTTCCGTAATTCTTCCATGTGCAACAGAGAAGCAATAAAAGAAGTTGGAAAGTTGAACTACCTTGTGCCAATGTCTCCCAGGAAAGAGAGAGAATGGGCTGACAATTACTCAAGTAACCCCTGGAGAACACATGAATCGAATGCATCCTTTATTAATGGTTCTGCCAGCTCCTGATTAATAGAATGGAATGAGCTAATGAGCGCAATTTCTCATGCCTGGGTTCACCTCAGAAACGTAAGGACACCACCAGAAGCTTTGGTAATACAAGCACTACAACCAAAATCTTACATGCCTTTCTCAGTGGATCAGAAAAATTGAAGACAAAGTAACCATACTGAGTAATTTTGAAGCCTGAAATTGTTAAAGACTACATTCATTCATCTAAAAGATTTAAAGCCGAGACTCTTTGCCTGATGCATATCAGAGGACCATCTTTCTTAGTACAGACAAGGCACGTGAAGAAATAAACCAAGTGTAGCAAAAATTCAAGCAGTAAATAGTGAACATCATGTTATAGGATCATGTTTTCATGAACAGAATACTGCAACAGATGAAGAAAACAAAGTAAACACAGGCGAAAAAGCACAACTCAGGCAGATACAAGTCACCATCTAAAAATTATAAATCAAAGGAGATGAATGCCGGGTTCATCACGTCGTCAACCTGGATAGATCTTTTCCCAGTACACGGATACAATTTATTAGAGAACCAAAGTTACAAATAAAGAACTGACCACCACGAATGTAAGAATGTTTTATCTTTATCCACAGAAAGAACTGTCCAGCTCGTGAAGAGACGGAGCAACATAATTGCTTCTAAATCCACTTACAGCAAATTGATATTCTAATAACTCTTCAGTTCTATCGCAAAGAACAAAAAGTTGTCAACATGTAGCAGAATTTACTTCATAAACTCGGTAACTAATGTCAGAAAAGAAATTTTTACCATGTGAGCAGGCTCCACAATTGGGTACCCGGTTTTATCTCAAAACATGGCCACGAACTCATCTGGAAATGCAGTTAAGACCCTCTTGTAACATTATCAGAGATAAGCAGAGAAACTAACAGACCCAATTAAGAATTTTAAAGCAAGACAGAATCCAAATTTTTCACTCACTAAGCATGAGATTTGATCCTTTACGCCTCTATCCATGGTCAACAATGATGAGACCATCTCTTTCACCAATCCTAAAAGGCTGTGGTCCAAATACTCCATTTTCAGCCTTTAAGCATGAAAATGGACCTCCCCACAATCTTAAAGGCCTCCAAGCGGTAGCTCCGAGACTTGTCCCTGTTTCGCCCACCGGACAGCTAAATTTTCTTTCTAAAAATTGTCAGAGCCACAGCAAGAACGAGAGAAACACAATTACTCAACGATATTCGACTTAAATCTTCACCTTTTAGCTTGAGTGAAAGATGGGCCGGACAGCGACACGATCAGCATGGTGGCGCCGCTTCTGAGAACACAATTAGACGACATTATGAGCAAAAACTGAAGCCAAACTAGCGATGGCATGCCTAAGATATCACGCTCCGCAACTTCCAATTCCCATCTGCCTCAATGCCGGCATGCCCAACCATTTCCTGCATTTCAAGAATGCCCATCTCTTCGAATATCCCACAAAAGGAAAAAAAGAAAAAAAAAGAAAAAGAAAAAAGAAAGCCCCGGCATTCCATTACACCTCGAGCCCATGCACGCATTCATTGTCTACGCCTCGACTCCGATGATTCGAGCGAAAAATGAACCGTAAAGATGGCCAAAAAAAATACAAAAAGAAAACGGATACGGAACATTTGATCGATTGACGAGGGACCCACGAGAAAATCTGCTAAATTCAATGGACCCAGATAAATTAAATCGACCATCGAGCTCACCAAGAGATCGTGCCAAGCAGGGAGAAGCTTCACTGGAGCTCCAAGGGTTCAGAATCATCCACCCCTCCTGGTTTCAGTCTCGCTCGGAGTTGGTCATCATCGGTCTGGCTGAAAATTGAGCACTTGAATTTGGCTAATGCAGATATTGGGCCCAAACATTTGGGCCCTTGGGCCGGGCCCATTAGACGTTCAAATATGGTTCTATATTTCCCCTTCGCATTTTATTTATCTTTTGGTCAACGTTGGGGGTTGGTCCGATCCTAGGTTCTACTCATCTCATAAACACATAATCCTCTCGTCGTCCTTGTGCATTGAGCGAGGCTTCAAACGATAAAGCGAATGTAGACCACTGAAACTTCCGTGATGGCGAGATTCAATACTTCAATTTAACATGTTCTTTTAGGGAATAACAGGAAAAACGAATGTCAATGGCTCAACGGGAAGCCGAAATTCATGTTATTCAATGTTCTGATGCGATGATCGGAAGGTTTATGGTTGAGAAAACTCAGAGAAACCACTAAATAGGAAATTAAATTTGGCGTGGCTGGCATTGGCTTGTGGATATGATTTTGTAAGTGTCATTTCTCATCACCATCGTCAACCTCCGATCATCACCAATCACAAGAACATGGCCAGCAACCTTCAACTTCGGCCATTATCATATTTCAAGCATTAACCTACGACCATGACGTATTTACCTAATCCCGAGATGAACATGCAAAAGAAAATCATCATGTTCCTAAAGAATCCATAAGGATGACATTGACCTCAACTATTTCTTCAATAGTGAATGCCACACAGACGTCATAAGAACATATGCAAGACATAGAACAAAAACACTAGAAAAAATCAACATGCAGGGATCTAAATTCTTAACAAATCAATTGAAACAAGCAATCTATGTCGAGATGTTGTTGGTTTTTTAATCATGCCTCTAAGGCATTTCGTCGAACGCATCACATGCATTTGATCGAGGAGTGAACCGGAGGCATAATGAGTTGTGCTGAACTCTCCCCGACAACAAGACCACATCATAAATTCTTAAGAAACAAACATCAAATAAGTTCCAAAAGGCATAATAAGTTTCAGCCGCTTGAAATGTTGCTCACGAGCTAGAAAACATTTGGCTAGCTTTGGAGCTAAGGTCCTTAATTGAGATTGGTCTAGCAACTTTGATTCTTTATTTAAAACAATGTCTACTTTATATTCTTATTTGAAAAATAGCTTTACTTTGGATCTTTATTAGAAATTTTTGTCTCAAATTATATAGTTAAATAAATATCAATTAATCAATATAAACGAAGAGACACGTTCTTCTATTGATATACAAATATAAAAAGTTCAATGAATATACGATACATTTACAAAATTAAAGAACGAGAAAAAAAAAAAGGAAAAAAATTAAAAGAAGTGGTGTAGTTGTGTGAATTTTAAGGCAACGCTTAGAATCTAACTGAATTTATGTACTCTATTAATTCCCGGATATATGAATTACAAGATGAGCTTTAAATTAAAAACAAAAAATTTTAAAAAACAATTTCTTGATAGCTTTTTCTTTATGGTGAACTTGAAAATAATTGCGAGAAATCTCAATAAATCTCATTATAAAGAAAAATGCATATTCTAAAATATTTATAAAAACGAATTTGAAAACTCTTCAAATTCTAAAAGGCCAAATACCCGGATTGCAAATGATAATCATCCTATTCCTAGGAAGAATTTATGGCCATAAATATAATTTTCTTTTTCAATTCCCTAAACGAGTTTCTGAGCATTTAATTGTGTTTGATAACAAAATAAAAATAAAAAATTCAGAATAAAAAAGATCATTTGATAATAGCATAAAATTTCCAACCCTCTCCTCCTTGATCTTGTTGAGGCCCTTTGCCGAACCCACCTACTCCCAAATCACGTCATTCTCATCCACCTTGTCGCACAGCTAGGTGGTCCCAAAGTGGCGGATCTTGACTTCAAATTACGACTCGGTCATCGCAATGCTACTATTCTTGAGTGGTTGTGGACAAGGATCATAGCTGTGAATGTAATTGACGCCATGCGCAATGTAGGCGGCAATCTGCATCCTCAATATCCAAGTCCAGATGATAGTGAAATTTGGGCATTTAAGAGTTCCACATGCAACCGGAGAGGCCAGCGCCATCAACAAACTTATAGACCGAGTAGATGTTATTGCCGGAGGCGAAGGCACAGAGCGACTTCGCGATGCTAACTACATGGCTCGGCAGGCCATACTAAGGAGGTCCTTAAGGCAGCCCATGTCGATCTTGGGCATAAACTTGCGCTAGAAGATGACGATGCCCTCGTCATGGAGGGAGCAGCACTAGGATGAGGAGTAGCAAGGCTTGGCGAGTTGGTGGCAAAGCGGAGACTGGAGAAGTGCAGATGACGGGATTGTCCAGGAGGAAGTGACGAAAACCAAAGAGAGAGGTGCTATTAAAGAGGAAAGAGGTGCCGGTGCCACTGTAGGAGGAGAGCTTGGGGAAGGAGGTGGAGGTGGAGGTGGAGGTGTAGGGCCTGTTTGTTTAGCTTTTGTTTTTGTTTCTCGGAACACAATTTTTGTTCATTTGTTTCGGAGAATAAAAAAAGTAGAAACGCGTTTGTTTATACTTTTGTTCTGGTTCCCTAAACACTTCGAAGAAATAATTTTTCTCTCTTCTTTTTTTCTTCTCTTTTTTTGCTTCTTCTTTTCTTCTTCTTTTTCTTTGGTCGGTCGCGGCGCTCGGCCATGGCCATTGATCGGCCATCGAGGGCGATGACCTTCTTTGGATATGGGCGAGCTTGAGCTCGCCCAACCAAGGCGGCCGAGCCTCGCCCGCCCCTGGCGAGGGCTCGGTCTCATTGAGGGTTGGCGAGCCTCGCCCTGGGCAAGGCCGCCGGATCCTTGTCGGCCAATTGCCGGCCATGGCCGAGGCCAACAACCGGCCAAAAGAAAGAAAAAAATTAAAAAAGAAAATAAATATTAAAAATATTAAAAAATTAAAAGAAATGAAAAAGTTATACAAGTTTACCAAACGTATTTATGTTTTTTTCTATTCCAAGAAGGGAAATTTTAAACGATTCTGCTACCAAACGCGTTTTTCGGTTCGTAAATTATTCCCCTTAATAAAAATAGTTTTTTCTATTTATCAATAATAATTTTTTACGAAACATTACCAAAAACGTCCGTAGGAGCCGCTGGTGGAATAGGCGAAGGCTAAGGGGTCATAAGAGGTGGGGGCCAAATTGGGGGTTTGGGATGAGTAGTCTTGGGCAGGACAAGAAGGGTAGTCTTCTCATGGGGATCACATGCGAGGGAGAGGGGGAGGGAGCGAGCTATCAGAAAAAGTTCTAATTTTTGTTTTTGCTCTAGGAATAGAAAAATTTAAAAGAAAAAGTTACTTTTCATTTTTATTCTAAACCTATCTCTACTCACAAAATTCGCCTCGAAAATAGAAAATATAATTACATTACCAAACGAATTTATATTTTAAATCTATTCTCAAGAATATAAAGATAGAAAAATAAAGAAATAAAATGATTATTATACACGTCCTTGACGGTTAAGGGCCTCGATTGACTTGCGTTGAACTTGTAAAACTTCGTTTTGGGTCTAGAAGGGGAAGAAAATTCAAAAGAAATACTAAAATTTTTTGAAAAATGTAATATTTGTTCACTTTCCGTCTAAATTTTCATTCCCCACTTCCCCTCATTTCCCAAGCATGGCGTGGAGGAGAATGGTCAAAGGGGCATGGTCCCGCTGTAAGCCTTAAAAACCCTTTCGTTCGAGCTTGATTCACCATTAAAGAGAAAAAATTCAAAAAATTATCAATGATAGTGACCACAATTTCCTAATCATAATGACTTTTCTAAATAAATTCTTAAAAGATTTCATTTGAATTCTCATCTGAATCTTGAAATCATTTAGATATAAAGTAACTAGTGGGCATTACTACAAATAAACAGACAAAATACAGAGGACACCTCTGGGAGCTCTAATTTCTAATCTATGGTGAGGTTGTACATGTAACTAAACAGTCAATGAAGCACAACTTATTTGCTAAAACCTAATATTTTCTTCAATCAACGAAACACGGTATGTTTGCCAAACCCTAGTATTCTCTTTGATTCGCAAAGGCTTAGGGGTTGAATGGTCAAGGCGTTTGACCTTCAACGGATCATTATCAAAATCCAGTCAAACTGAAGAACAATACACTTTTTTACCATTAAGGGAATTCGAGTCTTCGAATATTAAATGCTCATAAGAAATCATTCAACTCAAATTCGAATTCCCGAATTTTACGGAGCGATACGACACATATGACACTTGCCCAATGGTTAAATTAATAGTTGCAAGACCAACTTTAATCTAATGAAATTCAAAGTTCAACTTATCTAATCATTTGCAGGTAAACTAAATAAAAAAAAAAAAAAAGACCAAGAACAAAAACGAAAATTAAAAAACAAAATAAAGAAGGCAATAGAAAAGTCGCCGGTGGACTTTTCTCGTGCCGTGACAGCCGGGGCTGACCAGAACACCAAGCCGAGGTTGGACCACGTCCTTCCCCTGTCCGCCCGCCTTTCCTCGTCCAATGTCTTCCCTTCCACGGAAGCCGCAGAAGCCGCAGAGACGACCCGCAGCCCTGCACCGCGCAGCACGAGTTCCCACCATCCCCCTCGACCGCTGCTCCCAACGAGAGCACCACTTGCATGCTCCTCCGCCGCCCCGTCCGATGACCGGAGCGCGGCGACCGATGTCCTCCGCCGCCGCGGCTCGGTTTCTCCTCCTCCTCCCGCTCCTCCCGCTCCTCTTCCTCCGTCCTCCGTCGGTCTCTGCCGAGGTCTCCCCCGGCGCGACCCTCTCCGCCTTCAACAACCAGTCCTGGCCCTCCCCCAACGCGACCTTCTCCCTCAGCTTCGTCGCCGCCCCGCCAACCCTTCCGCCTTCGTCGCCGCCATCACCTACGTCGGGACCCCCGCCGTCGTCGTCTGGTCCACCGTCTCCGCCGTCGACTCATCCGGGTCTCTCCAGTTCCTCTCCGACGGCAACCTCCGGCTCGTCAACGGGTCGGGCTCCACCGTGTGGCAGTCCAACACGGCCGGCAAGGGGGTGACCTCGGCTGCT
This sequence comes from Eucalyptus erythrocorys, assembly GCA_014182555.1. Classification (NCBI taxonomy): domain Eukaryota; kingdom Viridiplantae; phylum Streptophyta; class Magnoliopsida; order Myrtales; family Myrtaceae; genus Eucalyptus; species Eucalyptus erythrocorys. Next base: position 22,761,567 of record CM024606.1, read on the forward strand.
CTTGATGATTCCGGCAACCTGGTGCTCCGGAACGGCACGGCTCCGGTCTGGTCGTCGTTCGATCACCCGACGGACACGATCGTGCCCTCGCAGAATTTCACGGTCGGTCAGACCCTGCGTAGTGGGCTCTACTCCTTTAATATCTCGAACATCGGGAATTTGTCCCTCTGGTGGAATAATAGCATTCAGTATTGGAATCAAGGGGTGAATTCGTCGATCCAGGCGAATCTGACAGATCCCATCCTGGTATTGCAGTCTACAGGGATTCTGTCCATATCTTCCACTTCTTTGACTAGTAATGCAATCGTAGTTTACAGTAGTGATTACGCGGAAGGGAGCGATATTTTGAGGTTTCTGAAATTGGATTCTGATGGGAATTTGAGGATTTTTAGCTCGGCGAGGAATAGTGGGACTGTGACCTCGAGGTGGGAAGCTCTTGATCAGTGTATGGTCTATGGGTACTGCGGGAATCTGGGTATTTGCAGTTACAACAACTCGAGCGCGACGTGCGGGTGCCCGAGCCAGAATTTCGAGCCGGTCGATCCGAATGATAGCAGAAAAGGGTGTAAAAGGAAAGTTAACATAGAGGATTGTCCGGGGAGTGCGACGATGTTGGAACTAGATCATGCTTTGTTCTTGACCTACGCGCCTGAGGTGTCCTCACAAGTTTTCTTTGTGGGTATATCGGCATGTAGGCTGAATTGCCTTGTGAGTGGTTCTTGTGTGGCTTCAACTTCATTGTCCGATGGGACAGGGCTTTGCTACTTGAAAACTGTGGATTTTGTCAGCGGTTATGAGAATCCATCGCTGCCGAGCACGTCATATGTCAAAGTTTGTGGCCCTGTAGTTCCGAACCCATCGTCTCTGGAGGGAAACGGCAAAAACAAGGGATGGAGACTTCATGCTTGGGTGGTAGTGGTTGTGATTTTGGCTACACTTCTTGGTTTAATCCTCTTGGAGGGTGGTCTGTGGTGGTCGTGTTTTAGAAATAGTACCAAGTTTGGTGGATTGTCATCTCAGTATGCACTCCTCGAATATGCCTCCGGGGCTCCAGTTCAGTTCACATACAAAGAGCTTCAAAGAGCAACCAAAGGGTTCAAGGAGAAACTGGGTGCCGGAGGATTTGGGGCTGTTTATAGAGGAGTCCTTACTAATAGAACGGTCGTCGCAGTTAAGCAGCTAGAGGGAATTGAACAAGGGGAGAAGCAATTCAGGATGGAGGTGGCAACCATAAGTAGCACGCACCATTTGAATTTGGTGCGGTTGATCGGCTTTTGCTCGGAGGGACGTCACAGGCTCTTAGTCTATGAGTTCATGAAAAATGGTTCTCTGGATGATTTCCTCTTTACTAGTGAACAAAATTCGGGGAAGTTGTTGAATTGGGAGCAACGGTTTAATATTGCCCTTGGGACTGCAAGGGGAATCACATATCTTCATGAGGAATGTCGAGACTGCATTGTTCATTGCGACATAAAACCTGAGAATATTCTTTTAGATGAAAATCACAATGCTAAAGTGTCGGATTTCGGCCTAGCAAAGCTCATAAACCCCAAGGATCACCGGTACCGCACCTTGACGAGCGTGAGAGGCACAAGAGGGTATTTGGCACCTGAGTGGCTTGCAAATCTCCCGATAACTTCCAAGTCAGATGTCTACAGTTATGGGATGGTCTTGTTGGAGTTAGTGAGTGGGAGGAGGAATTTTGATGTTTCCATGGAAACCAACAATAAGAAATTCTCCATGTGGGCTTATGAGGAGTTTGAGAAGAGCAATGCTGAGAACATTATAGACAAGAGGCTGTTTGGCACCGATCAAGATTTAAACATGGAGCAAGTAATGAGGGCAATCCAGATTAGTTTCTGGTGCATCCAGGAACAACCATCATATAGGCCAACTATGGGGAGAATTGTGCAGATGCTTGAAGGGATTATGGAGATTGAGAGGCCACCTCCTCCAAAGGCAGCAGTTGATGGGTCCCATGGTGGAAGCAGTCTCAATGTCAGTAGTAATATTAGCGCACTCTCGACATTTGCAGCTTCAGCTCCTCCTCTGTCATCTTCATCTCGCCATACTTCTGGAGTTTCGCCTGGTGCTTCAGGGAGAAATATAGAAAAGGCATCGTCATCCAATCCTAACTCAGATTCAAAGTGAAGCACTCAATAGCACGTGATAATTTTTATAAGATGGAGTGAGCTCTGGAAGGAATTTTTATCCAATTTGTATATTAGCTGTACACTGCCTATTTGTAAAATGTCTTGTTATACCAGCAAAGCTGGCTGTGGGTGGATGAGCATCTTAAGTCTTGTGTATGTATATTTTCTTCATCACCTGGAACTGTGTATTCCACATTGATAGCTATTAAACTCTTGGGCATTTGTTTCTTCCCAAAAGGCCATAGTCTCAGATGGTGAAGGGCCACTGTGATAGCCCTGTGCTGAAGAAGATTTTAAAGGGAAGCGCTGTACTCAAAAGGAGGATGCTGGGAACTTGCAGCGGGAAGCAGCTTTGGTAAGAAAGGTGCTAATGGAAGTGTTTCGCAGATTGACACTAAAACTGCTGCAGAATAATGAAATGAGTAGAAACACAACAGCACCAGAAATGCTAATTACAGTCGCTCTATTTATTAAAGAAAACCATAGGAGTGTGTGCCTTATTTCAGGTCAATAGAGGGTACTGTGTTGAGTAGATACTTGATAATTCAATTTCCTTTCTAGTTACAACTAGGCAAAGGCTAGTTGGTGCAGCCTATCCAATGTGATGTTAGTTGATCTCATGTAACGCTGTTGGATCAGGACTGGAAATTTCTTTTAAATATATGATCCATAAATTTTATCAGTTCTAAAAAGTTTGCGCTGCTATTCATTGTTTCCTTTTAATGGTGTAACTTGACTGTTCTTCGATCATATCATCTTGATTGTTATAATTGGCCATGAGACCACAGCTGTCAATTTATCCTTTTTTTTTCCACAGTATGGGTAATTCTTTGGATGTTGTCATTGCATTCACGCTTAATTTTACATCTGGTCATTGGTTTTCTACACGATCGACAACCTGTTGCCATAAACCAACTGTTGTCCCTCCCTCACGTACTTGGTGTTGCGTATACAGTTATACGTGAGTCTATCTTGTGAACCGTTTAGGCCTGCTTCAATCTGGGTGCATGCTTGTGTCATTTTGCTTATGATGAGAACACACGATGACATGGATGTCAAGTCGCCATCTGATAATGTCTGATAGGGCTGTGTTTTCTTTGATCCTGTTAGATGCTTCGTAGAGCAAATGAAAGATGTTCTGTTTTATGCCGGACCTTTTCCCCCAGTTCTTTGATGACTCGTGATCTTCAGCAAGATGATGCAATCTCATGCCATTCAAACGCGTGTGAGATGGCTCCAGGAAAATTGCTTTTCAATGCTTTTATAACTCGTACTGTAGTTTACTATTCTTTGACTAGTAACTACTTTCACTATATGGGGTTTCTTTGGTAATCTTCAAACTTAAAATGGGTTGTTTGGCACAATTTTGTCGAGGCTATGTAGTTTTCTTTTTAGTTTTTGCGTTGAATTAGCATGATTAGGGCTGCAAATATTAGTGCTAACTTAATCGATTGCATTCATTTCGAGCATACCATCAAAAAAAAAAAAAAAAAAATGCATTATAAGCCAAGTTCTAGAACTGCAGCTTGCTGGTTTTTTCTTTGTATTCGTTTAGGTGGATCAAAGAGAGAGGGTTTAGGAGGCTTGCTAAACCTTGCTCAGAGGAGAACGAAGGTTGTCTACACCGATCATCTCTTACAACAGGTTTCTTCACTTTAAAACGGACCCTCTGGGGTCAAGTTAGCATTGCTTTGTATGCCATTGATCTCAGAAAACGGTTCCAGTCTGCTAGAGCAGAGGGTTAAGGAAGGGTTCAACTGGGCATCGTCTGATACCTAAATCGAATCTGCATTATTCGCTCATCTTTGAGTTGGCGACGTTTGTGATTATGCAGGACAAGGTTAAATCTGAAGGGCTTACTCTGCAATCTATCGATGCGCTCCATAAGCCAAGCTGATACTTCCCTGAGAAATTGCTAAATAGGTCCATGGTTTCCCTCCAGCCATGACATAAAAATCGCACCTATAAGTTGCATTTTTGTTTTGGGCTCTCTTGATGGGACAGGTCGTGAAGGATATCCGAGTCATCCATCCATCATGTACTAGGTACACAGCTATTGCAACCGAACTGTTTCTGGTTTTGTCACCTTGTCTCTCGCCCCCCGTACTGTTCCTTGGACCGTTGTGGAAAGAGACATCAGTTGCATTCCAATGGTAGCTTTTCTTAATGCAATATTCTACTCTTCAGGGGGCAAAATTCAATGTATAAAAAGAAAGAAAGTGATGGGCTTGATGTGCTCTCCATCTGTTTTCGATCGCCGGGGACCAAAACGAAAGCATGCCAATGTCAGGGGGCTAATCTTGTGCCAAAACCGACCACGAGGGACTAAAGAGGAAAAAAAAGAAGAGAGGAATAATCTATATCAAAAATGCAAGTGAAAATTCACCCAAACGCTATAATTCTTCTAGAAAATCAAAGCCCACTTTTCATTCCCCCACCGCACAAAAGGGGACTCCAGTCAACACAGTGCTCAGGCGATGTAGCCCGGCAAGATTGGTGCACATGCATAAAGTTCCTTTGACCCAAGAAATGCCACTTTCCACATTTTTGGTACTTCCCATCATTGCAAAAGGCCATTAACTTTTCAATTGGGTCCCTCCACCAATGTATGAGGATTGTGACTCGTTGGCATTTTTATTCCTTTTTCTCTTCTTCCTTCTCTCTCTCTTTTTTTTTTTTTTTTTTATCTTTTTTTATTTTATAAATTTTGGAAAGATAATGAATTTTCCCATTTAGTTTGAGATTGGACCTCTAGGGCAATGACACGAGCCTCCCGTCAATAGAAATATCTATTGTATAGTGGCCGAAATACCAGAGAGTGCCCAGTGGCTTTGGGGTGACGAGCCTGGACAGTACCTACTAAATTGTCTCCTAGCAATCTTATATATCCATAATTTAATACAAACGGGAACAAAAATGGATATAAAGAAATTTTTCTAAGAATGAGTCCTTGTATTATTTATAAAAATGAATGAATGAAAAATATTTCTATCATTTATAAAGATATTTATTTATATATTTATAGTTATCAACGATGAAAATATTCTTTATTAATTAATTATTTCTAGTGATATAAATGATCATTTTTAGGAATATGTTATTCGATCATTCATTTTTTTATGAAACAAACTTAATCTAAGGAAAAGTCTCGATATGTTACTAATGAATACTCATATAAACTAAACAATAAATAGTTTAAATGAAAATAAAAAGGGTAAAACAAAAGTGCTGGTTTGATTGGTATTGAATTTGACATACACCTTTTCGTTATATTTTATTTATACCTAACTATCAGGATTTGACTCCTGGGGACACGGAAACGCACGTGTGCGAGGAATTGGACACGCCAATGGTTGCCCCCACCTTCGAAAACGAAAGGATCCTATGCTTCTCATTGGTAACGTTTGGCAATGAAAATTAGGCGGTTTCCAACCGCTTAGTTTACCGATCAAACATATCAATTTCTCGCGTAAATCTTGTGGTGGTAATCACCATCCATAGCAAGTTACCATATAGATCGTCCACAGAATAAATTTAACTAGAAAGAATAAATTGCGAATTATCACGTTATTTAAGATACGAGTATTTTCAAGATGAGCAATGATAACGAGCTCGTTTCGTCATCCTTTTTTGAATCCCGATCGTGGACTTAAGTGGGGAACTCGTCAACGCCAACATCAATAACCGCAATCATGTTATCTGAGAATGGAAATCGGCAAACGGACAAGTTGGGCTGGCGATGACATTAAAAGCTTTTGCTGAATTTTCATGGATAAAAATTGGCGCCTTTTGATGAGATATTGACTGGACGATGCAATAAAAAGGGGCACGTCGAGGCCAGCACATGTAGGAACAGGAATGAGACAAACTTGAGAGACTAAGGGTTGCGTAAGTGGCTGAAACATGAAGATTAGACAAAGTGCACCGTGTTTTGATGATGACAACATACAGATGGAAGCTAAATTAATTTCCGAACATGATGTTTTACTGGCTTGTCCTTTTGCTCAGAAAGTGACATCAACCTAAACCAAGGAAATGGGGGATTATATCTATGATATTTATGGCACTATATTGTCGAGGTGTTAAATTCAACTTCCCATCTCTCAAACACGAGATTTCACAAAAATAGCAAACGAGATGATTGACATTAAATGCTAAAGCTATTCCATTTTTAACGTATTGCCCTCTCTCCTGCCCGGTCTAATAGAGTCTCATCTTGATCCCATTTAATTCGGCTTGAGAAAATATGACTTTCCAAAAATGCAATTACCTTTAAGTTAAAGTTTTCCGAAACGCTATCATGTTCGGAAATTGTAATTTTAAAGTGTATTGAAAAATAACTTCGACTTAAATGTTTTTTGGTAAAACCTACATTTACAAAAGGCTTTATTAATTTTTAAAATCAAAATTAATTTGGTGGAGCTCAACCCTAGGGGTAGCCTCACCTTAGGTTGCCTGGCTTGAAGTTGTGCGACCTCAAGTATCGCCTGAGTCTAGTGACCCAAGCGGCAACCTCGCTTAGTTTGCTTGACCTCGATCACCACTTAGGTCAACCTCTGGCAACAAGATTTGAGATCTCTAAAACTTAGGTAATCTCACATGGGTTTCAGCCTTTCTAATGTTAACATTTGGCCAATGAGATCCCTAAGATACTAACCATATATTTTATATTTTTCCTAAAGTCCCTTGAAAAAATTGAATCGAATGGCTCCTTGTGCCATAGTTCAGGAGATTCGAGATCGCTTGGATCCCGCTTGTGAAGGAACCGGTCCTATGTAAGAAACAAAGATGTACGCATTGTTGAGCAATATGAATCGTTCCAGATGAAGTCGGGAGGAAGGGCAAGTCACCCTCGATTCGCTGACATTATGAGTGGGCTCTCTCTCCTCCCTGGCATAATGAAAAATAAGCCATGGGGATTTGGCTGTGGCTTTGTAGGAACTAGTTGGGAGAACGATGGCTTATGCGGTAGAACTCGACAATGAAAAAGAAAATAAAAAAAGATAAAAATGTTTATTGCTTTTATCGTCGATAAAACTTCATATGAAGAAGAGCATGACGAGAAAATACCGACATTGGTAAAAAAAATAAATTAAGATAAATATACTAAAAAAATCCTAAAACTTATCATGAATATGCAATTAAATCCTAACGAGCAAAACAAAGAAATACCAATGTTGGTAAAACAAAAATAGGAATACATACACTAGAAATGCTAAAAATTATCACGAATGTATAATTATATCTTAAAATTTCAAAAAGTACAATCAAGTCTTAAAATTTGTCAAGGCCAGTGCGGTTAAATCTTTCCGTTAGCTTTGGGTCCAACTTGGCTTACAAAAAATGCCGATTTAGTTTTTGTTATTTTTCCTCCTATGTAAAATTAGGAAGTGTGCAATAGAACCGAGAGTCACCCAGAACCTATGGGTATTGATCAATTTCCGATTTTAGATGTGGAATTGCCTACCTACTCATCCATATCGATCGATAATATATAAATATATATATCCAAATTTTAAGAAAAAAATTTCCAACCAAAAAATTAATAAAAATGAAAACCCTAAATTCCCCAATCTTATGCTCAACATCCATTAACTAAGTGCTTATCTCTTTTCATTCTAGCCTTGTTTGAGTTGTCTTTGTATCTCTTACTTGTGGCCTTGACTCTCAACCTCAACGCCCATTAACTCTCAAATTCTAATATAAGTCCAATATTTTTATTAATCTTTTAATTAAGGATAGTAGGGAAGATTTTTTTTTTTTTTTTTGGTTGCTTTAATTTGGCTCACTGGAAAATGTTGTGAGGTGCATGAAACTTGGTTGAGCTGGTTCCATAAACCGCCTAGGTGGTTCGGTTCTCAAGTTGATCCATTGATCTAACAAGCGGTTCCCGATTTCAATTTTTTCGAATCGATTTCTAATGAGCTGTTCCGATTCTAAGGTGGGAACCACCCACTTGGATCATCCTCACCCCTACGTAGCGTGATGTGGCTAAAACCTGAAGAGGCAAAAATGATGTTGTTTTGGTCCAATTTTTTTTTTAAACCAAGTTTTATTTAAATCAAAATAAAAAAATAAGCTAAATTTTGAAAGAATAAAATAAAAAGGAAAAACCAAGCAATCCTCATTGCCAGGCCCTAGCTAGTGGCTAACAACCCTAGTTGACCACAAGTGGGAGCGGCCGGATCTTGGTAAGGGGGCTGGCAGCGGTAGCAAGGCCCCCTTGCTTGCATTTTTTTCCTTTCAATTTGGCTTAGTCATTAATCTAATTAAAATAAAATGTGGGTTAAGATATCAAATTCGGACTAGCACAACATTTTTTTTAGCATTATGCTTCATGCTTTAGTTACGTTAACGCCATGTAAAAAAGAGAAAATAACCAAAAAAAAAAAGTCACATCAATAACTAAGTTAGACAGAGTTAACGAAAGAACTTAATGACATTTTTTTAAATTTTTAGAATTCAATTGCACTTTCACATGAAGTTTTAGTCCTTAGTATATTCATTCTCAAAAATTAAAAACTTAACGAGGAAAGTTAATAATTAAAGAGCAAAGATGTCATCCAACAAAAAGGAGTCTAGAAGAAAATCCAAATGAAAGAACGAATCCAAAAGCAAAACTATTTGCATCAAATGCGGAAAGTCCAACCACATCAAACCAGAATGCCCTTTGCTGAAAAGGAACAAAGCAAAATTCGCACATGTTTCACTAAATCGGATGTTGACCCAAATAGTGAAATATCTTTTGCTAGAGGTTTTTCATTATTTTTTCTGTTAACAGGTTCAGTAATGATTCATATAGGAATTGAATTGCGTAACAAGGATGAAGAATAATAAATTTAAAGGACAAGAACTACAAATACTGGCAATTGGAAATACATTGAAGTATAAAAAAGACAGAGAATTTGTTCTTGATTATGGTGTATCCTTCTACAATAATTACACACTGCTTTTTATAATCTACCAAACATAACTACCTATAAGCAGTTTGAACTATACACATGGTCACACTTGCGATTCAACAATTCTAAGCCTCATGATCTCATGTTAACCTTACCAATAAGCGATTACAACTCTTTGGCACTCAATTGGTGTCTTCATCTTCAATTGGCATATTCACTTTATTGAGAAAATTTTCTATTTTGCCTTAAACTTATTACACATTTACCCATTTAAGCCTAAACATTTTAAGTTTGCCAATTCAATTTTAAATATTTTCACTTCTTATCAATTGAGTCAATTTGACCAATTTTGGTTGAAATTTGCTAACGTGGATACCGAAGGTGCCACGTGGCATTGCCAACACCGATGTAGACAAATTTTAGTAATATTTTAATAATTCTAATTTTTAATTATTTTTATGCTTTTTTTTTTTTTTTCTTATTCATTTTGGTCTTCTTCTATCTTTTGCTAGTGGCGGCCTCTAGTCATCGATTTATGGCCGGCCACTCGGCCATGGCAAGCGGGCTGGCGGCCTCGCTCGCCATAGGCGAGGTCCACGGCCAAGTGAGGGTTAGCCCCGGCAAGGGGTGGGCTTGCCCAAACTGGCGAGCCGCCAGCGGCCTCATCGGATGTCAACTAGCCGGGTGAGGTTGGGGCTGCCCCCTTGGTCGGCCACTCGGCCATGGCAAGGCGGGCCGGCGGCCTCGCTCGCCATAGGCGAGGTCCGGCCCGGTGAGGGGTTAGCCCCGGCGAGGGTGGGCTTGCCCAAACTAGGTGAGGCGCCGGTGGCCTCATCGGACGTTAACTAGCCGGGCGAGGTTGGGGCTCGCCCCCGAGGGTCGGCCTTGCCAAGGCTTGCCCACACCTAAGTGAGTGTCAACCTCGCCCCGGCTAGATCTGGTGAGGCTGGCCTCGCCCAAGCTAGAGCGGCCTCATCGGGCGTCAACCCCGGCGGAAGGAAACACCAATCGAGGCCCCTAGCCTAGATGAGGGCTGGCCTCACCAAATCTAGCTTGGGCAAGGTGAGGTCTTGCCTGGTCTACTCATCGCTCGTGTGAGGGCACCCCTTCCCGGGGTTTGCCCTCACCCTATTGAAGCCTCACGTATGGCGGGCAAGGCCAGCCCCACTGCCATAGCCGGTGCTTGAAGGCCAACCATCAACGAAAGGTGAAGAAGATTAAAAAGAAAAAAAATTCAAAAATTCAAAAATATTAAAATATTATTAAAATTTGCCCACGTTAGTGTCGGTAATGCCACGTGGCTTCGCCGGCATCCATGTCAACAAACTCCAACCAAAATTGGCCGGTTGAACTCAATTGCCAAAAAATTGAAAAGATTTAAAACTTTTTGGATAATTTTCCCTCACTTTATCTCCTTTTTTCATTTCTTTGCATCTAGCACTAGCCAAATTCACTATGACATTGACCATCTTGGTTTCAACATCGAATCAAAATGTTAGTCGATCATTCACCATCATGTGTTGATAGCTATATTTTATAGTCATCGATAATCATTATTCATAGTCATCTATTACTCTTACCATATGTTAATAATTGCTTTATATAACCATAGGTGACTATCACATTACTCATCCATTACCATATTGATCTCACCATCAAGCTCCATAATCAACCAAATTGACTTCGTGTCAATTATAAAGAATTGATATTTTTTTGTGTAAACAGTGGAAGAGGAAGAAAACTTTAAAAGCAAAGAGTGAGTCGAGATGTGAATCTAGTTATCGGGATACGAACTAAGTAAATATCTATTTCACGGTAGAAGTGGGTGTGGATGAAGATGAGGTATATTATGAACTTATATACAATAATATACACGAAATGCTTAAGAAGATGTTTGCTGATATGAGAAAAACAAGGAAAAGAATATATGAGTATAAAACGCAAATTCGTTTGAAACTGACAATAAGGATTTGCAAAAGGAAGAAAATGCTGATCCAATAGAGAGAACGAGATTCTCTGTTGCAGAGCCATCCGTCTTCTATAAAGGGACAATTGAAAGATTCTCCATTGGCTCAGGAACTTTGAAAGGGATTTGGAGTCATCGAATTCCTTTGCGTAACAAAAGTCGTTCAGGTTTCGTACCGACAAAAGCGAGAACCTTTGACCAAAGCAAAAAGAAGGGAATAAATTCGGTTTCAAAAATGTAAAACTCGTTGTCATTTTCGTCCTCCTAAGTCTAAAGGTGCTCAATATTCGTCCTCTATGCCCTTTTTCTAATTAGGAACAAGAAATTGGCGAAACATCCTTTCGTGAACGAGGTTGTCTCGTCCTTTGCCTCTAACAACAAAGGGCCGAGGCTTGTGGTAGTACCAAGGAAATAGCGAATTTGATCTATCTTGTATGTTTCAAGACGGAGAAAATTAACAAAGAGTATTAAGTAATATCTTGGTGGTAAATGCTCATGGCACATGGGAGATGATTTAACCGAATTCATCCATTTCCTCAACTAATGGTTTCTTATATGAGCTTGGTGGTGCTATCTTGCTTGGTCTTTTAACAGATGAGTACGCGATACATCATCTTTTCATGGCATATCGTCTTGATTCTTGTTATTTTGACGAGTAAAAGTATAAGGTAAACTTAGAATGTCCGAAGTTGTACTCCATAAATTGTGACGTCTCTTTCTGACCGATTACTTTTTTTTTTTTTTTTTGGCTATGAAACAACACTGTGGAGGATTTAAGGTTTAGGGTAATGCGTTAATATGAGTAAGAAGATGCGGTGATTCATTACACTTAAGTACCAATCAAGTGCCTGCAGATCCCACCGAGAAGGGTCGAAAATCATGGGAGAGAAGAAGACTCTTGCTGGTTTATAGAGATGATCTGAATAGATTCCTACTCTATTATAATGGTGTCGGTCAAAGCCTCTTATTGTTTCTTTCATGATCATGTTTTGAGAGTATAAAGGTTGACTCTATCATGGACCATTCAAGAAATGTAGGACGTGGCTTGCATTCAGGTGCATTGTGGGTTGCGGCAATAGTGGGTATCGGCACAAATGATGGAGTCCACGTCCAGTCATTGCATTTTCAATTGATAACGGGATAGGCTGGATTTTCGATCAAATTAGTGCTCACGGCTTATAAACTGGAGTGACCAAGTGATGTTGAATAATCACTCTTGATTAGGTGAACCTTGCACGAAATTTCAATATAGTCATTTTGATCACTTTTCACCGAAACTCTACGTCGCCATGTTAGCAATTTCTAACAAAAAATTGGCAAGCATGACTTCATTGAAATTTCGTGCAAATGTTCATAATTAAATTGGCAAAATTATGAAAAGCTTAAAACTTGATAGATATATGTATAATAAGTTATGGGTTTCATTATAAGTGTTAGTCATTGACAGTGCTGTGAACTCATGTATAGCATGAATGAAAATCTTCTAGTTTATTTAATCCAAGGTTGAAGGCAAAATCCACCTCTAAGCATGCATTGTATTAAGAAATCATTTTATTTCGTATCTATTAAGTGGGTGCGTATTATTATGTATTGAGTCCATGTGTAATTATTATTAGTAAAAAAAGCGGAGGATTTTGGTGAATTTATTATGATATTAACTAATGATATGAACTATGATTGATTTTTATATTTCACAAATTGTATTTATGTACACATATGAATTGGGCGGAGGAGTAAAAAAAACAATAAGTTAGTCAAATTAACCCAATTGACCGTTAAGCGAAATACTGTTTATGTTGCACGAGAGGGAGCAAAGACTACATGTGAATAATTTTTGTTCCAAAAAAGGTGCATTTTGAAGTGCGCCAATAAAATGTTTCTTTATAGAGGTATTGTATTCCAAAGTTTAGCCCTATCTTAAAGGAAAGATTCTTGGCAGCGCCTTGCTTCAATCTACGTTTCTCCGATTTCTTCATCTCCGTTTTGTTTTTTTTTTTTTTTTTTTTTAATTTCGATGTAGGGTTTTTTGACTTCGTAATCTGATGCCACAACGGGATGCTTTTGTGAGAAAGATGCAATGTACATAACCCAGAAAATACAAGTTAAACCAGAACTAAGAATAACCTAATAGAAGACTCGAAAGGACATCATGAAAAACAGCACTTCAATTCCTAAGTCACCTACCGACCAAAAAGAAAAAAAAAACAATTCTAAGTTTCCTGAACTTTTTCTCAAATTTAATTCATATTCATCAATAACTATGAACATAAGAAGCACAATCATCGAGCTAATTGAATTATCACGGAACGCCTCCCCTTATTCATAAATCGATTAACTTGAACATTTTATTTATATAAATGGCTTTCACACAGAGCGATTAATATGTAATTTGGTGAGATAACAATGTGGAGCTTTCAATGCCCGAACCGAAAATCTCCCATGTCTCATATATATATATATATATATATATATATACACACACGTATATGTATATATAATATGCGTACAAGAGGTCAATTTTGGGAGCGACAGGGATGATGGGTGGGTGGGTGGGTATGGCTCCTAAGAAAAGCCAAAAACAGAAAAATTTGGCGACCGAGAGAGAGATAGAGGGAGAGAGAGATGGGATACGAAATGCGAAGGGAGAGAGAGAGAGAGAGAGAGAGAGAGGGAGAGGAGAGATATAAATTTGTTTTCGGGCCGAATCTGACATGGTGCCCAGTGGGGCCCCACCCTTGACCGAAAAGGGGTTTATCTCCCGGTCACGTCACTTTCCACGATATAGCGGGAGGGCGGGCCGCGTTTTGACTGCGTCCGGGCAGCGGGCAGCGCCCCCTCCCCCCCGCTCGGGCAGCCTCTCTACTCTCTCTTCCCACGGCACAGCGCCTTCAGCACACTCACTCAAAAAAAAAAAAAAAAAAGAGAAAGAGTAGAGAGAGAAAAAGGTTCTTAAAAACAAAAGATAACAACACAGCACACCCGGAGGCAGAGAGAAAAGAGTAGAGAGAGTATAGAGAGAGAGAGAGACCCTCTTCCCACAAGAACACTCATCGCGCAGGCGAAAAAGTTGCACGGGGAGAAAGAGAGGGAGCGAGGATCGAAAAAGGGTTGGGCTCGTTCGAGATGGAAAGCGGAAAAACGCGATTTTTCTGGGTTTTCTCCAGTAAATTTCAGTCTTGGCCCCCACCCCCTCCTCCCTTTTGGCCCCCCGCCCCTCCTCGGCAGTTCTTTGGCCTGCTAATGTGATGCTTCTGGATCGAAGTTCCGCCTGGGATTCTCTCGGGTTCTCGGCTTTCCGACGGCGCTGGTGCTCCGCGCTGAGTGATTCCCCCTCCCCGCCCGCGGAGATTCGGGTTGGCGGGTGGAGCTTCCCGGCAGGGTGGTTCTTGGTGATGGTGTGTTGGACGCGGGTTTGGTTCTTGGATCTGGGAAGATCGCTGCTCCGGTGTTAGTTCTGGGAAAATGGGGAGAGAGTTTTTGCATTTCGCTCTTCTTGGTGCTTTGCTCGTCATGGTTGGCGCGCCAACATGGAAGGTTGGCTGCTTTTTGAGTTCGATCTTTTGCGCTTCGGGAAACCTTTGATCTTTCTCTTGTGCTTCTGGGTTCGTTTGTGATAATGTATGTGGCTTTTCTTTTTCTTTTGACTTTTATTTTTTTTTTTCAATCTTGCGCTCCTGAGATTTTGAGGTTTGCGAATGAGTGAACAGACTTTGTGGTCACTGTTGAGGATATTCCAAGACTCTGATACCTGTGCTTATGCTTTTCTGGAAATCTGGTTTAGTTTTCCGTGATAACCTTTTAATCGTGGACTTTAGGGGAATATGGACGAGTTTGCTGGCTTGATAGTCTCTGTTTAGTGCAATTTTTGTTGCCCTCATTTAGTTGAAGTACTTTTGGTAATGTCTAAAGGACTACTGGGTAATGCTATCACGGAATGCCTTCTTTTATAATGCCAGTTGCATGTTCGGGGGATAATTTGAGGTCTTGTTGGGTCCAAAAGTAGTATCAGGCCAGTCACTGCCAGTTTCAGGTTGACATGATTCATGAACTAGCGCAAGTAATGCAGAAGTTGTTTTCTGGAGTAATCTTATTGCCTTTGAGAGGTTTGGTATGCTAGTCGCTTCACAGTGCGTGGTGCCCTCTTCCTTGGTAACTGTGAACTGACTACTTTCATTACAGTGATCTGGAAGTTGGAAAGGAAACTCCCTTTTGTGTAAAAAAGTACATTTTTCATGCTTATGGTGACTGTCTGACATTCACTGGCAGGTGATGCTTTGCATAGCCTGAGGACAAGCTTAGCCCGATCCCAGCAATGTCTTGCAAAGTTGGGATCCCACCCTTGTCAACCCTTGCACATGGTTTCCACGTGACATGTAACAATGAAAATAGTGTTATAAGAGTGTATGTTCTCTCTAATTTACCTTTTCTCTTTTCATATGGCTTTGTCATACATACTGGTGGAGTAATTTTAAAGCTTTATCCTGTGGGAAGTTATTGATGAGGTTTATTCATTTTGACAGTGATCTTGGAAATGCAGCTTTATCTGGTCAGCTAGTCCCTCAGCTCGGTCTTCTTAAGAATTTGCAGTACTTGTGAGTTTTGTTTGAGCCTTGAAAAGACTAAATTTTTCACTTCTTGCTCTTTTTGCCAAGTTGTTGACAGCCAATTTAGCATGCTGTTGATGTATACAATTACCTCTATTTGGTTTCTGTAGGTCATCATACAACTGAAACATATGAGTTGCTTAAAGGACTTTCTTGAGATAAAATTTCCTGTATAAGCAATAATTTGGTGGTAGTTACTTGTATAATTGCAAACTTTCTTATAGACTTGATGCTTGTCACAAGTAGCAAAGAAATTTAAGTCTGAAAGCATTTGGGCTTGAGTTTTCATGTTGTCAAGGGCAAGAGTCTCGGTAAAACTCTTGCATTTGCACTTCACTGTACTTGTGCTGCCTAGATACTTCATAGACTTCTGATCACCAATCCAATTTGCTTTTGACAGGGAACTCTACAGTAATAATTTGAGTGGACCTATTCCTAGTGACCTTGGTAATTTGACCAGCTTGGTCAGTTTGGATCTTTATATGAGCGGTTTTACCGGTCCCATCCCAGATACATTGGGCAAGCTATCGAAGCTGCGCTTGCGCGGAGTTTTCATCTCCTCCCCCAATTTTCTTGAAGTATAGAAGCAACAATAAATTATTAGCTACTAGGTCTTGGTGCTTTAATTTTTTGTGCTTTTTAGCTCAGCACTCGTCTTTTATTCTTATTGAATTTTGTTTTATATGCCACTGGACAATCAGAGGATTGAATTGGAAGGTGATAGAAAAGAATTTTCTGTTTTTCATTAAGGAAGTAATGCCTGTTAAATTATTAGAATCTGAAAGTTTAAGCTATTTCGGGTAAAATCAGCATGCAAGCAGAACGGACATTTGAAGGGGGATGAAGGAATGAAGTTTGGCTCAGATTCCATGTAAGATGAGTCACTCTAAAGCTAAGATATTAGGTCCAACAGGGTATATATGTATATTAGCTACGGCAAACCCTTTCTAACGAGATTTGTCAGAACTTTAGTATGAACTTTGATCGATGCAAAACTGTGCTTTACAGTTTTCCTCTGCCGCTAATAAAATGAGAAGGGGATTTTCATTTGACCCAGCACTCAATTCCACCCTATCTCAATGAGGGAAGTTGCTGTCGCAGCTTTACATTTCTTAACTATACTTTTATAACTGTATCTGATCTTTAAGAAAATCATAGTGAGGCTTCAGGAAGGAAGTGGAAATTGGTACTTGTTTTATTCTCTTCGGGTAGAACTAGTGGTGTTTCTGAAGATTTTGCACATCATTACTTGAAAATTGAATCGTGAAAAGTCATTGAACTGCAGAATACATTCTTAAATTCTCCTTGGTTGCTAAGTCCGCTCCAAGCATGTGGACTATGTTATAAACTGGTTTTTTGCTTTAATGCTTTCTAAAATGAGGAGCACATCCTGGTTTAATGATCTGTTATTCCTTTCTCTTATTTTATTTAAAGGTTTCTTTTTCTGGATTTAACAATGTGCTGAGAAAACATTTGTGGAATGATAGGCGCTTAACAACAACAGCCTGACAGGTCCAATTCCGATGTCTTTGACTAATATCTCTACCCTGCAAGTGCTGTAAGTGATCCTAATACTAGTGAATCAGCAGCGCGAAGAATGCTTGACATGCGCTAAGAATAATGCTTCTTTTACGACTCTTTGCAGGATCTATCAAATAACCATCTGTCAGGAGAAGTTCAGATAATGGTTCTTTCTCCTTATTCACTCTATCAGGTTACTGAATGAAATTTGATCTGAGTTGTCATAAGGATTATTTAAGATCCATTTTGAACTTGATTTTGTTTATGCAGTTTCGCCAATAATTTGAACTTATGTGGGCCAGTCACTGGGCACCCTTGTCCGGGTTCTCCACCATTCTCTCCTCCTCCTCCATTTGTACAACCGCCCACCAGTTTCTTCTCCAGGTGATTGTCCTGTTATTGGTTCTTGAATTTCTCTCAAATCATGAAGCCATTTTCATTTGTATAGATGCAGCTTGCCATGAATATTCCGTAATAGTATAGTCAGCATCTCTCAGAGCTACAGTGGATCAATTTACTGGTGCAAAGTTACCCATTTAACTGCCTTATGAATTTTTTGTGTAATAATTTGTTCCTTCTCTGACTCATCTTCTTACCGTTAGTTTATTACCGGATAGGTCCTCACTATTGTTTGATGTACCTTATTTGAAGTCTTGAATTCAACAATGGAATCATAGGTTCATCTGGAATATGATACTTGATTATATCATTTGGGAATTTTCATTTGTTTGGCATTGCTTAATGAGATATACATACATGCTTTGAATGGTTATACTCATATTCTTAGAACGCTGCAGGAGGGAACAGTGCAACTGGAGCGATTGCTGGGAGTTGCTGCAGGTGCTGCTTACTTCGCTGCCCCAGCAATTGCCTTTGCATGGTGGCGCCGAAGGAAGCCCCAAATTTTCTTTGATGTACCAGGTTAGTGATTCGGAAGGAGGTCATTATTTTCCTTTGAATGGATGAGCAGGGTTCTCATTACTTGCCTCTGAATTTTTATTTTAACAGCTGAAGAGGATCCAGAAGTCCATTTAGGACAACTAAAGATTTTCACTGCGAGAACTGCAAGTTGCAACAGATAGTTTAGTAACAAAAACATCCTAGGCCGCGGTGGATTTGGTAAGGTTTACAAAGGACGTCTAGCTGATGGTTCTCTTGTGGCTGTAAAACGGCTGAAAGAAGAGCGCACGCCTGGGGGAGAGTTGCAGTTTCAAACAGAAGTAGAGATGATTAGTATGGCAGTCCATCGTAATCTCCTGCGGTTACGTGGGTTTTGCATGACTCCTACCGAACAGACTTCTTGTTTATCCCACATGGCTAACGGAAGCGTTGCATCGTGTTTAGAGGTAGCATTCATACAACGTTCTTAAAAGATCCCTAGGGTTTAACGTTTTTTCCCTGTAGACCTTCAGAATATATGGTTTTGTCGGGAGTGCCTTCTCTACAGTCTTGCATTATGCTTTGTTGTCACAGGCTGCAGTTAATTGGACAACTTGAACAATGTCAATATTACTTTTTGTTTATTTCTTTGTAGAACGGCCTCCATCTCAGCCTCCTCTTGATTGGAAAACTCGTAGCGAATAGCATTGGGATCTGCAAGGGGCCTTTCATATTTACATGATCACTGCGACCCTAAAATCATCCATCGTGATGTAAAAGCTGCCAATATCTTGCTGGATGAGGAGTTTGAGGCTGTAGTAGGTGACTTTGGGTTAGCTAAACTTATGGACTACAAGGACACCCATGTTACAACTGCAGTCCGTGGAACTATAGGGCATATAGCTCAGAATACCTCTCTACAGGGAAGTCTTCAGAAAACTGATGTCTTCGGATATGGTATCATGCTTCTAGAGCTGATCACAGGGCAGAGGGCGTTTGATCTTGCTCGACTTGCAAATGATGATGTGTCATGTTGCTTGATTGGGTATGTCTTGGAAATGACATTTATTGTTTATCTGTACTTTCCGTGATTATCTTTTTTTCATTGGGCCCAACATTGTTATAATCTTTCTGTTTCAATTTTCAATATTGAAATTTTCCTTAGTAACATCCCGTTTGAGAGAGATATCCTATTTTTCAAGTTCAAAAGGATCTGTGGAAGTTAAGATTAGCTGCACTCCTTGAATAAGCCGGATCTTTATGACTGTTATATCAGCTTCTTTAATTAGTTGACTGGTTATGTGGAGCCACAGGGAATTTTCTTTTTCCTTTTTTCTGTGAGGATTATAAATAGATTTAGGAATATGTTTTTCTGTATACAGATGAACTAACAAAAGATACTGATCTCAATTTGTGTTGGCTATTTCCTGTGAAGGGTACACAAGTAACATTGTCTATTGATTATTTTCCTATCTGGGCTGAGATTTATGTTACCAAACTAGGCATGTCTTACATTACAAATTGATGCTAGATGAAGTTTGCTATAGAAGCAAGGTTCCAATACAGTACCTCCAGGTGTTATAAGAGTTTCGATTTAGTTGAAGGACTTATCAAATGCTTTGTTAGATAATCAAGGTCATAGTGCAACAACCCCAAATGCTTGAGGCATTTGTTGGTTCTCTTTGAGCCATGCCTTTTTGTTTAGTTTCTGCTGTCTCTTTTCAGCCTCCCATCCTAAAAGTTTGATGATCCTTCCAGGTGAAAGGACTTCTCAAAGAGAAGAAGTTAGAGATGCTGAGTCGATCCTGATCTCAGAACAATTACGTGGAATCGGAGGTGGAACAACTAATCCAGGTTGCTCTTCTATGCACTCAAGGGTCTCCTGAGCCCCTCCCAAGATGTCTGAAGTGGTAAGAATGCTCGAGAGGCGATGGCTTGGCCGAAGTGGGATGAGTGGCAAAAGGTGGAAGTCCTTCGTCAGGAAGTGGATTTGGCTCCACATCCTAGTTCTGACTGGATCATTGACTCAACTTGGAGAATCTACATGCGGTTGAGTTGTCTGGTCCAGGTGACCCATGCATAGTTCAAGTAAAAGGCCATTACTTACTACTTATTATTATTTTTTTCTTAGATTAAAGTTTTTCTTTTACCTGCTTAACAACCATGTGCTGATTTGTCTGTGTAAGCCCAGGGGCGTTGTATTCATTAAAACTTGTGCATATGGCTTATCTTGTTTGAGGTGCATTTGCATCATCTCATCTGCTGCTAATCTGCTGATGTGATTGTGATCTACACGAGCAGTTTTGCCACTTGGGAGACTAGTCAAACTCCCATATATTCATGGGTGGGATGGCATGATAAGCTGGAGAGATGGTCCTAATTTGTACTTATAATCACACACTTAGAACTGGGCAATGTTTCTGGTGTCATATCATATTTTTGGTGGAACGTGGCTAGCTAGCAATGCTGCCTGACTTGGATTTGTAAAAGCAATAGCTTCTCCAACTTGTTTTGGCCAGAATTATGGTTCAGAGGGGTCCCTCATTGGCACAATCCGTAAGCATTTCTTCAAAGAAAATTCTGCAGGAAAGTGGCTTCGTGGATCCTAGGATGTTGCGGACCACGATTTAGCACGATATCGTCCCACGCCAACGCTGTTTCCCAGCTCTGAAGAGTGGATTGTCGTACAAATTTGTATCTCAAAGGGATGAAGAGATGTCATCGACACATAAATGGACTCGACGAAGTATCTAAAAATTTGATGTTGACGACTTTTTGGACTCCGGGTCGACTGCGCCCCATCATTAATCGGGCAAAAGATATGAACTCCCGTGCTGTCACATGGTTTAACCATAGTGGTATTGAAGTTTTTAAGCTGTCGGTGGAACTTTCTTCCTGCCATTTGGTGAACCAGCTGGCAACAGGGATGACCCCCTGGTTCTCTAATGACGCCAGGAGAAGATCGTGTAATACAATTTTGGGTTTCTAGGATGACATCTCATAGCGTCTGTATGGCAATCGATCAAATAGTACTCGATTTTATTCTTTTGTTTGGGGAATATAATAATAAAAGAAATTTTTGGTAAATTTTTTTCAATAATAGGTTTAGAACAAAATCAAGAAATTAAGAAAAAAATGTCACTACCTATTTCTTTGTTTTTGAGAATAATTTCAAAAAATTAAGCCAACTCAAATTTCCTTTTCTTTTTCTTCTCTCTATTCTTCTTTTCGTCTTTCCTTTCTCTTCTTCTTCCCTTTGTTGTCGTCATCCACCATTGCTGGTTTGCTGCGAACAATTGGATGAGATGCGATGAGCTCGCTAGGCTAAGGTGAGGTTCGTGTGAGCTTCTTAGGTGGCTGGCGAGCACTTGGCTGGGCAATGTCAGCCTCGCCTAGATCTAGCAAAGCCAAGCTCGCCCAACCATGTTGAGGCCCAACTTTGTTGAGCTACAACAAAGCTTGGCCCGTGAGGAGCGGCCTCCCTAGGGGCCGTGCTTCGACAGGTTATCGACCTTCAAGTTGGCGATTCAATTATCCCAAGGCTGGCGATCAGCCAAAAGCTAGAAGAAAAAGAAAAAGACTATAAAAAATTATTTTTAAAAAATAAAGGAAAATAGTCTAAATTAGAAAAATTTGAAGATAATGCCCAACATATTTTTTATTCGAGAATAGAGATTTTTAAAAGAATTATCAAACACTTTCAAATACTTAGAAATTCGCCTAAGGAAATATAGCAAAAAGAATTATTTCTTAATAAAATTGTATTTTTCAGGAATAGAATGATTATCAAATAGGCCTTTAGATATACAAATTTAGGATGGTTACAATGGGCCACCGACTTGTAAGTGTTTGTACAAGGCTACTGGGACTCGTGGGTCATCAATATGCAAAGGAGTCAAATAAGCAAAACTGAAATGGTGAACAATATTATAGCGATTAAGCATGAACCTGGCTTGCACATCCACACGATGAAGCATACGAACAGAGCTGGTGCAATCGTCAATCAAGGAGTAGAAGAGCTTAAAAAGAGTTTCTTTGTTCATCATGGCCCTTCAGACCGATACCCAGATTTGTAGCGAAAAGAAGTCCACCGAGCGATCTTGGGCGTTGATTCAGCCGAGACGGTCAGAAAGAGATCAGTAACGATCAACGATCAAAGATAACAACACTCAGGTAGCAAGCAGCTGATTCAAGCAAAAAGAGTGGTGGGGGGTGACACCACCTTAAAACATTAGTTACTACCAGCAATCAGCCCTGCCATGCCCAACACTACGCAATCGGTCCATTCTCCTTTTCTTTTTTATTCCCCTTTCTTCCTTTTGGCCATACACAACCACATACTGGTCAATTTTCCTTAGTTCTTTCCGCAGGCGGCAACTCGCCCGATGTCAAGTGAGCTTTGCATCAGGGTGGTCTGCTCGTTGCTTCTTTTATAAAAAAGAGATGAAACAAAAATACCCTTAAAAAAAAAAAAATAAAATTGGGAGCTAAGGATTGGTAACACCAATAAAGGCCTTTCACAAGCATTAGATAAGATGTAGTTTTAGCCATGGCATATAATTACTAACTGTCAGACAACTGAAAACGCTGGTAGAAGAACTGCAATTGCATGTCAGTAAAGCAGTAACATAGTTATAATACATTAATCTATCCATGTGGATCCGAAATAGAACGATACACTCCGTTTGGCAGTCTGCATGGATGAGTTTAAAGGATCGACTATCATTATACAGCAACAAATTCAGACAATCCTCAAATACCTCCCTATACAAAAGACGATGAAAGCTAAAATGCGAAAGAATACAACAACGAGCGAACTCAACACAGTAGCATAGTTTTATGTCTCATCAAACCTTTTAGAGACAAATTCACTCATGGATCATAGTGCGGCCGGGAATTATCTGATGAATGGGAACCAGGTCCGACATCAATGCTCTGTGAAGAGAACAAGTTCGGGTATAGAAATATGGTTCATCCATTGAGGTGGATCTCTTAGGCTGGTGATATTCAGAGTTATAATCGTGAACCTCCGTGCCTCAGTATCAAAACTTAACCTTCTCAGGCGGTGGCTGATTTGATACACCGGACTCCTCCAGGTCTTTATGAAACACTTGATGAATCCGTTGAATCAAAGCTCTGATCAGAAATTCTCAAAGATCTTTTATGTTCAAGTTCAGGTTGGAACATTAGTAGACTCAAGTGTGGCTGCATAAAATGGGTTATCAGAATCATCCAGGACTGCTGATTTTTTTCCTGGTAAGCTGTTGAATTCTGACTTGTGCGAGACTAGCTGCAGAACGGGCGGCCCAGATGCTGCACGCTCCAGCACTTTCAGCAGCAGCTTGAGCAGCACTAAGCCCATCTTGTAAATCCACATCCTGTTCGTTGCTCTTTGTCCTTGGAAGAGGATTGAGCAGCTGCAAATACGTTTTGTGAATCCACATCCTGTGCGTTATCTTTGTCCTTCGAAGAGAGGATGGAGGAGCACTTTCTCTCTTCTTAGGAGAACGATTCTCTCGCAGAAACGACGCAGATGAAAGTGATGGAGGGAGCTATAAATGGCAGGAACTGTTTATCTTCCTTGACATCAACAGGAACTTTTAGCAGTTTCATCTTTGTGGTCTATAAGATGCTCTTCCACTACTTCATAGAATTGTAGCTACAGAGGGACAAAGTTTCCACAGTTCAGGAAACTGAAGATTCATCACCAACTTTGTGGTCAGCAGGGTTCGCAACTGGATTAGGTGGAATAAACTCTGGTGCAGAGACTGCACTTGAATTTGGCCGTACTGAAATCTGGGGAACCTCAGGAAAATCCAATGACTCAAAACTGTATAAATCAGGCTGTTCATCAAGGGCATGACCTGGTCTTGAATACAGCGAATCATCATGCTTCTCTTTAGGCAGGGGTAACTTAAGATCCACTTCCAAACTGTGTGGATCCATTCTGCAATAAAGAGGTTATGGGGACCAATTTCATTGGGGGCTAATTACAAAGCTTAAAAAGGATGACAAACTGACTTCTATATTGAGAATAACTTTCTAAGTCATTTTTTAGTCTGTATAAATTTCAACTTAAGTTGAAAATATTGCAAAGCAACTTCTGCAATATTTGTTGCCAGTCTTGTTTCTTTTTGCAAATTACCCCAATATGTAATCCCATGGAAAATAATTTTCCTAAGAGCGTAATATTGGAATATGTTAAGATATGAAATCTATTTTAGACACAAAAAAAAAGAAAAAGAAAAGAAAAATCCTTTAAGTCAAATATCTTAACAAGGTTTCATTGCAAAGATTACTATTACTGAACTCCATAACACCCAGCACCGTGTCCCTTTATTCCTATCTACTCAATCAATCTAATTTTCCCACGGTAGCGAAATCACCAAGTTGCTGCATTTGACTAGAATAATTTCCACCACAGGCAAAGAAATCTAAAATTATCACAAACATTTGAATAAATAAAGTAAATTATACAAGCATTTTTTAGACTATTTTTTTTAAATTATAATTTGTCAGTTATGTAGTACAGCACATCAAAGGAAAGAGATCACACAATGTTCTGAAGTTGTTTGGGCACCAATCAGATTTGCCTGCAACAAATAAAAACAAAACGACTTTTCTGTTTCAACTAAAATGCTAAAAAGCAAAAGTTCATCTTCTCCAGCCATTTGCTTGGCCTGCATTATTCGTAGCCCTAAGATGGCTAAGACCCATCTTCCTGGTGCAATCGTTGTTGTGCTCCTACTCATTGTCATCTAAATCTTGATCACAGTTCACAGAATCATTGCAATATGTTTTTCGCTTTCTACTTCTGCCCGTTATGTGGTAACATGAGCCATGCTATTCTGATCATTTTTATTTTTAGATTGCAAAGGGCATGGCATAATGAAATTTCTTGGGCATATTGAGATGACATTTAAATAAGCCGTGACTTGAAGATTTTCAGCAATCATATTGAGTCTTACCCTTAATGTCAACATTTGCGAAAAAAGATTGTTGCAGTACGGGCAGCCTCCTATCTTGCAGATTTATTAATTGCTAAGTTATGCTTACAAGAGTGAATGAGGTATTATTATCTCTAATTATTTGAGAATCCCGCGAAAAAGGACCGGCTCATGCAAATCCTCGTACCGGGGACGGAATTATTCTGTTTTTGCACTATCTACCAACTTTCCGATTTTACCGTGAACATAACGGAAGTTGGTTGGCTCGCATTTGATGATTTCGATTATGCTATTTTCTTCTTCTTTAAAAAAAAAAAAAAAAAAAAAATTCTCCGATGGAAAGTTCTTAATTCGGATTGGAGGAATCGTTTTCACACGGCTGTCATGTTTAATCTGTAAAGGCATCCGTGTTGAAATTCAACCTAAAATTTACTGTGTTGGTAATTGTATTTTGAAGAAATTAGTATTTTTTCAAGTAAAGTGGAGATTTCCAATGCAGCATTTGAGGTTTCCCACGCAAGACGAAACAAATCGGCGTCATTTAATTACAATATCGGCAGCGACAAAAAAATAAATAGACTAGGGTAAGTAGAGTCTCAATGTAATATACACATTAACTTGAAATACTGAAGAGATGTGTGTTCAACGAGTCCACATCTAAAAGAAGTTAAGTTACATGCAACTTATTAATGTTTTGCATGGGATTTATTTTTATTTACTTTTTAAAAATGTGATTAATTCTTTCCTTTATTTTGCTATCACCAAACAACCATGGGAAGTAATGGCTTTACAATACACATAATTTGAAACTGGAAAACAAAAAAAAAAAAAAAATATATATATATATATATATATATATATATATATATATATTGGCCTAGTCTACGGTGGCTACGAGTGAGAGAGAGAGAGAGAGAGAGATAGAGAGATAGAGAGAGAGAGGCCTCTTTTTGCATCTCTTTTAGGTTTTTCTCTATGTATGCAAGTCTGCCTTTCTCTCTTTCCTTTCAGATTTATTATCGTCGCTTCTTGCGACGCATCGATCTTATCCCTATCGACCCCCTTTTATGTGTAAAGTCAATGGGGTCCCTCGAGGAAAGGAACACTGTCTCTTTTCCCTTTCAATCTCTTAGATAGCACGGCCCAAGATGCGATTTCCTTTATTTTTGTACCATTTTCCATTACCAAACCCTGCTTATTTTCATTATTTCCTCTAACGGCCGAAAAATAGTGCGAGAGAAATCGTGGATGTCATCCAGACCAAGAAAGATTTTCGCACATGTGCCCAATCGCCTTTTTGCAGTCAGAATTTATTGCGAGCTCTCTCTCTCTCTCTTTCTTGTCTCTTTGATCTTCAATCATTGACTGTGAATTATGCGTCAAATGCATGGCAGTCATGTAGGCTTTCACACAAGAGTTCTTCTTCCCATCAAAAGCTTTGTCATAATTTCCTTTTTGCTTTGAGACTTCTCTGCTCGTTCCAAAGATCATGATCCGCGCGTTTATATTTCGCTCTAGATTTATATCCAAGGCCATGAACCTCCAAGTATATGTTACGACAATCCTGCTAAATTCGACCACGTAACGAAATCTTTCTAAGTATAGCACTCCACCTGCAACTCCGAGCACCAGTGCCAGCATGGCTATATATAGAGTTGTGACATGTGCAAATCGTTCCCACAACCGATAAATTTGTGTTTCCAAGTTCAGGATCGGTCCAATTAGCGTATGACGTGGTCCCTACGTCTCCTCTTCCTCAACCGCGACTAAACAAGGGTAATGTGTTGCAGAGGAGCAAACCATTGAAGAAGAAATGCCTGGAAACGCGAAAAAGAGCTGAACGAAGATGGTTCTCTTAGAGCTAGAGAGAGAAAGATAGTACCACTGAGAGTAGACTAGTAGTGTACTCTTCAAGATTTTATTGGCAATAAACTTATTCTTTCAAAAGGAAATACGGACTCTGCTCAAATTGCATCGTCAGTTGTATTTGCCATTGTCGACGGAGACCGTCTGCTGGGGTCTTTATATTTTGGCAGCAGGGAATCACGGGCCGATTGTACGGGGGATCGAATGGATAGAAGACCACAGTTCTTTTTCTTCTTATCCCAATCAAAACGAATCTGGGGCGAGAAGAAGAGGAAGAGCAATTTATCCTGAACCCCGTTCTCGCTTCATCATCGTTTTGATTTTGACCGCTTGGATTTTGCATGACAATGTGGGGTGAAAGAAGACCCGAACATTATCCGACTGTTTCTCCTTGAATGACTCCATATCTAATCAATCTCGAGTGCAATTTTTCAAGATATTGCACAACTAAGGATCATCTCATCTTAAATCCGGTCACCTGATTATCATGCATTCTGCCTCCTTAAAGCTTTGCTCGTTGCAAATAAGTTAATTATAAACACTATTATTAAATGCAATGTGAGGAAGTGCCCTAATGCCTTAGGCACTTTTGTGTACTAATTTTTATTATATGATGAGCGACGATGCGGAATCTAAAATTTAGGTGTTAATACTTTTTTTTTATACATGGCATTAATGTTGAACATCAACTTAATCTCAATGACCAAACAAGATGAAAACAAAAGAAAATGTGCAAATATCCTATTTTCGTAGGTGTTACGGCATTCCCTGACTAGCCACATACACATGCAGTGTGAACATGAAGAAAACAATTACTTAATGCCGCATCGTCATTCGACCTAAGACTGAGAATCACTTTTGCCCTTTCCTCTTCGTATTGTTTTGAGTTTCATGTGATGCCTAAATCGATTTGGTAATTCTTCCGCACAAATTTAGTTTATTGTCATGTTTAGTTACGCATTCTATGATTGCCGACGGCGTCTGAGGTAAGAACGAAAGCTGTATCGCTGGAGATGGTGTTTTCCAATCAGGTTTGCATTTGCCGAATCGATGCGATGCTCTGTACGGTCAAATTATTCATAGGAAGAGCAGCAGCAACTGACGGGCGGCAGTAAATGAAAGCAGCCCCAGAAGCTTTGCCTGTGTTATCAACCTGTTCTGCTGCAATCAATGCCCTGCCCCTCAGCATCTTTTGGTCTATCTCAGCATCTTCCCCCTCTCGTGCTTGCAGAGTTTGTGGTAAAAAGAAAAAGGAAGAAGCTGGTAAGACTGAGAAGGGGAGGAGATGCTCTGGAGTTACATCGTCTCTGTAAAAGAAACGAATGAGGAAAATGCTCAGATGGAGAGAGGAGGTGCAGAGCTCTGATGATGGCGATTTCTCTAAAGCTGGGGAGAAAAACAGAGTAGTACAGAGAGTAAAGAGAGGCGGGTGCATTCCGAAATTGGCCGGCGGGGCAGAGAATGAAAGGCAAATAAGGAGGAGATATTTTTGACCGATTTCGACACCATGATACCATAATTAAAGTGCGGTCTTTCAGTGAAAATGCTTATTTAGGATGAATTGATATCATTTGACACGTACAATGCTTATTTGAAGCAATTTGGATTAGATTTTACAAACAAAACATATCTTTGGTGGCATAATTACTATAAAACAAATCTTCATCAAAAAATCTATTTACCATTTAGCGCTTGTAGGAGATTATCCCTCTGTTTTGAATAATGATGGGAGAGTGACAGGTGCTCCCACAACCACAAGATTTTTCAAGGAATATATTAAATATAAAAGAATATAGAAAAATATTAGGGAATTGAAAAGAGAATTATTGAAAGCATTATCGACATGAAATATTTTAAATTCCATGTAAAAAGATTAGTTCAAACATTTTCACACTTATAGTCATGAAAACATATATTCATCATTTAACAAAATGTATACAATTACCAAAATTAACACTTGAATCCTTTATTCGCACAACTTAAAGCATCAATAAATTCAACTTAAGCCAAAGCAATCTAAGTTAACTCAAAAATCAAAATCACGATCATTTCTAACTATTCAACATTGATATTTATTTAAAAATACATAATATATTGATTTTTTGATTAAATTTTTGCCTCAATATCCTTTTCAATATTTTACATAGCCCAACTTTTTCATTGTGCTAGCCAAATTTCAATTTGCTAGATAAGTATATATCGTGTCTAAGTTCAATGAATGCCGCAAATAGACTCATTGTAGTGTGCTAAATTTTTTTCACTTGTTCGATAATGTTTTGATATCTCATTAAATTAGCGAAATACACATGTGGGTTACAAATATGACTTTTTTTTATATCGATAATATGTGAAAATACTGTTGAAAGTACACTATGAAATAATTGAGTTTTACATTTAAATAGTTATTCAAGGCTGTCAAAAAGGTTCACTAATATCAAGTATATTTCGTTTTTGTTAATTTCATTGTCTATTTGGAAAAGATTGCTATTCAAAATCTGAGAAATTTTGTCAAGATTCTTTCTAGAATTTGCTGCAGCTTGGCAATGTCCATTATTTTTAATCTCTTTTTCCTTTTAAAAATCTATACAACTTTAACAGAAAAAAAGTATATGGTGAGTGAGCTACTTTCCGACTAATGTTCCAGCATTCCTTAAATTTCTTAACCATTTCACGGTTAACCTTTCTTTTTATTTTTTTTTCCTTTTTTTTTTCCGGTCAAGTCATGGATATCTTGGATGGAATGAATAATATTCTACATTACATACATTAGATAAAGAAAAATATCAAGTTAAATAATAATGTAAAATCCAAAGATTGAAATTTTAATTAATGACTTGTCAATAAGCTAAATATTAATTCATGTTGGTTGCCACGTGGCAATCATAATAGGAATTAAGGATTAAGATAGCTTTATTTAGAGGTGTCAAAATTGAACCGAGGAAAGTCGAATTGAAACATTTTTATTTGATTTGAATAAAAAAAACCAGTTTTTATTCTAGAATTGAACCGAACTGAAAATCGTCCATCTTATTGATATTGTAATTTGCATAATTTCTCTCATTTGTTACTAAAATTTTTTTAATGTTAGAACAAGAAAACCAAAAATTGAATTAAATTATATTGAGTCATAATCCGATTTAAAGTGAATGCACTCCGTAGAAAGCCTAGTTTTGATCGCACCAACACACTTGTAAACCCATTTATTTTTCATTCTTCCGGTTCGTTCCCTCATGTCCCCTCCCGGCGGGTGTCTGTCCGCCAACATTTCTTGGGCACCGCTTGCATCGAGTCTTAAGTCTTAAGAGACGTCCAGGACGGTCGAACATCCATCCATTATGGTGAAAAAGAGGCCGGCAATGCTAGCCGAGCTCTATGTTGCGCTCGCTTTCTCACAATGGTCACAAAGTGGCAACGCGCATTTTATTAAAAAAAAAAAAGAAAAAAAAAAGTGGCAACACCGAAAAGACACATCTCCACATTAAAACCTAAAAACAAAATTGACAGATGCAAATCTACCTTTTTTTTCTTTTTCTATTTAGCCGAGATGAAACACTTCCCTCCAAATATCTTAAACACGAAGGAAACCAGTGCCAACTCTCTCCACGCTTCTTGGTAGTGAAGCGTGGTTGATCTAGCCAATTTGAGGACGAGTGCCAGGACATCGATATACAACCAAGATGTTGTCATAGCCAATCGATTCGCATCTCCAATTAATGCATCCACTCGATAAGCAAACGGCGTGCTTCCCATGCTCGTTGAATGACTTCGGCCACTTCTCCTATCTCTTGTGCCACTATCTCATTTTGTTGTGGCTCGTTCTGTGCCGTGATCATCTATGCCTCGATCTCCGATGCGATCGGCTCTCGATCTTCTGTGCCACGATCTTTGCCATCTGTGCCTTGATCATTTGTGCCTAGATCTGTGCCTCAAACTCCTATTTGCATCTTCTACAAAACTGTGAAGACTTTGAGGTGAGTGAGTAGATATTTGTCCTAAGTTGTGATTAGTTGTTACATTGACTTCCTTTCTTCCCTTCTCTCTCTCGTTCCTCCCTCTCTCATGGGTGAACCTCCCCTGCCGCCCATTTTCCCTTCTGCTTCTCTTCTTATTTTCTTCCTTCACCTTTCTTCATCCCCTTTCCCTGCTGCCAAGAGACGGAGCATAGAAATCATTGTTGACAGAAGCAGAAAAGGAAGAGAGGGCAGATCTGCTTGGAAAATGTGCTCATGCAATCCAACCTTCATCGAGACTGAGCATAGAAATCATTATTGACAGAAGCAGACCTCACAGGACGTGAGATAATTCTTAATAGTCAATTCTATCACATAAAGTCTCCAACACCGAATCATGACGGTAGCGCATGTATACACACGAGCCTTCCATGGTCACAAGTGCTTTCAACTTTATTGATATAGATTCAATATAGTAGTGTGGCAAATGGCTAACATCTCTCATAGAGATCCATTTGTCGATCATCATTCTCTTACTTAGGCGACACAAAAGCTTGTGCCACAAGAGAATGACTTTATGGTTTCAATGAATCCACATATGTCTTGTTTATATGGTTAACCTTTTTTTTTTTTTTTTTTTTTATGTATCACAAGAACATATGTACAAGGTTAATAACCGGATGCCCCTAGCCTTCACTCAAGGTTTAAGTAATACCTTGAGACTTTATCAATATGTATTCAACATGATAACAATACATTTAAAATTATTTTATTGAATGCAAAAGTTGATACATATCAAACCGTTACTAAATGTAACGAATATAGATGTGAACTTTATCGAGTAAAGCCAAAATAGCTCCCACTAAACAATAGTATTCGAAAGATACTCCTAGGCCCATGCTAATGACATGTTACTCAAATACACATGGGCGTAGGCCTTTAGTTAGTGGATCTGCAACCACATCATCTCGTGAAAATATGTTATATTATAAGTCACCTTTACGTACCATTTTTTATGGTCAAAAATATTTGACCGCCATATATTTAGACCCATTGAGACATTTGTTATTAATAAACAACAAATTTATCATCTCAATACAACTGTATGGCTCTATCCAAAAAAGTCAAAACGGTCGACTCCTTCATAGGTTCTAAAGCATAATAGCTCAAGTAACAGTCTAAAAAGAAAGTTACAAACTTTACTTACATAGTAGACATAGAACTTTATTTACTTGCACCGCACTTCCTGCTAACATAAAAAGTATCTTGTTATTGACATTATATCAACCTAACAACCAGCAAAGTTAACATCTGAATACCCTACTAACTACAAGAATTAAATTTGTTTGTAAATTAACATATAATCTCTTGTCCTTTTAAAGTACCTTAAAACCTTCTTGGTAACAACCCGGTGATCGTGTCCCGGTTTATTTTATATCTGCCTAGAAGTCCCGTCACAAAGACGATATTTAATCTAGTGCAAAATCAAGCATATATTATACTTTTAAGTGCACTAACACAAGGTACACAATTTAACTAGATTTTCTCAATATTTAAATAAGGACAATGTAATGGATTCGGTCCATCACCCTCAACAACGAGGAGTAATTCCCGAATTGCAATGATGTATATTGAATATTTTCAACATATGATCATCAAATGTCCTATGAGAAAATCTAATAAAATTCAATATATGTTACAAGAACAATCCTTACGGACCTCAGTACAAAGGACAAAAGATGCCTCAAGGTCATTACTTGTAAACAAAATATCATGTACATAAAATATGAGAAAAAATAACTTTTCTCTCACTCACCTTGCAGTATATTGAATAACTTTGTTCCAAATTGAACAAAATAATAACACTATAAAACTTTATTAATATTGTCTCGGAGACTTGCATAAAACTATTAATAAGACTTTGAATCTACACACAAGTTTACTTAAATCACGGTTGCAAAATCCTCCGGTTGCACTATATAGATTTTGTATCTATTTGGCGTAACTCCATATAAAAATAAATAAATAAATAAATTATTAATGCCACATTCACTCTGAAAGAATCTTTTAAAGAAATAATTATTTATTCACTATTAACTATCTACCCCTATTTCGAGTGAAAACTTTAGCTACCGGTTTGGCTTTAAATTCCACAATCTTTGCAAATTTGTCTTAATTTCAGTATTAGACAAGACATAATTACAAGCCACTAAGACTTCCATCATCTCTTAGCAATGCGGTTAGTAGGCAAATCACTTTTCAAGTGTTCCAAAATGGAACACTTCATGGACAATAAGCACATTTGATTGCTCTTTTCTCAATCCACTAAGACTTCCATCATCTCTTGGCAATGCAGTTAGTAGGCAAATCACTTTTCAAGTGTTCCAGAATGGAACGCTTCATGGACAATAAGCACATTTGATTGCTCTTTTCTCAAGCAACAAATCATATGTCTACAACTTAAAATTTGAAGCAAAAAACCTCAATAATAGTGGAGTTATTAATTACAGATTGATGACTTAAAAATAAGCAATGTATATAATTAGCATCATGTGAGTACCGTGTAACTTGACGTACAAGTACACATCCAGAGAGTTACACACATAATCATATAATCACATTTGGGCAGAATACATGATATGTAGTTGTACACTCCCCACATGATAGCGGTTATGAGAATATGTTCCAATCTTTGTGAATTCATCACCTTTGGGCATATGAACCACTAGGATCAATCACTCATCCACCACACCATCATTTATCCCTCCATGAACTAATATACAATCACTTCCTTTGGGAGTATGACCATGCATTAGACCAGGAGACATCCCAATTAGCATACGAGATCGAAATTTCTCAAACCCAATCAAGCATGCCACTTTGGCGGTCACTACTCAATTGAATCTTTGAAACTCTCTCATACCAAGGATATAATCTAGATATCACATACACCATATACATGTAATTTCAACTTTAGTGATAGGGACATATATCATTGAAATCACATATCATGCTAATTACATTGCCTTATTCATTAATAAAATTAATCATACATATATATATAAATATATATAGATAATCTGAAAGACAAATTCCAATGAGATCACCAATCATAGCAACATAGGGTACACCGGATCGATATGCCCGACAGCTAATCCATTATAGCTCATAAGTTTCATAAGGCAAAAATGACTCCAAGGCCAACAACTGATTTATTAATCAATTTTAGGTAACAAAAATCATTATTTCAATCGGTGGCCTATAAATTGAGTCAAATCACAGAACCAAATATTTAAATTATAACAGTAGATACTATTGCTCTGCATAAATATTGTCATACTCCTTAACCATAAAAATATTTAACTTGATAGACATTAACCAGTGACCATATGAGTTTAGGTACAATATGCAGTAACTTTACTAACATGCATTACCTACACTCAGCAAAGGTGTTAACTTTTGATACCAATTGTTGCGATAAAGCGAGCGATCGAACAATAATATAATAGAAGAAAAAATAAATCGACACGAATTTACGTGGTTCAATCGTAAAAACCTACGTCCACGGGGGAGAGCGGCAGCGAATTAGATTACACACTCAAGTCAATAAAACACGATCTCTTGGTGTTTCAAAACTAATTCTTCATGATTAACCCTCTTCCATCCACGGCCACAAGTCTATATATATATATATATATATATATATATATATATATATATATGTATGTATGAGTGAAATCCTTATTCTTTTGCCAACTTCTCATAGGATGATGTTTCCTATTTTAAACAATTTTATCCAAAACATCTATATATATTTTAAACAAAATCTAAGTCCGAGTGAAAGTTGGACTTGCCTATTTTAGCGGTCAAACTCTCCAACGCAGATTCAAATTTTGATGATTTGATATTCGAATCTTCTTTGCTCAATTTCAAACTTCCGCAACATATCCAATTTGAAATATTTGGAATTTCACATTGGACTCAAACTGGAGACATATTTTAACAATCTCCACATTGGCTTGACGTTTGAGCCAAGTCGCAATCACTTTGCAAAAATTCAAACTCTACCGCTACTTTCCCAGTCTGAATTTGTGATTTAATTTTTATTGAACGAAAAGTCTCGAAAATCACAAATTAGGGCAAGATCCGTACTAATTAGAGTAAATCCGTACAGATTATGGTAAATACGTACAATTTAGGGCAAAATCAATTAGGGTTTAAGTTCTGGAGTTATGGAAGCTCTGATACCACATTTGGACGCAAATTGCGCAACCCCAAGATCTCCATAAATAGAACAAGAACATACATAATTAGGTAGAAAGATTAACGCACCTCATATCCATTATTCTTGAAGTGGAAGCGGAAACACAATGTTCCTTGCGCAAATCCTTCTCCTCTATTGCCCTCCGTATCAACGGCTCAATGAGGCAGCCCCTCACAATTAGCGTTAGAATAATGCCTCTTAAGTGAGAATATGTGAGAAAATTAGGGTTGGAGGAGAGACTTGAGCACTATTTATAGAATTTTTCCAGCCGAGTCCCCCTCATTATGGGCCGAGGGCTCAACTCGGCCCACACTAGCCAGCCCCATATGGACTAATTAAGAAACATTCTATCTCACCTTAGATCAAACCCCGTAAAACAGTAACCGTTAAACGGTAAATAACAACGTTAATTAATTTAGTCCACATAAAAAGAAAACTCTTACAGGTTACAAGCAATCGGTCTCAAAAGTCACTTTCATTTGCACTTCTTTCCTCTAGGAAGAAAGTGCTTCAAAGGGCCATCGGTGAAAATGAGAAGAATGACAAGAGGCTGGGGAGTGGAGGAGGAGTTGGATAGAGAGGGTCGGAGGTAGGCGAGCAAAATAAGGAGGGAGTGATTTTGAGCATCGAGGAGGACGAGAGGATAAAAAAGGAGAGAGGAGGCTGAGGCAATGCGAGCATAAGGAGAGAATTCTCCTTTCAAATTTCGCTCACTTCATGTAAAGCCCTCTCTTGTCCCTATCAACCCCCTTTTATACGTAAAATCAATGGGCCCTCGAGGAAAGAAACTATCTTTTTCTCTTTCCAATCAAAGATTGCGCTACGGGCGAAGATGCAATTTCCTTTTTTTCTTTTTTTAGCTATTTTCCATTGGCCAAATCTTGCTTATCTTCACTTATTTTCTCAAACAGCCGAAAAATACTGCCCAAGAAATAGTGAATATCAAATCAAAAAAACATAATACGGTAAATACATCAAATATTTGGCATTAGCATAAGATACGAATTTCATCTTCTTCATAACAACAACTTCAACTCTGATTAGTTTCAATTTAGACTGCTAAGGGGTCCCTTTGTCATGTTTGGCTGTTATCCTTGGTTGTCTTAAGTTTCTCAGAATGATCATCGGAAGTAGTTTGCCGCTTTTTATGTCTTAAAGTTGCTTTTAAAGTTTTTTTTTAATTGAGAAACAAATAAGAGGAAGAGAGTGTCGAGCCCGGGTTTGTTGCAGCCTTTAGGCGAGTTCATGAGGAACACGTATCCAACGCTTTTCCCGCTACGGGATAAGGTTCCATTCTTGTTTACTTGGACTATCTTGGCCCTCTTTCCTCTTCGCTTTGAGTTATTCTTTCCTGCCTTGGTAATTGATTTACTTCTTTGTACGTCAATGCATGGTGCCTTAGGTAGTCCCTCGTCCTTTCAAGGTAGTAAGAGATGTGCTAAACAGCGACTTCGATACAAGATTCATCATGCATCTGAGTTCTTCTTCAATACTTATTGGGTCTTTCTGCTGGTATCTCTGTCATAATTCTGCTTAAAAAGATATCGTCTAGATTTATGCTTTTGACATCAGTGACTTTTGAAGAAGGCAATTTTTTTGTTCAGGGAGTGGAAAATATTTAAGGACATCATTCCTAGACATTCATAGCCATGGACATTTAACCATACTCTTTTCCCTCTTTCTTTGGAGCACGAGACCTTTTAACAGAGGGAAAAAGTGGTCCCCAGAACATTTGGCTAGTCGAAAGTACTAGGACGCTTCTTTCCGCTTCGTGCGATACGCTTTTCTCTTCTTTGAAGGCATGTCATTGGTTGCAAGAAACTCTTCAAGTTTAGGTTCCGAAATCTGTGAAACTTTGACACGGTAAATGCAGATAACGGGAAGCACGCTCTCTGTAAATATCTTCTTTTTCCTATTGGTCAGTATTTAGTACATTTCAGTCTTGGATAGTCGAAAGAGCTGGTACTCTACTTCAGTAAACAAGCTCGGCAAAATGTACCAAAAGTCGAAAGTCAAAAGTAAGGCCGGGCCAAACGATTGGCACGGCCTCACTCTACATAGCCATGCATAACCGAGTGCATGCATTCACATATGCGAGCGAGAATAGGAAAAGGGTTGTGGGGCGAGAGAGGGAAGGCGGAATAACAAGGATCATAGGATTATCAAGTGGCTCGTAGTTTACAAATATGACTTTTTTATATTGATAATATGTCAAAATATTATCGAAAGTACCCTATGAAATAATTGACTTTTACATTTAAATAGTTATTCAAGGCTGTTAAAAAAGTTCACAAGTATCAAGTATATTTCCTTTATGTTAATTTCATTATCTATTTGGAAAAAGATTACTATCCAAAATTTGAGAAATTTTGTCAAGATTCTTTCTAAAATTTGCTGCATGTCCATTTTGTACTTCCCGTTGCCAATATCTGTTCAATGGTCATTTATGATTGAAAAGGGACCGTCAGCCTAGAAATGTCCATTATTTTTAAATCTCTTTTTCCTTTTAAAAAAATCCATTCAATTTTAACAGAAAAAGTATATGGTCAAGTGAGCTACGTTGCATTTGCCTTCAGACTAATTTTCCAGCATTCCCTAAATTTCTTGAGCATTTCACCGTTAACCTTCTTTTTTTCCCTGTATTCCAAATCAAGTCATGGATATCTTGAATGGAATCAATAATATTCTACATTACATATATTAGATAAAGAAAAATCTCAAGTTAAATTGTCACGCCCCGAACCCCGAGACACGTGAACAACCCGCCATGGTCGTGCAATTGCGACATTCCCAGGCGGTGTCGCCGACCCAATTCAATTTTATTATGCGCATGCGGAACGTATTAAGAAACCCCGACAATTTAAAGCGGGATAGGACAGCAGGAACCAAAAATCAATTTAATACAAACCAACATACAATCATAAAATCACCCAAAGTTTACATGCAGCCAAAACGAGTTGGAGTCTATACACTAGGGATCGATCCACCAAAAAAAAAAAGGAACAGTCCTAAAACTACTAGATGGACTCGATCATCGATCCTTCATCTTCTTGGCTGTGCGACTCCTTGCCCAACTGCATCGGCAGTCCACCTTACTCCGCTGCAATCGTCATCTACGACCCTGAAATATTTTTCCCACAACGGGGTGAGACATTGTCTCAGCAAGTTCACCCCTCCTAAGCCCCTATTAGAAAGTAAATACACCCGGCATGACCTAACCACACATCAAGAAGACTTACCTCGCAATAGTCCGCGCCTGCAGGTTAGTACAATTCATATCATTCAATCACGTGCAAATATGACAATTAAATAAACCAAGGCACAATCACATTGTCAATCAATCAACCACTTGGATCGTCTCAGCGATAAATCGGCTTGGCCGATTACATGTCATTCTATCAAATCAATCAATGTTCCCAACCACGACCCTAAAAGTAGACTCATCAATCGGTGGTAATCACGGCCCCACGTGCCACGACCTTCAATAAGGTGGTTCAACAACTAGTGGCATCACGGCCCCACTCGGCACGGCCTCTCATAGGCGGTTCAACAACTAGTGGCATCACGGCCCCACTTGGCACGGCCTCTCATAGGCGGTTCAACAACTAGTGGCATCACGACCCCACTCGGCACGACCTTCAAAAAGGTGGTCAACCACGGCCTCAATAGGCACGGCCTCTAATTGGCGGTCAATCACGGCCAAATCCCCATCAATTTGCACACTTAGCATTTCTACACATAACCCCTAATTAACGCAACCACACTCAATTCGCCACCAATCAAGCATCAAATTTAAATTCTAACATCACAGCGGCGATCGGCACTAAATTCGAGCAACCGGGGCTAAAAATAAATTTTTCTGTTTTTTAAATAATAATATTTAATTAATTTCGAAATATTTTAATATTATTTTATTCATCCAAATTTCGAATATTTAAATAAATCTAAATTAAAATCCAATTAAGTCACATCACCGCTTAACTTTAATTAAACACTTTTTAACTCTAATTAAACACAATTAAACTTAAACCAATTCCTTAATCCAACTTATAATAAAATAATCTAATCTATCCACATAAACATGCTTAATTTAAACTAAACATACTTAGGGCATTACTAACCGTCTAATCAAGGATTAGTGAGATAAACTCACGGATTTGGACGCCGCTTAGCTCAAAACGACAAGGGCGACGCGGGATCGACTTTCCCCAAAGGTGGTCTCGCGTCCTGGGCCGGGAAGTAGGACAAAACGGACCCAATTTGAGGCCGGGGAGGGCTGCTGCTCGGCCGGCTCCCCCTCCTCCTCTCTTTCCTCTCTCTCTTCTTTTGGTCCAAAGGTAGGGGATGACAAGTGGGGCCCACCCCTCTCTCTCTCCCCCCTTTCTTTTCCTTTTCCTTTTCTTTTATTCCTTTTAAGGTGGCCCACCATGACATCACTTGCTATGTCATGGTCCACTACTTCAAATCCTCTACCACTCTCTTCAATGGGTGCATTTTGTTTTCCGCCGGGGTCCATTCTTGTACATTCCAATTTCCCCAATTTTTTTTTTCTTTCAATTGGGCCCAATTGAAGTCCATAAAAATAATCCAATGCCACCACACTTTAATTCACATCTTGGCTTGTCCATAAAACCAATTTAAATCCAAATTGATTATTTTCTTTATCCGAAAATCCCTCATATCCCTCAATTTCACAACCATCGGCTTCAATTGAATGAACACGGCCCTATTTATCCAGCCGAATTAGGGCCCGAAAATCTGGATGTCACATAAATAATAATGTAAAATCTAAAGATTGAAATTTTAATTGTTGACATGTCAATAAGCTAAATATTAATTCATGTTGGTCGCCACGTGGCAATTGCAATAGCAGTTAAGGATTAAGATAGCTTTATTTAGAGGTGTCAAAACTGAACCGAAAAGCCGATTTAAATTTCCATACATTTTTTGTTCATTTGGATGATAAAAAATCATTTTTATTCCGGTTCGAATAGTTCTATTAATCGAATTGAACTGAAAATCGTTCATCTTCTTGATATTATAATTTATATAATTTCTTTCATTTGTTACTAAACTTCATTTTAATATTAAAAAAAAAAATTGAAAAATTGAATTGAATTGAATCTTCAATTTAGATCACGTGTGGCTCGTGTCACAATTCGATTTAAAGTGAATGCACTCCGTATACAACCTTAGTTTTGATCACACCAGCACACTTTTAAACCCACTTATTTTTTTCATTCTTCCAATTTGTTTTCTCATGTTTCCTCCAGCAAGTGTTCCTTCCGCCAACATTTCCCGGACACGGCTTGCATGGAGTGGGAATTGTCGGTCTTAATTGACGTACGAGCAGGTTGGAAACATCCATCCATTCTGGTGAAAGAGAGGCTGGGCAATGCTAGCCAAGCTCTACGTTGCCCTCGCAATTTGACAATGGTCACAAAATAGCAAACTGTATTTGGTTCAAAAAAAAAAAAAAAAAAAAAGACACATCTACGCCTTAAAATCTAAAAACGAACGATTGACATCGACAAAAAAAAGAAAACCGAAAATAATTGATGCAATTTTTTTTTTTTTTTTTTTTTTTTTTTGGCTCGAGATGGAACACTTCTCTCCAAAATTTTTAAATACAAAGGAAACCGGTGCCAACTCCATCCACGCTTCTTGGCAATGAAGCGTGGGCGATCCGGCCAATTCGAGGGCACGGACATCGATATACAAACTATCGACTTGGCCAAGATGTTGCCATAGCCAATCAATTCGCTTCTCCAATTTTTGCATCCGCTCAATGAGCGGAACAATGCGCTTCCACGCTCCACTTTGAATCACTTCAGCCGCCACTTCTCGATCTCCGATGCCATCATCTCCTGTCGCTTGTTACGTAGCTTTTGTGGCTCATTACGTGCCTTGATCATTTATGCTCGATTTGTGCCACGTGCGCCTCAATCTATGCCTAGATCTGTACCTCAAACTTCTATCTACATCTTCTACAAAGCGAGAGATGCCCTTTTATCCTAGCACGAGAATGAGCCGGGCATAGATTGAGGCGCAGGTGGCACGAGAACGAGCCACAAGAGCCACAAAATAAGCCACGGGAGATGGTGGCATCGGAGATCGGAGAAGTGGTGATTGAAGTGATTCGATGAGCGGGAAGTGCGCCGTTCGCTTATTGAGCGGATGCAGAAATTAGAGACGTGAATTGATTGGCTGTGGCAACATCTTGGTCACGTCAATAGTCTGTATATCAATGTCCTAGCACTTGTCCTCCAATTGGCTAGATCAACCACCCTTCACTTTGCCAAGTGTGGATTGGATGGAGTTGGCATTGGTTCCTTCGTGCTAAAAAAATTGGAGAGTAGTGTTCCATCTTAGCTGAAAAGAAAAAAGATAGGGTGGGTCAATTAGTTTCGTTTTTTTTTTTTTTTTTTTTAGATGTCAATCAGTTTCGTTTTAGGTTTTAATGGGGAGATGTGTCTTTTCATGTGTTGCTACTCTTTTTTTTTTTTCCGAACCAAATGCTATATTGTGACAATTATCGAATGCGAGGGCAACATAGAGCTCGGCAAGCATTGCTCAACCTCTTTTTCACCAGAATGGACGTCTGAAAATTCCTAGTCCATGCAAGCAGTGTCCGAAATGTGG
The DNA here is from genome assembly GCA_014182555.1 of Eucalyptus erythrocorys. Classification (NCBI taxonomy): domain Eukaryota; kingdom Viridiplantae; phylum Streptophyta; class Magnoliopsida; order Myrtales; family Myrtaceae; genus Eucalyptus; species Eucalyptus erythrocorys. Next base: position 22,803,261 of record CM024606.1, read on the forward strand.
GAGTCGTCTACAATTGGTGTGGGTACGAGGAAGAGAAATAAAGTTATGGATGAGAAAGCTGAAGGCGGAGAAAGAAGAGGCTCACCACGAAAATAAGGAGCAATGTGATTATAAATGAGAAAGCTCATGCACTTGTAATGACCAATTCGGAAGAAAGAGACAGCTGGCTAAGGACAGGGAAGTAGGAGGGGTGTGGGGGTCGTCATGCACTTGTAATGAGGGAACGAATTCGGGCAAAAAGGACAGCTGGCTACGGACGGAGGACGGGGGAGGCGGTTGGGGAGGTTTGGGCGTGGTGGGGGCACTCTGTTTTGCAGTAATTAGGGGGATTCTGTTTTTTCACTGATTAATCCAGCCTCCATCTTCCGTCGTTCTATTCCTTTACAGCCTTCTTTGCCAGTTTGACTTGAAGGAATGAAACCGTGTGAACTTCAAATCACTTTAGCAAATATTTCTTTAAAATCATTTATTTGTCAAAAATCGGCTGATGACTCGTGCCGGATCTCCACTTTGTGATTCCGTGAATGGTGCGTGGAAAAATAAAAGAAGGAAAAAGGAAAGAAAATGTGAAAGAGATAGAGTAAAGGGAAAACAGTAAAAGTTGCCCCTGGCTTTTTTTTTTTTTTTTTTTTGAATATCCTTTGGACTTTAGGAAGATCTGGTTTATAAGTTATTGCATATTATAACTTACCATGCCACTCCTACTCAGCAAACGTTCCTCCGAATTTATGCCGGTGGGGTTATATGCTATTTTTACCACCAAGTTAATAGCATATAAACTAATGGGAAGCTCTCTAATTTCTTTAATGGTAAATGACGGAACACACTACCAAAAGCAAATCTTTCACAAATGGGAAGCTGCTAGAATACTTGCCGAAACCAAATGTTTCCTAAGCTGCTCTGCTCTACCTAAATTTCAAAGAAACAGAGCTTCCAGTCCCTGGAGAAACTAATATTTTCACTAGGTCAAAAAACCTCCATGAAACAGCAAAGGCTATAGTGTAAAGAAGCAAAACCTTCCAATGGTCTACCTTGCTGGATGGTTAGTCTTTGCCAGCATACTATAAATTGACATGAGTACTTGTTCTATTTAAAGATAAATTAGGATCTAGTATATTTTATATCAATTAATTGATACGGATAGGCCAAAATGCCCTCTATTGTTCTTGAGTGTTGGACGAAATTAAAAGAACACTAGGATACCTATTTCATTTCAACAAATTCAAATAGATAATTCACACTGACAGTAGCCCAGAAAGAGTTATTTTTTTTATTTGTCATGCATCATTATTTTCATAATTATACTACAATATATTTACCAAATCATAAGCTCTCAAAACGCATGATTATTAGTTTGGAATGCCAAGATGGATAGTTGGTTCATTTGAGTATCCATGCACTTTTCAAACCTGAGATTCTCATCTTTGTTATTTTTCTCTCTTAAGAAGCTGCAACCGTCTTTTGATGGCATATGGTCCTTTTGTAATTAAACGTGGTTGCCATTTGTCCGCTGCTCAATCTCGAGTTATCACCTCGCTAGTTATGGAGAGTTGATCACAAAAAGATTGAATAATTCTGATCATTGTTTGGCCTAAAATTGTTGCCGTAGAATCCTAAATCCTCGCTTGGGGACCAATTTCGTTGGGGCTAATTACAAAGCTTAAAGTATGACAAACTGACTTCTATATTGAGAATAATTTTCTAAGTCTTTTTTTAGTCTGTATAAATTTCAACTTAAGTTCAAAATATTGCAAGAAGCAACTTCTGCAATATTTGTTGCCAGTCTTGTTTCTCTTGCAAATTACCCCAATATGTAATCCCATGGAAAATAATTTTCCTAAGAGCGTAATATTGGAATATGTTAAGATATGAAATCTATTTAAGACACAAAAAAAGAAAAAGAAAAAGAAAAATCCTTTAAGTCAAATATCTTAACAAGGTTTCATTGCAAAGATTACTATTACTGAACTCCATAACACCCACCACCGTGTCCCTTTATTCCTATCTACTCAATCAATCTAATTTTCCCACGGTAGCGAAATCACCAAGTTGCTGCATTTGACTAGAATAATTTCCACCACAGGCAAAGAAATCTAAAATTATCACAAACATTTGAATAAATAAATTAAATTATACAAGCATTTTTAGACTATTTTAAATTATAATTTGTCAGTTATGCAGTACGGCACATCCAAAGGAAAGAGATCACACAATGTTCTGAAGTTGTTTGGGCACCAATCAGATTTGCCTGCAACAAATAAAAACAAAACGACTTTTCTGTTTCAACTAAAAAGCTGAAAAGCAAACAAGTTCATCTTCTCCAGCCATTTGCTTGGCCTGCATTATTAGTAGCCCTAAGATGGCTAAGACCCATCTTCCTGGTGCAATCGTTGTTGTGCTCCTACTCATTGTCATCTAAATCTTGATCACAGTTCACAGAATCATTGCAATATGTTTTTCGCTTTCTACTTCTGCCCGTTATGTGGTAACATGAGCCATGCTATTCTGATCATTTTTTATTTTTAGATTGCAAAGGGCATGGCATAATGAAATTTCCTGGGCATATTGGGATGACATTTAAATAAGCCGTGACCTGAAGATTTTCAGCAATCATATTGAGTCATACCCTTAATGTCAACATTTGCGAAAAAAGATTGTTGCAGTACGAATTGCAGCCTCCTATCTTGCAGATTTATTAATTGCTAAGTTATGCTTACAAGAGTGAATGAGGTATTATTATCTCTAATTATTTGAGAATCCCGCGAAAAAGGACCGGCTCATGCAAATCCTCGTACCGGGGGGACGGAATTATTCTGTTTTGCACTATCTACACCAACTTTCCGATTTACCGTCGGAACGCCAACGGAAGTTGGTTAGCTCACATTTGATGATTTCGATTCTGCTATTTTCTTCTTCTTTTTTTAAAAAAAAAAAAAAAAAATTCTCCGGTGGAAAGTTCTTAATTCGGATTGGAGGAATCGTTTTTCACAGCTGTCATGTTTAATCTGCCGTAAAGGCATCCGTGTTGAAATTCAACCTAAAATTTACTGTGTTGGTAATTGTATTTTGAAGAAATTAGTATTTTTCAAGTAAAGTGGAGATTTCCAATGCAGCATTTGAGGGTTTCCCACGCAAGACAAAAACAAATCGAGCGTCATTTAATTACAGTATCGGGCAACAACAAAAAAATAAATAGACTAGGGTAAGTAGAGTCTCAATGTAATATACACATTAACTTGAAATACTGAAGAGATGTGTGTTCAACGAGTCCACATCTAAAAGAAAGTTAAGTTACTTGCAACTTATTAATGTTTTGCATGGGATTTATTTTTATTTACTTTTTTTAAAAATGTGATTAATTCTTTCCTTTATTTTGCTATCACCAAACAACCATGGAAAGTAATGGCTTTACACTACACATAATTTGAAACTGGAAAACAAATATATATATATATATACTGGGCCAGTCTACGGTGGCTACGAGAGAGAGAGAGAGAGAGAGAGAGAGAGAGAGAGAGAGAGAGAGAGGCCTCTTTTTGCATCTCTTTAGGTTTTTCTCTATGTATGCAAGTCTGCCTTTCTCTCTTTCCTTTCAGATTTATTATCGTCGCTTCTTGCGAAGCGCGATCTTATCCCTATCGACCCCCTTTTATGTGTAAAGTCAATGGGGTCCCTCGAGGAAAGGAACACTGTCTCTTTTCCCCTTTCCAATCTCTTAGATAGCACGGCCCAAGATGCGATTTCCTTTATTTTTTTGTACCATTTTCCATTGACCAAACCTTGCTTATTTTCACTTATTTCCTCTAACGGCCGAAAAATAGTGCGAGAGAAATCGTGGATGTCATCAGACCAAGAAAGATTTTCGCACATGTGCCCAATCGCCTTTTTGCAGTCAAGAATTTATTGCAAGCTCTCTCTCTCTCTCTCTTTCTTGTCTCTTTGATCTTCAATCATTGACTGTGAATTATGCGTCAAATGCATGGCAGTCATGTAGGCTTTATCACAAGAGTTCTTCTTCCCATCAAAGCTTTGTCATAATTTCCTTTTTGCTTTGAGACTTCTCTGCTCGTTCCAAAGATCATGATCCGCGCCTTTTATATTTCGCTCTAGATTTACATATCCATAGGCCATGAACCTCCAAGTATATGTTACGACAATCCTGCTAAATTCGACCACGTAACGAAATCTTTCTAATTATAGCACTCCACCTGCAACTCTGAGCACTAGTGCCAGCATGGCTATATACAGAGTTGTGACATGTGCAAATCGTTCCCACAACCGATAAATTTGTGTTTCCAAGTTCGGGATCGGTCCAATTAGCATATGACGTGGTCCCTACGTCTCCTCTTCCTCAATGGCGACTAAACAAGGAGTAATGTGTTGCAGAGGAGCAAACCATTGAAGAAGAAATGCCTGGAAACGCGAAAAGAGCTGAACGAGAAGATGGTTCTCTTAGAGCTAGAGAGAGAAAGACAGTACCACTGAGAGTAGACTAGTAGTGTACTCTTCAAGATTTTTATTAGGCAATAAACTTATTCTTTCAAAAGGAAATACGGACTCTGCTCAAATTGCACCGTCAGTTGTATTTGCCATTGTCGACGGAGACCCGTCTGCTGGGGGTCTTTATATTTTGGCAGCAGGGAATCACGGGCCGATTGTACGGGGATCAAATGGATAGAAGACCACGGTTCTTTTTCTTCTTATCCCAATCAAAACGAATCTGGAGCGAGAAGAAGAAGAAGAGCAATTTATCCTGAACCCCGTTCTCGCTTCATCATCGTTTTGATTTTGACCGCTTGGATTTTGCATGACAATGTGGGGTGAAAGAAGACCCGAACATTATCCGACTGTTTCTCCTTGAATGACTCCATATCTAATCCAATCTCGAGTGCAATTTTTCAAGAGATTGCACAACTAAGGATCATCTCATCTTAAATCCGGTCAGACAGATTATCATCCATTCTGCCTCCTTAAAGCTTTGCTCGTTGCAAATAAGTTAATTATAAACACTATTATTAAATGCAATGTGAGGGAGTGCCTAATGCCTTAGGCACTTTTGTGTACTAATTTTTATTATATGATGAACGACAGATGTGGAATCTCAAAAATTTAGGTGTTAATACTTTTTTTTTATACATGGCATTAATGTTGAACATCAACTTAATCTCAATGACCAAACAAGATGAAAACAAAAGAAAATGTGCAAATATCCTATTTTCGTAGGTGTTACGGCATTCCCTGACTAGCCACATACACATGCAGTGTGAACATGAAGAAAACAATTACTTAATGCCGCATCTTCATTCGACCTAAGACTGAGAATCTCTTTTGCCCTTTCCTCTTCGTATTGTTTTGAGTTTCATGTGATGCCTAAATCGATTTGGTAATTCTTCCGCACAAATTTAGTTTATTGTCATGTGTAGTTACGCATTCTATGATTGCCGACGGCGTCACGAGGTAAGAACGAAAGCTCTATCGCTGGAGATGGTGTTTTCCAATCAGGTTTGCATTTACCGAATCGATGCGATGCTCTGTACGGTCAAATTATTCAGAGGAAGAGCAGCAGCAACTGACGGGCGGCAGTAAATGAAAGCAGCCCCAGAAGCTTTGCTTGTGTTATCAACCTGTTCTGCTGCAATCAATGGCCCGCCCCTCAGCATCTTTTGGTCTGTCTCAGCATCTTCCCCCTCTCGTGCTTGCAGAGTTTGTGGTAAAAGAAAAAGGAAGAAGCTGGTAAGACTGAGAAGGGGAGGAGATGCCCTGGAGTTACATCGTCTCTGTAAAAGAAACGAATGAGGAAAATGCCCAGATGGAGAGAGGAGGTACAGAGCTCTGACGATGGCGATTTCTCTAAAGCTGGGGAGAAAAACGGAGTAGTACAGAGAGTAAAGAGAGAGGCGGGTGCATTCCGAAATTGGCCGGCGGGGCAGAGAATGAAAGGCAAATAAGGAGGAGATATTTTTGACCGATTTCGACTCCATGATACCATAATTAAAGTGCGGTCTTTCGGTCAAAATGCTTATTTAGGATGAATTGATATCATTTGACACGTACAATGCTTATTTGAAGCAATTTGGATTAAATTTTACAAACAAAACATATCTTTGGTGGCATAATTACTATAAAACAAATCTTCATCAAAAAATCTATTTACCGTTTAGCGCTTGTAGGAGATTATCCCTCTGTTTTTGAGTAATGATGGGAGAGTGACAGGTGCTCCCACAACCACAAGATTTTTCAAGGAATAGATTAAATATAAAAGAATATAGAAAAATATTAGGGAATTGAAAAGAGAATTATTGAAAGCATTATCGACATGAAATATTTTAAATTCCATGTAAAAAGATTAGTTCAAACATTTTTCACACTTATAGTCATGAAAAACATATATTCATCATTTAACAAAATGTATACAATTACCAAAATTAACACTCGAATCCTTATTCGTACAACTTAAAGCATCAATAAATTCAACTTAAGCCAAAGCAATCTAAGTTAACTCAAAAATCAAAATCACGATCATTTCTAACTATTCAACATTGATATTTATTTAAAAATACATAATATATTGATTTTTTGATTAAATTTTGCCTCAATATACTTTTCAATATTTTACATAGCCCAACTTTTTCATTGTGCTAGCCAAATTTCAATTTGCTAGATAAGTATATATCGTGTCTAAGTTCAATGAATGCTGCAAATAGACTCATTGTAGTGTGCTAAATTTTTCACTTGTTCGATAATGTTTTGATATCTCATTAAATTAGCGAAATACACATGTGGGTTACAAATATGACTTTTTTTATATCGATAATATGTGAAAATACTGTTGAAAGTACACTATGAAATAATTGAGTTTTACATTTAAATAGTTATTCAAGGCTGTCAAAAAGGTTCACTAATATCAAGTATATTTCGTTTTTGTTAATTTCATTGTCTATTTGGAAAAAGATTGCTATTCAAAATCTGAGAAATTTTGTCAAGATTCTTTCTAGAATTTGCTGCATGTCCATTTTGTACTTACGGTTGCCAATACTCTTCAATGGTCATTTATGATTGAAAAGGGGCCGTCAGCCTGGCAATGTCCATTATTTTTAATCTCTTTTTCCTTTTAAAAATATATACAAATTTAACAGAAAAAAGTATATGGTGAGTGAGCTACTTTCCGACTAATGTTCCAGCATTCCTTAAATTTCTTAAGCATTTCACGGTTAACCTTTCTTTTTCTTTTCTTTTTCCTTTTTTTTTTTTCCGGTCAAGTCACGGATATCTTGAATGGAATGAATAATATTCTACATTACATACATTAGATAAAGAAAAATATCAAGTTAAATAATAATGTAAAATCCAAAGATTGAAATTTTAATTAATGACTTGTCAATAAGCTAAATATTAATTCATGTTGGTTGCCACGTGGCAATCATAATAGGAATTAAGGATTAAGATAGCTTTATTTAGAGGTGTCAAAATTGAACCGAGAAAGTCGAATTGAAACATTTTTTATTTGATTTGAATAAAAAAACCAGTTTTTATTCTAGAATTGAACCGAACTGAAAATCGTCCATCTTATTGATATTATAATTTGCATAATTTCTCTCATTTGTTACTAAACTTTTTTTAATATTAGAACAAGAAAACCAAAAATTGAATTAAATTATATTGAGTCATAATCCGATTTAAAGTGAATGCACTCCGTAGAAAACCCTAGTTTTGATCACACCAGCACACTTGTAAACCCATTTATTTTTTTCATTCTTCCAGTTCGTTCCCTCATGTCCCCTCCAGCAGGTGTCCTGTCTGCCAACATTTCTTGGACACAGCTTGCATCAGTCTTAAGTCTTAAGAGACGTCCAGACAGTCTGAACATCCATCCATTATGGTGAAAAAGAGGCTGGGCAATGCTAGCCGAGCTCCCTATGTTGCCCTCGCTTTCTCACAATGGTCACAAAGTGGCAACGCGTATTTTATTAAAAAAAAGAAAAAAGAAAAAAAAGAGTGGCAACACCGAAAAGACACATCTCCACATTAAAACCTAAAAACAAAACTGACAGATGCAAATCTACCTTTTTTTTTCTTTTCTATTTAGCCGAGATGAAACACTTCTCTCCAAATATCTTAAACACGAAGGAAACCAGTGCCAACTCTCTCCACGCTTCTTGGTAGTGAAGCGTGGTTGATCTGGCCAATTTGAGGACGAGTGCCAGGACATCGATATACAACCAAGATGTTGTCATAGCCAATCGATTCGCATCTCGAATTAATGCATCCACTCGATAAGCAAACGGCGTGCTTCCCATGCTCGCTGAACGACTTCGGCCACTTCTCCTATCTCTTGTGCCACTATCTCATATTGTTGTGGCTCGTTCTGTGTCGTGATCATCTATGCCTCGATCTCTGATGCGATCGGCTCTCGATCTGTGCCTCGATCTTCTGTGCCACGATCTCTGCCATCTGTGCCTTGATCTGTGCCTTGATCATTTGTGCCTAGATCTGTGCCTCAAACTCCTATTTGCATCTTCTACAAAACTGTGAAGACTTTGAGGTGAGTGAGTAGATATTTGTCCTAAGTTGTGATTAGTTGTTACATTGACTTTCTTTCTTCCCTTCTCTCTCTGTTCCTCCCTCTCTCATGGGTGAACCTCCCCTGCCGCCCATTTTCCCTTCTGCTTCTCTTCTTATTTTCTTCCTTCACCTTTCTTCATCCCCTTTCCCTGCTGCCGAGAGACGGAGCATAGAAATCATTGTTGACAGAAGCAGAAAAGGAAGAGAGGGCAAATCTGCTTGGAAAATGTGCTCATGCAATCCAACCTTCATCGAGACTGAGCATAGAAATCGTTGTTGACAGAAGCAGACCTCACGGGACGTGAGGTGCCGCTTCGTCAACAATGATTTCTATGCTCGCCCGCGATGAAGGTTGGATTGCATAAGCACATTTTCCATGCAGATCTGCCCTCCCTTCCTTTTCTCTTGATGGAACAATTCTCTCCAAACTTTTTAAGCTTTCTTCCAAGGGCTCGCCATGCTCTAAGAAAAGCTGGCGAGCCGGCAGCACCATCCAAGCGTGGAAACTCAAGTTGTCCGACGTGTTGTGCAACCCCAAGATCTCCATAAGCAGAACAAGAACATACCAAATTAGGTAGAAAGATTAACGCACCTGAGATCCATTGTTCTTGAAGCGGAAGCGGAAACACAATGTTCCTTGTGCAAATCCCTCTCCTCTATTGCCCTCTGTATCACTGGCTCAATGAAGCGGCCTTCACGATTAGCATTAGAATAACGCCCCTTAGGTGAAGATATGTGAGAAAATTAGGGTTAGAGGAGAGACTTGAGCACTATTTATAGAGTTTCCAGCCAGTCCTCCTTATTATGGGCCAGGCTCAACTCGGCCCACACTAGCCAGCCCCATATTAGACTAATTAAGAAATCTTCTATCTCACCTTAGACCAAACCCCGTAAAACGGTAACCGTTAAACGGTAAATAATAACGTCAATTAATTTAGTCCACATAAAAAGATAACTTTTACATTCTCCCACTTGGACTATATTAATTGAAATTGTATTGTATGTGCGCACATTGGTCCAGAGATAATTCTTAATAGTCAATTCTATCACATAAAGTCTCCAACACCGAATCATGACGGTAACTGCATGTATACACACAGAGCCTTCCATGGTCACAAGTGCTTTCAACTTTATTGATATGGGTTCAATATAGTAGTGTGACAAATGGCTAACATCTCTCATAGAGAGATCCATTTGTCAGTCATCATTCTCTTACTTAGGCGACACAAAAGCTTGTGCCACAAGAGAATGACTTTATGGTTTCAATGAATCCACATATGTCTTGTTTATATGGTTAACCTTTTTTTTTTTATGTATCACAAGAACATATGTACAAGGTTAATAACTAGATGCCCCTAGCCTTCACTCAAGGTTTAAGTAATATCTTGAGACTTTATCAATATGTATTCAACATGATAACAACACATTTAAAATTAGTTTATTGAATGCAAAAGTTGATACATATCAAATCGTTACTAAATGTAACGAATATAGATGTGAACTTTATCAGAGTAAAGCCAAAATAGCTCCCACTAAACAATAGTATTCGAAGATACTCCTAGGCTCAAGCTAATGACATGTTACTCACATACACATGGGCGTAGGCCTTTAGTTAGTGGATCTGCAACCATATCATCTGTTAAAATATGTTATATTATAAGTCACCTTTCTGTACCGTTTCTTTATGGTCAAAAATATTTGACCGCCATATATTTAGACCCATTGAGACATTTGTTATTAATAAACAACAAATTTATCATCTCAATACAACCGTATGGGTCTATCCAAAAAGTCAAAACGGTCGACTCCTTCAAAAGGTTCTAAAGCATAATAGCTCAAGTAACAGTCTAAAAGAAAGTTACAAACTTTACTTACATAGTAGACATAGAACTTTATTTACTGCACCGCACTTCCTGCTAACATAAAAAAGTATCTTGTTATTGATATTATATCAACCTAACAACCAGCAAAGTTAACATCTGAATACCCTACTAACTACAAGAATTAAATTTGTTTGTAAATTAACATATAATCTCTTGTCCTTTTAAAGTACCTTAAAACCTTCTTGGTAACAACCCAATGATCGTGTCCTGGATTTATTTTATATCTGCCTAGAAGTCCCGTCACAAAGACGATATTTAATCTAGTGCAAAATCAAGCATATATTATACTTTTAAGTGCACTAACACAAGGTACACAATTTAACTAGATTTTCTCAATATTTAAATAAGGACAATGTAATGGATTCGGTCCATCACCCTCAACAATAGGAGTAATTCCCGAATTGCAATGATGTATATTGAATATTTTCAACATATGATCATCAAATGTCCTATGAGAAAATATAATAAAATTCAATATATGTTACAAGAACAATCCTTACGGACCTCAGTACAAAGGACAAAAGATGCCTCAAGGTCATTACTTGTAAACAAAATATCATGTACATAAAATATGAGAAAAAATAACTTTTCTCTCACTGACCTTGCAGTATATTGAATAACTTTGTTCCAAATTGAACAAAATAATAACACTATAAAACTTTATTAATATTGTCTGGAGACTTGCATAAAACTATTAATAAGACTTTGAATCTACATACAAGTTTACTTAAATCTATTGCAAAATCCTCCAGTTGCACTACATAGATTTTGTATCTATTTGGCGTAACTCCATATAAAAATAAATAAATAAATAAATAAATTATTAATGCCACATTCACTCTGAAAGAATCTTTTAAAGAAATAATTATTTCTTCACTATTAACTATCTACCCCTATTTCGAGTGAAAACTTTAGCTACCAGTTTGGCTTTAAATTCCACAATCTTTGCAAATTTGTCTTAATTTCAGTATTAGACAAGACATAATTACAAGCCACTAAGACTTCCATCATCTCTTAGCAATGCAGTTAGTGGGCAAATCACTTTTCAAGTGTTCCAGAATGGAACGCTTCATGGACAATAAGCACATTTGATTGCTCTTTGTATCTCTGGCTCAATGAGGCAGCCCCTCACGATTAGCGTTAGAATAATGCCTCTTAAGTGAGAATATGTGAGAAAAGTAGGGTTAGAGGAGAGACTTGAGCACTATTTATAGAATTTCCAACCAGTCCCCCTCATTATGGGCCAAGCTCAACTCGGCCCACACTAGCCAGCCCCATATGGACTAATTAATAAACATTCTATCTCACCTTAGATCAAACCCCGTAAAACAGTAACCGTTAAACGGTAAATAACAACGTTAATTAATTTAGTCCACATAAAAGAAAACTCTTACAGTTGCCACATGCAATCAGTCTCCAAAAAGTCACTTTCATTTGGACTTCTTTCCTCTCGGAAGAAAGTGCTTCAGTGGCCATCGGTGAAAATGAGAAGAATGACAAGAGGCTGGGGAGTAGAGAAGGAGTTGGATAGAGAGGGTCGGAGGTAGGCGAGCAAAATAAGGAGGGAGTGATACTGAGCACCGAGGAGGACGAGAGGATAAAAAAGGAGAGAGGAGGCTGAGGCAATACTAAGCATAAGGAGAGAGAATTCTCCTTTCAAATTTCGTCGCTTCATGTAAAGCCCTCTCTTGTCCCTATCAACCCCCTTTTATACGTAAAATCAATGGGCCCTCGAGGAAAGAAACTGTCTTTTTTCTCTTTCCAATCAAAGATTGCGCTACAGGCGAAGATGCAATTTCCTTTTTTTTTCTTTTTTAGCTATTTTCCATTGACCAAATCTTGCTTATCTTCACTTATTTTCTCAAACAGCCGAAAAATACTGCCCAAGAAATAGTGAATATCAAATCAAAAAAACATAATACGGTAAATACATCAAATATTTGGCATTAGCATAAGATACGAATTTCATCATCTTCATAACAACAACTTCAACTCTGATTAGTTTCAATTTATACTGCTAAGGGGTCCCTTTGTCATGTTTGGCTGTTATCCTTGGATGTCTTAAGTTTCTCAGAATGATCATCGGAAGTAGTTTGCCGCTTTTTATGTCTTAAAGCTGCTTTTAAAGTTTTTTTTTTAATTGAGAAACAAATAAGAGGAAGAGAGTGTCTCGAGCCCGGGTTTGTTGCAGCCTTTAGGCAGGTTCATGAGGAACACGTATCCAACGCTTTTCCCGCTACGGGATAAGGTTCCATTCTTGTTTACTTGGACTATCTTGGCCCTCTTTCCTCTTCGCTTTGATTTATTCTTTCCTGCCTTGGTAATTGATTTACTTCTTTGTACGTCAATGCATGGTGCCTTAGGTAGTCCCTCGTCCTTTCAAGGTAGTAAGAGATGTGCTAAACAGCGACTTCGATACAAGATTCATCATGCATCTGAGTTCTTCTTCAATACTTATTGGGTCTTTCTGCTGGTATCTCTGTCATAATTCTGCTTAAAAAGATACCGTCTAGATTTATGCTTTTGACATCAGAAGAAGGCAATTTTTTTGTTCAGGGAGTGGAAAATATTTAAGGACATCATTCCTAGACATTCATAGCCATGGACATTTAACCATACTCTTTTCCCTCTTTCTTTGGAGAACGAGACCTTTTAACAGAGGGAAAAAGTGGTCCCAGGACATTCGGCTAGTCGAAAGTACTAGGACGCTTCTTTCCGCTTCGTGCAGATACGCTTTTCTCTTCTCTGAAGGCATGTCATTGGTTGCAAGAAACTCTTCAAGTTTAGGTTCCGAAATCTGTGAAACTTTGACACAGTAAATGCAGATAACGGGGAAGCACGCTCTCTGTAAATATCTTCTTTTTCCCTATTGGTCAGTATTTAGTACATTTCAGTACTGGATAGTCGAAAGAGCTGGTACTCTACTTCAGTAAACAAGCTCTGGCAAAATGTACCCGAAAGTCGAAGGTCAAAAGTAAGGCTGGGCCAAACGATTGGCACGGCCTCACTCTGCATAGCCATGCTTAACCAAGTGCATGCATTCACATATGCAGGCCAGAACAGGAAAAGGGTTGTGGGGCAGAGAGGGAAGGCGGAATAACAAGGATCATAGGATTATCAAGTGGCTCGTAGTTTACAAATATGACTTTTTTTTTTATATCGATAATATGTCAAAATATTATCGAAAGTACCCTATGAAATAATTGACTTTTACATTTAAATAGTTATTCAAGGCTGTTTAAAAAGTTCACAAGTATCAAGTATATTTCCTTTTTGTTAATTTCATTATCTATTTGGAAAAAGATTACTATCCAAAATCTGAGAAATTTTGTCAAGATTCTTTCTAAAATTTGCTGCATGTCCATTTTGTACTTCCCGTTGCCAATATCTCTTCAATGGTCATTTATGATTGAAAAGGGACCGTCAGCCTAGAAATGTCCATTATTTTTAAATCTCTTTTTCCTTTTAAAAAAATCCATTCAATTTTAACAGAAAAAGTATATGGTCAGTGAGCTACGTTGCATTTGCCTTCAGACTAATTTTCCAGCATTCCTTAAATTTCTTGAGCATTTCACCGTTAACCTTCTTTTTTTCCCTATATTCCAGATCAAGTCACGGATATCTTGAATGGAATCAATAATATTCTACATTACATAAGAAAAATCTCAAGTTAAATTGTCACGCCCCGAACCCCGAGACACGTGAACAACCCGCCATGATCGTGCAATTGCGACATTCCCAGGCAGTGTCGTCGACCCAATTCAATTTTATTATGCGCATGCGGAACGTATTAAGAAACCCCTGACAATTTAAAAGCGGGATAGGACAGCAGGAACCAAAAATAAATTTAATACAAACCAACAAACAACCATAAAATCACCCAAAGTTTACATGCAGCCAAACCAAGTCGGAGTCTATACACTAGGGATCGATCCACAAAAAAAAAAAAAAAGGAACAGTCCTAAAATTACTAGATGGACTCGATCATCGATCCTTCATCTTCTTGGTTGTGCGACTCCTTGCCCAACTGCACCGGCAGTCCACCTTACTCCGCTGGAATCGTCATCTACGACCCTGAAATATTTTTCCCACAACGGGGTGAGACATTGTCTCAGCAAGTTCACCCCTCCTAAGCCCCTATTAGAAAGAAAATACACCCCAGCATGACCTAACCACACGTCAAGAAGACTTACCTCGCAATAGTCCGCGCTTGCAGGTTAGTACAATTCATATCATTCAATCACGTGCAAATATGACAATTAAATAAACCAAGGCACAATCACATCGTCAATCAATCAACCACTTGGATCGTCTCAGCGATCAATCGGCTCGGCCGATTACATGTCATTCTATCAAATCAATCAATGTTCCCAACCACGACCCTAAAAGTAGACTCATCAATCGGTAGTAATCACGGCCCCACGTGCCACGACCTTCAATAAGGTGGTTCAACAACTAGTGGCATCACGGCCCCACTCGGCACGGCCTCTCATAGGCGGTTCAACAACTAGTGGCATCACGGCCCCACTCGGCACGGCCTCTCATAGGCGGTCAACAACTAGTGGCATCACGGCCCCACTCGGCACGACCTCTCATAGGCGGTTCAACAACTAGTGGCATCATGGCCCCACTCGGCACGGCCTCTCATAGGCGGTTCAACAACTAGTGGCATCACGGCCCCACGCGGCACGGCCTCTCATAGATGGTTCAACAACTAGTGGCATCATGACCCCACTCGGCACGACCTTCGAAAAGGTGGTCAACCACGGCCTCAATAGGCACGGCCTCTAATAGGCGGTCAATCACGGCCAAATCCCCATCAATTTCAACACTTAACCCCTAATTAACGCAATCACACTCAATTCCCCACCAATCAAGCATCAAATTTAAATTCTAACATCACAAGCGATCGATCGGCATGAAATTCGAGCAACCTAGGGGCTAAAAATAAATTTTTCCGTATTTTTAAATAATAATATTTAATTAATTTCGAAATATTTTAATATTATTTTATTCATCCAAATTTCGAATATTTAAATAAATCTAAATTAAAATCCAATTAAGTCACATCACCGCCTAACTTTAATTAAACCCTTTTTAACTCTAATTAAACACAATTAAACTTAAACCAATTCCTTAATCCAACTTATAATAAAATAATCTAATCTATCCACATAAACATGCTTAATTTAAACTAAACATACTTAGGGCATAACTAACCGTCTAATCAAGGATTAGTGAGATAAACTCACGGATTTGGACGCCGCTTAGCTCAAAACGACGAGGGTGACGCCGGGATCAACTTTCCCCAAAGGCGGTCTCGCGTCCGGGGCCGGGAAGGAGGCCAAAACGGACCCAAAACCTGCTGCCATACCCATTTCTTTTTCCAGATCTGCTTTGCTGCTGGTTGGTACGATTTGAGGCCGAGAAAGAGGAGATCCGGGGCTAGATCGAGCAAAGGAACGGCGGGGGAGAGGGGCGGCTCACGGCGGTGGCTCGCGGCAGTGAAACGGGCGGTGGACGGCGCAGCTGGGTGCGGGGCTATGCACGGCAAGCTACGGGCGAGGCGGGCTGGTCCTGCGCGGCTGAGGCGGCTGGCGAACGGCGGCGTGGCGGACGGAGGTAGCTGGGCGCGGCGGCGGCGGCGTGGTGACGGGCGGATGTCGTCGACCGGGGGGGGCTGCTGCTCGGCCGGCTCCCTCCCTCCTCCTCTCTTTCCTCTCTCTCTCTTCTTTTGGTCCAAAGGTAGGGGATGACAAGTGGGGCCCACCCCCTCTCTCTCCCCCTTTCTTTTCCTTTTCCTTTTTCTTTTATTCCTTTTAAGGTGGCCCACCATGACATCACTTGCTGATGTCATGGTCCACTACTTCAAATCCTCTACCACTCTCTTCAATGGGTGCATTTTGTTTTCCGCCGGGGTCCAATTCTTGTACAATCCAATTTCCCCAATTTTTTTCTTTCAATTGGGCCCAATTGAAGTCCATAAAAATAATCCAATGCCACCACACTTTAATTCACATCTTGGCTTGTCCATAAAACCAATTTAAATCCAAATTGATTATTTTCTTTATCCGAAAATCCCTCATATCCCTCAATTTCACAACCCCCGGCTTCAATTGAATGAACACGGCCCTATTTATCCAGTCGAATTAGGGCCCGAAAATCTGGATGTCACATAAATAATAATGTAAAATCTAAAGATTGAAATTTTAATTATTGACATGTCAATAAGCTAAATATTAATTCATGTTGGTCGCCACGTGGCAATTGCAATAGCAGTTAAGGATTAAGATAGCTTTATTTAGAGGTGTCAAAACCGAACAGGAAAGCCGAATCAAATTTCCATACATTTTTTGTTCATTTGGATGATAAAAAATCATTTTTTATTCCGGTTCGAATAGTTTTATTAATCGAATTGAACTGAAAATCGTTCATCTTCTTGATATTATAATTTATATAATTTCTTTCATTTGTTACTAAACTTCATTTTAATATTAAAAAAAGAAAATTGAAAAATTGAATTGAATTGAATCTTCAACTTAGATCACGTGTGGCTCGTGTCACAATTCGATTTAAAGTGAATGCACTCCGTATACAACCTTAGTTTTGATCACACCAGCACACTTTTAAACCCACTTATTTTTTTCATTCTTCCAATTTGTTTTCTCATGTTTCCTCCAGCAAGTGTTCCTTCCGCCAACATTTCCTGGACACAGCTTGCATGGAGTGGGAATTGTCAGTCTTAATTGACGTCTGAACAGTTTAAAACATCCATCCATTCTGGTGAAAAAGAGGCTGGGCAATGCTAGCCAAGCTCTACGTTGCCCTCGCAATTTGACAATGGTCACAAAATAGCAAACTGTATTTGGTTCAAAAAAAAAAAGACACATCTCTGCCTTAAAATCTAAAAACGAACTGATTGACATCTAACAAAAAAAAAAAAAAAACCAAAACTAATTGACGCAAATCTATTTTTTTTTTTTTTTTTTTTTTTTTTAGCTCAGATGGAACACTTCTCTCCAAAATTTTTAAATACAAAGGAAACCAGTGCCAACTCAATCAACGCTTCTTGGCAATGAAGCGTGGCTGATCTGGCCAATTCGAGGACGAGTGGACATCGATATACAAACTATCGACTTGGCCAAGATGTTGCCATAGCCAATCAATTCGCTTCTCCAATTTTTGCATCCGCTCAATGAGCAGACAATGCGCTTCCCTACTCACTGAATCACTTCAGCCGCCACTTCTCTGATCTCCGATGCCATCATCTCCTGTCACTTGTTCTGTAGCTTTTGTGGCTCATTCATGCCTTGATCATTTATGCTCGATTTGTGCCACGTGCGCCTCAATCTATGCCTGGATCTGTACCTCAAACTTCTATCTACATCTTCTACAAAACTGAGAGATGCCCTTTTATCCTAGCACAAAATGAGCCAGGCACAGATTGAGGCGCAAGTGGCACAGAACGAGCCACAAGAGCCACAAAATAAGCCATAGGAGATGGTGGCATCGGAGATCGGAGAAGTGGTGGTTGAAGTGATTCGATGAGCAGGGAAGTGCGTCGTTCGCTTATTGAGCGGATGCAGAAATTGGAGACGTGAATTGATTGGCTGTGGCAACATCTTGGTCACGTCAATAGTCTGTATATCAATGTCCTAGCACTTGTCCTCGAATTGGCTAGATCAACCACCCTTCACTGCCAAGAAGTGTGGATTGGATGGAGTTGGCATTGGTTCCTTCGTGCTTAAAAAAATTGGAGAGTAATGTTCCATCTTAGCTGAAAAGAAAAAAGATAGGGTGCGTCAATTAGTTTCGTTTTTTTTTTTTTGTTAGATGTCAATCAGTTTTGTTTTTAGGTTTTAATGGGGAGATGTGTCTTTTCATGTGTTGCTACTCTTTTTTTTCTTTTCGAACCAAATGCTATATTGTGACAATTATCAGAATGCGAGGGCAACATAGAGCTCGGCAAGCATTGCTCAACCTCTTTTTCACCAGAATGGACGTCTGAAAATTCCCAGTCCATGCAAGCAGTGTCCAGGAAATGTGGGAGTCGTCTACAATTGGTGGGGTACGAGGAAGAGAAATAAAGTTATGGATGAGAAAGCTGAAGGCGGAGAAAGAAGAGGCTCACCACGAAAATAAGGAGCAATGTGATTATAAATGAGAAAGCTCATGCACTTGTAATGACCAATTTGGAAGAAAGAGACAGCTGGCTAAGGACAGGAAGTAGGAGGGGTGTGGGGGTCGTCATGCACTTGTAATGAGGGAACGAATTCGGGCAAAAAGGACAGCTAGCTACGGACGGAGGACGGGGGAGGCGGTTAGGGAGGTTTGGGCATGGTGGGGGCACAATGTTTTGCAGTAATTAGGGGGATTCTATTTTTTCACTGATTAATCCAGCCTCCATCTTCCGTTGTTCTATTCCTTTACAGCCTTCTTTGCCAGTTTGACATGAAGGAATGAAACCGTGTGAACTTCAAATCACTTTAGGAAATATTTCTTTAAAATCATTTATTTGTCAAAAATCGGCTGATGACTCATGCCGGATCTCCACTTTGTGATTCCGTGAATGGTGCGTGGAAAAATAAAAGAAGGAAAAAAGGAAAGAAAATGTGAAAGAGATAGAGTAAACGGAAAACCGTAAAAGTTGCCCCTGGCTTTTTTTTTTTTTTTTTTTTTTTTTTTTTTTTGATTATCCTTTGGACTTTAGGAAGATCTGGTTTATAAGTTATTGCATATTATAACTTACCATGCCACTCCTACTCAGCAAACGTTCCTTGGAATTTATGCCGGTGGGGTTATATGCTATTTTTACCACCAAGTTAATAGCATATAAACTAATGGGAAGCTCTCTAATTTCTTTAATGGTAAATGACGGAACACACTACCAAAAGCAAATCTTTCACAAATGGGAAGCTGCTAGAATACTTGCCGAAACCAAATGTTTCATAAGCTACCCTGCTCTACCTAAATTTCAAAGAAACAGAGCTTCCAGTCCCTGGAGAAACTAATATTTTCACTAGGTCAAAAAACCTCCATGAAACAGCAAAGGCTATAGTGTAAAGAAGCAAAACCTTCCAATGGTCTACCTTGCTGGATGGTTAGTCTTTGCCAGCATACTATAAATTGACATGAGTACTTGTTCTATTTAAAGATAAATTAGGATCTAGTATATTTTATATCAATTAATTGATACGGATAGGCCAAAATGCCCTCTATTGTTTTTGAGTGTTGGAGAAAATTAAAAGAACACTAGGATACCAATTTAATTTCAACAAATTCAAATAGATAATTCACACTGACAGTAGCCCAGAAAGAGTTATTTTTTTTTTATTTATCATGCATCATTATTTTCATAATTATACTACAATATATTTACCAAATCATAAGCTCTCAAATCGCATGATTATTAGTTTGGAATGCCAAGATGGATAGTTGGTTCATTTGAGTATCCATGCACTTTTCAAACCTGAGATTCTCATCTTTGTTATTTTTCTCTCTTAAGAAGCTGCAACCGTCTTTTGATGGCATATGGTCCTTTTGTAATTAAACGTGGTTGCTATTTGTCCGCTGCTCAATCTCGAGTTATCACCTCGCTAGTTATGGAGAGTTGATCACAAAAAGATTGAATAATTCTGATCATTGTTTGGCCTAAAATTGTTGCCGTAGAATCCTAAATCGCTTGGGGACCAATTTCGTTGGAGCTAATTACAAAGCTTAAAGTATGACAAACTGACTTCTATATTGAGAATAATTTTCTAAGTCTTGTTTTAGTCTGTATAAATTTCAACTTAAGTTGAAAATATTGCAAGAAGCAACTTCTGCAATATTTGTTGCCAGTCTTGTTTCTCTTGCAAATTACCCCAATATGTAATCCCATGGAAAATAATTTTCCTAAGAGCGTAATATTGGAATATGTTAAGATATGAAATCTATTTAAGACACAAAAAAGAAAAAGAAAAGAAAAATCCTTTAAGTCAAATATCTTAACAAGGTTTCATTGCAAAGATTACTATTACTGAACTCCATAACACCCACCACCGTGTCCCTTTATTCCTATCTACTCAATCAATCTAATTTTCCCACAGTCGCGAAATCACCAAGTTGCTGCATTTGACTAGAATAATTTCCACCACAGGCAAAGAAATCTAAAATTATCACAAACATTTGAATAAATAAATTAAATTATACAAGCATTTTTAGACTATTTTAAATTATAATTTGTCTGTTATGGAGTACGGCACATCCAAAGGAAAGAGATCACACAATGTTCTGAAGTTGTTTGGGAACCAATCAGATTTGCCTGCAACAAATAAAAACAAAACGACTTTTCTGTTTCAACTAAAAAGCTGAAAAGCAAACAAGTTCATCTTCTCCAGCCATTTGCTTGGCCTGCATTATTAGTAGCCCTAAGATGGCTAAGACCCATCTTCCTGGTGCAATCATTGTTGTGCTCCTACTCATTGTCATCTAAATCTTGATCACAGTTCACAGAATCATTGCAATATGTTTTTCGCTTTCTACTTCTGCCCGTTATGTGGTAACATGAGCCATGCTATTCTAATCATTTTTTATTTTTAGATTGCAAAGGGCATGGCATAATGAAATTTCTTGGGCATATTGAGATGACATTTAAATAAGCCGTGACTTGAAGATTTTTAGCAATCATATTGAGTCATACCCTTAATGTCAACATTTGCGAAAAAATATTGTTGCAGTACGAATTGCAGCCTCCTATCTTGCAGATTTATTAATTGCTAAGTTATGCTTACAAGAGTGAATGAGGTATTATTATCTCTAATTATTTGAGAATCCCGCGAAAAAGGACCGCTCATGCAAATCCTGGTACCGGGGGGACGGAATTATTCTGTTTTGCACTATCTACACCAACTTTCCGATTTACCGTCGGAACGCCAACGGAAGTTGGTTAGCTCGCATTTGATGATTTCGATTCTGCTATTTTCTTCTTCTTCCTTTTAAAAAAAAAAAAAAAAAAAAAAATTATCCGGTGGAAAGTTCTTAATTCGGATTAGAGGAATCATTTTCACAGCTTTGTCATGTTTAATCTGCCGTAAAGGCATCCGTGTTGAAATTGAACCTAAAATTTACTGTGTTGGTAATTGTATTTTGAAGAAATTAGTATTTTTCAAGTAAAGTGGAGATTTCCAATGCAGCATTTGAGGGTTTCCCACGCAAGACAAAAACAAATCGAGCGTCATTTAATTACGAGTATCTGGCAACAACAAAAAAATAAATAGACTAGGGTAAGTAGAGTCTCAATGCAATATACACATTAACTTGAAATACTGAAGAGATGTGTGTTCAACGAGTCAACATCTAAAAGAAAATTAAGTTACATGCAACTTATTAATGTTTTGCATGGGATTTATTTTTATTTACTTTTTTTTTAAAATGTGATTAATTCTTTCCTTTATTTTGCTATCACCAAACAACCATGGGAAGTAATGGCTTTACACTACACATAATTTGAAACTGGAAAACAAATATATATATATATATATATATATATATATATATATATATATATATACTGGGCCAGTCTACGGTGGCTACGAGAGTGAGAGAGAGAGAGAGAGAGAGGAGGCCTCTTTTTTGCATCTCTTTTAGGTTTTTCTCTATGTATGCAAATCTGCCTTTCTCTCTTTCCTTTCAGATTTATTATCGTCGCTTCTTGCGAAGCCCGATCTTATCCATATCGACCCCCTTTTATGTGTAAAGTCAATGGGGTCCCTCGAGGAAAGGAACACTGTCTCTTTTCCCCTTTCCAATCTCTTAGATAGCACGGCCCAAGATGCGATTTCCTTTATTTTTTGTACCATTTTCCATTGACCAAACCTTGCTTATTTTCACTTATTTCCTCTAACGGCCGAAAAATAGTGCGAGAGAAATCGTGGATGTCATCAGACCAAGAAAGATTTTCGCACATGTGCCCAATCGCCTTTTTGCAGTCAAGAATTTATTGCGAGCTCTCTCTCTCTCTTTCTTGTCTCTTTGATCTTCAATCATTGACTGTGAATTATGCGTCAAATGCATGGCAGTCATGTAGGCTTTCTCACAAGAGTTCTTCTTCCCATCAAAGCTTTGTCATAATTTCCTTTTTGCTTTGAGACTTCTCTGCTCGTTCCAAAGATCATGATCCGCGCCTTTTATATTTCGCTCTAGATTTACATATCCATAGGCCATGAACCTCCAAGTATATGTTACAACAATCCTGCTAAATTCGACCACGTAACGAAATCTTTCTAAGTATAGCACTCCACCTGCAACTCCGAGCACCAGTGCCAGCATGGCTATATATAGAGTTGTGACATGTGCAAATCGTTCCCACAACCGATAAATTTGTGTTTCCAAGTTCGGGATCGGTCCAATTAGCGTATGACGTGGTCCCTACGTCTCCTCTTCCTCAATGGCGACTAAACAAGGAGTGATGTGTTGCAGAGGAGCAAACCATTGAAGAAGAAATGCCTGGAAACGCGAAAAGAGCTGAACGAGAAGATGGTTCTCTTAGAGCTAGAGAGAGAAAGATAGTACCACTGAGAGTAGACTAGTAGTGTACTCTTCAAGATTTTTATTAGGCAATAAACTTATTCTTTCAAAAGGAAATACGGACTCTGCTCAAATTGCATCGTCAGTTGTATTTGCCATTGTCGACGGAGACCCGTCTACTGGGGGTCTTTATATTTTGGCAGCAGGGAATCACGGGCCGATTGTACGGGGGATCGAATGGATAGAAGACCACGGTTCTTTTTCTTCTTATCCCAATCAAAACGAATCTGGAGCGAGAAGAAGAAGAAGAGCAATTTATCCTGAACCCCGTTCTCGCTTCATCATCGTTTTGATTTTGACCGCTTGGATTTTGCATGACAATGTGGGGTGAAAGAAGACCCGAACATTATCCGACTGTTTCTCCTTGAATGACTCCATATCTAATCCAATCTCGAGTGCAATTTTTCAAGAGATTGCACAACTAAGGATCATCTCATCTTAAATCCGGTCACACAGATTATCATCCATTCTGCCTCCTTAAAGCTTTGCTCGTTGCAAATAAGTTAATTATAAACACTATTATTAAATGCAATGTGAGGGAGTGCCTAATGCCTTAGGCACTTTTGTGTACTAATTTTTATTATATGATGAACGACAGATGTGGAATCTCAAAAATTTAGGTGTTAATACTTTTTTTATACATGGCATTAATTTTGAACATCAACTTAATCTCAATGACCAAAGAAGATGAAAACAAAAGAAAATGTGCAAATTTCCTATTTTCGTAGGTGTTACGGCATTCCCTGACTAGCCACATACACATGCAGTGTGAACATGAAGAAAACAATTACTTAATGCCGCATCTTCATTCGACCTAAGACTGAGAATCTCTTTTGCCCTTTCCTCTTCGTATTGTTTTGAGTTTCATGTGATGCCTAAATCGATTTGGTAATTCTTCCGCACAAATTTAGTTTATTGTCATGTTTAGTTACGCATTCTATGATTGCCGACGGCGTCACGAGGTAAGAACGAAAGCTCTATCGCTGGAGATGGTGTTTTCCAATCAGGTTTGCATTTGCCGAATCGATGCGATGCTCTGTACGGTCAAATTATTCAGAGGAAGAGCAGCAGCAACTGACGGGCGGCAGTAAATGAAAGCAGCCCCAGAAGCTTTGCTTGTGTTATCAACCTGTTCTGTTGCAATCAATGGCCCGCCCCTCAGCATCTTTTGGTCTGTCTCAGCATCTTCCCCCTCTCGTGCTTGCAGAGTTTGTGGTAAAAGAAAAAGGAAGAAGCTGGTAAGACTGAGAAGGGGAGGAGATGCTCTGGAGTTACATCGTCTCTGTAAAAGAAACGAATGAGGAAAATGCTCAGATGGAGAGAGGAGGTGCAGAGCTCTGACGATGGCGATTTCTCTAAAGCTGGGGAGAAAAACAGAGTAGTACAGAGAGTAAAGAGAGAGGCGGGTGCATTCCGAAATTGGCCGGCGGGGCTGAGAATGAAAGGCAAATAAGGAGGAGATATTTTTGACCGATTTCGACTCCATGATACCATAATTAAAGTGCGGTCTTTCGGTCAAAATGCTTATTTAGGATGAATTGATATCATTTGACACGTATAATTACTATAAAACAAATCTTCATCAAAAAATCTATTTACCGTTTAGCGCTTGTAAGAGATTATCCCTCTGTTTTTGAATAATGATGGGAGAGTGACAGGTGCTCCCACAACCACAAGATTTTTCAAGGAATAGATTAAATATAAAAGAATATAGAAAAATATTAGGGAATTGAAAAGAGAATTATTGAAAGCATTATCGACATGAAATATTTTAAATTCCATGTAAAAAGATTAGTTCAAACATTTTTCACACTTATAGTCATGAAAAACATATATTCATCATTTAACAAAATGTATACAATTACCAAAATTAACACTTGAATCCTTATTCGTACAACTTAAAGCATCAATAAATTCAACTTAAGCCAAAGCAATCTAAGTTAACTCAAAAATCAAAATCACGATCATTTCTAACTATTCAACATTGATATTTATTTAAAAATACATAATATATTGATTTTTTTGATTAAATTTTTTGCCTCAATATCCTTTTCAATATTTTACATAGCCCAACTTTTTCATTGTGCTAGCCAAATTTCAATTTGCTAGATAAGTATATATCGTGTCTAAGTTCAATGAATGCCGCAAATAGACTCATTGTAGTGTGCTAAATTTTTCACTTGTTCGTTTCAACATGTTCAAGAACATGTGCGTTATTTGGAACATTGACTTCCTGCTGCTCTTCATCAACCTGTGTAGGAATATTTGTAAGAGGAATCGGATCCAAATCAACCAAATTATCACTAACCTGTGGTGCTGAAGTCATATTTGTTTTCTCAATATCCTCTATTGTTTGATCTTCCATAAACATAACGTCTCTACTTCTTACAATTTTCTTTTCAACCGGATCATAAAATTTGTAGCCAAGCATATCCTGTCCATAACCAATGAGTATGCACTGTCGTGTTTTCACATCAAGTTTAGACCTCTCATTTTTGGGAATATGCACAAATGCTTTGCACCCAAAGACACGCAAATAATCATAAGAAACATCTTTGCATGTCCAAACTTTGTTAGGAACATCAAACTCTAAAGGAACGCATGGAGTAAGATTTAATACATGCACAACTGTACTTAAAACCTCACCCCAAAAGGATCCAGGTAGCTTTGACTGTGAAAGCAAGCATCTTACCCTTTCAACCAGTGTTCTGTTCGTTCTCTCAGCTAAGCCATTTAACTGAGGCGTCTTGGGAGGTGTCTTTTGATGTCGAATACCTTGTTGTCTACAATATTTATCAAAAGGTCCAATATACTCTCCCCCGTTATCAGTTCGGATGCATTTCAATTTCTTTCCAGTTTGTCTCTCAACTGAAGCCTGAAATTGCGTAAAAACATCTAACACTTGATCTTTAGTTTTCAAGGTATGAATCCAAATTTTCCTTGAAAAATCATCTATGAAGGTAACAAAATAAAGAGATCCACCAAGTGGTTTTGTTTTCATAGGACCACAAACATCAAAATGCACTAAATCCAATATACTTGACTTTCTTGAAGGAGGGGAGCTTTTAAATGCAACTCTGTTTTGTTTTCCTGCTAAACAATAAGCACACTTCTTTAGCGCCGAACTTTTCAATCTTGAAAGGAGTTTCTTCTTGGCCAATATTGACAAACCCTTCTCACTGATGTGACTGAGCCTCTTATGCCATAACTCAGCTGCATCTTCGCTGTCTACCGCATTAATTTTGTCTGTGGACAACTTTGCTTGTATAATGTACAACGAATAATATTTTCCACCTCTAGCCACAACAAGAGAACCTTTGGTGAGTTTCCATCGACCATTACTAAAGGTGCTGCAATACCCCACATCATCCAACTTGCCTGTAGAAATCAAATTCAAGCGGATATCAGGTATATGTTTAACATTATTCAATACTAACCTTGTGACATTGCTGGTTCCTAGGCACACATCACCAATGCCTACAGCTTGAGCTAGCCCATTGTTTCCCATCTTCACAGATCCGAAATCACCTGACCTGTATGATGTAAAGAAATCCCTATGAGACGTAGCATGAACGGATGCACCACTATCAATTACCCAACTGGTCTCATGAGATACAAAATTCACCATATCAGCATCAAAAATAATGAGAAAGTCTTCTTTAAGTGCAGCAGCACGATTGTCATCACTTTGTCACTATCACTTTTCTTCTCTTTACCTTTCTCCTTTTGTTTCTCCCTTTTAACTGGTGACAAAATCTCTGAATATGTCCCTTCTGATGACAATAATGGCACTCAACATTAGCAAATTTATTATACTTACCTCTGC
This sequence comes from Eucalyptus erythrocorys, assembly GCA_014182555.1. NCBI lineage: Eukaryota > Viridiplantae > Streptophyta > Magnoliopsida > Myrtales > Myrtaceae > Eucalyptus > Eucalyptus erythrocorys. The sequence goes on from CM024606.1 coordinate 22,830,099, forward strand.
TTTTATCTCAACTTTTATCTCTATTTCTCGGACCTCGAGACTCACTTCTACCCCTTTTCTCAACAACCAAGGCATCAGAATGTGAAGAGGATGATCCTTTGTCTTCCTTCTCATCTCTTTATTCAAAATACTACTCTTGGCCAAATCTATGGTAATCGTACCATCCGGGGCAGAGTTAGACAAAGATGTTCGGAACGTCTCCCATGAGTCCGGCAAGGTACCAAGCAGCCATAGTGCTTGTATCTCATCATCAAACTTGATTCCCATTGCAGCCAATTGATTTATAATTCCTTGAAAAGAATTTAAATGATCAGTCAAACGAGTACCATCTTGATATCTCAAAGCCATCATCTGTTTTATCAAAAATAATTTAGTATTCCCAGTCTTTCGAGCATATAATTGTTCGAGCTTATCCCATAAACTGCGTGCATATGTTTCCTCAATAATATGGTTCAAAACATTATTATCCACCCACTGCCTAATATAACCACACACTTGATGATGAAATATAGACCATTCAGCATCAGTTTTATTCTCTGGTGTCTCCTCAGCAAATACGGGCAAATAAAAATCTTTCACATATAAAAGGTCTTCCATCTTCCCTTTCCAAATATGATAATTCAAACCATTCAGTGTAATCATTCTACTCGTATTCGTTTCCATGTTTAACACAAGGCAAAGAAATCAAGCAATAACCTGATGCTCTGATACCACTCTGATGGGAGAACGATAACAATTCGAACAATATCAAATCAACGCAGCGGAATAAAATAATCTCCCCTCTTGTGTAAACCTAGTAGGAATCGATATAGTAGAATAAAATAAATACCAAGCACGCGAACACAAGACGATTTTTTACGTGGAAAACCTCCTCGATGTGAGGAGATAAAAAACCACGGGACCGGAGTCCACCCAAAATTCTTCACTATCAATAAAATTGTTCTTCTCTAGCAAATACTAGAGGTACATAGCAGCAAAGACCTCAAGAACATAATTCTTGGCAATACACATAAACTTCACAAGAGATCAAGGATAAATCTGACCAAAAACGCAAGTTTTGATCAATCCACGAAAAATCTAATGTAGACAGCTTCAAACGAAAATCAAACCGTTCAGATTCGAGAAGATTGCACCACGAACATGCTGACAAAATTTCAGCTCAATCGGACCACGAATCAACCTCCGACGCAAGCTTGATGTAAATCGATATTGCCTCAACCCCCGCATTTTTCTCGCTTTCTTTTTTCTCTTGTTACTATTTCCTTTTGCGACTTTCACTTTATATAGATAGTGAGAAACCATATTTTCTCATATAACTTATTATATGGGCTTAAGCCATTTTTGGGTTTGCAACTCATTGGGTCTCCTCCACATAAGAGTGAACCCAGCTAACAGAAAAGTTCATGTACATTAGTTTAACAAACTACTATCAAGCTGATAACAAATATATTAAAAAATTACATCAGGTTAACTAGAAATTATTAGTAAGAAAGTTCTTAAGCTTTAAAGTATATAGTTTAATACAGACAATACTAACAGTGTTTCTCCCTTGTGACAATGGCCTTGTCACACCTGTGACCACTAATGGCTTCATCACGGCCTCTGGAGGCAAAATCGACGAATGCCTTAATGGGCCAAGTGGCGATCTCGAGGGTTTCTTCGGTCATGTTCGCAAAGCACACTCGGAGCCATCCCAGCTCACTGCAGCGGCACAATGACCCCAGCGAGATGTCCAGCTTAACGTCGTACATGATCTTCTTCCACAGCTCAATTTCCACTTCGACGGTGTTTGAACTTAACAGGTGTCTTATGTCGATCCAGGAGAATAACCCCACGTTGCTTTTGAGGCAGCTTATGCCCACGTTCTAGAGGCATAAGAAAACAGTTCAAAAAAAAAAGAAAAAAGAAAAGAATTGGGTAAAGGATGGAAACTGATCGAAAAAGTCAACCGACTTCCATTTTGGATGACTGAGTGATGGTCAGCTAACCTTTTCCCTTTGTTTAACAAACGGGATGACATTCTCATCCGATTTACAAGAGATCAAGCAAAGTGAATCTAGAAAAAAAAAAAATTTGACTTTCTCCTCCGATTTACAAATGGGATGACACGTTGCTCGTAGCATTCCTTTATAAAAGAGTCATGTATCTAGATAATTGATCAGAGAAAAGTAGAAATTGATGTCGTTGGAAAATCCACTACGGAATTAAGTAAGAAAGCAAATTTCTACCGTGCCAACATAACGAATCTTTTAAAGTAAGCATTGCTATTTAATTAGATTATTAGTATTTAAAATTTAGGTGTTCTTGTTTTGAAAAAAAGGCTACATATGATAGAACATGTCGAACGACAAAGATACACATGAGGTATGTCAACAAAAATAAGGTAGGTCAACTTAAGGACGATCTCTCGCATGGAAAATTTTGATGTGAAAGCAGTGCACTAATTATATGTACGTGGCCCAAGAAAAAAGTTGGTGAAAGTTAGTGCTTTGAAATTGCAATTTTTCTTGACCCAAAAAAAAAAAACAAATTGCAACTTTTCGTTGGTTAGCTGCTTAACTACAGGCTAGTGCCGTTTTGGCACTCAAAAAATGCACCGATACACACCTCAAAAAACACTCAACACTACGTCTAGTAGAAATCGTTTTCTTGTCAGTTCAGCTCCATTTTCCCCCGCAGTTCAGCTCCCCAAAAGCCTCTCCCCTCAGGTGCCCCCAAGCCTTCGCCGCCCCCGGAGCTCCTCCGCCGATCGCCGCCGTCGCCCGCCGTCCGGCTCCGCCGAGCGCCGCAGAGAGAAGGGAGGCGGAATGAGCGACCTTTGCCAGTTCCCTGGCCTCGAGCCTCCTCTCTCGGCTCCGGCTCCGGCTCCGGCCGTGGCGTCTACTCTGGCTTACGCTCTGCCTCAGGCGCCGTCGGGTTCTTCACGTAACTCTCTCTCTCTGCGTGTGAAAGATTCGAGCTTTGCTTGAAACGACGCCTGTGGAGTTTGGGGAGCAAATGTCTTGAGTTTCGGTGTAGAGAAATCGCATTTGTAGCGCGCTGGGATGACAGAATGACGTTATGCTTGAGAAATGCTGCGAAATCTGTTTTCGGTTGATTGGGATGAGAGCGTTTTGACGGGTAAATGGCTTTCTCCAAAAGTCTAACTAATTTTCAGTTGAATGCGATGAGAGCGTTTGATGGGTCAATGACTTTTCCCAAAAGTGTAACCAAAGCACACAACGTCGTCGTCGACCGGGATTTTTTCAAACCTTCTCCTTTAACAAATGGGATAATTTTTTAGTGCGACGCCTTACAACAAATTAATCGAAATCTTGTATCTCTTTTAATTCAGACTTTCTCATCTATTTCGACCCAAAAAAAAAAAAAAAAAAAAAAAAAAACTTTCTCATCTTCGTGCAAGTTATTTACTTATTATGGATTGAATATATTATTATCTTAAAAAAGTAACGTTTTTTGCATTTAGGGGAGCTTTCTTAGTTATCTCCATGCCCTGTTTGATGGAAAATTAATGAATGAGTACATATTTATAAGGGCATATACCATATAAATACCAAACTATAGAAATACACCGATTTTTTTTATCAATAAAAATCCTAAATTTATCCACCATGACACAAATAATCCCAACTTTTTTTTTTTTGCATTATATTACTCTATTTTAGTTCTATAAAGAGTATATTTGTCATATTGATATAAGTTCGAAATTTTTTGACACAAAAAATTTAGGAATATTTGCATCACAATGGATAGGTTTAGGATTTTTAATGATATGAAAATTTTTTACGATATTTATGTCATAATAGATATAATTAAAGATTTTTTTTTTTTTTGGTAATAACCACATTCTTAGAATGATCCTTCTTTCTCGTTCGATTGATAATTACTCTATTTCTTCAATTACACGAATTAAAAAGAAAATTAATTTTTAACTTATTTAGTCGAACTCTATCTACATGCTTATTTGAAGAAAAAAAAAACACAAAATTCCAATAGAAGTATATAAGCGATAGGATTGTACCATTAAAAATCTCAAGTACTTATGATATATTTATTCCAAATAATTTCAAATCAATACTATCATGACATAAGACTAGCTTCCCTAGATGAACGTCGGTCCATATTGAGATTGATTAGCTTCTGCATTACCTTTAGTAGCTGCCGACCAGGTTATCTGAGAAGTTGGCATCGATGAAACAAATGGAAAGCGGTAGATGCATCGTCTTCCAATCTGACAGTCACCCGTCTTGGTTTTTTCAGCTGTGCCTGTCAGAATTGACAACCTTACTCAATTTCGTCAACCGGAACTTCCTCATGCAGAGCCTGCTCGGGCTCCGACTCCGGCTCCACCTTCATCTCGGGCTCCCGTGCAAGCTCAGACATTTGACCCTTCTTTGTGTAAGTCTTGCTGATGAACCTTGATTTATGATGAGATTTGCGATGGCATAACGTGGTCAAGAATGATTAGCTTCGGCATAGAATTTTGTGGGACTAACATTCGTCCTGATTGAAAGGATGTCTCACTATATATGTGGACTTTAAACAACTGGATTGTCCATTGCCTCTGTTCTAATATGTGCATTAGATATCGATACCACTAAATTGGTAGATAAAATATGTGAATCAAATCGAGACCAGAAAATTAGCTAGTTTAAATGTCGTGTTTTTAAAGATGTACAGGCGAACGGTGCTCAGGGACGATGGTGGCCGGCAGCTAATGGAGCTTGACGATGGGGTGCTCACAGTCAACGAGGCAAGGACCGGTGGGGAACAGACTGGCTAGCAATAAGGCACGGACACGCGACACGTGACACAACACGACACGACACGTCGACACGTCATTTCTAAAAATAGAAAATTCCGACACGTTACGACACGTTGTATATTAAATGAATATGTTTATTTTTAATTAATTTGATTCAAATTCATAAATAATTAATTAATTAAAAAAGAGTCTATAATAAAATTTATCATTATTCAAAATTCAAAATTTTTATTTTTCGAAATTATTTTTTATTTCATTTTTCAATTAAAAAAATCCCCAAAATCCACCCCCTTCTTTCCTTCTCCATTTCCCTTTACCCCAAATTTATTTTACTTTTTTCCCTCCCCCACCACTTACAGGCTGTCAGCCTTTACTTTCCCTCCCCAAAACTCAAAAGTCACGCATCAGCCCCCTTCTTTTATTATTTTTTAATTCCCTCAGAAACCCTAGTTACCCATCTTTTCCTCCTTCTGCCGCTCGCCGCACCTCTTCGGCCCTTCCTCTCCTCTTCCTCTCGATCTTTCTCCTCCTCCTCGCCGCACGACCCCCTTCCTCTCTCTCCTCTTCTTCTTGATCCTTCTCCTCTTCCTCCTCGTCGCCGATCCATCACAATAGTGGCGGCCCTCGCCGCTCTCTCTAGTCGTCTCTCGCTGTCGCGGTGGTTCGTTCGTGGCTTCGTCTCGCTGGCCGGAGCTTGCTTTCTCTCTGTTCGGCTCAGCCGTCTCTCACCATCACTCGCGGCCTCTACTCCTTCGCCTCCCTCGCCTCCATCTCCATCGTCTTCTGGACACGCGTCAACTCGCGTGTCGAGAAACGTTGACCGCGTGTCGGAAAATTCGACACGCGGTCAACGCGTGTCCGACCGTGTCCAACCGTGTCGCCGTGTCCGACACGTGTCGGCACGTGTCGCACACGACATGGAAGCACGGACAACGTTGCTCGCTAGTACAGTTACTGAATTGAAAAACGGATTCTGCGAAACAAGAAGAAGAACCCGAAGGGTTTGTCTTTTTCCCTATGAATGCAGTCTCTCTCTCTCCTTTCAAATCTTTTGTCGCTTCTTGCATTTCTTTTGGCCTTTTTCTCTAGGAATGCAACTTTACGCGATCCCTTGACAAGCCATAGATTATCCATGTTAAAAAAAAAGGTTAATGTAAGATTAATTACGATGAGTAACAAACACGTGAAGCGTGAATTGACCATCTTATCTGTTTATAACACGCCCTAACTCATTTATTTGTATAATCTAAAATTTCTCATTTGCTAACACGATATATTTAGATACATATAAAAATACTAACAACACATAAACACAAATAAGTATTTTCATATAAAAGAAGTCATACCTTAAATTTTTTGTATTGTGCAGCAATTTAATTAACATGTTCTATTTGAATTTAATATCATGAAATAACTAATAAAATGTTTTGTATTGGGATTGAATCTAAATTTGACATGTCGCAAATAAAAGCGTGAGATTAAAATTGAACAAAATAATGATAAGTCAAAAACAAAATGAAATATTCCATTGTCAATCATTCTAAGGAAAGGAACCACGTTGAATCACTTATCAAAAGTCCAAAGGACAAACTTGAATTTACTTCAGTTATTCAAGTTGGCATACGTCAATGTTATTTTAATCGCATGCAGCGACTTGCAATTCTACTATTGAGATTGACTGAATAGAGATATATAAATGGGACTCAATGATTTGATGCCACTATATTTAGCATTCTTTGTAGTAAATCGTTGTAATGATATTTGATTTGATTTAGTTTTTTTTTTTTTCTAGAATAGATCTCACATTTGGATTTTTTTCCTAAAGCTCTCGAAAAGATTACTTTTTCCGACATGTATGGCCCGAGAATACCCAATTTGCCGCATAAAGGAACCTGCTTGCGGCTCTTCGAAAGCCCGCACGATTAGCCAGGGTTACAACATTCTCAAGTTAAGTCCTGCAAAAGGCAATTATTTTTTCATGACAAAGTTGACCGGTAGGTTTTCCTAATATAATTAATCGGTAAAGTGGACCATACTCATTTCAATTGACAAAAAGGAAAGTACTTTTACAAAGAGGGCTGTAAGAAAAGCAAACAACTAAGCTTAATTTTAAAGATTGTTCACCTTGTCCAGCCATTTGCTTGGCCCGTGTTATGGTAGCCCTAAGACGGCTAAGATCCATCTTCCTGGCACGATTTTTGCTGTTCTTGGTGTTGTGCTTGAGGCAAAACTCAACAAAGTCAACAACTCCGCAACAGGCAAACGCCGAAGACCCAGATTTATCAACTCATTAACCGGGGGGGCAAAAAAGCAGACCAGTATAAAGGAAGAGCCAAAAGGGTATACCCGTCCATTCATCTCGGCTCTCCATTTGTCCCTCAGAAACATCAGTCTTACCTATTGCACATGAAGAAAATAATCAATGGATGTGATCAGAAACAAAAACCTGAAACCTAAACAGCAGCCAAGTCGACTCACAAACCTCCATATCCCACTCCTCTTCTGAATCGGAGGAGCTATACATGTTGCAGACTAACACTGAGCTATCCCCTCCTCCTCCTCGAGCGTCTTCTCCTTCTTCTCTTCCATATATAGCTCTTGTAGTGCCTTAGAGATAAGAAATATTTAAAAGATATATCGGATCTGAAACCTGGATCTAAGATCGGGTTGGTTATCGCAGAATCGTAAAATTTGTGATCACAATAAACAGGCCTTTTCGTTTAATAATTTTAATTAACAATTAAATACTAACTTTCCGACTTAAAATAAATAAATAAATTAGATGCACGGTTTTTTTTTTTTAGGAAAACAAATAAAGCCGATATGAACTCAGCTCCATGGCTCACCCAGTAGGAAGTGGCATATGACTCGCTCAACTAACCTAATAAATTATAATCTATGGTATACCATATATTGATATCCTTCACATCAATATTGATATTGGCGTTTACACCAAACAATGAAAATTAACAACGGTTAGTTATCATCACCAAATGTAGATAGAATTATTAGATGTCGACAAGATATCATCTACTTGGTGGAGCAAAACCTGCATATTTTCGTTTTATATCTTTTCTGAAATCATTGTTTCCATTTTTTTATTAATTTTTTTAATTTTATAAATTGCAAAATACTGACTAAATTGCACTATATTGCGATAATTTTTTTAGGACATACGGAAATCCAAGTAACACCGAAACTCCTTCAAAAGTTAACTCAAGAGGTTCTTGTCATCTTTAATTTAAGTCTATTCTCAATAATTATAAAGTGATAGGAAGTATCCTATTCAATTATAATAAGAATTATCTTTTAAGATTCACATAGCTGAAAGTTTCAAAATTAAAAGTAACGAGCCCTTAATTTTGTTTTATGTGAGTGTAGGCCTGTAATTCTCCAATATCAATATAAAAAATTTTCTCACTCAGAGTTATCTATAATTACGTGTTTATATATGAGTTATCGCTGAATATGAATTTGGTTATATCTACTTATGAAACTTAAGAAATGGCGAATCGTTTTCCTTTACAAAGTTTATGAAGTATGGTTTTCTTATTTGTCAATTTTTTTTAATTGAGGTTTTAATATTCACATATATAGACTGGCGCCTAATTCTCAAACAATTATTTTGTAAATAAAATATCAGCTGATAATCTTAGATGCAAAATATGCTTGACCATGAACATAACTTTGCTCAAAACTCTTATCATTTTACAAGAGTAAGAAAAATACATAGATACAATTTTTTTGAAAAATAAATGGAGTCAGAAGCTCATTAAAATAACTACACGCAGGATGACGGCCCTAAATGGCGAATAAATTATATTGGAGGATTACTACAATGATGCACATGTCGCTTTATAAAGTAAATGAATATTAAAAAATAAATATAAATAAATTTTAGCAAATATAGATACCACATTTTATTATGAGGGAAAGATAAACTTTTAATACATTACACAATTTCCATATTTCATCAATAAATGTCACAAAATGCACAATTTGTCATGACTCTTACGATAAAAATGTATAATAAAAATTAAGTCTAATGAGATAATCTTTTAATAACTACATTTGAAAATTGCCCATCAAACGGTAGGTGAAACGAAGTGGAGGAACGGTTACTTTTAATTTTAAATAATTTGTTATGATTAAAAGAGCTATCAAAGATAATATGTCTTAGGTTATAGTTGATTTATATAATTCTTATAACTTTGTAATTGGCGAGAATAAACTGTTATTCAAGGATTAAAAGTAACTTTTCAAGTGAATTTTTGAAAAAAATTCAGTATTATTTAGATAGGATAATCACAAGTAACAAACATTATAAAATATTGAAATGTATTCAAAATCAATGAAAAAATGTTGTCTACGATTTCAAAAAAGTTATCAGAAAAGTAAGAAAAAAAATGAGAAACAAACCTTAGATTGGCACCACTAAAATTGGCTGGATGTACTAGCTAAGAAGGGGTGACTAGGTTAATGTAGGATTTTGAAAACCTTTTCGAGCGAATCAGCGTGTAGAAAATGAAGTATGTTTTGTAAATAAAATATGCCATAAAGAGCCAATATGTCCTATCAAGATGAATGTGACCAAAGCAAGGGCATAGAAGAGATTGAAAAATAAGTTATAATTGTTTGGCCTTATTTTCTGGCCTAGTCCATTGTTCTAGCGCCAATAGCCAGTAACAAAGCTGGAATCCACTAGTACAACCCTTGAAAGGTTTGATAGAATTTATTCAAATATCTAAAATTATCCAGATATTTGAATAACTAAATTAAATTATACGAGCATCTTTAGACTATTTTAAATTATAATTTGTCAGTTATATAGTATGGTACAATATTTTAAAATATATCCTCTGATGTCATTTTCTCAGGAGATTGTGAATTACTTTTAATTTTATGATTTGAAGAGAGAGAGAGAGAAAGAGATTTCTTGTTTTGCGCCAAAGAAATAATTCGGAAAGAAAAACAACATCTCAACTCATAATTCCAAGATTAAAATACTTCTGACTAAGTAATGAATTGAGTTTAAAAGAAAATAAGAACGAGAAGAAGAAGAAGAGGAACACAGGTCATTGATCCTTCGAAGGAAAGAGATCTTTTTTTTTTTTTTTTTTTTTTGTTGGGTCGAACTCCGAAGGAAAGAGATCACACAAGAAAGAAAAGGCATAGATCTTAGCTATAGATAAAGCAAAAATAAGTTAATAGGCCACTCTCATCACATGCACCAGAAAAGACACCGCACTAAAGAGATGGTAAAAGACAAATATAAAGAAACACTAAAGTAGACATCCAAAACTTATGGAAAGAGAGTGGAAGAAAACCTAGTTTTCGTGCGGGATGCCTTTTGAATTTAATGTTTGATCAACCCTAAATGTTCTAAAGTTGTTCGGGCACCAATCAGATTTGCCGGCAACCCAAAAAAAAAAAAAAAAAAAAAGCGACTTTGTTTCAACTAAAAAGATGAAAAGCAGACAAAATAAGCCTGATCTTAGAAAATGTTCACCTTGTCCAGCCATTTGCTCGGCCTGCATTATAGTAGCCCTAAGATGGCTAAGACTCATCTTCCTTGTGCAATTGTTGTTGTGCTCTTGCTCATTGTCATCTAAATCTTGATCACAGTTCACAGAATGATCGCTCGAGTTATCCTCGCCACCCACATATGCAGAGCCACTTTCCCTTTTTGGATCATCGTCTCAAGACTAATTTTGCTCTTTACAGCAACCCCCTTCACAAATATAGGGATTGCAATATGTTTTTCACTTTCTACTTATGCCCGTTTTCGCTAAAGCCCCGAACTGTCTCAACCAAAACTTGATTTGATGCCTCTAGTCTTCACACCATTGGCCCCAATCATGCTTCGGTTAATAACCTTAAGCCAAAACTCAACAATGTCAACACCAACACCACCATAGGTCAACACCCAATAGAAGACCCAGATTCATCAACCCGTTAAAGTGCACAAAAACAAAGAACCAATATAAAGAAAGAGCCAAAAAGGTTGATGGCAGGGCTATTGTAAGTAACAAAGTCTTCGCATTCTGCTGTGGTTGGAACAACCTGCAAAAACCATTTTTTCCTTTTGCACATGGAGAGAATAATCAAAGGCTTTGTTCAGAAACAAAACCCGAAACCTAAACAGCAACCAAATCGACTGGCAAACCTTGCCTTGTCATCGAGCGATACATGCCCAAAAGGTTTTAGGAAAAACAAATAAGGGGTACATGGACTCTGCTCCATTGTTCACCGAGTAGGAAGTGACATATGATTCAGCTGAACTAACGTAGCAAATCATATATACTATATGTAGATATTCTGTGTTTGGATATTTATATAGATATTTACACCAAAAAATGAAAATTAAGGACACAAAATCTTAGATGTCAATAACTTCCTGGATGAGCAAAACTTAGACAAATATTTTTCTTTTATATTTTTTCTGAAATAAGAATTAATTTTTTTCTATGTTTCTATTATTTTTTCAAAATTATAAATTCGTGAAAATATTATCAAGACATAATGGAAATCCATGTCAAGGAAACTCCTACAAAAGTTAATTCAAAAAGTAATGTAGTCCTTAATTTAAGTTTATTCTCACCCATTATGAAGTGACAGGAAGTATATTCAAAATTAGGATAGGAATTACCTAGGATAATATTTTAAAGTTAATGCCCTTAATTTTGTTTTGCATGATTTCGCACGTGTAATTCAGAAATATGAACATTAAAAAGTTATAAAGTCCGACGTAATCTATAATTATGTGTTTATCATACAAGTCATCACCAATTATGCATTTAGTTATAAACGATAACAAAATTTTCAAATAATCCTTTGATATCATTTATTCATCAAACATCAGCTAATAATCTTATATGCAAAGTATGCACAATTAGGGAATATATTATTTTAAGCATTTGATTTTTGTAGAACTTTTATGCAGGAATTTGCTCCAACTTTTTCTTTCATCAACTTAAAAATTCAGCCTGTGAAACTTAGACGCAAGACTTTGTTCTTCTCAACTAGAAAATCTCTCTATCCTAGTGCTAGTAAGTTTGGATGCAGCTCTGTGCAATCGAGGAACATAAATTCCTATGCATTTTATTTTTCTTTTTTATAATCTAGATGCAGATGTTTGTTCATCATTTTAGCAATTCAGCCCATTTACCAAAATATCGATAAGAGTTAGAGCTGCGGTTTGCTATGACGAGATTTGCTATAGTGAGCATGAAAAGTACATTACACGATGAAAATAAAAGATGTGCCTCGAGTGGGGTGGAAATCAAATTGGAGAGATCAGTACCGAAGATATCACAACGACGGGATATCACAAGGACCAAACAGGAAAAAGATTTGATATAGACAAAAAAAGATTGATTTTCTACATATTCCCGGGCATTGCGGATAACAGATCAAAACAAGGAAAGCTTCTGCTGCAGCTTTCGTTTTGTCCCCCACCATTTGCCACTCTTCCATTGGATAATACATCCAAGAGTCTTTGCCGTTTCATAAAGGATCCTTGACCTGTTGAAATATTAGTTTCTCCAGGGACAGAAGCCTTGTTTGTTCTGAATTCAGGTAGAACAGTGCAGCTTAGGAAACGTTTGGGTTTTGGGAGTGTTCTAGCTGTTTCCCATCTGTGAAACATTTGCTTTTTTTATACAGTGGTTCCATCATTTACCATTAAAGAAATTAGAGCGCTTCCCATAAATTTATATGCTGTTTTAGACATTGCTTGTCCAGAACTTTGTGGTTAAAATGGCATATACCCCCACCGGCATTAAGTGCAGAGGAACCTTTGCTAAGTGTGATTGGCAGCGGTAAGTTGCAATTGTAATATGCTATTGTGTAGAGGACCAAAATCTTCTAGTGGTAAGTCTTTGCCAACATACCATCAAAGAGTGAGCAATCAACATGTGTACTTGTTCAATTTAAGACAATTTTTTTTTTTTAATTGAATTTTAAGATAAGTTGGGATCATGTATATTTTCCACCAATTAATTGATTTGGATTGGCCAAAATGCACTCAATTGTTTTTGAGAATTGAAAAAAATAAAATAAAATAAAATAAACACAGATGAGAGGATACCAATTTAATTTTGACAAATTGGTAGCCTAGAAAGAGGTTTTTTTTTTTTTTTTTTATGCATCATTATCTTTATAATTATACTACAACATATTTACCAAACCATAGGCTATCCAACCACATGATCATCCGTAAAATCTAACCTTGGAATGCCAAGATGGGTAGTTGGTTGATTTAAATATTAGTGTATTTATTCATAGCTAAGATTCTCATCTTTGTTATTTTTCTCTCTTAAGCAGTTGCAAACATCTTTTGATAGGATATCGAATTCGACTTCTTTTGTAGTCAAATGTGGTCACTATTTGTCCTTGGATCAATCTCACGTTATCATCTCACTAGTTATGGAGAGTTGTCACAATTCTGATCATTGTTTGACCTAAAAATGTTGCGGTAGAATCGTATCTCCTCTACAAAAGCTGATATCTCGGTTCATAACATAGTATAATGCTCCATCGTTCGGATTAGGGACAGGATTTGGTGGGGGCAATTGCAAAGCTTCAAAATATGGCAAACCGACTTCTATATGAAAGTAATTTTCAACTCTTTTTCTTTTTAGTCTGTATAGTTTTCAACTTAGTTTGAAAATACTGTTACAAGCGGCTTCTGCAATATTTGTTGCCAGACTTGTTTCTCTTGCAAATTGCCACAACATATTATTGCATGGAAAATAATTTTCCTAAGAGCCTAGTTATGGAAAATGTCAAAATATTAGGAAAAAAAAAACTCCATTAAATCAAATATTTTAACAAGGATTCACTACAAAAATTACTGAACTCTATATAACACCCAGCATTAAGTCCCTTTATTTCTCTCGACTCATTCAATCTCATTTTCTTACGTAGCGAAATTGCCAAGTTGCTGCAACTGGTTAAAATAATCTTCAACATAGGCAAAGAAATCTAAAATTATCCAAATATGTGAATAACTAAAGTAAATTACATTAGTGTTATTTGACTATTTAAAATTATAATTTGTCAGTTATGTAGTATCACACAACATTAAAATATACCCTCTGATGTCGATTAGGGTTGCAAATTACTTTTGATTTTATGATATGAAGAGGGGGGAGAAATTTCTTGTTTTGCGCCAAAGAAATGCTTTAGCAAGAACGACATCATCACGCAGCTTGAAAGCTTCCTCAAAGAGGAATGGCAGAAACAAGAACGACAGGAACAAGAAGAGAGGAAGGAACCAAGATCTTTAAACACATAAAAGCGTGCAGAATAGAACATGGAGATTTCTAAAACACTAAGTGGAAAAAACTAACCTAAACAAGTCCAGAAACACCTAGTAGAAAATCCAAAGTTCAGAAAGTTCAAACACTTAAAAAAGCTTAACATTAAACAAGCCACTCTAGGCATGCTGACATGTCAGCATCACCCATATCATGCTCATGACACCGGCGCAGAAGAGAGGACAGACGACGGCGAGAATGGCGTATCCATTCCGGTGGGTTCTCATCCGGGCGCTGTCCTCCTCGTCCCAGCTCGCCCCAAGCTTCACGGCATTCAGCTTCACGTGCAATAAACTCATTGCAAATGTTTTTTTTTCCATTTTCCTCCACCTACTCTCTATGTTCTACTGGCTCGTGAGCAAAAATTTTCTGTGTCTTGGCAGGGCAAAAGATGCGAATGCCCTAGAAGTAGACTTCGGAGCTCTTGACTTTTCCATTCCGCACCTGACCTTATCTTCATCTATCGGGAACGGAGTCGATTTCATCTCAAAGTACCTCTCCTCAAAGCTGAGTGGAACACCGGACAGCGCACAACCCCTTGTGGATTTCCTAGCATCCCTCAATTATCAAGGAGAAGTACGCAAAATTCAATTCGCACTCCACAAAAATTTATATGCGCAGATGTAATTCCTAACCTGAAGGATGTTCTTCGTTTACAGAATCTCATGATAAATGAAACACTTGACACTGCACCCAAGCTTCAGATGGCCCTAATTGTAGCTGAAGCATCCCTTGCATCAGTCCCAAAAGACACCCCATTCCAAGACTTTGAGATGAGGTAGTTTCTTTCTTTTCCTCGAACAAATCCAGGAGGTCGCTCACGACCATCTGATGCCACGCACATTTTCACTGTTTATAACAATAACTAATGATAGGTTCAAGGAGTGGGGCCTCGAGAAAGGATGGGTCGATACGGTGGAGAAAGTCAAGGACACGATCAGATGGCTCTCGGAAGTACTACAAGCACCGGATCCAACGAACATGGAGAAGTTCTTTAGTAGGCTTCCAATGATATTCAATGTTATGATATTTTCCCCCCATGGTTATTTTGGCCAGTCAGATGTGCTCGGCTTGCCAGATACCGGTGGACAGGTAGATATCCTCGTCAATCCTCACATGTATCCATGTTCGCTGTCACATAGCCTGCTAAATATTTGGCAACAACAACAGGTGGTTTATATTTTAGATCAAGTGAGGGCCCTGGAAGAGGAGTTGCTCCTCGGGATTAAGGAACAGGGGATTAATGCAAAGCCGCAGATACTCGTGATCAGTTTCGGCACACCGCGCTACTGCCTTCCTGCAAATATATGCCAGTTCAAGGAGTTGGTTTTCACAGTCTCTTTAACGTAACAGGTCACACGACTTATCCCCGATGCTCGTGGAACAAAATGCAACCAGGCGTTGGAACCGATCATTGGGACAAAGCACTCCAACATTCTGTTGTCCATATCGACGGCGCAGCGGAAGCGGATCGAACGTTTTGCAATTATGTCGGGAGCTATAGAAATCGATCGAAATAAAACGAGGAACAATAAAAGGACACCAGAAATTTACATGGTTCGGTCCGAATATCGGAACCTACGTCCACGGGGAGAGCCAGCAAAAACAATCCACTATAAATCTGAGAATTATAGGATTACAACACTCCACTCAAGTGTTTCCCAATCCTACTTTTATACCCGATACCCACGGTGTTTAACAACTCACACAATAGACTCGACTCCACACAAATCTCTTTGAGCTCACGTCTCTCGCTCTCTCTCTCGACCTCTTTTCTTTCCACTCTCTCTGCCGAGCTCTCTATTCTTGAGCTCGCTATTTTGCTCTTCGGACGACTTCTCTTTTTTTTACATAGACATAATAAATGTCCTTATTAAATGTAGCACGGCGCCCACAATCGTCGCCGAAAGCCCACTATATTCGTAGGTCTGCAGGGGTAGGCATTTAATGTGGAAGGAATGAAATAAGAGAAGCCTTCAATTTGTTGTCCGTGGAGAGAAGCATGCGTAAGAGAGGAGCCATCATGTGGGGTTGAATATTTAATTTAACAAATGAGTCTTCTTTGTGTGGGGAGTGAATATTTAATTCAACAAGGAGTCTTCTTTCTTTATAATAAAATAAGAAGCCCACACACAAGAGAAAAGAAAGAGAAATCGTGGATGAGGAATTTGGCGCCTCTGACCAGCGTTATTCTCCTTCAATCATGCATGCACATGGCCATGTGCATGCATTTAATAACGTAGAAGAAATGGAGTTGGACGATCACCCTTCGGCCTTATTTTATGCTGACAATTGAGAAGAGTTCCACGGATTTGCAGCCTTCATTTAGCGCGAAGAGAAGACCGCCGGCAAAATCCTTTCGGCTCTGTCACACGCCATTTTCCTTAAATGCGCCGCAGACATTCTTTCTTGTATCGGCATGAGAATGTCTTGCATGTATCGAGTATCAATTATGGACTCAAACTCGAGACATAATTCAACAATTCTCCACCTTGGCTCGACGTTTGAAGCCAAGTTATAGTGATTATTTCCCATGCTCGGCTCTCCCAATGCCCCGACGGGCGCTCATACTCTACAGACGCCAATCGAGCTCACACAGAGCTCGAGCTTTGCTGAAGGAACATGCTTTGTCATCATATCTGCTGGGTTCTCCGCTGTTGCTATTTTCTTCACAACAATTTTACCCTTCGCTATGACATCTCGGATGAAATGGTACCTGATGTCGATATGTTTTGTTCGCTCGTGATATATCGGATTATAAGCCAAATATATCGCACCTTGATTGTCACAATGTATGGTGACACTTTTCTGCTCCAGTCCAAGGTCCGAGAGCAAACCCCTTAGCCATATCGATTCCTTTGCAACAAAGGTTAGTGCCATGTACTCCGCCTCGCTTGAAGACAATGCAACATCGTCTTGCAAAGACGCTTTCCAACTTATCGCACCACCTCGCTAGCGTGAACACGTACCCCGCTAACGATCTGCGGTCATCCGGGTTACCGGCGTGATCCGAGTCCACGTACCCTGTGGTCTCGTTGCCATTCACGTTCCTTTGATACATAATGCCAACGTCTGCTGTCCCCTTTAGATATCTGAGGATCCATTTCACTGCTTCCCAATGAGCCTTACCTAGGTGCTTCATGTAACGGCTGACAACACTTACAGCCTGTGAAATGTCAGGTCTAGTACATACCATGGCATACATAATACTACCAACTGCACTAGAATAAGGAACACGGGACATATGTTCCTCCTCCTCCTCAGTTTGCGGTGATAACTTGTCAGAAAGTTTAAAATGTGCGGCTAAAGGAGTACTTACATTTTGCTGATCGCATATTAAAACGTGCCACAATCTTCTCAATATATTTCTTTTGAGACAAACGCAACGTTCTGCCGATCTGTCACGCAAAATCTCCATACCCAATATTTTCTTAGCAGCACCTAATTCTTTCATTTCAAACTCAGCACTCAACCGCCGCTTCAACACATCAATATCGAGACATATGTTTGGCTGCTATCAACATGTCATCAACATATAATAGCAAATAAATCAAAGACCCATCCTCCAATCTCCTAAAATAAACACAACTGTCAAACCGACTTTTCGAATAGTCTTGACTAGTCATGAAAGCATCAAAACGCTTATACCACTTTGTCTAGGAGATTGTTTCAGTCCATATAAAGATTTCTTCAATAAGCAAACATGGTCTTCCTTACCTGGAATAGCAAATCCCTCGAGGCTGCTTCATGTAAATTTGTTCCTCCAATTCACCATGAAGAAATGCCGTTTTCACATCTAGCTGCTCCACTCAAGATCTGTGCAACAACCAAGGCAAGTAATACACGAATAGAGGTATGCCTTACCACGGAGAGAACACTTCATTGTAGTCGATGCCCTCTCGTTGAGTATACCCCCTCGCAACAAGTCTCGCCTTGAACCCGGCTGCCTCTACACCGGGAATGCCTTCTTTCCGTTTGTAGACCCATTTGCATCCAACAATTTTCTGACTTTTGGGTACTTTGACCAACTCCCATGTCGATTCCGATAGAGTGATTCTATTTCCTCACTCATAGCCTCTAGCCACCGTGATGACTCGGCACTAGCCATCGCCTCGAGAATAGGATGAAGGCTCATCCATCTCCACCTCATCACCTACAATTAATGCATAGGCAATATCAGAATAACCATAACGTACCGGTGGTTTAATTTGCCTTCTTTGTCTGCCCGTGGCTATGTTGTGTTGTGGCTCTGCTGGTTGTTCAGTATCACCGTCTTCAGAAATTGTGGCCTCATCCACAATCTCTTCCTCTGTTACCTCTGAGGTCTTTGGAGACTCTGGCTGAATCTCCACCTCACTTCTAACACCATGATCCGTTTGCTCTGCTGGTTGAGTCTCAAGACTCCTCTTTTGAAGCATTGCGGTCTCGTCGAAGATCACGTCTCTGCGATTAGAAAACCGGGTGATCTCGAGATCGGTGCACCACCACCCCGGTAGCCTTTCACCCCTTGTGCATAACCCGAAATATGCACTTCTTCGCCCTCGGCTCAAGCTTACCATCTCTCGCATGAGCATACGCGGACATCCGAATATTCGTAATCCGGAGTAATCAACAGGTTTCCCGACCATACTTCCTCGGGAGTCTTCCACTCGATAGCGAAGATGGAGATCGATTAACCGGGTAACAAGCCATATTTACTTGCTTCGGCCCAAAATTCCTTGCCCGATCCCCCGCATGTGAAAGCATGCACCGAGCTCGCTCGAGTAGAGTTCTGTTCTTCCGTTCTGCTACACCATTCTGCTGTGGTGTCCCGGGAACCGTGCGGTGTCTCACAATCCCTTCCTTTTGGCAAAACTCGGTAAAGCCCTTACCACAGAACTCCATGCCATTATCGGTTCTCAGGCACTTGATTTGTTTACTTGACTGCTTCTCAATCAATGCCTTAAAATTCTTGAACCGATCAAATACCTCGGATTTGTGCTTCAGGAAGTACACCCATACCTTCCTTGAGTAATCGTCGATGAACGTCAGCATATATCGGGCACCTCCTTTGGATGGAACTGGAGACGGTCCCCAAACATCGAATGAATGTATTCGATTTGGTTGCTTGGTCGAATGTTGAGCTGTACCAAACTTAACACGACGTTGCTTCCCGAAGATGCAGTGCTCACACAGGTCCAGCTTTCCTATCTTCTGACCTTTCAGCAACCCTTTCTCACTCAGCATTGTCATACCTGCCTCACTCATGTGTCCCAATCGCATGTGCCATAACTGAGTCAAATTTGAGTCTGACTCACCTGATGAAATTGCAGCAACTCCGGTCACGGTTTCTCCCAGTAAATGATAGAGAGAATTCACCTTCTTCCCTTTCATCACTGTCAGGGCACCTCGAGAAATCTTCAATACTCCACCTTCAGCTGTGTATTTGCACCCGAGGTCATCGAGTGTACCCAAAGAAATAAGGCTCTTCTTGAGTTTCGGTACGTGCCTTACGTCTGTCAACGTCCGTTCTACGCCATCGTGCATTCGGATCCGGGACTGTTCCTATCCCGACAACCTTACAGGCTGCATTATTCCCCAGAAGAACTCTACCACCATCTGCAGTCTGGTAGGTAGTGAACCAGTTCCTATGAGGAGTCATGTGATAGGAACATCCAGAATCTAGCACCCATTCATCTCCTGATGAACTCGTAGATACACATAGGACAGCCTCGGCATCACTGGTACTCTCCTCGGCAACATTCGCCACACTTTGCTTGTGGCATTTTGCCAGCCGCCTTTATTTCTTAGCTTTGGACAATCTCTCCTTATGTGCCCCTCCTCGTGACATTCAAAGCACTTCACGCGACCTTTTGATTTTCTATGTCGCGACTTCGACCTGCTCTTGCTTTTGCTTCGTTCTTGGGCCTCGATGCTGGTCTCTACCTCAAATCACCGAGTCCACGCGCTACATCTTGCGCTAGACTGTCATCACGCAACTTTCTTTGCCACTCCTTTGAAAACAGGGCAGATTTTACCTCCTCGAGGTAATCGTAGTACGCCCAGAACAAGGAGTCGGTGAAGTGCTCCCATGACTCCGGTAGAGACGCCAACAGCATCATGCCTTGTTCTTCATCATCTAAAATCTCGCCAACATTCTTCAAGTCCATCATGAGTTTATTAAACTCATCTAGGTGGGATCTAATGGACGTACCTTCGGTGTATCGGAACTGGAACATTCTCTTCAGCATATATAAGCGATTGTTCAAACCCTTCGTGACATAGAGGGCCTGAAGTTTAGCCCATAACGCTGCGGCAACCTCCTCCTCGGCCACCTCTATTAGCACTTCATCCGATAAGTTCAACAGGATGATGCTCATGGCCTTCTCCATTAGCTCGTCCTTTTCAGCATCTCGCATTGTTTCGGGCAACCTAGCCTTGCCCTCCAATGCCTTGGCTAATCCTTGAGTTGTTAATAGTGCCTTCATCTTGACGCTCCACAACCTGAAGTTGTTCCTCCCGTTAAATTTCTCAATTTCTACTTTTGCTCCAGACATAATTGCAAAGCCAAAGCTCTGATACCAATTGTTGTCCATATCGACGGCGCAGCGGAAGCGGATCGAACGTTTTGCAATTATGTCGGGAGCTATAGAAATCGATCGAAATAAAACGAGGAACAATAAAAGGACACCAGAAATTTACGTGGTTCGGTCCGAATATCGGAACCTACGTCCACGGGGAGAACCAGCAAAAACAATCCACTATAAATCTGAGAATTATAGGATTACAACACTCCACTCAAGTGTTTCCCAATCCTACTTTTATACCCGATACCCACGGTGTTTAACAACTCACACAATAGACTCGACTCCACACAAATCTCTTTGAGCTCACGTCTCTCGCTCTCTCTCTCGACCTCTTTTCTTTCCACTCTCTCTGCCGAGCTCTCTATTCTTGAGCTCGCTATTTTGCTCTTCGGACGACTTCTCTTTTTTTTACATAGACATAATAAATGTCCTTATTAAATGTAGCACAGGCGCCCACAATCGTCGCCGAAAGCCCACTATATTCGTAGGTCTGCAGGGGTAGGCATTTAATGTGGAAGGAATGAAATAAGAGAAGCCTTCAATTTGTTGTCCGTGGAGAGAAGCATGCGTAAGAGAGGAGCCATCATGTGGGGGTTGAATATTTAATTTAACAAATGAGTCTTCTTTGTGTGGGGAGTGAATATTTAATTCAACAAGGAGTCTTCTTTCTTTATAATAAAATAAGAAGCCCACACACAAGAGAAAAGAAAGAGAAATCGTGGATGAGGAATTTGGCGCCTACTGACCAGCGTTATTCTCCTTCAATCATGCATGCACATGGCCATGTGCATGCATTTAATAACGTAGAAGAAATGGAGTTGGACGATCACCCTTCGGCCTTATTTTATGCTGACAATTGAGAAGAGTTCCACGGATTTGCAGCCTTCATTTAGCGCGAAGAGAAGACCGCCGGCAAAATCCTTTCGGCTCCTGTCACACGCCATTTTCCTTAAATGCGCCGCAGACATTCTTTCTTGTATCGGCATGAGAATGTCTTGCATGTATCGAGTATCAATTATGGACTCAAACTCGAGACATAATTCAACACATTCTTAGGATGCCATTTAGGACAGAGAAGAGGGTGCTTTGACAGTGGCTTTCTCGTTTTGACAATCCATACCTTGAGAGATTTACCCAGGTAGGGATTCCAAATTCAAAAACAACCATTATCTCTGATCAACTTCTTTCTTGCAAGACGGTTTCCTTTTGCTTCTGTCGTCACTCACCAGGATGCAACCATTAAGATACTGGATCAATTGAAGGAAAACCGGATCTCATAATTGGAAACTACAGTGATGGGAATTTAGTGGCGTCACTTATGGCTAGTAAACTCGGGACAACTCAGGTGCCTTATTGCTTCATCAGTTTACCAGCTAAGTGCTAATTCCGATTTTTGACCATTCTAGAGTGCTTGAAAACCCAGGGAACCATTGCGCATGCGCTGGAGAAGACTAAGTATGAAGATTCCAATGTCAAGTGGAAGGAGCTAGACCCAAAGTATCACTTCTCGTGCCAATTCATTGCTGAAACAATAGCGATGAACGTGACAGATTTCATCATAACAAGTACATTCCAGGAGATCGCTGGAAGGTCAGAGAAACATTCCAATAACATAACCTTTTGTTGAGCTTCTAGCTGGGATAAACATATGATCTTCCACATCGTAGTCAATAGAATAATTAAAATGAAGTATATTCTTAATACGCATCATTGAAGAGTTCCCAAGATTAGGTGGTATTATTTGCAGCCACGATAGACCTGGGCAATATGAGAGTCACGCAGCATTCACACTCCCAGGGCTCTGCAGAGTTGTTTCAGGCATCAATGTTTTCGATCCTAAATTCAATAGTGCTGCACCCGGTGCTGATCAATCTGTTTATTTTCCTTACTCGGAGAAACAGAAACGACTCACACAATTCAATCCTGCAATGGAGGAGCTACTGTACAGCCGTGTGGACAATGATGAGCACATGTAAGTACTGCTATTCCAGGCCATGTCGTGTGTTCCAAAAACAGTGTCCTAATTCATCTGATAGCTCTTTAATCACCATTGTATTTGACCATTGTGGCGACAGCGGTTATCTCGCAGACAAGAAGAAACCCATCATCTTCTCTATGGCAAGACTCGACACAGTGAAAAATATTACCGGTTTAGTAGAGTGGTATGGGAAGAATGCAAGGCTCAGGAGTTTGGTTAACTTAGTCGTTGTTGGGGGCTTCTTTGATTCTTCCAAGTCCAAAGATAGAGAAGAAATGGCTGAAATAAGAAAGATGCATGATTTGATAGCGAAGTACCAACTCAAGGGTCAGATCCGATGGATAGCTGCGCAGACTGATCGGTACCGAAATGGAGAACTCTACCGATGGATCGCAGATACAAGGGGAGCTTTTGTGCAGCCTGCTCTCTATGAAGCATTCAGCCTGACCGTAATTGAGGCAATGAACTGTGGGTTGCCCACAATTGCCACTAATCAAGGCGGCCCGGCTGAGATCATTGTTGATGGAGTGTCTGGATTCCACATTGACCCCAATCATGGGGAAGAGTCCAGCAACAAAATTGCTGATTTCTTCGAGAAGTGTAAGGTGGACAACGAGTATTGGAACAAGATATCTGCAGGGGCTTGAAACGCATTAATGAGTGGTCAGTGTAATCTTTGCAAAAATCTCGCACGCTTTCATGGAATTGACTTGACCAGAACTCATTTGCTTTGCAGCTACACCTGGAAAATCTATGCAAACAAGATGTTGAACATGGGATGCGTCTATACCTTTTGGAGGCAACTGAACAAAGAACAGAAGCAAGCAAAGCAGAGATATATCCAGATGTTCTAAACTTCAACTCAGGAACTCGGTAATTCCTCTGTTCAGTTCTCCCTTTTTACTCAGGCATGCTGCAAAACGTCATGCCCTTCAGAAAATCAAGTGCCCGAATTCATGTTTTATGTAACAGATGAAGACTGTTCCCATCAAAACTGATGAACCTGAACAAGCAGCACCAAAGCCGCCACCAAAAGTACAGCCCACGATGAGGTAATTTCCTAGGATAATTGCTGCATCTCTCAACACATTCAAGTCTTAAATGAATCATAGGATCAGATTCCTTCTACCACATGCCTTATCAGGATTTCCTGTGAAATACTGAGGCATTTGTTTTGTTGTGTAGCACAAGGAGGACGCAGTCGCGGATACAGTAGTAAGGATTCGGTGGCCCTACAGCTACCATTTAAAATAAAATTCAGTCAGCGATGCGCAAGCGACATCAATCTGAAATTTCTTGTTTAGCACCGAAGAAATGCTTTAGCAAGAACGACATCATCACGCAGCTCGAAAGCTTCCTCAAAGAGGAATGGCAGAAACAAGAACGACAGCAAGAAGAAGAGAGGAAGGAACCAAGATCTTTAAACACATAAATGTCAGAGAAAAAGTCACCGCCAACTCTCTCTCTCTCTCTCTCTCTCTTTCTGGATCCCTCTGCCATCTTCTCTCTCTCTCTCGATTTCTCCAACAATTTCCTCCCTCTCTCTAGACTTTTCTCCCCCTCTCTCTCCAGAATTTTCACCACCGCCTTTAACCCCTATAAATAGGGGTTCTTGCCCCTTTGTGCAGTGTACGTGAGATGTGAAGTGAAGTGTGTGGTGGTGTGGTGTGTACGTGAGTGAGTGAGCGTGGTGTGTGTGATACGTGAGTGTGTGTGAGCGTGTGGTGTGTGGGTGAGTGTGTACGTGAGTGTGTGAGTGACGTGAATGGTGAGTGATAGAGAGTGAGTGGATGTGTGAGGTGTGAGAGGTGTATGAGAGTGTTGTGTGTAGAGAGTTTGTAATATTGTTCTATAATAAAAGTAATTATTTTACTTATTCGTTCACTTGCTCCTTAACATTTGGTATCAGAGCAGGTCGTCGGAGGCCGTATGAAGACAGTGGTCGGGGACCATTGTAATTGAGTAGGCGGTCAGGGATCGTCGAGCCAAGGAGCGACGTCGGAGTTCTGCCAGTGCACAATCCGGGATTGTGAAGTTGGTTGGTCCGGGACCAGGCTTACTTGGTATAGTGCTGGGCATTATATTCAAGTCACAATGGCAGATTTCTCAAGTTCGGTAAGTGGCGTCGAGAAGCTCAACAACTCAAATTATAATAATTGGAGTACCCGCATGCAATATTTACTTGCTAGGTCAAGATTTGTGGGATATTGTTGGCGGGAGCAACACCACCCCACCCACGAATGATAGCGAATTAAGAAAATGGAATATAAAATCGGGTAAGGCTCTTTATGTGCTTGCCGTGACTGTTGAAGATGAATTACTGCAACACATAAAGAGTGCGAAGACCCCGAAGGAGGCCTGGGATAACTTGGCGACGCTGTTTGCGAGGACAAACGACGCCAAGTTACAATGCCTGGAGAACGAGCTCCTCTCAATCTCGCAACAAAGTATGACGGTAAGTCAATATTTTTCTAAAGTTAAATCTATTTGCGAAGAAATTTCAAAATTAGATCCTGAGAATGCCATCTCTGAGACAAGAATGAGAAGAATAATAATTCATGGGTTAAGGCCGGAATATAATGGTATTGTTACGGCCACCCGTGGATGGGCAAATGAGCCAACTCTAACAGAGTTGGAGAATATACGGCCAACCAAGAAGCCTTAGATAAACAAATTTCTAAGGTCTCAATTAAGGAGGATGAAAGTGCCCTCTTCAGTAATAAAAGAGGGTTCAAGGGCCAGAATAGAAATAGAGCAGGTATAAGAGATGGCAAACCATGGAAAAGTCATGGAGAATGGCCAAAGCGAATAGAAGGAACCGGGCCTCGGCTAGGGAGCTCGTCGAGACCGCGACAAGGATGACAATGAAGATAAGAAGAATAGAAGGCGTAATGGACGGTGTTACACCTGTGGCAAAGTAGGTCACTTTGCCAGAGATTGTCGATTCAAAAGAGTTGAAGGAAACGTCGCGGCATCTAAGGAAAATGATAGCGAAGAAGAGTGGGATTTCCAAGCATCCTTTGCAATGGAGGAACAGGAAGAGATCGCGGCCTCCTCCACAACGAGTTAGAAGATGTGATGGCCCTCACTATGGTAAGTGATAAATTGATTGATTATGATGAAGATTGGATAGTAGACTCGGGGTGCTCAAATCACATGACCGGAGATCAAGGCAAGCTATCAAACATGTGCGATTACAAAGGTGGACGAGTAGTTGTCACCGCAGACAACTCAAGGTTGCCGATTACCCATGTGGGCCAAACAATGATAACACCCGATTCAGTTCGCATCAAGTCGAACTAAAAAATGTGTACCATGTGCCAGGTATGAAGAAGAATCTATTGTCCGTGGCACAACTTACGGACTCGAGCAATTATGTGGTGTTTGGTCCTAGAGACGTTAGGGTGTACCGCAATTTGAAACCTCTTTGGTACACCAATCATGGAGGGGCGTCGATTAGAGTCTGTCTACGTGATGTCAGCTCAGACGGCATACGTGGACAAAACTCGAAAGAATGAAACGCCTGATTTGTGGCATGCACGGCTTGGGCATGTGAGCTACCACAAATTAAAGGTGATGATGAAGAAAGGTATGCTAAAAGGTCTCCCCCACTTGGAAGTCCAAGAAGATGTCATCTCTTTGGATGCCAGTATGGGAAGGCACATCAGCTTCCATACGAGGAGTCCGCATTCAGAGCGAAGATGCCTCTCGAGCTTATCCACTCAGATGTATTTGGACCAGTGAAGCAACCTTCGGTTAGAGGATCGAGGTACATGATAACATTCATCGATGATTTCTCCAGTACGTCCGGGTTGATTTCATGAAAGAAAAATCTGAGGCATTAAACAAATTTAAGGAGTTTAAAGCAAAAGTAGAATATGAAGTAGGCAAGAAAATAACATGCCTTCGCACGAGATAATGGGGAGAATATAAGTCGGATAATTTTACAAAATTTCTTCAAGAATGTAAGATACGTCGACAATTTACATGCCCAAATACGCCACAACAAAATGGAGTTGCCGAAAGAAAGAATCGGCATTTGGTGGAGACATGCAGGAGTATGTTGCATGCGAAGAGTGTTCCACCCAAGTTCTGGGCTGAGTGTATGAAGACGGCAGCGCACGTGATCAACAGACTACCACAAGCAAGGCTTGGCTTTATATCACCTTATGAGAAGTTGTGGAATCGCAAGCCCATGGTAAGTCACTTTAGAATATTTGGGTGTGTATGTTATGCATTCGTGCCGGATCATCTTCGTAACAAGTTCGATAAGAAGGCAGTTCGCTGCATATTCGTGGCTACGATGATCAAAGAAAAGGATGGAAGTGTTGTGACCCTACAACGGGGAGGTGTTACACTTCTAGAAATGTGGTGTTCACGAACTGTCATCTTGGTGGACATCACTTAAGGCAAAACAAGTTGAAGAGGAGATTCGTGAAGGAATGGAAGAAAATGACAAGATTGATAAGGGCCAGCCAATTGAAGAAGGAAATGATAATGCAATTGGAAGAAAAGAAGTCAGAGCACAGTCACCAGAAAAATCAAAGAGCCCATGGCGAACTGGTGTACATCCAAGAACTACAGAGGAGTTCCGACCAAGTCGAACGAAGAACTCGAAGAAAAGGAATCTCAATTAAGAAGATCAACAAGACAAAGAAGACCCAATCCCAAATATGCAAATGCGGCGCTGACCGAAGATGCCGAGTAGTCGAGCCGTCCACATATGAGGAAGCTTCGCAAGACATGGAATGGAGGAAAGCAATGGAGGAAGAGATACAAGCACTAAGAAAAAAACGAAACATGGGACCTAGTACCGAGACCTAAAGAGGTACGTCCTATATCTTGCAAATGGGTCTATAAACTTAAAACTCGACCGGATGGGTCAATAGAAAGATATAAGGCACGACTAGTTGCTCGAGGATTCTCTCAAAAGTATGGCTTAGATTATGATGAGACCTTTAGTCCAAAGGTGGCAAAGATTACTACGGTTCGAGTCTTACTAGCACTTGCAGCAAGCAAGTCGTGGAAATTATGGCAAATGGATGTGAAGAATGCCTTCTTACATGGAGAACTAGATCGAGATATATACATGGAGCAGCCAGATGGTTTCAAAAGTAAGATCCATCCGGACTACGTTTGTAAGTTAAAGAAAGCCCTCTATGGCTTAAAACAAGCCCCAAGAGCATGGTATGGGAAGATTGCTGAATTTCTGTGCAAAGTGGCTACTTTGTAGCCCAAAGGACTCAAGCCTTTTGTGAAGGCGAAGATGGCAAGCTTGCAATAGTATTAATCTACGTGGATGATCTAATCATCACTTTGGAGATAATGAAGAGGAGATACGCCAAATCGTAAACCAACCTCTCGGTGCGGTTTCAAATGAAAGAGCTTGGAGAACTAAAACATTTCCCGGGACTCGAGATTGAGAAGACCAATGAAGGATTATTCCTATGTCAGCAGAAGTATGCACGAGACCTCCTAGACAAGTTCGGGATGCTTGATTGCAAACCTATATCTACTCCAATTGATGGAAATGTAAAGTTATGTGCAATTGAAGGACGAGAGTTGGAAGACCCAACTATGTACGAGCAATTGGTGGGTAGCCTTATTTACCTAACCATAACACGGCCTGATATTGCCTTTGCGAAGGGGAGTAGCAAGCCGATTCATGGAGAAGCCGCGAAAGCCCCACTTAGATGCGATCAAGCGCATACTAAGGTATGTTAAGGGTACATTTGATTTTGGACTTCTGTATAAGAAAGAAGCATCATGTGAAGTTGTAGGCCATTGCGATGCTGACTTTGCTGGAGATCGTGACACACGACGATCAACTACTGGATATATGTTGAGTCTTGGATCAGCAATAGTGTCATGGTGCAACAAAAGACAGGCAACTGTGTCACTATCTACAACAGAAGCTGAGTATAGAGCAGCAGCGATGGCAGCACAAGAGAGTACATGGCTGGTACAGCTAATGGAGGATCTTCATCAACCAATAAATCAACCTACACAGATATATTGTGATAATCTATCAGCCATAAGTTTAGCAGAGAATCCAATTTTCCATGCGAGGACCAAGCATATAGAAGTGCACTATCATTTCTTGCGGGAAAAAGTATTACAAGGTGAAATAAAGATGGAGTACGCCAAAACAGATGATCAAGTTGCAGACATCTTCACCAAAGGCCTTGGAGCTGCAAAATTTGAAGAGTTTCGAAGGCAACTTGGTATGATCACAATGTCCAGACTAAGAGAGAGTAGTCGGTGAGAGGGAGTGTCAGAGAAAAAGTCACCGCCAACTCTCTCTCTCTCTCTCTCTCTCTTTCTGGATCCCTCTGCCATCTTCTCTCTCTCTCTCTCTCGATTTCTCCAACAATTTCCTCCCTCTCTCTAGACTTTTCTCCCCCTCTCTCTCCAGAATTTTCACCACCGCCTTTAACCCCTATAAATAGGGGTTCTTGCCCCTTTGTGCAGTGTACGTGAGATGTGAAGTGAAGTGTGTGGTGGTGTGGTGTGTACGTGAGTGAGTGAGCGTGGTGTGTGTGATACGTGAGTGTGTGTGAGCGTGTGGTGTGTGGGTGAGTGTGTACGTGAGTGTGTGAGTGACGTGAATGGTGAGTGATAGAGAGTGAGTGGATGTGTGAGGTGTGAGAGGTGTATGAGAGTGGTGTGTGTAGAGAGTTTGTAATATTGTTCTATAATAAAAGTAATTATTTTACTTATTCGTTCACTTGCTCCTTAACAATAAAAGCATGCCAAATAGAACAGGGAGATTTCTAAAACACCAAGTGACACCTAGTAGAAAATCCCAAGTTCAGAAAGTTCAAAACACCTAAAAAGCTAACACCAAACAAGCCACTCTACGCATGCTGACATGTCAGCATCACCCATATCACGCTCATGACGCCGGCGCAGAAGAGAGGACAGACGACGGCGAGAATGGCGTATCCCTTCCAGTGGGTTCTCATCCGGGCGCCTTCATTCTCGTCCCGGCTCGCCCCGAGCTTCGCGGCGTTCAGCTTCACGTGCAAATCCACGAGCCGCAGCACGTGCCTCACGTAGATGAAGCAAAAGGGAGCCGTGGCCAGCAAGACGAGAGCGACTGGCATCCAAGCATCAGCGCAACCCAAAGTGGATGATGTTACACCGCCCAGAAGGAACACAAGCGACACGAAATGCAGGGCCGACGTCTGGGCGAGGTTAAACCTAAGCACATTGATGGAAGTCTCCAGCTTGATTATCCTGTTCTCACGCTCTTGTCCGCTCGTCGCCATGGAGAGAGTAGGGAGAAGAAGAAGAACGACGATGAAGAAGAAGAAGAAGAAGAAGAAGAAGAAGGTGAGGAGGACGATGGGCATGCTTGCCACGTGCCCTGCAAATCTGTGAAACTCTGACATAGTAAATGCAGATAACGGGGACGCGCGCTCTCTGTAAATATCTTCTTTTTCCCTATTGGTCAGTATTTAGTACATTTCAGTACTGGATAGTCGAAAGAGCTGGTACTCTACCTCAGTAAACAAGCTCTGGCAAATGTACCCGAAAGTCGAAAGTCAAAAGTAAGGCCGGGTCAAACGATTGGCACGGCCTCACTCTGCATAGGCATGCATAACCGAGTGCATGCATTCACATATGCAGGCCAGAACAGGAAAAGGGTTGTGGGGCAGAGAGGGAAGGTGGAATAACTAGGATCATAGGATTATCAAGTGGCTCGTAGATTACAGCAGGAGGCAGGAGGGCTCTTAATTAAGCAATTACTTAGAGCATAAGAATCCTTGGGTGCAGTTTCATGTTGCATTGCCAACCTCCATTAGAGAATAACACATTGCCTAACTTTATGTTTCTTGCGCTTTCAGGTTCCGCAGTTGTTCTTGGTACTGTCCAAAAATTTTTTTTTTTGGGGGTAAGATTAAATGGAGATGTGTCCTCTTACTTCGTTCTATGCATTTCTTTTCCGATTTTAGGAGTGCTGGATTTGCTTTCCTGGATGGAAAGTACATGAGGCTTGCTCATTGAGATGGTAAAGCATTTGTTGGTGGCTGCAGGGAATTCTGTTAAATGACATTATTTAACTTCTGTATTGTAAATCTCGCTGCATTAGTCAGCTTAAAAATTTCGAGGCAGATGCAACAGAGGCGACATTCATCATCATCTCTCTCTCTCTCTCTCTCTCTCTCTCTCTCTCTCTCTCTGATGTTTTACTGTCTGTGACTTAGTATTACATAAGACCCAGTTAGAAATTGGATAAAAAATATTACCAAGTACGTTGGTTGTTTCTTTCCATCCAGGAGCAGCCATGTCTCTGGAAATCACATGTATGTAGCTGCGTATTATCCTACTTTCCTATCTGTGCCTTGCCTACAAAAGCTAGCAAGTCTCGGAGTTTCATCTAACTTCCGTCAACTCTACTCTAACTTGGAAGTATTGGACCCCCTTCTCTCACGATCCCGAAAAGGAAGGTTAGCTTGATAGTTTTAAACTTGTCCCGGGCCCGTGAATATGAAAAATCAGTATCTTTGTCTCTCACATCTTTCCCGTTTTGTGCCAAGAAATGGCGTCAGAGGGCCTCTGACGCCATTTCTTCGAAGCTGCACGCTACTGTTTTTCCGATCGATATTGTTTTTTAACAGCCATGTAATTGCAGAGCATCTCATCATACGGGACTGTTTTTGATGGAAAAGCACTCACAAGCACAAAACGGGAAAGATTCGAGACGGTCACACACATCGATTTTTCCATATTCGCGGGCATTGCAGAACAGGTCTTAACCGGCAAGCTTCTGGTGGTGCAGCTTTCGTTTTCTCCCCACCAGTTGCTACTCTTCCATTGAATAATAATACATCCAGCATTGAATCGATTCAGCAACGCAACCTGAGCAAATCCTCCTCTTTCACGCATCGGTGATTCTCTGCCAAAAACCCCCCCAAGTCCTCATTGCCCACTAAAGCAGATCTGGAACTGCATGCCTGGAAAGCATCGGTACCACCAAGATGCCTACTGATGAACTTTCTTTTGCAAGCTGGAGTTAGCTGTTGGCACTGTGTCTGCCGAGTTGATATTTGCTCCATTTGAGAGAAACACGTACGAACCTAGAAGACATCTCAGAGAAGGCACGGTCACAACAGCACATGTGCAGCACCATGGACGTCAATGGTTTTTATGAAAAGTGTATACCGTGCAAAGGAAGAAAGAAAAGCTCGGGTTTTAGATTTCTCTCAAACAGCAATATAAGAGAATCAACAGGTACTGCCTGAGCACGTAAAACTTTGAGGAGCAATTTTTGCAAACCATATTTCGGTTTTGGTAATGCTTAGCAAATCATGAAATGCACACACAAAAACTATTTTACCAAATTATCGATATATCTATATGAGAGGGTCTTTTTTTTTTTTTTTTTTAAAGTTCATTATTACTGAATGTGTGGGAAAATACAAAACTATTTAAGTTTCAAAAAGATCAATAATAAGAAAATTCTTGATGAATTTATAAGCCAGATCCTATATGTTTTTAAGAATTTGACTGCTGAGGGCAAAATGGAAGACCGTGTTCAATGGCCCTGCCATCAACGAGATGAGTTGACGGGTACACCTTTTTGGCTCTTTCTTTATACTGGTATGCATTTTTTTGGGTCGAAATACTGGTCTGCTTTAATGAGTTGATAAATCTGGGTCTTCCTTTGGGCGTTTGCCCGTTCCAGAGTTGTTAACTTTGATGAGTTTTGCCTCGAGCACAACAGCAAGTACGACAAAAAAAAGTGCCAGGAAGATGGATCTTAGCCATCTTAGGGCTACCTTAACACGGGCCAAGCAACTGGGTGGACAAGATGAACAATTTTTAAAATTAGGCTTATCTGTTTGCTTTTCGTACTCCCTCTTTGTAATAGTACTTTCTTTTTTTGTCAATTCAAATGAGCATGGTCCACTTTACCCATTAATTCATATACAATCCTATGTTAGAAAACCTACCGGTCAACTCTGTCATAAAAAAATAACTACCTTTTGCAGGACTTTTCTTGAGAAAGTTGTAATCCTAACTAATCGTGAAGGCTTTCGGAGATTTGCAAGCGGGTACCTTTACGCGGTAAATTATGTATTCTTGGGCCATTCATGTTAGATCAAGAATGCCTCTAGTGTTCCTTTTTTGAGAGAGGTTGTAACTATGGCATCGTACGAAAATGGATGCTCTTACAATGATTTACTACAAAGAGCGCTAAATATAGTGGCATCAAATCATTGAGTCCCATTTATTTCTCTCTATTCAATCAATCTCAACAGCAAAATTGCAAGTCATTGCATGCGATTAAAATAAACCTTAGGCAAAAGAAATCTAAAACCATTGCAATACTTGAATAACTAAAGTAAATTTAAGTATGTCCTTCAACTTTTAATGAGTGATTCAATGTGGTTCCTTTCCTTAGAATCATTGACGACGGAATATTTTGTTTTGTTTTTTGACTTATCATTATTTTATTCAAAAGTCTGCGAGTGAGTGTAGAATAGGTATAGAGTAAAACCCGACCAAAAAAAAAAAAATCTCATGCTTTTGTTTTTTACTTTTATTATTATTTTTTTAGGGAAAAAACCACCAAAAACCCTAAACTATGCACAAAGTGACAAAAATACCCCAAACTTTTTTTGCACAACCAAAAACCCCCAAATTTGCCATCTGTGACACATTTACCCCATCGAGGGTATTTTCGTCTTTTATTTGTTTTTCTTTTTTTTTTTTTTCTCTTCCCTCCACCGGCTCCGGCGGAGGAAAGCCGGCGTCCGGCGAGGGCGCCCGGCGAGGGCCGCCCTCACCCGGCAGCCGGCGAGGGCGGCCCTCGCCGGGCCAACGCGGCAGGGCGGCCCTCATCGGACGCGGCTTCCCTCCGCCGGAGCCGGCGGAGGGAAGAGAAAATTTAAAAAAAAAAAAAAAAAAAAAAAAAAAGAGAAAAATGTTTTTAAAAGCAAAATGACCAAAATGCCCCTAAGATTTAGGGTAAATGTGTCACGAAATGAAAGTTCGGGGTTTTTGTGTCACAAAAAATAGTTTGGGGTAAATGTGTCACGAGATGGCAAAGTTTGGAGTTTTTGGTGGTGCAAAAAAAAAGTTTGGGGTATTTTTGTCACTTTGTGCATAGTTTAGTGTTTTTTGTGGTTTTTTCCCTTTTTTTTAACATGTCAAATTTATATTCAATCCCAATACAAGACATTCTATTAGTTATGTCATGATATTAAATTCATATAGAACATGTAAATTAAATTGCTACATAATACAAAACACTTAAGATATGAAGTCTTCTATATGAAAATGCTTACTTGTGTTTATGTATTATAAGTATTTACATGTATCTAAACATGTCGTGTTAGCACATAAAATGTTTTAGGTTATATAAACAAACGAGTCAAAGTGCATTATAAACAGATAAGATGTTCACTTCACGCTTAACATGTTTGTTATTCATCATCTTAGATTAACCTTTAACATGGGAAATGTATGGCTTGTCAAGGGATTGCGTAAAGAAATACAGAGTCTTAAATTAGGATCACCTGCATTCCTAGAGAGAGAGAGAGAAAAAAAAAAAAAAAAAAAAAAGCCAAAAGAGATGCAAGAAGCGACAAAAATATTTGAAAGGACTTGGGCTGCGAAGTCCTTGCTCATCCCAGCGCTGCCGCTGTCCCGACGTTCCAGCTGTTGTCCAATTTTATCCCTTCGGGTTCTTCTTCTCGTTTTCGCAGAATCTGTTTTTGAATTTGGTAAACATGCTAGCTAGTTTGTTCCCCGCCGGTCCTTGCCTCATTGGCCGTGAGCGCCCCACCATCCAGCTCCACTAGCGGCCGGCCACCATCGTCCATGAGCACCGTTGGCCAGTCCATCTTGGGAAGCACGACATTCAAACTAGCTAATAATCTGGTCTCGATTTGATTCAAATATTTTATTTCCTAATTTGGTGATACCGATATCTAATGCCCATATTGGGAAATCTTCCTGGTTACCAATGTGCATATATAATCAGTAATTCTATCTTTTAGGCTTGAGATTGGTTTATGGTTTGCATGGAAAATCTAATAACCTAATATTTACTGCTTAAGATTGGTTTATTGATTCTATTTGCTACCAAGTTTCAGTTGAGACATATTCTCCACGATCTTCGTGTTTATTTTATTCGATTGATGTGATGCTTATCTCTTGCAATTTGGTGCTACCTCATTTGATTGTTTTATATGAAAAAGATTGCTTGATAGGTTAGGTTAGAATTTAGATAATATGGCATGTTGATAGATTTTATTCATTAGTATAGATCGCACGTTAGGATAATTATCTATCTAAGTTAAGATTATTATCTGATAAGAGTAGGATTTACTTAGATTATTTCCTAATTTAAATTGGATGATATTCTGTCCTACGCACTTTATTTTCATTAATAAATAACATGCTCTCTCTTCATTAGATTAGATGATGGACATAAAGGAGAGTAAGTAAAGTAAGATCAATGTTGATCCAATGTATAATGGTGAGTCTCTATCAATCCTTTTGATTATGTTGACCGCATATCTAGCAGGTGTTTCCAAGCCTAATTAGTGTTGGCTATGCATTGAAAGGTACTTCTAAGGAACGAGTGAATATCACCTTTGAAATTTTGGATGGATTTTAAAATTCAATGAGATATAATGACTCTAAGAACTTTCCCAAGAAGAAGATGGAGATTAAGTCAAAGATTGGCTCTCTAATACACTAGGGAGCCTATCGATTGGTAACTATATTGTAGTGTAATTACGAAGATAATGATTGACAATTAGAGAAAAAACCACTTTCAATGCCATCGTCAGAGTGAAGAACTGTCAACCTTTTGAATTTGTGAAGATTAAATTGGTAAAACAATTGAGTGCATTTTGGCTGTTGGAAGTAAATATACATGATCCGCCAATATTTCTTAAATTGAACAAGTGCACATGTCCATTGCTCACTCTTTTAATGGTGCGTTGGTAAAGACACTTACCATCCGACAAGGTAGAACATTGAAAGGTTTTGCCCTTTTGTACTTTTACCATTTACAACATACCACGGCCAGTCCTCCGACCTAATATCCTCACAAAAGGCTCCTTTTGGAAATTCTGCTTGCGAGGGTATTTGATGGAGTGATGGTTAGCTAATGACCGCACATCTTGGATGGAAACCAGTCGACATTTTCAACCGATTTCCATCTTTTTACCTCATTTTTATTTTTTTATATTTTTTATTACAAACTTAAATCGTAAGAGGGCCCATGTAATCAATTTTCAGGAATATGATGAAAGAAGAAATAAATTATATACTAAAATATAAATACTTACAAGTAAAAAATATTATCACATACTAAAAAAAAAAAAAAAAAAAAAAATCATTAATGTCATTATGGTCCTGTTTGACTCAGCATTTGCAATGGTTAGGACTCTAAAGTCCCTTGGCTATATGCAAATGCGTTTGATTCATTTTTTGCTCAACTTTGAGGAAATATAATTACATCTCCAAATGGCTCCATAGCCTAAAGTATGTCTGAAGGTCTTTTGGGAAGTTGCATTCTCGGAATGCAAGTCTTGGCACTTGATTAGTGTTAATCTTCTCCAAAGACCGCTACACGGAAAAGCCAACCGGAGGTCAATGACCGCCTACCAATGGGTGGCGTGCATCGGCGGCAACCATTGGCTTGAATTGTGCAACCTAAGCAACACCCAAGGTCACGCGACCTCGGGGACGGTCACCTAGGTCAGGCACTCATCTCATCTCAATTATTAATTGTGTGAAAATCAATGAACTTCCTTGTACTCTCATCCTGGCTAACTGTATACATTAATTCAACCGGTCGACATTATGACATAAATTTCCAAATAATTCTACATAATTATTGAAAACATTCGGAAATACCATATCATGTGATTCAAATTTACAGGAGAGTCAATGTACGTCAAGTGACTAGGGGTTGTTTTCTTCTGCAAGAAAGTTCATGTGCATCAATTTAGTAAACTACTATCAAGCTGATAACGAATATATTAAAAAATTACATCAGGTTAACTAGAATTATTAGTAAGGAAGTTCTTAAGCTTTAAAGTATATAGTTTAATACAGACAATACTAACAGTGTTTCTCCCTTGTGACAATGGCCTTGTCACACCTGTGACCACCAATGGCTTCATCACGGCCTCTGGAGGCAAATTCGACGAATGCCTCAATGGGCCAAATGGCGATCTCGAGGGTTTCTTCGGTCATGTTCGCAAAGCACACTCGGAACCATCCCAGCTCACTGCAGTGGCACAACGACCCCAGCGAGATGTCCAGCTTAACGTCGTACATGATCTTCTCCCACAGTTCAATTTCCACTTCGACAGTGTTCGAACTTAACAGGTGTCTTATGTCGATCCAGGAGAATAACCCCACGCCGCTCTTGAGGCAGCTTATGCCCACGTTCTAGAGGCATGAGAAAACAGTTGAAAAAAGATAGTATGTATATCGCGAAAAATATTATTTTACTTTATCTCTTCTTCTTTTTTAAAGCTAAATTCGAGCGATGCCACTAGGTCATTCTTGTGTGATTGAAATGCCATAGAATGGATCAATCGTTTTCTATTCTAATAGAATAAATCAAATCGAAAATTTCACTAGATACTAAACATAAAATAAGAAAGTGCAGAATAAAAAAATAAAGGATTATTCGTCTTCTTCTTCTTAGGATGAAAACTGATCGAAAAAGTCAACCGATTTCCATTTTAGATGACTGAATGATGGTCAGCTAAGCTTTTGCCTTTGCTTAACAAACGGGATGACATTCTCATCCGATTTACAAGAAATCAAGCAAAGTCAATCTAGAAAAAAAAAAGGTTTTTGACTTTCTCATCCGATTTACAAAGGGATGACACGTTGCTCTTAGCATTCCTTTATAAAGGGGTCATGTATCTAGATAATTGATCAGAGAAAAGTAGAAATCGATGTCTTTGGAAAATCCAATATGGATTTAAGTAAGAAAGCAAATTTCTACCGTGCCAACATAACGAATCTTTTAAACTAAGCATTGCTATTTAATTAGATTATTAGTATTTAAAATTTAGGTGTTCTTGTTTTAAAAAAAAAGGCTACATATGATAGAACATGTCGAACGATAAAGATACACATGAGGTATGTCAACAAAAATACGGTAGGTCAACCTAAGGACAATTTCTCGCATGGAAAATTTTGACGTGAAAGCAGTGCGCTAATTATATGTACGTGGCCCAGGAAAAAAGTTAGTGAAAGTTAGTGCTTTGAAATTGCAATTTTTCTCTGACCAAAAAAAAAAAAAAATTTGCAACTTTTCGTTGGTTAGCTGCTTAACTACAGGCTAGTGCCGTTTTGGCACTCAAAAAATGCACCGATACACACCTCAAAAAACACTCAACACTACGTCTAGTAGAAACCGTTTTCTTGTCGGTTCAGCTCCATTTTCCCCCGCAGTTCAGCTCCCCAAAAGCCTCTCCCCTCAGGTGCCCCCAAGCCTTCGCCGCCCCCGGAGCTCCTCCGCCGATCGCCGCCGTCGCCCGCCGTCCGGCTCCGCCGAGCGCCGCAGAGAGAAGGGAGGCGGAATGAGCGACCTTTGCCAGTTCCCTGGCCTCGAGCCTCCTCTCTCGGCTCCGGCTCCGGCTTCGGCCGTGGCGTCTACTCTGGCTTACGCTCTGCCTCAGGCGCCGTCGGGTTCTTCACGAACTCTCTCTCTCTCTGCGTGTGAAAGATTCGAGCTTTGCTTGAAACGACGCCTGTGGAGTTTGGGGAGCAAATGTCTTGAGTTTCGGTGTAGAGAAATCGCATTTGTAGCGCGCTGGGATGACAGAATGACGTTATGCTTGAGAAATGCTGCGAAATCTGTTTTCGGTTGATTGGGATGAGAGCGTTTTGACGGGTAAATGGCTTTCTCCAAAAGTCTAACTAATTTTCAGTTGAATGCGATGAGAGCGTTTGATGGGTCAATGACTTTTCCCAAAAGTCTAACCAAAGCACACAACGTCGTCGTCGACCGGGATTTTTTCAAACGTTCTGCTTTTAACAAATGGGATAATTTTTTAGTGCGACGCCTTACAACAAATTAATCGAAATCTTGTATCTTTTATTAATTCAGACTTTCTCATCTATTTCGACCCAAAAAAAGAAAAAAAAAAAAACTTTCTCATCTTCGTGCAAGTTATTTACTTATTATGGATTGAATATATTATTATCTTAAAAAAGTAACGTTTTTTGCATTTAAGGGAGCTTTCTTTGTTATCTCCATGCCCTGTTTGATGGAAAATTAATGAATGAGTACATATTTATAAGGGCATATACCATATAAATACCAAACTATAGAAATACACCGATTTTTTTTTATCAATAAAAATCCTAAATTTATCCACCATGACACAAATAATCCCAACATTTTTTTTTTTTTGCATTATATTACTCTATTTTAGTTCTATAAAGAGTATATTTGTCATATTGATATAAGTTCGAAATTTTTTGACACAAAAAATTTAGGAATATTTGCATCACAATGGATAGGTTTAGCTCCTTTACCAAAAAAAAAAAAAAATGGATAGGTTTAGGATTTTTAATGATATGAAAATTTTTTACGATATTTATGTCATAATAGATATAATTAAAGATTTTTTTTGTGGTAATAACCACATTCTTAGAATGATCCTTCTTTCTCGTTCGATTGATAATTACTCTATTTCCTCAATCACACGAATTAAAAAAAAAAAAAATTAACTTATTTAGTCAAACTCTATCTACATGCTTATTTGAAGAAAAAAAACACAAAATTCCAACAGAAGTATATAAGCAATAGGATTGTACCATTAAAAATCTCAAGTACTTATGATATATTTATTCCAAATAATTTCAAATCAGTACTATCATGACATAAGACTAGCTTCCCTAGATGAACGTCGGTCCATTTGAAGATTGATTAGCTTCTGCATTACCTTTAGTGGCTGCTGACCAGGTTATCTGAGAAGTTGGCATCGATGAAACAAATGGCAAGTGGTAGATGCATCGTCTTTCAATCTGACAGTCACCTGTCTTGGTTTTTTCAGCTGTGCCTGTCAGAATTGACAACCTTACTCAATTTCATCAACCGGAACTTCCTCATGCAGAGCCTGCTCGGACTCCGACTCCGGCTCCACCTTCATCTCGGGCTCCCGTGCAAGCTCAGACAATTGACCCTTCTTTGTGTAAGTCTTGCTGATGAACCTTGATTTCTGATGAGATTTGCGATGGCATAACGTGGTCAAGAATGATTAGCTTCGGCATAGAATTTTGTGGGACTAACATTCGTCCTGATTGAAAGGATGTCTCACTATATACGTGGACTTTAAACAACTGGATTGTCCAATGAATCCATTGACCAGTTTCTTTAGGGGAAGGTGCTTAGAAGTCGGTTTGCCTCTGTTCTGGAATCTCAGATGTGGTTGAGGTATTTATTTAAAACCTAATACCTAAGTTGGTTACAATGTCAGCAGAAACAAGGATACTGCGCTTCTAATGTTTTGAACATAGCTGTTGATGGATAGATGTGGAGTTTCTTTGCTAAATGCTATTTTACTTAACCATTCCAAAAACAAACAAGATAGACTATCTTTTGCTGTGGAGATGATATAGGACGCTGGATACAGTTTACGACAGTTTTTTCAGTTCATCCCCCAGCAGGAAAGGCCATTCTTCACATGCTATGATTCCTTTTTCCAAGATCTGAAATGGAAAGCTGTAAAAAATGTGGTAGAGGCATCCTCTTCCAATTTGACAGACAGGTGTCTTGTTTTTTCCAGCTGTGCCTGTCAGAACGGACAATGGTGGTCAATTTAGTCAGCCGGAACTTCCTCTTGCTGAGCCTGCTCGGGCTCTGGCATCACCTTCATCTCAGGCTCCCATGCAAGCTCAGGCGTTTGAACCTTCTTTGTGTAAGTCTTGCTGATGAACATTGATTTATAATGAGGTTTGCAATGGCATAACGTAGTTAACAATGATTAGCTTCGGCATACACTTAACTGGGACTAACAATCTTCGTCCTGATTGAAAGGAAATGTTACTATATATGTGGGTTTTGAACAACTAGATTTTGAATGATTTATAATTTAATCAGATCATATGAGAAATTGGCATTCATAAATTGATCTACCAAGTTCTTTAGGCGAAGGTACTTAAAAGTTGGTTTGCCTCCATTTTGGACTCTCATATGTGGTTGAGGTATTTATTTAAAACCTAATACCTAAGTTGATAACAATGTCAGCCAAAACTAGTATAGTACACTTTTAATGTTTTTGATCATAGCTGTTGGTTGCTAGATGTAGAGTTTCTTCGCTAAATACTTCTTACTTAACCATTCCAAAAACAAACAAGATAAGAGTGTCCTTTGTTGTGTGGATGATATAAGAGGGTGCATAAAGTTCATGACAGTTCCCTCAGTTCATCCCCTAGTCAGAAAGGCCGTTCCTCACATGCTGTGATTCCTTTTTCCCATGATCACAAATGACAAGATGTAAAAAATGTGGTGGAGGCATCATCTTTCAATTTGACAGTCACCTGTCTCGTTTTTTCAGCTGTGCCTATCAGAAGAAATAATCTTAGTCAACTTCATCAGCTGGAACTTCCTGTTGCTGAGCTTGCTCAGGCTCCTGCTCCACCGTCATCTCAGGCTCCCATGCAAGCTCAGGCGTTCGACCCTTATCTGCATAAGTCTTTCTGATGAACATTGATTTATAAAGAGATTTGCGACAGCACAATGTAATCAATAATGATTAGCTTCGGCAGACACTTAAGTGGGACTAACAATCATCATCTTGATTGAAAGGAAATATCACTATATATGTAGACTTTAAACAACTAGATTCTTGAATGGTTTATAATTTGATCAGATTATATGAGAAATTGGTATTCATAAATTGATTGTCCAATTTCTTCAGGCGAAGGTACTTAAAAGGTGACTGTCTTTATTCGGGATCTCAGATGTGGTTTTGGTATTTATTTAAAATATAATATCTAAGTTGATTACAATGTCAGCAGAAACAAGGATGGTGCACTTCTAATCTTTTAATCATAGCTGTTGGTTGATAGATGTGGAGTTTCTTTGCTAAATATTTCTTACTTAACCATTCCAGAAACTAACAAGATAGAGTGTCTTTTGTTTTGGAGATGATATAGGAGGCTGGATGCAGTTCAAGCCAACTCCCTCAGTTCATCCCCCAATAGGAAAGGCTGTTCCTCACATGCTATGATTCCTTTTTCCCATGATGTGAAATGGAAAGCTGTAAAAAATGTGGTAGAGGCATCGTGTTTTAATATGACAGACACCTTTCTCGTTTTTTCAGCTATGCCTGTCAGAACGGACAATCTTAGTCAATTTCGTCAAACAGAACTTCCTCTTGCTATACCAACTCAGGCTCTGGCTCTACCTTCATCTCTGGCTCTGGCTTCATCTCAGGCTCCTGTGCAAGCTCAGGTGTTCAACCCTTCTTTGTGTAAGTCTTGCTAACGAATATTGGTTTATTATGAAATTTGCTATCATAATGTAATCAAGAATGATTAGTTTTTGTGTACACTTAAGTGCGACAAATAATTGTCATCCTGATTGAAAAGATATATTAATATATAGGTTGACTTTAAGCAACTAGATTGTCCAGTGGGCTTTCATCTGATCAGATTATATGAGAATTTGGCATTGATAAATTGATTGACCTTTTTTTTTTGTGGGCCTAAAATGCCTAACAAGTAAGTTTTTCTTCACACTGGATTGTCAAATCATTTCAAGATTTAAATGGAAAATCTGGTGATAAAGCTAAAAGTTGTACATTATGTTTCTTTCTCCCAATTCCTTATGCATCGAGATTACACGCTTTATGGTATACATGATATTTGGTCATGTAGGTTGGCTATGATTGCAGCAGAAATAAAGGATAGTGCCCTATTTTTATTTTTCAAAACGATCTCCTAATTGTTTGGTCAAAAGATGTGGAATCTCTTGGCTAAGCGTTTCTTACTTTATCATTCCAAAAGCAAAAAAGGCAAAGTCTTTTTTACTTTATTTTATTTTCGAGGCTTGCTATCAATTCTTTCAGTGAAGAACTAGGAGGCTGGACACTCTGCTATACCCAATTCATCCCCCCATGTTAAAGGCTGTTCGTTTCATGCTATGATTTTTTTTTACCCATGATCTCATATTAAATGTTATAAAAAGTGCTGGAGAGGTTTTGTCTTTCAATATGGCAGTAATTGTCTGTTTCATTTTCAGTTGTACCAGCCAGAATGGATGATCTCAGTGACTTTTCTCAACCAGAACCTCCTACAGCTGCCCCTGCTCAGGCTCTAGCTTCAACTTCAACTCAAGCTTCAGAGCGAGCTCAGGTTTCCCGCCCTCCTTCGTGTAAGTCTTCCCTTCTGTATTGGTCGCTCGCCTGATTTTACTTGTTCTTGGTGAAAAAATTAATGTTAATAATCTTGTATGGCTTAAATGTTTACCTAACTTTGGAGTTTGTCTCACTTTACTCTCCGTTGTTTCATGTCCTAAAATGTATCCTATGTATCCTGATTTCTAAAGACCATTTTGAAATGGCCCAAGTTTTTTCCACATTATAATGCATGGCCCACTGTGCTCACATAGGGTCAAAACTGTCCTTTTGGACGCTTGATTCGTTCATATAGTCGACGCGTGGCCTATGACTTTGTATCCTATGTTTTCAAGACCTTTCTGACTAATTATTGGCTATTGATTTTTTTTTTCTCTCCTG
This sequence comes from Eucalyptus erythrocorys, assembly GCA_014182555.1. Lineage (NCBI taxonomy): Eukaryota > Viridiplantae > Streptophyta > Magnoliopsida > Myrtales > Myrtaceae > Eucalyptus > Eucalyptus erythrocorys. The sequence continues at coordinate 22,873,469 of CM024606.1, forward strand.
AAGCTATTGATCTTGTTGACTAGAAGGATAATTAGAGGGAAACTCGAATAATTATGAGGACAAATGTGACTATATGGGGATAAATAGATATATGAGGTGTTGACAAACTTCAGCGACTTTACTATTGAGGGTGGATATTTGAGAAAAATTGAGACAATTTTGTTATATCTAAAAGGTGTATCAGGAAAAATGATATAACAATGAGTAAGAAAGACCATCCATAGCTTCATATGTATAATTTGATAGCCAAGAAAAGTGTGCTTTGTTTTCTTTAATGTGTTTCGGATTCTTTCATCTACTCTGGAATGATGAATCTTACTCACAGAAAAAACCCAAAAAGAAAATAAAAAAAGAAAATCTGCCTCTGTTGACCTTTAGAGGTGGTAACATGCTTTCGCAGAAATTTTAGTACCCTGCTTGATGTTTCACATTCTAAATGCACTCCATAGGAACTGAAAAGTTTTGTGATATATCGTTGTTTGAGTATTGAACAAGAGAACAGGAAATATATTCTTTTTTCTTCATGTTTTCAAATGGTCAAAAGAGACCTTTAAATTCCCGAAAATAGATGATGCTATTATAAAGTGGGCAAAAGACTAGTGATGTTCATTGATAGTAACCAAAAAGAAAACCTCACATATGTGTGACTTGTTCAGATGTTCCAGAGCATGTGAGGTACAAAAATCGGTTACAGGAATATACACAGAAGATAATGGTGCATCTTCCTATCTATATAATACAATAAATGAAGGATCTCAACATGCATCGAGATATAGGTCAACGGTATTTGTAGATGGGAAAAGCTTTACATCTCCCAATACATTTCCCCGAAAAAAGGAAGCTGAGCAAGATGTTGCTCAAATTGCATTGGAACTTTTGTCACAAAAGATGGAGGATGAAGCCTGTCCTCTCATTCATGAGGTTTGATAATTTTTTTACCTATTGTTGCTGTGCTTGATATGGATTGCGATTGATTCACATGAATTGTTAGTTAGCATATGTTATATAGCTGAAATGCTGGAAATTATTATCTTTGAATTGATGCCATGTTCTTATCATGCGTGTGGATATCTTGAAGAAACCTTGAACTGAACCGACTAATTTATTTGAGAGCTTATAACTATGAATGTACCTCAGGTGGATATCTTTGCAATTTATCCTCATTAACATTGTCCTATAATAGCTGATAGCAAGAACTTGCCTTTCTATGGTTGTTGATATGATTCATCCAGTTCTATGTGCACGTCCAAACGAGGTCAACATTTGATTCTCATTATTTATATGTTCTTGTCATGTGGTCAACCGGGGCTGACCATCTATGTGAAACCACTAAATCAATTGAGGAATATGAAGATGGGAGGTATGACATAGATAATAAGACACTAGGGAGTAGCCTTTGTTATATTACATTTTGTTTCAACCAATTGCAACTAGAAAACACGATGTTTGCTTCACACTCTCAATGCTATATTTTGATTCTTAATTCATCCTCATGTTTTTTTCACTAATTCACTAGTTATGTCATTACTCCACAGGATACAATTTTTGGAAGTCTATTATTAATGAATATGCAGCGAAAATGAACTTGGAAATGCCAAATTATACAACCATTCAGCCAAGAGCGGCGGTTTCAGTTTTTGTATCTTCTTTGGTATTCAATGGTGTGACTTACACTAGCGATGTTGGTAAAAACAAAAAAGAGGCTGAGCAATTGGCAGCTCGTGCTGCCATTCAATCCCTATATGGTATGCCATTTTTTGTACTTTATTTGGAATTTATGCACGTTTCTAACCATTCAACTAACAAAGGATGTACCGACTGAATTATAATTAAAAAAAAAAACTAAACTAAATTAAACTAAACTAAACTAACGAAGAATGTAATGCAGATGATAGCAAGTCGAGAATAGTTCTTTTGAAGATGATCAAGTCTGAGCGGAAACTTTATGCTGGATACCGTGAGACTAAGTATTCATGTCCTGTTGGAGCGAACGTGGGAGGCAATTCTGGAATCTCAGATACCAAGCATAGAGAAGGTTTATCTTTTGGGCCACCTAATTATATCCTTGGTTCAGCTATTCCCGAGGCATGCTCAGAGTTACCTAAACCGCATCATTTGTTCCAAATACCAAGAGCAGTGGCTGTAGCATCGTCTGCAGTGCAGAATCCGTTAATCTCCTTTGTTCCTTCAAGTACAGAACAACAGCCTATTGCTGCTATGAATTCTGGTACAAAGCAACACAAAAATGACGAAGAGGCAACAAGAAACTGTGTGTTGATCCTCAGTAAGTTCTACTCTTTACTTCTAAAATTCTTTTTTAAACCATTTTAACTGAGTTCCTGTAATCATATAGGGTAGCTACTTGTCTTTGAACATTGTTTCGTTTGTTTCTTAGATGTGTGCTATGTTAGTGTTGATTAGTATGCAAACTGAAGATATTTATCAGAACGATATCTTTAAAGACACTCTACTCCTGTTGCCATTTCCTCCTTAATTGATCTTTGAACAATCTTGGAACATCTTTGACTACTTTCTGATAGAACCTTTCTCACTAAAAATAGTCAACCACCTTGTTGGGGTCTTAATCTGTGACTGGGAGTGATGAATTTGTTGCTGAACAAAGTGTTGATGTTTGCTTTTGCAGTTTTCGAGTTGATGTTTCCACTTATGTCAGTCAAAATGCATGTGATGCATGCTTTTCTGCCTGCATTTCTTCTTGTTTTAGAAGTTGGATCACTTGCTCTGTTACCTAATTCATAATCTTTGCAGGTTACCCAATGCTGTGATGCCTTTTAACCAAGCTCCGCCTTGTTCTGTTGCACAGTAGATGGAACAAATGTATACAAGCCTCTTGTGTTGTAGCCTTGACAACTAGGATTTGTAATGTCAGATTGGATGTGAGGTCCATGTCTATTATGGTCAGTAGTAAACGCAGATCCTCCAACACCTGTTCGCATCATGATAAAGGGCGTTTGCATCAAGCCTTTTACAAGTTTTTATTGCTGAGTGAGGATGTTGTTCTCAGAATATCTTGTTTGACAATATGGAAGAGAATTTCTTTGCACTGGGTTTCATTTGTATTGCTGGTTTACATTATAGGCATCATCCTCGTCTCCTTGAGGTCAGAGGACTAGGATCATTGAGCAATCCGGGACATTCACAGTTCACATCAACAATTAAACAGTGATAGGAGTCATAGGACACGGCTCGGTATCTGTTTATGGTCCTTACATTTTTCAAGACTTACAACTTTTGACGGACACGTTATTAGCAGTGGAGGAAATCAAGGAAACGTCAGAAGTCAGTAAGGAAGTGATTATGCATGAAATATGAATTCCCCCACCTGTTTCGTCTGCTTGCACTTTGCTTACTAATAACGTAAACCAACAGCCGTGACTTGGTGATGATGAAGGTGGCTGGTATGTTGATGTCGTGGCCCGGTTCACCTCCAAAGTTGACCTGGGATCTCATCTGTTACGTAAGTTAGCAATTTATCCCATTCCAGATTTGGTCATTTGGTTCGGTTAGAATATTTTATTTGTGAAGAAGAAGACAACCAGAGAAAGTTCAGAGAACCCGGAAAACGGAACCAACAATTGCAGATTGAATGATTAATAACAGAAGAAGAAACAGCCAATTCTGCTGACATTTCGAAAAGGCCATGACATTAATTTGATTTTGAGACCCGCAGTTCAAACCGTGTCTCCTGGTCTTCCTCTGCTTTTACTCGAAAGACCCCAGTTTTCTTGGCTTTCCCTTGCATTGCAATCTTTCCAATCGTTATTTTCTTGATTGACATGATTGAATGCTGCATCTTCACATGATGCAGCAAAAAAGGGCTACCAAGTTCTCTTTCCTGATCGTTTGCAGCAAGCATTTATCCCAAAGGACTAAACAAGGTCTGAAATTTGCAACTTTGAACCTATATATAAAATAAAAATTTTGAGGGCCAGAATCATATTACTTGCTGGGCATCCAGTCACATTGCTACAGAGGATAAATAGCAACAAATTTGAGGGAAAAGAGCACAACATTGTCACTAGAGCTAGGTAAAGACCTTAGCGCAGGTGCAAAAAACTATCACCCAAACAGAGCTGAACTCACAATCATCAGCAGAAGAGAGAGAATCACGACCCAGGATCGCAGGTGGCGAATTTCCGAAGAGCTTGGCACCAGAGGCTGCTTCGAGTACCATGGATAATAAGGCAAGATGGGATCAGAAGGGGGAGGTGCATTGGGCAAGTACCATGGCGGCGGAAGATAGTATGGAAAGTTCCCGCCGGGCGGTGGATAGACCATGGAAGGCGGCGGATAGACCTCAGAACTGTGACGGCAGATAGACCTCAGAACTGTGAAACTGTCACTACAGCTTGTCCTTGTACCAGGGCTTGTGGAAATGCAGCGAATAGAACCATAACCAAGATCCTTGCACGTACACCATGATTCTTGATGGAGCTTGCCATTTCTGTGCAGCACTTCTGGCTTCACTGAGAAGGAGAAACCAAAGGGCCAAAAACACAAAAGAGACATAAGAAGATGAAAATGTGGAGAGTTTCGGAGGAACCGAATTAAGTGATTTAAATAAAAGGCTCAACTCTCTCTCTCCCTCTCTCCCTCCCTTCCCCCTAACCATCTTTGTATTTTAAACAAATCAAGGTCACATTGTATTGCATTCCTCTATGTGGGCTTTCGGAGGCAGAGAATGTCCACCACATAACAATAATCGAGGCATAATTTGAGCTTTTCGCAAAACTTTTTTTACAAGGGAAAATCCTCGAGGGTCTTAGGTGCAACCCCATTGCCTGCCTAAAGGCTCATCTATAGGTTGCAAACATCGGCCAACTTTCACTTTCTCAGCCACTTTGCCTAAATTAGGATAAACCTTATGCTAGGCTAAGGAACGTAGGCCTACAAAGCTGTCCGCTATTTCACATGAGATGGAGTGAACTCAACATCTTTTTCGATGTCCCGGTCCTTCTAAGGGATTAGAATAAGCTACTTTAGTTGGGACAAGAGTCGACAGGTCATTGAATTGGGACAACACTTCAACTACCGCCCTTTGGGGTCAAAACGGTTACTTTCCTAATTTTTCCCTCAAACTTTCACCAACTCCTAGAGTATCTGAGATTGAAGAATTGTATGGATGTAATCTGGTGATAGCAACATCATAAAAAAAGCCATAAGTGGGACAAGAGATCATTAAATATGAGTCCAAACATTGTCTCGAGCTTTGTCCACGAAAAAGCTTGTTCCTTGACGGCGATGAGGGCTTTCGTAATGTTTCTCATTATGAGAAATTATAGCAATTTTCCGAATCGCTATATTAAATTGTGACTAGGCTCTCATTGACAGTTGTTGTCAATCAAGAATGGCAATTCCCAACACAATAAAGACGTGTTTGGTAATCATTCTGTTTCCGATAATAATATTTAATCAAAAATAATTTTTTCAATTCTATTTTCAAGAATAATTTCCGAATTTTTGAAGGCGCTTGATAATTAGGGATGTGCAACCGGACCGGGTATACCCGGTTCCTAGACCGGCCCACTCGGAAAATAGGGTCGGGAATCGGTTCCCGTTGAAACCGATCCAGAAATATGGTTCCCAAAATTTGGAACCGGTTTAAATGAGTCTGAGAATAGGTTCTGAGTGATTATTCATCTAGAAATCGGTTCCCGGACCGGTTTTGAAACTGGTTTTATAAGTAGAGGTCCAAAACCCTTTTTTTTCCTCCCGATTTCTATTCTTACTCCCTCAATCACACGATATTTTTTCTCTTGGCTCTCTCAAACACGCACGGCACTCCTCTTTTGTCATTCCTCTTCCTCACTTGCTTCCCTCCCTCATCGGTTTTTTCTCACACTATCTGATGGATGAACGATGTTCGTCTTATATTACATGAATTGGCTCGCCTAATTTCTCTTTTGTATGAGAGTTATGATTGAATAAATAAGTAGCTTCATGTAGTAGTTGTGGGAATAAGAATAATATTAGACTTATATTTGTTGCTAATTCTTTGTCTTATGATTTTATTTATTATAATTAGCCCTGTGGATTCTTAATTTTTCGTTTAGTCAAAAAGTTCATGTATTTATTTATTACAAGTACTTGATGTTTCAATATAAATTAGGAGGATTATGTTATTTTCTCTTGTATAAATATAAAATTCAAAGTCATAGAGGATATCGGGAGATTGCAAAATAGGTTCCAATAAAAACATGATTGACCCTGGAATCAGATTGGAAAAATAGGGTGGATCGGGTATAGAATCCAATACAAAGGGGGTCGGGTATAGGGTCCAGAAAAGGGGAACCAGTTATAATAGAGTCGGGTACAGGGTCCAGATCTAGACCCTACCCACCCTGAACCTGATCACCCATATTGATAAATATTTAAAATTTCTATTCTCATGATAAAAATGCGTTTGATAGGATTCTAATTTTTTTTTTGTTTCTTTTAATTTTAATTTTTCTCTTTTTTTTTTTTCCCTTTCTATTTTTCTTCCTCCTTTGTAGGTGGTCACCAACCATGGTGGTGGTTGCGACCGGCTAGGCAAGGTCTGGCAAGCTTGCCAAAGCCTTGTCAGGCTATAATGAGGTTTAGTGAGCTCACCGAAGGCTCGCTTGGCCACTGTGAGCCTCGGCCTTGTTAGATTTGGGCGAGACTTGACCTTGCCTAGGCAGCGCAAGATTGGCCTCATGCCAACTAGGCAATCCTAGCTTGGCGAGGCTTGGCCTTGCCCAAATTTGTGAGGTAGAGGCTCGCAGTGGCTAGGCAATCCTCTAGCAAGCTTGCTAGACCAGACCTTGGCTTGGCGAGGCTTTGGGGAGCTCATCGAATCTCACCCAATCAATTGCTGACGGTGATGGTGGCCAGTAGTGGCTAGGGGAGGAAGAAAAAGAGAGAGAGAAATAAAGGAAAAGGAAAGAGAAAAAAGAAAAAGTTGGATTTGATTCTAAAATTGTTTTCAGAAATAAGAAGTTACTTTATTTACTTCTTGATTATATTCTAAATCTATTGTTAAGAACGAAAAAATGGATTTTTGGTCTCGGGAACAAAAAAATTTAGCAAATGAATTTCTACTTTTTTTTTTGGTTTAAGGGAACAAAAGAATAAAATTAATTGTTCTCGGGAGTGTTATGAAATACGGTCTAAGAGAACACAACTTGAACCTGACAAGAATTTAGTCAAAGATATTCGAGCTTGACATGATACAACTTAACTTGAATGTAATATTGAGTAAATTTAATGTCATGATTATGATAATTGGCAAAGCAAAAAATTGTTGTAATTTACATGGTGCGTTGTTATGTTAATGATTTCCAACTATATTCAATCAAAAGGATTATATTCAAATTTCGTACAAATATTTAGAATTAAATTGGCAACATTGAAAAATTCAAAATAGAATTGATGTTTCTATAATAAATTTAAAATTGATTGGATAATTTCTCAAATTTAAAGGGGTTAGGTTTCATCTTAGTTTATAGATGGGCTTCATTGTTGACTTTTAATTGATGAACCGATTGATCAATCCTTTGCAAATATGCCATGATGATTTTCATATCGTTTGCGTATCCCCGTTTCACTTACTTCAAGTTGGTGCCTTCACTAGTAAAAGTTGGGAAGGTTTGGTGTAAGAATCTGATGACCTAATCTTGCAATTTTCTTGGACTTCTTTGTACTTGCTCTGTTGCGATTAGACATGCTGAAAAAAGATGATCGTTATTACCTAATTTAGTCAGAGCCTCACATCGGAAACAGCTAAAATTGCAAAAGTAACATATGTTTGTTCAGCATTGTGACAGCTAAAATTGCAAAAGTAACACATGTTTGTTCAGCATTCAAATGGGTAATTGGCTATTGATGAACAATGGGGTGAACTTAAACTCCATGGTCAAATCGACTTCCAAATATAACTGAAACTTGTCCTGGATTTGCTTCTCGTTCGTCGTAACTTATTGAATGAGTCCGTGAGGAAGTCAATGTTTCCGACTCCCTTGATCTCTAGGTGGGGATGGTCTTCGCTCCTCCGAACTGAAGAAAGAAACTGTCCGAACGAACCACGGCCTTAATCTCGACGTTCAAGATTGCAGCGAGAACTGACCAAAAAAAAAAAAAGAAAGATTGCAGCGCGAAATGCGCAAATGTTGGAGGCATGAGCAAAATTAGTATCATTTATTTGCATCAGTTGGGTAACACATGAACGAGATTCATCAATCCCATGGACAGATTGGGGGGCTTGGGAGTTGGGCCGTTCAGTAAACATCATCCGAACACTTCAGAAAATAGTATGAGGAATAGGCCTGATCATGGAGTCTAAGATCCGAAGCCTATATTTTACGAGCGTTATAAAGGATAGTATTTTTCATAAACCTCATTTAAAAAAAAAAATTATTTTTATTTCTTTGGTGATTTAAAGAGAGTGATTTTCTTTTTACCACAGAATGTCGTGTTTCCCTAATCTAAGCTCATTGCTTTTTAGTCATGAAAAAAGTTTTCTTATAAGTTGATTAGTTTTCCGTAATCTACTCAATGGAAAGTCGTGATACAATCTAAACGGACCCCAATTTGAATATATAAGATAAATACACAATAATACTTTAGTGGGTAGAGTGAATTGAAGATTTAAAGCAGGTAAACCATAATGCATGATGTCCCCTACCATCATCAGCTGAGGACGCGAGTCGGGAGTTCTATCCGGCACATGGCACCACATGTCCTCCGCGGTCTGTGAGGCGGGCACGTAGCTTTTCTCCAGTCCGCCCACCTCCCAAGTCAAAGCGGAGATATAGGTCGAAACGGGGACCGAGGAACCCACCTCAAAAAGTTAGCGCGAAGGCGAAATCGAGCAGGAGACGCGGAGAGCAGAGAGGCAGTCGATCGCGATGCTGAACCTGGTCAGAGTCCTGGACTTCGTAGCATGGGCCGTGGCCATCGTCTTCTGCTCTCCGCGGATCCTCAACCTTGCGATCACCCCGACGTTCCTTCTGGTTCACTCCCATCCGCCGTGATTGGCGCCGTCCGTTCAGCACTTTTATACTTTGACCGGCCCAAAACTCGTGCTTTGAATTGTAAGCCTCGTTCGCATTGTATGGCTGTGGATGTTTGCTGGTCTTGGCGGTCTTGCCCATTTTTGGGGCATGCATTGTTCACTGACGTTTCTTGATGTTACACTCGTGTCACATACATGCTCCTTCACGTTCAATTTTGTCGTCTGTTCTTGGATTATCCCGTCGATGTGGCCGTCTTTTGTGTCCCTTAAATGAATTGAATGTTCGACTTAGAGAACAGTGTGTTACAAGCAGTCTTCTTTTTGGGCACAATGGAACTGGAAAAATATGAGGGTTTCATGCGAACTATGTCGTAAATGTCGGCGTGTGGAGTCTAATTCCAAGAAGTTTACTGCCATATATACGCTAGGATCTGCAATGCGATTGCTTGCATCACGGAGTCAACCTTTTTGACTAACATCAAAGCTACTGAAAAAAAAATATATATTCAAAGTGCAATAGCGAAAGGGGCGACAAAGGACTAGCACACGGGAGTAGAATTTCCGGAACGGGCCCCCTTGAGGAGCTGCTTAACCGCCCCCCGTGAATTCGTGCTCCAATGGAGCAAGACGATCGTCTCCGTCCACGACATCCTCGCGCCCCCGATTGCCCTTGAATCGATCTTTCACGACGACTCAATTTCCGGACGGATCTCTCCTCCTTCCGTTGGATCGAATCTCACCCTCTTCTGCAAAAAGGTTTAAAAGAGATGTCAACCCGACTCGACAGGCACGAAGAGTTCGAAACGTACCGGACTTAGATTGCACGTTCGCATTCGTTTAGGACTTTTATTACAACTGGGCAGAACTTCTGGTGCCAAATTTTTCTCAAGAATGAGTCAAGTTATTAATTTGAATCATCCACGTGATTTGGGGTAAGATTCACCATTGTAGTACTGTTTGCTCTTAAAATATAATGCTTCTAATTACAAAAAAACCTACATGTTTCTTAATCTTTTAATTACAAAAATGTTGGAAATCGAAGTTGTCACAAATTGGGACTAATTTGAGAGAAGATTTACCTCGGCCAACTTGCTAACTTGCTGCTGCTGCTGCTCTTTTCTCTAACGCCACCACGACCAGGCGTCCAATTCGATCCTCCTTGCTGCAACACATTCCCGTCGCCATAGCACATGCCCATGATCCTCTCCGCCACCTCCTTCTCCTCCCTGCTCTCCTCCACCAGCTTCGCCATCTCCGCCCTCGTCAGCTTCATCTTCACTGTCAACGGCCCCTCACCGTGGCCGCCCCCCGTCGCCCTCTGACCTGGCGAGCGCGAGGTCGGATGCTGCCCTCCGCGATAGCATCAGGCACTCGAGCCGGTCCTTGGCGCTCATCCGGATGCTGGTGGACCGGACCCGCCTCGTGACCTTATCGTCCTCCTCCGGGAACTTGGGAAGCTCGACGAGGAAGTACACCCTCTTGGGCTTGAGCTCCTGCTGGGGCTCCAGCGGCTTCGCCCGGATGCCCAAGTGCTTGACGGCCCCAGAGTCCATCAGGACGTGCCCCGGGTAGTCCTTCACGACGTCGCCGGCCCGAACAAGGGTGTTCAACTTGAAGGTGTCGCCGTTTATCTTCATCACCTTGGCTCTTGTCTTCCCTCCCATGCTGTTCCTCATCTCTCTGCTCTCCCTCTCTTCCCTCAAACTCTATGTTATTCTGCTCGAGATCACGTGAACAGATATTGAAGTTAATACAGAGTGTGAATCCGAAAGATCCTTGTGAGATTCCCAATGGATCGTCACTAGCAATTCGCGACTTTAAAAAATGATTTTTGTTCACACGGCCAGCATCGTCGTGAAGAAAAGTCTAAAAAGAGGATAGGGGCCATGTCAATCTCCCGAGTGTGTAAAAAGCTCTTTCTATAGGCAAAGATTAACATGAATTAAGTTCTAGCCACAAAAATTATTTTCAATTAATTATGGAAAATTATGTTGGCCTATTTTCATGCTTCTCAATTTTCTTGCTCTTCTTCGGATTAGTCTTTGAATGCCATTGCCTAGCCTAAATCCATTAAGTTACGGCTACAATAGTTTTAGTTCTATTATATATTTCAGCATTATCTCTTCAGCCATGTCCTAAAATCCATTGTTCAATTCGAGCGCCTCTTTAAATTCTATATGGTATCATCACACTCTCATTATTTCAAGCTCATATTACTAAGTTACGGATCTACTTATGTTTTATTGTTTCTTTCAAGTCATTTCTCATTATTATAGTAATCTGAAAGTTCCCAAATTACTATAGCAATTGAAGTGGTTGCAAATTGTAATAGATTCTACTTCTAAAGTTTTTAAAAAAGGGTCTATATTGAAAAAAAAAAAAAAAAAAAAAAAAAAAAAAAGCAAGCGATTCACTAATTAACCAAATTTTAAAGTATGGTAGATGTTTACATAAGTGATCTCAACAAAATAATGAAAAGAGAGGAAAAATTAAGGACATTTTGGTAAATATGGGATTGATGCCAAAAGTTGGCTTAATAAATATTGAAGAAATATAGATCATCATAAGCTTACTTTGTTTGATCTACCTCACTCAATCTTTGCAATACGTAACCATTTTAAATATTGGAATACTATGTTAATAAAATATAATAGGTGCTTTATAATGAAAACTTGCACATAGCGCAGATTGAAAAACTAGTTTATATAATATGTGACAATCTCATTCTTTAATAATGAACTACGCTACTGTATTTTTACTTTGCGTATGGGAGTAGTGGCAATTTGTGTTTGATTCTTGTTTATGGAAAACATAAAGATATATCTAGCTGAGTTATTATATTTTTTTTAGGATTTCTTATGCACGTTTTATAAGGAAAAAAAATCAAGATATGCTTTTAACTTACCATGTTCATTCTTGTTGACCATGTATAAGAATACCGGAAATCGTGGCAAACCATGTATTTTTCAGCCCAAAAAAATATATATAAGCAAACTAATATTTTGAAAAATTCAAAGACAACAGTACACAATTTGGATGGCTCAATGAATAACTAACTGAAAAAAAATTATGTTATCACTCGTATGAATGATAAATGAAAATAAAATCATATGCAAATTTTCACTAGCATATCTAGCTTATTTGTTGTCTCTTGTGCCGAGTCATATCCAAATTAACAAATCAATATGACAACATTGGATAATGGTTTAAGTTACACTATTTCAGAAAGAAAGCGTCATAATCAAGTTTTTATTTTTTAACTTCCTAGGAGCTGTTAATGTACAAATGTATCAATCCTGTCCTTTCCTATAAAGGATGAGAATGGATAAGATTTCACGATGTGGAGCAATAAACAAAGTTATATAACTCAACTTCCTTATTGTATATAGATAGACATAGATGGTTCAAAGTATAGATATAGAATAGATGACAATGGTTAGGATAAGAGCTTTCAATTGTTTGGATAAAGATTATACCTTCTTGATATCAATGAAATGAACTTATTGTTAAAAACTAATGTAAGAATTACCCTTTTGACCAAAAAAAAAATGTAAGAATTACCCTTAATTTTTTTAAATTAAAATTAGAATATTTCTAGCATTTATTGCAGAAGGCAGCGAAGAGCATATTCTTGAGAATTTGTACGAATGATGACCGCGCCCTGATAACCAAGTCTGTGGAATGGAACTAACAAACAACGGGCAAAAACTCGCAAGTTCTCTTGGTGTATAAAGAGTTTCATTCTTCATAACTGAACATTATTAGCCGATTTTTTAGGAATAAATGATATTAAAGAATAATTTACTAAAATAGGTGTCATTGTATGAGTAAATCAATATTAACTCTTTTTTTTACCATTCTTAGCCTAATTCTCTTCCACATTTTGTTGTGATATGTGTTTGACCTAAAAATATTTCTAGAATCCTATACTCTCAGCAAATGCTGATGGTATCTTGGATCATATCATAATGGTCCATCTATCGGCTCACGGACGGATCTAGAATAAAAAAATGTTTTCATAAGGTCAGATTGCAAAGCTTAAAGCACGACAAACTGACTTCTATACAAAAGAGAGGTACATATTTGAAATGTACAGGTTTGTTGGTTATGCAGTATCGCATGATATTAAGGTGTGGACCTAGATGCCATTTTTTTTTTCTTTTTTACTATCAAAGACGTGGGACTGTAAATTACTTCCGATTTATGATATGAAGAGAAGGGAGAAGAAAACCACATCTAGCATGCTTTATACCGACTGACCAAAAAGAAAAAAAAATGCTTTATACTGGTTCAAAAAAATTAAGTTTATGATTGTAATGGCGTTATATAATAATAATTATTCAATTTACCGATGGGGATTTCCATTGATGTTGAGTGGCGAGAGGGAGGAGCGAGAGGTGCGTGAGCGTGGGAGGGTGTGCGTCACGCAAACCCCAAGAGAGGAGGAAGGAGAAAAGACGGGTGCGGAAAAGGGAGAGCCAAAAAAAAAAAAAACGGAAGAAGAAGACTCCGGGATGCCTGAAGAGAAGCTCCGGCCTCGCGTCGATCCGTCCGGCGACCTTCCTGGCCACGTCCCTGAGCTGACCAAGTAGGTCTCACTCTGCCCTTGCTCCGATTCGGGTGCAGTAGGTCGGAGCTCGCGGCCTCGTGGCCCGAGCGAGCTGCGACCCTCACAGCCCCTTTATTTTGTTCCCTCAGTCTCCTATGTCGTGCAGCGGCCTCGCCGGCGTAGGTTCAAGGCCTGGCTCCAGGTTTTTCTCCAGCAAGTAGATGAGATATATAATTATTTCATCAACATCTAATAATTCTATCTACATCTGGTTACGATGACAAATGTTTAGTGTTGTTAATTTTCATTATTTGGTGTTAACACCTTCATCAATATTGACATAAAGGATATCAATAGATGGTATGCCGTGAATTATGTAATTTATTAGGTCGGTTGAGTGAGTCATATGCCACTTCCTACTTAGTGAGCCATGGAGCGGAGTTCAGATCAGCTTTATTTGTTTTTTTATAAAAGAAAAAAGAAAGAAAATCGGGCATGCATCTAATTTGTTTTTTTCTTTTAGTTGGAAAGTTACTATTTATTTGTTAATTAAAATAATTAAACAAGAAGGCCGTGCGGATTTTAGGATAGGACTTACTACTTAGCCTATTTATTGTGATCATGAATTTTACTTGGTTTTTTTTTTTTTTTCAAAATCGGAACAGAGTTCCCAATAACTGACCCAATCTAGGATCCAGACTCTAAATCCGATATATCTTTTAAATATTTCTTATCTTTAAGGCACTACAAGAGATATATATGGCAGAGAAGAAGGAGAAGACGCTCGACGACGCGGAGAAGGATAGCTCAGTGGTGGTCTGCAACATGTTTCGCTTCTTCGATCCAGAAGACGACGCTGTGGAGGTTTGCGAGTCGACTTGGTTGCTGTTTAGGTTTTAGGTTTTGTTTCTGAACACATCCATCGATTATTATCTTCATGTGCAACAGGTGAAATTGACTTTGCCTTTGCTGAGGGTAGAATGGAAAGACCGTGTTATTTTCAATGGCCCTGCCATCAACGAGATGAATGGACGGGTATACTTTTTGGCTCTTTCTTTATACTGGTCTGCTTTAATGAGTTAATAAATCTGGGTCTTCCGTGGGGCGTTTGCCTTTTGCGAAGTTGTTGACTTTGTTGAGTTTTGCCTCAAGCACAACACCAAGAACAACAAAAATCGTGTCAGGAAGATGGATCTTAGCCATCTTAGGGCTAGTATAACACAGGCCAAGCAACTGACCGCACAAGGTGAACAGTTTTTAAAATTAGGCTTATTATTTTCCTTTTCATACTGCCCTCTTTGTAATAGTACTTTCTTTTTTTGTCAATTCAAATCAGCATGGTTCACTTTACCAATTAATTCATATATAATCCCATGTTAGGAAAATCTACAGGTCAACTTTGTCGTGAGAAAATAATTGCCTTTTGCGGAACTTTTCTAGAGAAAGTTGTAACCCTAGCCAATCGTGCAGGCTTTCGAAGATTTACAAGCTGGTACCTTTATGCAGTAAATAGGGTATTCTCGGGCCATATATGTCGGATCAAGAACGTCTCAAGTGTTCCTTTTATGTGTGTAGCAAAATATCATCCGTATAAATACATTCTTTCGAGAGGTCATAATTATGGCATGCCACAACAATGGATGATCTTCGACACAAAAAAGAAAATTAGGAGATGGATAGTCGGCCATGAGTTAATGCCCGGAGATTATATTGACATGCCATATTTTCCCTTATGGAGCCCTGCTGTAAGCTACGTGCATATCCATGTTTACCCGAAGATAGCAGGAGAGTTTCCTTTTGATATGTATAGATTTTGCGAAGACGAAATTGTCTATTCCAACGGAGTTAAGGCTGTGGATGTGGCAGGATTCGTCAGCTCTTGGTGCGTGCATGCATCATGTGAAGTGTCACTCAATTGGAAGGGCAGGTGATAGTGTCACGCAATTGAAAAGGCAAGGTGATAAAATCAATTGTTCATTGATCTAAGTATCCTTGCTCTTGCTAAGATTGGAGATTCTCATCCTTGTTAATTTCTCTATTAATAAGTTGCAATAGTCTTTTGATGGGTATCAAATTTAACTTCCTTTCGCCATAGTCAAACTATGACTTTATATTTCTCAATTAAATATAGTCTCTATTTCTTCTCAACTCAATACTTAGTTGCCTCCTCTCTTGTTATGAAGAATTGGTCACAAATTGATCTATTTTTGACCTAAAAATATTGCAATAGAATGCTATATCCTCTGCAAATGCATTATGGTTCAGCTGAAATTTTAGGTCGAATGTTGACTTCTAGAATATAAAATTTTAGTGTGGGCAAACCGCAAAGCTTAGAAGTATATGATAAACTGACTTCTATATAAAATTACTTTTCAACTTAGGTTGAATACTGCAAGAAGCGGCTTCTGCATAATTTGCTACCAGTCTTGTTTCTCTTGCAAAAGGCTGCAATATTACGCCGTGGACCTACGGTACCAACATAGGCAAATTGGTAATCCTAAAAACATATGTGAGATTTATCCTAGGCAACAACTCTATCAAATCAAATATCATTGCTACGATTTACTGCAAAAAAACGCTAAATATAGTGGCATCAAATCATTGAGTCTCATTTATTTCTCTCTATTCAATCAATCTTAATAGCAAAATTGCAAGTCGTTTCGACTTTGGCAAAAGGAATCTAAAACCATTGCAATGCATAACTAATGTCCTTGAACTTTTAATAAATGAGAACACAAAGCGGCCAACAGGGACGTATTCAATCTCACGAAATCAGCAATCTAACAGCAGATTCATGAATCCAATGCCAAATCGATAAATGACTAATAGGGACAAATCCAATTCTATCAAGACAACAATCAACTCCAATATCGGCATGCGGTCCATGAGACTATACAATCTGTAATAGGTGCGCGTGACATTTCAACGTGTGTGCTACTAGTGACATGCATTCACAACAGTGCACAATTTCAAGGCAATCCGTGAATCAAACTTACCAACTAACTCTTTCAAATCGGCCTCAACATTTAACTTTTGCCCCCTCCCCTTCTTTTGTTAAACAATCTACTTAAAATCCGATTGCCAAACGTCACTGTATATATGATATCTATTGTGCAAATAAAAATTATATTATTTAACATAATGGCATTATTTAATTAAAGAAAATAAACCGAAATTGATCTTTCAGTTAAATTGTGATGTACAAAAGGTTCATTTTTCCTGCGACATAGCTCAGGTGGCGGGCTGCCACACTAGCAGACATTGGAACGAGCCAATTGACGTGCATTGTGACATTCATGCATGGGGCCATTGTTTATTTTTCCCTGTTTTAAATTATGCACATGACCCTTTGAAAAATAAAAAATAAAATAAAATTACAATTTGCATCGAACACATGCGAGTCCACTACTAGTAACTTCGATAAGGCTGGGCACGTGCGTAACACAGCAAGGTGGCGAACGGCAAGCTGTGTCGCGCCCTGTCGATGAGTTTATTGCTTTAGCCAAACCACCAAGGAGCACAGCCCAATATTTCTACGAAATTTTGTCAATCTCGGTTATTATGGCACCACTTTCTGGACTCTTAATATGCTCGACCAAAAAAAAAAAAAAAAAAAAAATGCTCGATGCCCGTGAAACAGTCCCAAATGCTACAAATGCAATGTGAATCATAATGCTTCGTGCTAATATTTGTTTAGGAATTAGAACAATTACTAATTTTCTTATGCGATAAATAATTAAATATGACAGTCAAAATTTAGATATTGTTGACACTTAAACTTTGATTCAATATTTAAAAATAAATTACATAAAATATCGGGGCCAATTTGACCCTAATAAAAAATAGTCATTATTTTCATCATAATAACAATATTGTCATTAAATAGCATTCACGTTGGTATTATGTGCATTGACTAAGCTTTATTTCATTTTCCTTTATTTTACTTTATTCTGGATAAATAGAATTTTTAAAAAATAATTTAAAAGGAAAAGGACCGAAAGGGGCTCGGGGCCCAGCCCCCTTTTCTTCTTTCTCTTTTTCCCTTTCGCCTCGAATAGGCCCCCTTTCCCCCTCTAACTTTCTCAGGCCTGGCCCTCGGCCCCTTCTCTCCCTTCTTCTTCCCTTGCGCCTCACGCAAGGATTGACTGGACAGAGCAGACAGAGAGTAGGCGCAAAACAGAGCAAGAGCGGAGTAGTTGGACGACGAACGAGAGGACGGCTGAGTAGGCCGCCTGCAGAGCAGGCCTGCCGGCCAGGGACTTGACCCTTGAGTCAAGAGTGCCTCGAATATTGGACTCTCGTGTACTTGACCAAGGCACAGATACATTTTTTCAAGATAGTGACTAGTATGGCCTTCGGGACAGGACGAAGCCCATCGGGCGCTAATGCCTCGAGATCATATCGACGTGCCGAGTGATCTTTTAGAGACACATCCATTGGAGATCCTTTTTTTTATCCGAGGATAGCCGGAGAGTATCCATTTGACATGCGCATGGATACAACGAACATAAAATTTTTTATCCATTGGAGTTAAGTCTATATATGGGGCAGGATCCATATTTTACAAGGACTTGAAAGAGAAATATGATTTGTCCCTTGTTTAGAATGATAAGGTGAGAAGATTGGTAGTTGATTGATTTAAGTATTCAAATTGAGATTCTCCACTTTTAATATCAACAAGTTATAGATAGGATATCTAAGTGGACTTCCTTTTCACCATAGTCGCATTCATCATTTTATATCTCCCGATTAAATGTGGTCTCTATTTGTCCTCTACTAAATGATGAGTTATCCTGTTACCAGTTATGAAGAGTTAATCCCAAATTCAAGTTAAATGTTTTTAGTCTACATTTGACCTAATAATATTGCATAACTCCTCGGCAAATGCCGATATCTTGGATATATCGTAATATAATGCTCCATCGTAATATAATGCTCCATCGTTCAAAAAAGTTTTACGAGGGACAAACTGCAAAGCCTAAAGTATGACAAACTAACTTTTATATGAAAGTGCTTTTCGACTAAGGTTGAATGCTGCAAGAAGCGGTTCTGCAATTTTGTCGTCAGTCTTGTCTCCCTTGCAAATTGCCACAATATCCCCATGAAAATAATTTTCTTAAGAGCCTAGTTTTGGAAAAACTCGAGATACGAGACCTATTTTGGACAAAAACTCCATTAAATATCTTACCCACTCTCTACTACAAAGACTATTAAACTCCATAACATCCATTATCAAGTCCCTTTATTCCTCTCTATTCAATCAATCTCAGTTTCTTACTGTAATAGAATTTCCAAGTTGCCGCGCTTGTCGAAAATAATCTTCGACGTAGGCAAAGAAATCTAAAATCCTCCAAATATTTGAATAACTAATGTAAACTTAGGTGCTAAAAAAAGAGAGAATTAATATTCAAATTTGAAATGTACAAGAGACTTATGAGATTATACGACTTTTATTTTATTATTTTTAAAATTTTCATTTATCTGTTCTATGATATTGTACTATTTTAAGTTATGGTCTCCGATGTCATATTTTTTCAATGGGATTGTAGCTTACTTTCGATTTATGATCTAGCGAGGGACGGAGGGAGAAATTTCCCGTTTTACGTCAAAGAAATGAATCGAAAAAAAGAAGAAAAAGAGCATTGACTCGACTCATAATTTCAAGCTCAATATACTGGGTAGATTCGGTTAACGCAAGAGGGAATGACATCATCACGCAGCTTGAAAGCTTCCTTAGACGAGAATGGCATAAACAAATATTAAAAAAAAAAAAAAAAAAGATAAGAGAAGGCAAACATCATCCGTCATCTCAAGTCGTCTTACTCGACATATATGGGAGTTTTAGGGTTAAAAATCATGGATATCGGTAAGTTTTAAGAATAGGGATGATATGGTGTTTGTTCTGGTGTTCTTTCTCTGCCTTTTTAAGCCTTTTTCTTTTCTCGTCAACAGCCATGGCATTAGTAATGGAAATCGAGGGATTAAAGAATACTAATATTACTCACTTTGATGTCATAGATTATTTAAGTCTCACGGCATCTAAAATCGAAAGAGTACATGGTTCCGATAAGGTCGAGCAACTAGATCGATTCATCCAATTTCAATTAGTCACACTCACTAGTTCATTGAAATTTGGGAGAATGAAGCTCATTGATATGATTTTACAAAATCATCTAGGTTGATTCTAGGTCAATTTCAGGAATATTCGGTTCAATTCTTGATTCTAATTTTTTGAAACAAGATTCTTATCACGATTCATTGTATTGGAAGCTGCAAATCAAGAAATTCAAAGGGATCTAGATTCCAAATGAGTATGTGTAAACAAATTCGAAAAACAAAAAGGAAAGAATTCATCCCTTCTAAAATGGCCAATTTAAGGTTTTATTAGTGTGACAACTGATTAAGTGTGAGAAAATTAGCTTGTGTTGTTGATGATGCATTTGCGATTGCAAATGGGAGGAAGTGGGCCAATTAATAAGTGTGGGGTATCCTTCCTGTAACCAAAGGAATGATTAAGTGGGGCTAGACCCTAACATACCCTCATGCAAGTGCGCAAATAATTGCGCGATTTTGGCGCGATTATTTGGTGCATGCCTGCGGTTTAATTAGCATGGTATCTTAGGAAGTGATCGAGAATGTAATTAAAGACCTTGAGAATGATATTGCCGAGCTGAAGAAGGCGATAGATGACTAGTGGCATCACAGTGAAATGATGCTCGGCATTTTCATCTCCACTGTGGCCACTTAAAGTTTGCAGACCGAGAATATACTGGCACAAATGACTTTGTTTCTGTGTTTCCATTTCTGCTTGGCTATCTTTTAGGTGGTTTTTGTGTTTTTGTGTTTCTCCTTCTCATTTAGGTGGTTTAAGAGAAGAAAATGTTGAATGCTTTGCATGTATTTTCGTTTCTATGATGATCTTGTCTTGGAACCTGAGGAAAACAGGAGAAAATGGCATATTTGACAGTTTGTCTCATTGCAGCATATACCAGTATTTTTCCTTGTTCCAAGATAATGTTGCAGTTATCTTTTAATGGATTATCCTTTTTCTTTTCGTTTTGATTATTTTTTCTCCTGCCTTGGTAGTTAGATTTTCTTCTTTGCACGTTGACAAATGATGGTGCTAATCAACGACTTCGATAAAAAAATTATTATGCATCTAAATTTTCTATTAATGCTTTATCGAATATTTTGCTCATATTTCCGATCATGATTTTTCTTACAAGACATTATCTAGTTTCATGCATTGAACATTTAAAAATTTCGAGCTAAAATCATTCATGTTGAAGGTTTGTTTATAAAAACAAACTAAGCGCATTTTCCATGTCCTACATAGAAAAAGTGAGAGGAAGTGGACCAATAAATAAGGTTGGGTTTTCCTTTGTGTAACCAAAGGAATGATTGGGCGGGGCTAGACCCCACCATACCTGCGTTCGGGTGTGCGATTTTGGCGTGATTACTTAGCGTACGCTCGCGATATAATTAGCATTGCATCTTATGAAGTATTCGAGAATGTGATTAAAGACCTTGAGAATGATATTGCAAAGCATCGCGGTGAAATGATGCTTGGTATTTTCATATCTGCTGTGGAGCTAATTAAAAGTCACGTCCACCCCAAAGGCCTAGAGTGTAGGCATTTTTGGATGCTTGTAGTACTCACGATCCTAATTGCAATGCCATTGTATGCGATGTTCTCGAAGAGGGTCTTCCAAATCGCGACGCTCAAATGGAAACTCAAGGTCCAAAAGCAACGATTGGAGCACACCTCTAGCAAATGCAGCCATCGGGATCGATGCCGTCGGCGCCACTAACATCACAGTTGGGTATGCTGTCGCCATTGAGGCCAATGCCATCGGTTTCACAGTCGTCGTCAAGACAGCCGTCACCAACGGAACCGCCGGCGCCGGCACTGGAACACAGGCCAGAAGAGGGATTGGTCAGGGACTGGGGAGGTGGCGCTAGTGCAGGAACACGGGCCGGAAGCGGGCATAATCTGGACTTAGAAGGCTACCGTAACAATATTTTATTTTCTGCTGTTCGTAGGAGTGATAGGTATAACATCCATTGCTTTGCCCTATGGCCACTTAAAGTTTGCAGACTAAGAAATATCCAGGCACAAATGACTATCTTTCTGTGTTTCCGTTTCTGCTTGGCTATCCTTTAGGTGGTTTTCATATTTTTGTGTTTCTCCTTCTCTTTTAGGTGGTTTACGAGAATGATATATTAAGTGCTTTGCATGTGTTTCCGTTTCTATGATAATCTTGTCTTAGAATATGAGGAAAACATGAGAAAATTGCATATTCGGCAGTTTGTCTCATTGCAGCATGTATCGGCACTTTTCTTCGTTTCAGGATAAAGTTGCGGTCATCTTTTAATGGATTATCATTTTTCTCTTCGTCTTGATTATTTATTTCTCCTGCATTGGTAGTTAGATTTTCTTCTTCGCACGTAGACAAATGACGATGCTTATCAACGACTTCGATAAAAAAATTATTATGCATCTAAATTTTCTTTTAATGCTTTATCGAATATTTCTGCTCATATCTCTGATCATGATTTTTCTCACAAGACATTATCTAGTTTCATGCTTTGAACATTTATAAATTTCTAGCTAAGGTCATTCATGTTGAAGGTTTGTTTGTAAAAACAAACTAAGTGCATTTTCCTTGTCCCACATAGGAAAAGTGGGAGGAAGTGGGCCAATTCATAAGTGTAGAGTTTCCTTCATGTAACCAAAGGAAAGATTGGATGGGACTAGACCCCAACATACCCGCATGCAGGTGCGCGAATAATTGCTCGATTTTGGCGTGGCACGATTATTCGGTGCACCCCTGTGGTTTAATTAGCATAGCACCTCAGGAAATGTTCGAGAATGTAATTAAAGATCTTGAGAATTATATTGCCGAAGTGAAGAAGGCGATAGATGACAAGTGGCATCGCGGTGAAATAATGCTCGATATTTTCATCTCCGCTGTGGCTACTTAAAGTTTGTAGACTAAGAAATATCCAGGTACAAATGATTGTGTTTCTGTGTTTTCGTTTCTGCTTGGCTATCTTTTAGGTGGTTTCTGTGTTTCTGTGTTTCTCCTTCTCATTTAGGTGGTTTAAGAGAATGATATATTGAGTGGTTTGCATGTGTTTTCATTTCTATGATTATCTTGTCTTGGAATCTGACGAAAACAGAAGAAAATTGCATGTTTGACAGTTTCTCTCATTGCAGCATGTACCAGTACTTTTCCTCGTTCCAGGATAAGATTGCAGTCATCTTTTAATGCATTATCGTTTTTTCTCTTCGTCTTGATTATTTATTTCTCCTACGTTAGTAGTTAGATTTTCTTCTTGGCACATAGACAAATGACGGTGTTGATCAACGACTTCGATAAAAGAATTATTATGCATCTAAATTTTCTTTTAATGCTTTATCGAATATTTCTACTCATATCTCCGATCATGATTTTTCTCACAAGACAATATCTAGTTTTATGCTTTGAACATTTATAAATTTCCAGCTAAGGTCATTCATGTTTGAGGTTTATTTGTAAAAACAAATTAAGTGCATTTCTCTTGTCCTACATAGGAAAAGTGGGAGGAAGTAGACTAATTAATAAGTGTCGGGTATTCTTCGTGTAACCAAAGGAATAATTAAGTGGGGCTAGACCTCAATATACCCGCGTGCAAGTGCGCAAATAATTGCGCGATTTTGGAGCGATTATTTGGCGCACGCCCACGGTATAATTAGCAATGCATCTTAGGAAGTATTCAAGAATGTGATTAAAGATTTTGAAAATGATATTGCTGAACTGAAGTGCATTTGATAAATGACCAATGGCATCGTGGTGAAATGATGCTTGACATTTTCATCTCCACCGTGCGGCTGATTATAAGTTACGTCCACCCCAAAGGCGTAGAGTGTAGGCATTTTTGGATGCTTGTAGCACTCACGATCCTGGTTGCAATGTCATTCTATGCGATGTTCTCGAAGAAGGTCTTCCAAATCGCAAGGCTCAAAAGGAAACTTAAGGTCCGGAAGCAGCTGTTGGAGCACAGTTCTAGCAAATGCAGCCATTGGGACCGTTGCCGTCGGCGCCATGTACTGGCTACTTATAGATGTTCTCACAGAAACACAGAAACCAACCAAGTAGAAAGGAAATACAAAAACACAATCGCTTATGGCCCGATATTTTCCAGTGCCCAAGCTTGACAAACATACCATTACGGAGATGTTCTCATAGAAACACAGAAACCAGCCAACAGAAACGGAAATATGGAAACACAGCCACTTATAGCCCGATATTTTCCAATGCCCAAGCTTGAAGTGTCCACAGGCCAAAGCGATGGACGTTATAGCTATCGGCGTTACGAACAGGAGAAAATAAAATATTGCTGCGGTCGCCTCCTATGTCCAGATTATGCCCTCTTCTGGCCCATAATCCTACGACAGCGCCGCCTCCGCAGTGGAGATCGATCCCTCTTCCAACGCCGACGATGGTGCTGCCGGCTATCCGCCGTGACCCAACTGTGACGGCGGTGGCGCCAACGACGACGGCTTCGATCACGGCTGTGGCGCCGACGGCTGTATTTCCTTGACCTGCTGCAAATGCTGCTTCCGGGCCCTAAGTTTCTTTTTCAGCTTAGCGATTTCAAAGACCCTCTTCATTAACATCGCACAAAAAGGCGTTGCAACAAGCACTGTGAGCACTATAGGCAACCAAAAATGCTTACATGCTAGCCCTTTGGCGTGGACGTCATCGATGATCAATCCAACGGCAGAGATGAAAATCCCAAGCATCATTTCTCCTCAATGCCATTTCTCAGCTAACACCTTGTTCAACTCGGCAATACCATCCTCAACCTCTTTAGTCACTTTTTCGATGTCTTACTGAGACGGCAATGTTTTAATGAATTATCCTTTTTCTCTTCGTCTTGATTATTCTTTTTCTCCTACATTGATAATTAGATTTTCTTCTTCGCACGTAGACAAATGATGATGTTGATCAACGACTTCCATAAAAGAATTATTATGCATCTAAGTTTTCTATTAATGCTTTGTCGAATATTTCTATTCATATCTCCGATCATAATTTTTCTTACAAGACACTATCTAGTTTCATCCTTTGAACATTTCTAAATTTCCAGCTAAGGTCATTCATGTTTAAGGTTTATTTGTAAAAACAAACTAAGTGCATTTCCCTTCTCCTACACAGGAAAAGTGGGAGGAAGTGGGCTAATTAATAAGTGTGGGGTATTGTTTGTGTAACCAAAGGAAAAATTAAGTGGGGCTAGACCTCAACATACCCGCATGCAAGTGCGCAAATAATTGCGCGATTTTGGCGCGATTATTTGGCACACGCCTGCGGTATAATTAGCATTGCATCTTAGGAAGTATTCAAGAATGTGATTAAAGACTTTGAGAATGATATTGCCGAACTAAAGTGCATTTCATAAATGACCAATGGCATCGCGGTGAAATGATGCTTGTGAGTGCTATAGGCAACCAAAAGCGCCTACATGCTAGCCCTTTGGCGTGGACGTGACCGATGATCAATCCAACGGCAGAGATGAAGATCCCGAGCATCACCTCTCCTCGATGACATTCCTTAGCTAACGCCTTGTTCAGCTCGGCAATACCATCCTCAACCTCTTTAGTCACTTTTTCGATGTCTTGCTAAGACTACATATTTTAATGGATTATCCTTTTTCCCTTCGTTTTGATTATTTTTTTCTCCTACATTGATAATTAGATTTTCTTCTTCGCACGTAGACAAATGATGGTGTTGATCAACGACTTCCATAAAAGAATTATTATGCATCTAAGTTTCCTATTAATGCTTTAGCGAATATTTCTGTTCATATCTCCGATCATAATTTTTCTTACAAGACACTATCTAGTTTCATGCTTTGAACATTTATAAATTTCCAGCTAAGGTCATTCTTATTTGAGGTTTATTTGTAAAAACAAACTAAGTGCATTTCCCTTCTCCTACACAGGAAAAGTGGGAGGAAGTGGGCTAATTAATAAGTGTGGTGTATTATTTGTGTAACCAAAGAAATAATTAAGTGAGGCTAGACCTCAACATACCCGCATGCAAGTGCGCAAATAATTACGCGATTTTGGCGCGATTATTTGGCGCACGCCCGCGGTATAATTAGCATTGCATCTTAGGAAGTATTCAAGAATGTGATTACAGACTTTGAGAATGATATTGCCAAACTGAAGTGCATTTCATAAATGACCAATGGCATCGCGGTGAAATGATGCTTGTGAGTGCTATAGGCAACCAAAAGCGCCTACATGCTAGCCCTTTGGCGTGGACGTGACCGATGATCAATCCAACGGTAGAGATGAAAATCCCGAGCATCACCTCTCCTCGATGCCATTCCTCAGCTAACGCCTTGTTCAGCTCGGCAATACCATCCTCAACCTCTTTAGTCACTTTTTTGATGTCTTGCTAAGACTGCATATTTTAATGGATTATCCTTTTTCTCTTCGTTTTGATTATTTTTTTCTCCTACATTGATAATTAGATTTTCTTCTTCACACGTAGAATAATGATGGTGTTGATCAACGACTTCCATAAAAGAATTATTATGCATCTAAGTTTTCTATTAATGCTTTATCGAATATTTCTGCTCATATGTCCGATCATAATTTTTCTTACAAGACACTATCTAGTTTCATGCTTTAAACATTTATAAATTTCCAACTAAGGTCATTCATGTTTTAGGTTTATTTGTAAAAACAAACTAAGTGCATTTCCCTTGTCCTACACAGGAAAAGTGGGAGGAAGTGGGCTAATTAATAAGTGTGGGGTATTGTTTGTGTAACCACGGGAATAATTAAGTGAGGCTAGATCTCAACATACCCGCGTGCAAGTGCGCAAATAATTGCGCGATTTTGGCGCGATTATTTGGCGCACGCCTGCGGTATAATTAGCATTGCATCTTAGAAAGTATTCAAGAATGTGATTAAAGACTTTGAGAATGATATTGCCAAACTAAAGTGCATTTCATAAATGACCAATGGCATCGCAGTGAAATGATGCTTGTGAGTGCTATAGGCAACCAAAAACGCCTACATGCTAGCACTTTGGCGTGGACGTGACCGATGATCAACCCAACGGCAGAGATGAAGATCCCGATCATCACCTCTCCTCGATGCCATTCCTCAGCTAACGCCTTGTTCAGCTCGGCAATACCATCCTCAACCTTTTTATTCACTTTTTCGATGTCTTGTTGAGACGGCATGTTTTAAAGGATTATCCTTTTTTTCTTCGTCTTGATTTTTTTTCTCCTACTTTGATAATTAGATTTTCATCTTCGCACGTAGACAAATGATGGTGTTGATCAACGACTTCCATAACATAATTATTATGCATCTAAGTTTTCTATTAATGCTTTATCGAATATTTCTGCTCATATCTCCGATCATAATTTTTTTTACAAGACACTATCTAGTTTCATGCTTTGAACATTTATAAATTTCCAGCTAAGGTCATTCATGTTTGAGGTTTATTTTTAAAAACAAACTAAGTGCATTTCCCCTATCCTACACAGTAAAAGTGGGAGGAAGTGGGCTAATTAATAAGTGTGCGGTATTGTTTGTATAACCAAAGGAATAATTAAGTGGGACTAGACCTCAACCTACCCACGTGCAAGCGCGCAAATAATTGCGCGATTTTGGCACGATTATTTGACGCACCCCCGCGGTATAATTAGCATTGCATCTTAGGAAGTATTCAAGAATGTGATTAAAGACTTTGAGAATGATATTGCCGAACTGAAGTGCATTCCATAAATGACCAATGGCATCGCGGTGAAATGATGCTTGTGAGTGCTATTGGCAACCAAAAGCGCCTACATGCTAGCCCTTTGGTGTGGACGTGACCGATGATCAATCAATGGCAGAGATGAAGATCCCGAGCATCACCTCTCCTCGATGCCATTCCTCAGCTAACGCCTTGTTCAGCTCGGCAATACCATCCTCAACCTCTTTAGTCACTTTTTCAATGTCTTGCTGAGACAGTATGTTTTAATGGATTATCCTTTTTCTCTTCGATTTGATTATTTTTTTCTCCTACATTGATAATTAGATTTTCTTCTTTGCACGTAGACAAATGATGGTGTTGATCAACAACTTTCATAAAAGAATTATTATGCATCTAAGTTTTCTATTAATGTTTTATCGAATATTTATGCTCATATCTCCGATCATAATTTTTCTTACAAGACACTATCTAGTTTCATGCTTTAAACATTTATAAATTTCAAGCTAAGGTCATTCATGGTTTTGAGGTTTATTTGTAAAAACAAACTAAGTGCATTTCCCTTGTTCTACACAGGAAAAGTGAGAGGAAGTCGGCTAATTAATAAGTGTGGGGTATTGTTTGTGTAACCAAAGGAATAATTAAGTGGCGCTAGATCTCAACATACCCGCGTGCAAGTGCGCAAATAATTGCGCGATTTTGGCGCGATTATTTGGCGCACGCCTGCGGTATAATTAGCATTGCATCTTAGGAAGTATTCAAAAATGTGATTAAAGACTTTGAGAATGATATTGCCAAACTGAAGTGCATTTCATAAATGACCAATGGCATCGCAGTGAAATGATGCTTGTGAGTGCTATAGGCAACCAAAAGCACCTATATGCTAGCACTTTGGCGTGGACGTGACCGATGATCAACCCAACGGCAGAGATGAAGATCCCGATCATCACCTCTCCTCGATGCCATTCCTCAGCTAACGCCTTGTTCAGCTAGGCAATACCATCATCAACCTCTTTAGTCACTTTTTCGATGTCTTGTTGAGACGGCATGTTTTAATGGATTATCCTTTTTTTCTTCGTCTTGATTATTTTTTCTCCTACATTGATAATTATATTTTCTTCTTCGCACGTAGACAAATGATGGTGTTGATCAACGACTTCCATAAAAGAATTATTATGCATCTAAGTTTTCTATTAATGCTTTATCGAATATTTCTGCTCATATCTCCGATCATAATTTTTCTTACAAGACACTATCTAGTTTCATGCTTTGAACATTTATAAATTTCTAGCTAAGGTCATTCTTGTTTGAGGTTTATTTGTAAAAACAAACTAAGTGCATTTCCCTTGTCCTACACAGTAAAAGTGGGAGGAAGTGGGCTAATTAATAAGTGTGCGGTATTGTTTGTATAACCAAAGGAATAATTAAGTGGGACTAGACCTCAACATACCCACGTGCAAGCGCGCAAATAATTGCGCGATTTTGGCACGATTATTTGACGCACCCCCGCAGTATAATTAGCATTGCATCTTAGGAAGTATTCAAGAATGTGATTAAAGACTTTGCGAATGATATTGCCGAACTGAAGTGCATTCCATAAATGACCAATGGCATCGCGGTGAAATGATGCTTGTGAGTGCTATAGGCAACCAAAAGCGTCTACATGCTAGCCCTTTGGTGTGGACGTGACCGATGATCAATCCAATGGCAGAGATGAAGATCCCGAGCATCACCTCTCCTCGATGCCATTCCTCAGCTAACGCCTTGTTCAGCTCGGCAATACCATCATCAACTTCTTTAGTCAATTTTTCGATGTCTTGCTGAGACAGTATGTTTTAATGGATTATCATTTTTCTCTTCGATTTGATTAGTTTTTTCTCCTACATTGATAATTAGATTTTCTTCTTCGCACGTAGACAAATGATGGTGTTGATCAACGACTTTCATAAAAGAATTATTATGCATCTAAGTTTTCTATTAATGTTTTATCGAATATTTATGCTCATATCTCCGATCATAATTTTTCTTACAAGACACTATCTAGTTTTATGCTTTAAACATTTATAAATTTCCAGCTAAGGTCATTCATGTTTGAGGTTTATTTGTAAAAACAAGCTAAGTGCATTTCCCTTATCCTACACAGGAAAAGTGAGAGGAAGTCGGCTAATTAAGAAGTGTGGGGTATTGTTTGTGTAATCAAAGGAATAATTAAGTGGGGCTAGATCTCAACATACCCGCGTGCAAATGCGCAAATAATTGCGCCATTTTGGCGCGATTATTTGGCGCACGCCTGCGGTATAATTAGCATTGCATCTTAGGAAGTATTCAAGAATGTGATTAAAGACTTTGAGAATGATATTGCCAAACTGAAGTGCATTTCATAAATGACCAATGGCATCGCAGTGAAATGATGCTTGTGAGTGCTATAGGCAACCAAAAGCGCCTACATGCTAGCACTTTGGCGTGGACGTGACCGATGATCAACCCAACGGCAGAGATGAAGATCCCGATCATCACCTCTCCTCGATGCAATTCCTCAGCTAACGCCTTGTTCAGCTAGGCAATACCATCCTCAACCTCTTTAGTCACTTTTCGATATCTTGTTGAGACGGCATGTTTTAATGGATTATCCTTTTTTTCTTCGTCTTGATTATTTTTTTCTCCTACATTGATAATTATATTTTCTTCTTCGCACGTAGACAAATGATGGTGTTGATCAACGACTTCCATAAAAGAATTATTATGCATCTAAGTTTTCTATTAATGCTTTATCGAATATTTTTGCTCATATCTCCGATCATAATTTTTCTTACAAGACACTATCTAGTTTTATGCTTTGAACATTTATAAATTTCCAGCTAAGGTCATTCATGTTTGAGGTTTATTTGTAAAAACAAACTAAGTGCATTTCCCTTGTCCTACACAGTAAAAGTGGGAGGAAGTGGGCTAATTAATAAGTGTGCGGTATTGTTTGTATAACCAAAGGAATAATTAAGTGGGACTAGACCTCAACATACCCACGTGCAAGCGCGCAAATAATTGCGCGATTTTGGCACGATTATTTGACGTACCCCCGCGGTATAATTAGCATTGCATCTTAGGAAGTATTCAAGAATGTGATTAAAGACTTTGCGAATGATATTGCCGAACTGAAGTGCATTTCATAAATAACCAATGGCATCGCGGTGAAATGATGCTTGTGAGTGCTATAGGCAACCAAAAGCGCCTACATGCTAGCCCTTTGGCGTGGACGTGACCGATGATCAATCCGATGGCAGAGATGAAGATCCCGAGCATCACCTCTCCTCGATGCCATTCCTCAGCGAACGCCTTGTTCAGCTCGGCAAAACCATCCTCAACCTCTTTAGTCACTTTTTCGATGTCTTGCTGAGACAGTATGTTTTAATGGATTATCCTTTTTCTCTTCGATTTGATTATTTTTTTCTCCTACATTGATAATTAGATTTTCTTCTTCGCACGTAGACAAATGATGGTGTTGATCAACGACTTTCATAAAAGAATTATTATGCATCTAAGTTTTCTATTAATGTTTTATCGAATATTTATGCTCATATCTCCGATCATAATTTTTCTTACAAGACACTATCTAGTTTCATGCTTTGAACATTTATAAATTTCCAGCTAAGGTCTATTATGTTTGAGGTTTATTTGTAAAAACAAACTAAGTGCATTTCCCTTGTCCTACACAGGAAAAGTGAGAAGAAGTAGGCTAATTAATAAGTGTGGGGTATTGTTTGTGTAACCAAATGAATAATTAAGTAGGGCTAGACCTCAACGTAACAGCGTGCAAGTGCGCAAATAATTGCGCGATTTTGGCGCGATTATTTGGCCACGCCCGCGGTATAATTAGCATTGCATCTTAAGAAGTATTGAAGAATGTGATTAAAGACTTTGAGAATGATATTGCCAAACTGAAGTGCATTTCATAAATGGCCAATGACATCATGATGAAATGATGCTTGTGAGTGCTATAGGCAACCAAAAGCGCCTACATTCTAGCCCTTTGGCGTGGACGTGACTGATGATCAATCCAATGGCAGAGATGAAGATCCCGAGCATCACCTCTCCTCGATGCCATTCCTCAGCTAACGCCTTGTTCAGCTCGGCAATACCATCCTCAACCTCTTTAGTCACTTTTTCGATGTCTTGTTGAGACGGCATGTTTTAATGGATTATCTTTTTTCTCTTCGTCTTGATTATTTTTTTTCTCCTACATTGATAATTAGATTTTCTTCTTCGCACGTAGACAAATGATGGTGTTGATCAACGTCTTCCTTAAAAGAATTATTATGCATCTAAGTTTTCTATTAATGTTTTATCGAATATTTATGCTCATATCTCCGATCATAATTTTTCTTACAAGACACTATCTAGTTTCATACTTTAAACATTTATAAATTTCCAGCTAAGGTCATTCATGTTTGAGGTTTATTTGTAAAAACAAACTAAGTGCATTTCCCTTGTCCTACACAGGAAAAGTGAGAGGAAGTAGGCTAATTAATAAGTGTGGGGTATTGTTTGTGTAACCAAAGGAATAATTAAGTGGGGCTAGACCTCAACATACCCGCGTGCAAGTGCGCAAATAATTGCGCGATTTTGGCGCGATTATTTGGCGCACGCCCGCGGTATAACTAGCATTGCATCTTAGGAAGTATTCAAGAATGTGATTAAAGACTTTGAGAATGATATTGCCAACTGAAGTGCATTTGAAAATGACCAATGGCATCGCGGTGAAATGATGCTTGGCATTTTCATCTCCACTGTGGGGCTGATTATAAGTTACGTCCACCCCAAGGGCGTAGAGTGTAGGCATTTTTGGATGCTTGTAGCACTCACGGTCCTAGTTGCAATGTCATTCTACGCGATGTTCTCGAAGAAGGTCTTCCAAATCACAAGGCTCAAAAGGAAACTTAAGGTCCGGAAGCAGCTGTTGGAGCATAGCTCTAGCAAATGCAGCCATCGGGACCGTTGCCGTCGGCGCCATGTACTGGCCACTTATAGATGTTCTCACAGAAACCAGCCAAGCAGAAAGGAAATACAGATACACAATCGCTTATAGCCCGATATTTTCCAGTGCCCAAGCTTGATAAACATACCATTACGAAGATGTTCTCACAGAAACACAGAAACCAGCCAACAGAAACGGAAATATGGAAGCACGGTCACTTATGACCTGATATTTTCCAATGCCCAAGCTTGAAGAGGCCACAGGCCAAAGCGATGGATGTTATAGCTATCGGCGTTACGAACAAGAGAAAATAAAATATTGCTACCGTCGCCTCCCATGTCCAGATTATGCCCTCTTCTGGCCCATAATCCTACAACAGCGCCGCCTCCGCAGTCGAGAACGATCTCTCTTCCAACGCCGGCGACGGTGCTGCCGGCTGTCTGCCGTGTCCCAACTGTGACGGCAGTGGCGCCAACGACCACGTCTCCGATAACAGATGTGGCGCCGACGGCTGCATTTCCTTGAGCTGCTGCAAATGCTGCTTACGGGCCCTAAATTTCTTTTTCAGCTTAGCGATTTCGAAAACCCTCTTCATGAACATTGCACAAAAAGGCGTTGCAACAAGCACTGTGAGTGCTATAGACAACCAAAAGCGCCTACATGCTAGCCCTTTGACTTGGACGTGACCGATGATCAATCCAACGGCAGAGATGAAGATCCCAAGCATCACCTCTCCTCGATGCCATTCCTCAGCTAACGGCTTGTTCAGCTTAGCAATACCATCCTCAATCTCTTTAGTCACTTTTTCGATGTCTTGCTAAGACTGCATGTTTTATTGTATTATCCTTTTTCTCTTCGTTTTGATTATTTTTTTCTCATACATTGATAATTAGATTTTTTTCTTCGCACGTAGACAAATGATGGTGTTGATCAACGACTTCCATAAGAGAATTATTATGCATCTAAGTTTTCTATTAATGCTTTACCGAATATTTCTGCTCATATCTCCGATCATAATTTTTCTTACAAGACACTATTTAGTTTCATGCTTTGAACATTTATAAATTTCCAGCTAAGGTCATTCATGTTTGAGGTTTATTTGTAAAAACAAACTAAGTGCATTTCCCTTGTCCTACATAGGAAAAGTGGAAGGAAGTTGGCTAATTAATAAGTGTGGGGTATTCTTCGTGTAACCAAAGGAATAATTAAGTGGGGCTAGACCTCAACATACCCGCGTGCAAGTGTGCAAATAATTGCGCGATTTTGGCGTGATTATTTGGCGCACGCCCATGGTATAATTAGCATTGCATCTTAGGAAGTATTCAAGAATGTGGCTAAAGACTTTGAGAATGATATTGCCGAACTGAAGTGCATTTGATAAATGACCAATGGCATCGCGGTGAAATGATGCTTGGCATTTTCATCTCCACTATGGGGCTGATTATAAGTTACGTCCATCCCAAAGGCGTAGAGTGTAGGCATTTTTTCATGCTTGTAGCACTTACGGTCCTAGTTGCAATGTCATTCTACGCGATATTCTCGAAGAAGGTCTTCCAAATCGCGAGGCTCAAAAGGAAACTTTAGGTCCGGAAGCAGCTGTTGGAACACAGCTCGAGCAAATGCAGCCATCGAGATCGTCGCCGTCGGCACCATGTACTGGCAACTTATAGATGTTCTAACAGAAACACAGAAACTAGCCAAGCAGAAAGGAAATACAGAAACACAATCGCTTATGGCCCGATATTTTCCAGTGCCCAAGCTTGATAAACATAGCATTACAGAGATGTTCTCACAGAAACACAGAAACCAGCCAACAGAAACGGAAATATGGAAACACAATCACTTATGACCCGATATTTTCCAATGGCCAAGCTTGAAGTGGCCACAGGCCAAAGCGATGGATGTTATAGCAATCGGCGTTACGAACAAGAGAAAATAAAATATTGCTACCGTCGCCTCCAATGTGCAGATTATGCCATCTTCTGGCCCATAATCCTACAACAGCGCCGCATCCGCAGTCGAGATCGATCCCTCTTCCAACGCAGGCGATGGTGCTGCCGGCTGTCTGCCGTGTCCCAACTGTGACGGCAGTGGCGCCAACCACCACGGCTCCGATCACGGCTGTGGCGCCGACGGCTGTATTTCCTTGAGCTGCTGCAAATGCTGCTTCCAGGCCCTAAGTTTCTTTTTCAGCTTAGCGATTTCGAAGACCCTCTTCATGAACATTGCACAAAAAGGCATTGCAACAAGCACTGTGAATGCTATAGGCAACCCAAAGCACCTACAGGCTAGCCCTTTAACGTGGACGTGACGGATGATCAATCCAACGGCAGAGATGAAGATCCCGAGCATCACCTCTCCTCGATGCCATTCCTCAGCTAACGCCTTGTTCAGCTCGGCAATACCATCCTCAACCTCTTTAGTCACTTTTTCGATGTCTTGCTAAGACTGCATGTTTTAATGGATTATCCTTTTTCTCTTCGTTTTGATTATTTTTTTCTCCTACATTGATAATTAGATTTTCTTCTTCGCACGTAGACAAATGATGGTGTTGATCAACGACTTCCATAAAAGAATTATTATGCATCTAAGTTTTCTATTAATGCTTTATCGAATATTTCTGCTCATATCTCCGATCATAATTTTTCTTATAAGACACTATCTAGTTTCATGCTTTGAACATTTATAAATTTCCAGCTAAGGTCATTCATGTTTGAGGTTTATTTGTAAAAACAAACTAAGTGCATTTCCCTTGTCCTACACAGGAAAAGTGGGAGGAAGTGGGCTAATTAATAAGTGTGGGGTATTGTTCGTGTAACCAAAGGAATAATTAAGTGAGGCTAGACCTCAACATACCCGCGTGCAAGTGCGCAAATAATTACGCGACTTTGGCGCAATTATTTGGCACACGCCCGCCGTATAATTAGCGTTGCATCTTAGGAAGTATTCAAGAATGTGATTAAAGACTTTGAGAATGATATTGCCAAACTGAAGTGCATTTCATAAATGACCAATGGCATCGCGGTGAAATGATGCTTGTGAGTGCTATAGGCAACCAAAAGCGCCTACATGCTAGCCCTTTGGCGTGGACGTGACCGATGATCAATCCAACGGCAGAGATGAAGATCCCGAGCATCACCTCTCCTCGATGCCATTCCTCAGCTAACGCCTTGTTCAGCTCGGCAATACCATCCTCAACCTCTTTAGTCACTTTATCGATATCTTGCTGAGACGGCATGTTTTAATAGACTATCCTTTTTCTCTTCGTGTTGATTATTTTTTTCTCCTACATTGATAATTAGATTTTCTTCTTCGCACGTAGACAAATGATGGTGTTGATCAACGACTTCCATAAAAAAATTATTATGCATCTAAGTTTTCTATTAATGCTTTATCGAATATTTCTGCTCATATCTCCGATCATAATTTTTCTTACAAGACACTATCTAGTGTCATGCTTTGAACATTTATAAATTTCCAGCTAAGGTCATTCATGTTTGAGGTTTATTTGTAAAAACAAACTAAGTGCATTTCCCTTGTCCTACACAGGAAAAGTGGGAGGAAGTGGGCTAATTAATAAGTGTGCGGTATTGTTTGTGTAACCAAAGGAAAAATTAAATGGGGCTAGACCTCAACATACCCACGTGCAAAAGCGCAAATAATTGCGCGATTTTGGCTCGATTATTTGACGCACGCCCGCGGTATAATTAGCATTGCATCTTAGGAAGTATTCAAAAATGTGATTAAAGACTTTGAGAATAATATTGTCGAACTGAAGTGCATTTCATAAATGACCAATGGCATCGCGGTGAAATGATGCTTGTGAGTGCTATAGGCAACCAAAAGCGCCTACATGCTAACCCTTTGGCGTGGACGTGACCGATGATCAATCTAATGGCAGAGATGAAGATCCCGAGCATCACCTCTCCTCGATGCCATTCCTCAGCTAACGCCTTGTTCAGCTCGGCAATACCATCCTCAACCTCTTTAATCACTTTTTCGATGTCTTGCTGAGACGGCATGTTTTAATGGATTATCATTTTTCTCTTCGATTTGATTATTTTTTTCTTCTACATTGATAATTAGATTTTCTTCTTCGCACGTAGACAAATGATGGTGTTGATCAACGACTTTCATAAAAGAATTATTATGCATCTAAGCTTTCTATTAATGCTTTATCGAATATTTCTGCTCATATCCCCTATCAGAATTTTTCTTACAAGACACTATCTAGTTTTATGCTTTAAACATTTATAAATTTCCAGCTAAGGTCATTCATGTTTGAGGTTTATTTGTAAAAACAAACTAAGTGCATTTCCCTTGTCCTATACAGGAAAAGTGGGGGGAAGTGCGCTAATTAATAAGTGTGGGGTATTGTCGGTGTAACCAAAGGAATAATTAAGTAGGGCTAGACCACAACATTCCAGCGTGCAAGTGCGCAAATAATTGCGCGATTTTGGCGCGATTATTTGGTGCACGCCCGCAGTATAATTAGCATTGCATCTTAGGAAGTATTGAGGAATGTGATTAAAGACTTTGAGAATGATATTGCCAAACTGAAGTGCATTTCATAAATGACAAATGGCATCGTGGTTAAATGATGTTTGTGAGTACTATAGGCAACCAAAAGCACCTACATTCTAGCCCTTTGGCGTGGACGTGACCGATGATCAATCCAACGGCAGAGATGAAGATCCCGAGCATCACCTCTCCTCGATGCCATTCCTTAGCTAACGCATTGTTCAGCTCGGCAATACCATCCTCAACCTCTTTAGTCACTTTTTCGATGTCTTGCTGAAATGGCATGTTTTAATGGATTATCATTTTTCTCTTCGATTTGATTATTTTTTTCTCCTACATTGATAATTAGATTTTCTTCTTCGCACGTAGACAAATGATGGTGTTGATCAACGACTTCCATAAAAGAATTATTATGCATCTAAGTTTTCTATTAATGTTTTATTGAATATTTATACTAATATCTCCGATCATAATTTTTCTTACAAGATACTATCTAGTTTCATGCTTTGAACATTTATAAATTTCCAGCTAAGGTCATTCATGTTTGAGGTTTATTTGTAAAAACAAACTAAGTGCATTTCCCTTGTCCTATACCGGAAAAGTGGGAGGAAGTGGGCTAATTAATAAGTGTGGGGTATTGTTGGTGTAACCAAAGGAATAATTAAGTAGGGCTAGACCTCAACATTCCAACGTGCAAGTGCGCAAATGATTGCGCGATTTTGGCACGATTATTTGGTGCACGCCGGCAGTATAATTAGCATTGCATCTTAGGAAGTATTGAAGAATGTGATTAAAGACTTTGAGAATGATATTGCCAAACTGAAGTGCATTTCATAAATGACAAATGGCATCGTGGTGAAATGATGTTTGTGAGTGCTATAGGCAATCAAAAGCGCCTACATTCTAGCCCTTTGGCGTGGACGTGACCGATAATCAATCCAACGGCAGAGATGAAGATCCCGAGCATCACCTCTCCTCGATGCCATTCCTTAGCTAACGCCTTGTTCAACTCGGCAATACCATCCTAAACCTCTTTAGTCACTTTTTCGATGTCTTGCTGAAACGGCATGTTTTAATGGATTATCCTTTTTCTCTTCGATTTGATTATTTTTTTCTCCTACATTGATAATTAGATTTTCTTCTTCGCACGTAGACAAATGATGGTGTTGATCAACGACTTCCATAAAAGAATTATTATGCATCTAAGTTTTCTATTAATGTTTTATGGAATATTTATGCTCATATCTCCGATCATAATTTTTCTTACAAGACACTATCTAGTTTCATGCTTTGAACATTTATAAATTTCCAGCTAAGGTCATTCATGTTTGAGGTTTATTTGTAAAAACAAACTAAGTGCATTTCCCTTGTCCTGCACAGGAAAAGTGAGAGGAAGCAGGCTAATTAATAAGTGTGGGGTATTGTTTGTGTAACCAAAGGAATAATTAAGTGGGGCTAGACCTCAACATACCCGCGTGCAAATGCGCAAATAATTATGCGATTTTGGCGCGATTATTTGGCGCACGCCTGCGGTATAACTAGCATTGCATCTTAGGAAGTATTCAAGAATGTGATTAAAGACTTTGAGAATGATATTGCCGAACTGAAGTGCATTTGATAAATGACCAATGGCATCGCGGTGAAATGATGCTTGGCATTTTCATCTCCACTGTGGGGCTGATTATAAGTTACGTCCACCCCAAAGGTGTAGAGTGTAGGCATTTTTGGATGCTTGTAATACTAACGGTCCTAGTTGCAATGTCATTCTACGCGATGTTCTCGAAGAAGGTCTTCCAAATCGCAAGGCTCAAGAAAACTTAAGGTCCGAAAGCAGCTGTTGGAGCACAGCTCTAGCAAATGCAGCCATCGGGACCGTCGCCGTCGGCGCCATGTACTGGCGACTTATAGATGTTCTCACAAAAACACAGAAACCAGCCAAGTAGAAAGGAAATACAGAAATACAATCGCTTATAGCCCGATATTTTCCAATGCCCAAGCTTGATAAACATACCATTACGAAGATGTTCTCACAGAAACACAGAAACCAGCCAACAGAAACGGAAATATGGAAACACAGTCACTTATGACCTGATATTTTCCAATGCCCAAGCTTGAAGAGGCCACAGGCCAAAGCGATGGATGTTATAGCTATCAGCGTTACGAACAAGAGAAAATAAAATATTGCTACCGTCGCCTCCCATGTCCAGATTATGCCCTCTTCTGGCCCATAATCCTACAACAGCGCCGCCTTCGCAATCGAGATCGATCTCTCTTCCAACGCCGGCGATGGTGCTGCCGGCTGTCTGCCGTGTCCCAACTGTGACGGCAGTGGCGCCAACCACCACGGCTCTGATAACGATTGTGGCGCCGACGGCTGTATTTTCTTGAGCTACTGCAAATGCTGCTTCCAAGCCCTAAGTTTCTTTTTCAGCTTAGCGATTTCGAAGACCTTCTTCATGAACATTGCACAAAAAGGCATTGCAACAAGCACTGTGAGTGCTATAGGCAACCAAAAGCGCCTACAGGCTAGCCCTTTAACGTGGACGTGACTGATGATCAATCCAACGGCAGAGATGAAGATCCCGAGCATCACCTCTCCTCGATGCCATTCCTTAGCTAACGCCTTGTTCAGCTCGGCAATACCATCCGCAACCTCTTTAGTCACTTTTTCGATGTCTTGTTGAGACGGCATGTTTTAATGGATTATCTTTTTTCTCTTCGTCTTGATTATTTTTTTTCTCCTACATTGATAATTAGATTTTCTTCTTCGCACGTAGACAAATGATGGTGTTGATCAACGACTTCCATAAAAGAATTATTATACATCTAAGTTTTCAATTAATGCTTTATCGAATATTTCTGCTCATATCTCCTATCATAATTTTTCTTACAAGACACTATCTAGTTTCATGC
This sequence comes from Eucalyptus erythrocorys, assembly GCA_014182555.1. NCBI lineage: Eukaryota > Viridiplantae > Streptophyta > Magnoliopsida > Myrtales > Myrtaceae > Eucalyptus > Eucalyptus erythrocorys. The sequence goes on from CM024606.1 coordinate 22,913,179, forward strand.
TTTGAACATTTATAAATTTCCAGTTAAGGTTATTCATGTTTGAGGTTGCATTTCCCTTGTCCTACATAGGAAAAGTGGGAGGAAGTGGGCTAATTAATAAGTGTTGGGTATTCTTCGTATAACCAAAGGAATAATTAAGTGGGGCTAGACCACAACATACCCGCGTGCAAGTGTGCAAATAATTGCGCGATTTTGGCGCGATTATTTGGCGCACGCCCATGGTATAATTAGCATTGCATCTTAGAAAGTATTCAAGAATGTGATTAAAGACTTTGAGAATGGTATTGCCGAACTGAAATGCATTTAATAAATTACCAATGGCATCGCGGTGAAATGATGCTTGGCATTTTCAACTCGACTGTGGGGCTGATTATAAGTTACGTCCACCCCAAAGGCGTAGAATGTATTCACTTTTTCGATGTCTTGCTGAGACGGTATGTTTTAATGGATTATCCTTTTTCTCTTCGTCTTGATTATTTTTTTCTCCTGCATTTGTAATTAGATTTTCTTCTTCGCACGTAGACAAAATATGGTGTTGATCAACGACTTCCATAAAAGAATTATTTTGCATCTAAGTTTTCTATTAATGTTTTATCGAATATTTCTACTCATATCTCCAATCATGATTTTTCTTATAAGACATTATCTAGTTTCATGCTTTGAACATGTAAAAATTTCCAGTTAAGGTCATTCTTGTTGGAGGTTTGTTTGTAAAAACAAATTAAGCGCATTTTACTTGTCCCACATCATAGAAGTGGGATGAAGTGGGCCAATTAATAAGTGTGAGGTTTCCTTCATGTAACCAAAGGAATGGTTGGGTGGGGCTAGACCTCAACATATCCGCGTGTAGTTGCGCGAATAATTGCGCGATTTTGGCGCAATTATTTGGCGCACGCCCACAGTTTAATTAGCATGGCATCTTAAAGACCTTAAGAATGATATTGTCGAACTGACGAAGGCGATAGATGACCAGTGGCATCGCGGTGAAATGATGCTCGGCATTTTCATCTCCGCTATAGGGCTGATTATAAGTCACGTGCACCCTGAAGGCCTAGAGTGTAGGCATTTTTGGATGCTTGTAGCACTCATAATCCTGGTTGTAATGCCATTATGTGCAATGTTCTTGAAGAGGGTCTTCCAAGTCGTGAGGCTCAAAGGGAAACTTAGGGTCTGAAAGTAGCGGTTAGAGCAACTCCAGCAAATGTGGCCATCAGGGCAGTCGTTGTCGGCGCTACCGACATCATAGTTGGGTCCGTTGCTGCCATTGGAGCCGAGGCCATCGGTTTCACAGTCGTCATCAGGACAGCCGTCACCAACAGAGCCGTCGACGCCGGCGCTAGAACACGAGCCGAAAGAGGGATTAGTCAGGACCGGGGAGGCGGCACTAGCGTAGGAACACAAGCTGGAAGCGGGCATGGTCTAGACCCGGAAGGCTACTGTAATAGTATTTTATTTTCTGCTGTTCGTAAGGATGATATGTATAACATCCATTACTTTGGCCTATGGCCACTTAAAATTTGCGGACTAAGAAATATTCGAGCACAAATGACTGTGTTTCTGTGTTTTCGTTTCTGCTTGGCTATCTTTTAGGTGGTTTTTGTGTTTTTGTGTTTCTCCTTCTCTTTTAGGTGGTTTAAGAGAAGGATATGTTGGGTCATTTGCATGTGTTTTTGTTTCGATAATGATCTTGTCTTGAAATCTGAGGAAAACAGGAGAAAATTACATATTTGACAGTTTATCTCATTGCAGCATGTACCGGCACTTTTTCTCATTCCAAGATAAGGTTGCAGTCATCTTTTAATGGATTATCATTTTTCTCTTTGTCTAGATTATTTTTTTTCTCCAGCCTTGGTAGTTAGATTTTCTTCTTCGCACGTAGACAAATGATAGTGCTAATCAACGACTTCGATAAAAGATTTATTATGCATCTAAGTTTTCTATTAATACTTTATCGAATATTTCTGCTCATATCTCCGATCATGATTTTTCTTACAAGACATTATCTAGTTTCATGCTTTAAACATTTATAAATTCCATCTAAGGTCATTCATGTTGGAGGTTTGTTTGCAAAAATAAGTTAGGTGCATTTTCCTTGTCCCACATAGGAAAAGAGGGAGGAAGTGGGCCAATAAATAAGGTTGGAATTTCCTTTGTGTAATCAAAGGAATGATTGGGTGGGGCTAGACTGCACCATATCCGCGTTCGGATGCGCGATTTTGGCGCGATCATTTGGCACACGCCCATAGTTTAATTAGCATCGCATCTCAGGAAGTGTTCAAGAATGTGATTAAAGACCTCGAGAATAATATTGCCGAACTGAAGAAGGCGATAGATGACCAATGGCATCACGGGGAAATGATGCTCGGCATTTTCATCTCCGCTGTGGGGCTGATTATAAGTGACGTCCACCCTTAAGGCCTAGAGTGTAAGCATTTTTGGATGCTTGTAGCACTCACAATCCTGATTGCAATGCCATTCTGTGCAATGTTCTCGAAGAGGATCTTTCAAATCGCGAGGCTCAAAGAGAAACTTAGGGTACGAAAGCAGCGGTTGGAGTAACTCCAACAAATGCAACCATCGGGGCCATCGTCGTCGACGCCACCGACTTCACAGTTGGGTCCGTCGCCGCCGTTGGGGCCGAGGCCATCGGTTTCACGGTCGTCATCAGGATAGCCGTCACCAGCGGAGCCACCGGCACCGGCACTGGAACATGGGCCGGAAGACGGATTGGTTAGGTTTAAGGGAGGCGGCGCTAGCGCAGGAACACGGGCCAGAAGCAGGCATGGTCTGGACATAGAAGGCTACCGTAACAATATTTTATTTTCTACTGTTCGTAAGGGTGATAGGTATAACATCCATTGCTTTGGCTTGTCGCCACTTAAAGTTTGCGGACTTAGAAATATCCAGGCCCAAATGACCGTGTTTCTATGTTTTCGTTTCTGCTTGGCTATCTTTTAAGTTGTTTTTGTGTTTATGTGTTTCTCCTCTTTTAGTTGGTATAAGAGAAGGATATGTTGAGTGCTTTGCATGTGTGTTCGTTTCTATGATGATCTTGTCTTGGAATCTGAGGAAAACAGGAGAAAATTGCATATTTAGCAATTTGTCTCATTGCAGCATGTACCAGCACTTTTCCTCGTTCGAGGATAAGGTTGCAGTCATCTTTTAGTGGATTATCCTTTTTCTCTTCGTCTTGATTATTTATTTCTCTTGCCTTGGTAGTTAGATTTTCTTCTTCGCACGTAGACAAATGATGGTGCTGATCAACGACTCCGATAAAAGATTTATTATGCATCTAAGTTTTCTATTAATACTTTATCAAATATTTATGCTCATATCTTCGATCATGATTTTTCTTATAAGACATTACCTAGTATCATGCTTTGAACATTTATAAATTTCTAGCTAAGGTCATTCATGTTTGAGGTTTGTTTGTAAAACCAAACTAAGTACATTTTCCTTATCCCACGTAGGAAAAGTGAGAGGAAGTAAGCCAATTAATAAGTGTGGGGTTTCCTTCATATAACCAAAGGAATGATTGGGTGGGGCTAGACTCCAACATACCTGCATGTGGGTGCGTGAATAATGGCGCAATTTTGGCTCGATTATTTGGCATACGCCTGCGGTTTAATTAGCATAGCACCTGAGGAAGTATTCGAGAATGTAATTAGACATTGCTTGTCTAGAACTTTGTGGTAAAAATGGCATATATCCTCACTGGCATTAAGTGCAGAGGAACCTTTGCTAAGTGTAATTGGCGGTGGTAAGTTGCAATTCTAATATGCTATTGTGTAAAGGACCAAAATCTTCCGATAGTAAGTCTTTACCAACATACTATCAGAGAGTGAGCAATCAACATGTGTACTCGTTCAATTTAAGACAAGTTTTTTTTTTAATCGAAATTTTAAGATAAGTTGGGATCATGTATATTTTCCACGAATTAATTGATTTGGATTGGCCAAAATGCACTCAATTGTTTTTTAGAGTTGAAAAAGATAAAATAAAATAAAAAACACACATGAGAGGATACCAATTTAATTTTGACAAATTGGTAGCCTGGAAAGAGATTTTTTTTATTTATTATTAGGGTTAATACCCTGAAAAACCCAAACTGGTACACATGTGACAAATTTACCCCGAACTATTTTTTTGACCATCAAAAACCCTAAACTGGTAAACCTTTGACAAATTTACCCCAAACTGATACACTTATAACAAATTTACCCTCTGCTATTTTTATTAAATTTTAATTAAGTTAAATGACACGTGACAGTTGACCGGTAAACCAATTTGGGATTTTACACTCCGTTTGTCACAATTTACAATTTTTGTGATTTTTTTTGTAGTATTAATTTAATTTAGCGGAGGGTATAATTGTTACAAATTAACCAATTTGGGGTTTTTTATGGTCAAATAAATTAATTTGGGGTAAATTTGTCACATGTATACCAGTTTGGGGTTTTTCAGGGTATTAACCCTTATTATTATTATTATGCATCATTATGTTCATAATTATACTACAACATGTTTACCAAACCATAGGCTATCCAACCACATGATCATCCGTAAAATATAACCTTGGAGTGCCAAGATGGATAGCTGGTTGATTTAAGTATTAGTGCATTTATTCATAGCAAAGATTCTCATCTTTGTTGCTTTTCTCTTAAGAAGCTGCAAACATCTTTTGATGGGATATCAAATTCCACTTCTTTTGTAATCAAATGTGGTCGCTATTTGTCCTTGGATCAGTCTCAAGTTATCATCTCGCTAGTTATGGAGAGTTGTAACAATTCTGATCATTGTTTGACCTAAAAATGTTTCGGTGAATCCTGTCTCCTTTTCAAAAGCTGATATCTCGGTTCATAATATAGTATAATGCTCCATTGTTCGGATCAGGGACAGGATTTGGTGGGGGCAATTGCAAAGCTTTAAAATATGGCAAACTAACTTCTATATGAAAGTAATTTTCAACTCTTTTTTCATTTTAGTCTGTATAGTTCTCAACTTAGTTTGAAAATACTGTTGCAAGCGGCTTCTGCAATATTTGTTGCCAGACTTGTTTCTCTTGCAAATTGCCACAACATATTATCACATGGAAAATAATTTCCCTAAGAGCCTAGTTATGGAAAATGTCAAAATATTAGGAAAAAAAAGAAACTCCATTAAATCAAATATTTCAACAAGGATTCACTACAAAAATTACTAAACTCCATAACACCCAGCATTAAGTCCCTTTATTTCTCTCGACTCATTCAATCTCATTTTCTTATATAGCGAAATTGCCAAGTTGCTGCATTTGATTAAGATAATCTTCAACATAGGCAAATAATCTTCAACATAGCCCCGAGCTTCGCGGCGTTCAGCTCCACGTGCAAATCCGCGAGCCGCAGCACGTGCCTCACGTAGATGAAGGAAAAGAGGGCCGTGGCCAGCAAGACGAGAGCGACCGGCATCCAAGCATCAGCGCAACCAAAATCGGATGATGTTAGACTGCCCAGAAGGAACACAAGCGACACGAAATGCAGGGCCGACGTCCGGGCGAGGTTAAACCTAAGGCTATTGATGGAAGTCTCCACCTTGACTATCCTGTTCTCGCGCTCTTGTCCGCTCGTCGCCATGGAGAGAGTAAGGAGAAGAAGAAGAAGAACGATGAAGAAGAAGAGGAAGAAGAAGAAGAAGAAGAAGGTGAGGAGGACGACGGGCATGAGAGAGAAAATATTCTCGGGAAGCGTGCAGGAGAAAAGACAAAAAAGAAGAAGAAAAGCTTAGACCATTTCACCGTTTGTTATTGGTCCATTCATTTTTTGTTTACTTGAAAATTATCTATTCCTGCTTTTGGACGGCATTGGCTTGAAAGAATGTCCCAGCTAATAATCGGCCTTGAATAGTCCCTTAAGTAAATTTGGATGAAGAGGCAAACTCGAAGTATAGAAATTTGGGGGGTCATAATCGACAAAAATTAGGAAATTTTATGTAGCAGAGATTATGATAATAGATTTTATGTAATAAACCTAGAATTTCTTGCAATGACTTCTTGAAGAAAACGATTTGGTTACGAGATGACAATATAAAGAGAGAGTGGGCTTTAGAATAAAAAGAGAAATTTTAAGAAGAGGCACTTGAATTCATTTTTTCAAAAAATTATGTAAAGGTTGATAAATGAATATAAATCGACGATGCCTTTGGAAACAGACAATTAATTTGGAAATCCGTTAGATCATAGTGGACACAAACCGTCTTAAAATTTGATTTTTGAAGCAGAACTCTTTTATCTCTTCACGCCTGAACCATCAAGCTCAGCCTCCACCGCCGCGCAACACTTCAACCAGATGCTCGTCGACCAGTTACAGTTGCCGGCCTGAAGCCCTTCTCGACCAACCACCAGCCGCCTAGACGATTTCCAGTGACCTCAGCAGCATCTCGGAGACCCTTCACCGCTGCAGCAGTCCTCTGCCGATTTTGGGCTTGGGTTCTCATTCGCTGTCGTTCCTCCTGCCCGGTTGCTGGTCGCTACAACAGATCCCAACACCGGCGACGTCGGCAAGCTCCCGGTTCGAAGTTACTCTCTCTCGGGATTCCTTGCAGTTCATTAACGAACCAGCAAGCTACCTTGCTGTGTTACGCACTCGTTCTGATGAGCCCAGCCTTGTTGAAGCACCAGTAGTGACTCGCATGTGTTCCAGCATTCGCTCAATGCCACTTCGATGCATATATATATATAAAACAACAGGGAAAAATAAACAATGGCCCATGCACGAATGTCACAATGCACCTTAATTGGCTCGTTCTAATGTCTGCCAGGGTGGCAGCCCAACCGCGCCATGTTGCGGGAAAAATGAACTTTTTGTACGACGCAATTTAACCAAAAGATCAATTTTGGCATAATCTCTTTAAATAAACAATGTCATCGGTTAAATAATATAGTTTTTAGTTGTACAATAGAAATCATAGATACGGTAAGGTTTGGCAATCAGATTTTAAGTAGGTTGTTCCATAGAAGAAGGGGAGCAAAAGTAAATGTTGAGGCCGACTTGAAGAAGTTAGCTGGTAAGTTTGAGTCACATTTTGCCTTGAAATTGCGCGTCGCTATGAAATCATACCCAGCCTTAAAATTGTATACTTGACTTTGAATTACTTGGTATCGCAATAAAATTACACAATAAACACTAACCAAGACCATGTCTTATGAATGCATGGTACTAGTAACGTGCACGCCGATATGACATACATACCTATTACGGATTGCATGGTGCTATGAAATGCATGCTGATACCGAAATTGAATGTTATCACAATAGAATTGGATTTGTCCCCGTTAGTCATTAGTACACGTGGTGTTTCGCTTTGGCATTGGATTCATGCACGTGCTTTGATTTCGTGGGATTGGATTCGTTTCGTTAATTGCTTTGTTTTCTCACACGCTGGTTGCATACACGAGGCGTATTGTCTTTTTGCATGCTGGTCCGGATTCTTCCTGCTTTGCTTTTCTGTCGTCGCAATGTCTGATTGATATGGATTAGATTCATCCATTGGATTTACTTTGAGAGCGATGCATGTATTTGAAAAGACACTAATTATGCACGTCATGAGGGGCCGGCAAATTCGTCAGTCTTTCGAGACCCAAAAGAAAACTATACAATCTTTGGGTGATTAATTGACTTCCTCTAACACCTTGCATTGTGGGTTCTCAATCGACACTATAAATGATTGGTGGAGACTCTTCAAACGATTTTAAGATTTGAATCGAATTAGCACACCCCAATTTAGAGAAGGGGAGACACTAGGTCAAAGATCACGAAACGTATTTTTTCAAAATCGCATTTTTCTATTTCGATTTCGAAAGCAAGGCGGTCCAGGCTGGGGAGTCCTCTGGGATTGGTTAAGAAAGGACACCTGAGAGGATTCATGCCACCGTTGATGCTCAGCATCTGCTCCATGTACGAAAAGACCCGAATAAAGCGCCAAAAGATGAAAAATGCATGGGAGATCCTCTGCACTATAAAGTGAACTTCGTTTTATGGACACCAGCAGTTTGATGTTCCCACGTAGCTCCTCGGTACTCTCTTTTTAATCACTTCTTGCTCTTGATGGCAAAAGGTGCACAAACAAGATCAGGAACCAACAGTACCAAATTCTCAAAGATTCCACCATGATTGGTGGACGGCTTCAATGAGACAAGCCAGAAAAAGGACCTGGCTTTGATCTCTCCCTCTCTCTCTCTCTCTCTCTCCCTTCTGCTTCTTTCTTACTGTCACGAAAAGAAAAGAATGATGCTCACAATCACTTGCTTCTGTGAGAGATAGGCAGGCCAAATAAGCAATTACCCTCCTCCTTAGGCCAACATTTCTTGATCAGCTAAGATTTGTCAGATTCTTTTCTTTTTCTCTTCTCTCACTTTAACGCAAATGTTCCTTCTCCTCCTCTATCACCTCTTTCAGGGCCCATCATAGTGTCGATTATTCGAAAATTTATAGGGCTGGTTAACCGATGAGCCGCACCGTGCCTCGGCGGTTTTCTATATAATGGCAAGAGACATTGGGAGAATGAATGACATAAGGTTGTGGGAATTGTGAGTCTTTTGTAATATAATGGATTCAAGCCCCGCCTTGAGGACGATGGAGCAGATCGCTGACAACATGCCCGAGGCGCTCAGCCAGAGCCGGTACCACATGAAGAGGTGCTTCGCCAAGTACATGGAAAAGGGGAGGAGGATAATGAAACTCCACCACTTAATGGATGAATTGGAAAGCGCCATAGACGCCAAGACGGAGAGGGAGCGCATCCTGGGCAGCGATCTTGGGTACATCCTATGTTACACTCAGGTTCGTTCGTTCCCACCTAAGACCCTTTATTTCTCTCTCCTTCCTAATGTTCTCCGGTGATATGATTGTTAACTCTCATCCCAACTGAGGCATCGCAACCTGAACGTTTTTCCCAGGAAGCCCTTGTCGTCCCTCCACACATGGCTTTCGCCGTGAGACGGAGTCCTGGGAACTGGGAATATGTCAAAGTCAGTTCCGACTCTCTGTCCGTGGATGGCATGAGTGCCTCTGATTACTTGAAGTTCAAGGAAATGATATACGATGAAGAATGGTTCGTAGTCTGCTTGATTTTGGACTTCGTATTATATGCACTCACCTCATGCTGTGTGGAGCCATAGTACATGTTTTTTTCCATTTTCCTCCCCCTACTCTCTATGTTCTACTGGCTCGGGAGCAAAATATTTCTGTGTCTTGGCAGGGCAAAAGATGAGAATGCCCTGGAAGTGGACTTCGGAGCTCTTGACTTTGCCATTCCGCACCTGACCTTATCTTCATCTATTGGGAACGGCGTCGATTTCATCTCAAAGTACCTCTCCTCAAAGCTGAGCGGAACGCCAGACAGCGCACAACCCCTTGTGGATTTCCTGGCATCCCTCAATTATCAAGGAGAAGTACGCAAAACTCAATTCGCACTCCACAAAAATTTATATGCGCAGATGTAATTCCTAACCTGAAGGATGTTCTTCGTTTACAGAATCTCATGATAAATGAAACACTTGACACTGCACGCAAGCTTCAGATGGCCCTGATTGTAGCTGAAGCATCCCTTGCATCAGTCCCAAAAGACACCCCATTCCAAGACTTTGAGATGAGGTAGTTTCTCACTTTTCCTCGAACAAATCCAGGAGGTCGCTCACTACCATCTGATGCCACGCACATTTTCACTGTTTATAACAATAACTAATGATAGGTTCAAGGAGTGGGGCCTCGAGAAAGGATGGGGCGATACGGCGGAGAAAGTCAAGGACACGATCAGATGGCTCTCGGAAGTACTACAAGCACCGGATCCAACGAACATGGAGAAGTTCTTTAGTAGGCTTCCAATGATATTCAATGTTGTGATATTTTCCCCCCATGGTTATTTTGGCCAGTCAGATGTGCTTGGCTTGCCAGATACCGGTGGACAGGTAGATATCCTCGTCAATCCTCACATGTATCCATGTTCGCTGTCACATAGCCTGCTAAATATTTGGCAACAACAACAGGTGGTTTATATTTTAGATCAAGTGAGGGCCCTGGAAGAGGAGTTGCTCCTCAGGATTAAGGAACAGGGGATTGATGCAAAGCCACAGATACTCGTGGTCAGTTTCGGCACATGGTGCAACTGCCTTCCTCCAAATATATGCCAGTTCAAGGAGTTGGTTTTCACAGTGTCTCTTTAACGTAACAGGTCACACGACTTATCCCCGATGCTCGTGGAACAAAATGCAACCAGGCGTTGGAACCGATCATTGGGACAAAGCACTCCAACATTCTAAGGGTGCCATTTAGGACCGAGAAGGGGGTGCTTCGACAGTGGGTTTCTCGTTTTGACATATATCCATACCTTGAGAGATTTACCCAGGTAGGAATTCCAAATTCAAAACCAACCATCATCTCTGATCAACTTCTTTCTTGCATGACGGTTTCCTTTTGCTTCTGTCGTCCCTCACCAGGATGCAACCATTAAGATACTGGATCAATTGGAAGGAAAACCGGATCTCATAATTGGAAACTACAGTGATGGGAATTTAGTAGCGTCACTTATGGCTAGTAAACTCGGGACAACTCAGGTGCCTTATTGCTTCATCAATTTACCAGCATAGTGCTAATTCCGATTATTGACCATTCTAGAGTGCTTGAAAACCCAGGGAACAATTGCGCATGCGCTGGAGAAGACTAAGTACGAAGATTCCGATGTCAAGTGGAAGGAGCTAGACCCAAAGTATCACTTCTCGTGCCAATTCATTGCTGACACAATAGCAATGAACGCGACAGATTTCATCATAACAAGTACATTCCAGGAGATCGCTGGAAGGTCAGAGAAACATCCAAATAACGTAACCTGTTGTTGAGCTTTTAGCTGGGATAAACATATGACCTTTCACATCGTAGTCAATAGAATAATTAAAATGAAGTATATTCTTAATATGCATCATTGAAGAGTTCTCAAGATTAGGTGGTATTATTTGCAGCCACGATAGACCTGGGCAATATGAGAGTCACGCAGCATTCACACTCCCAGGGCTCTGCAGAGTTGTTTCAGGCATCAATGTTTTCGATCCTAAATTCAATATTGCTGCACCCGGTGCTGATCAATCTGTTTATTTTCCTTACTCGGAGAAACAGAAACGACTCACACAATTCAATCCTGCAATCGAGGAGCTACTGTACAGCCGTGTGGACAATGATGCGCACATGTAAGTATTGCTATTCCAGGCCATGTCGTGTGCTCCAAAAACAGTGTCCTAATTCATCTGATAGCTCTTTAATCACCATCGTATTTGACGATTGTGGCAACAGTGGTTATCTCGCAGACAAGAAGAAACCCATCATCTTCTCTATGGCAAGACTCGACACAGTGAAAAACATTACTGGTTTAGTAGAGTGGTATGGGAAGAATGCAAGGCTCAGGAATTTGGTTAACTTAGTCGTCGTTGGGGGCTTCTTTGATTCGTCCAAGTCCAAAGATAGAGAAGAAATGGCTGAAATAAGAAAGATGCATGATTTGATAGCGAAGTACCAACTCAAGGGTCAGATCCGATGGATAGCTGCGCAGACTGATCGGTACCGAAATGGAGAACTCTACCGATGGATCGCAGATACAAGGGGAGCTTTTGTGCAGCCTGCTCTCTATGAAGCATTCGGCCTGACCGTAATTGAGGCAATGAACTGTGGGTTGCCCACAATTGCCACTAATCAAGGCGGCCCGGCTGAGATCATTGTTGATGGAGTGTCTGGATTCCACATTGACCCCAATCATGGGGAAGAGTCCAGCAACAAAATTGCTGATTTCTTTGAGAAGTGTAAGGTGGACAACGAGTATTGGAACAAGATATCTGCAGGGGCCTTGAAACGCATTAATGAGTGGTCAGTGTAATCTTTGCAAAAATCTCGCACGCTTTCATGGAATTGACTTGACCAGAACTCATTTGCTTTGCAGCTACACCTGGAAAATCTATGCAAACAAGATGTTGAACATGGGATGCGTCTATACCTTTTGGAGGCAACTGAACAGAGAACAGAAGCAAGCAAAGCAGAGATATATCCAGATGTTCTATAGCCTTCAACTCAGGAACTCGGTAATTCCTCTGTTCAGTTCTCCCTTTTTATTCATGCATGCTGCAAAACGTCATGCCTTTCAGAAAATCAAGTGCCGGAATTCATGTTTTATGTAACAGATGAAGACTGTTCCCATCAAAACTGATGAACCTGAACAAGCAGCACCAAAGCCGCCACCAAAAGTACAGCCCACGATGAGGTAATTTCCTCGGATAGTTGCTGCATCTCTCAACACATTCAAGTCTCAAATAAATCATAGGATCAGATTCCTTCTACCACATGCCTTATCAGGATTTCCTGTGAAAAGCTGAGGCATTTGTTTTGTTGTTGTGTAGCACAAGGAGGACACAGTCGCGGATACATAAGTAAGGATTCAGTGGCCCTACAGCTACCATTTAAAATAAAATTCAGTCAGCGATGTGCAAGTGACATCACTTTGAAACAGAATTGCACTTTGCTTTTCAGAATGCTGGGAACCTAGAGGAGTAAAATAAATGAGGAAGACATTGATTCAAACTGCAGGCAATCCTCCGCAATTTAGAGCCTGACTGTGCATTGTCTAGCTGCTTAAAATATAATCCAATATGCACGGAGCAGCAAAATGTAATAATATGAAACTAAGAATGGAATAATACAATGCGCATTCTTTACTACCTCTGCTTCTCTCTTGTCTGTGTATGTCATCTCCTGCATCAGGTACCAGTTTCATGCCACCAGGAATGCTAATTTAGATTGTTTGCAATGGACGAAACATGCACTCATGATCAAGTTTGGGCAAAAGTTAATTTGAACTTAGAAAACAGAAAAAAGGGGAGGAGGGGAGAAAACAAGGGAAACCAAACGCACCATCAATGAACTCGATTCATGTATCTAAATGCTATGCATATTCACGTTGGCGACACCAGCAAACCCTTCTGCACAGAGTATTAAGCAGGCTCGTTCAAGGAGCGACTATGATAAGCACCACGCACCATACAGACAGCATAGGGAGAAGCTACTCATGCAGATGAGGCATCTCTTCTCACCCAAGGGTATTAACAATAATTGTTGACTTGATGGAACACTGGGCTCACCCTGCAATCAAAAAGAGTCACTTTCCCATTTTGACTCCCTTTCCCATTTTGAAAATTTCATAAATCTTTCTTTTTCTTTGATTATGTTCAAGCACTTCCAAATATATAAATGATGACAGAGCTCAAATGCTGTGTATCCCAGAACATGACTCGACCAGAAGATAAACCTTTTCATGGAATGTCCTGGGAAGACGTTGTTTTGTAATGGTCTTATATATTCCGAAATGTATGTAAAAAGCTTTTGCAGTCTAAGGTGGACTCAACTTGGACCATGGATATCGCTAACAAATTTGTCTCTGGTCCACATTGCATGCTGTATCGCGTCTATTATTATACAAAAGCCCGATTTCACTGGATCTCATTCACTTCAAGCTCTGCTATACATTCTCCCTCCCTCCCTCCCTCCCTCCCTCCCTTTCCAAACCTATTATAGTAACCCAATTGAAAATGAAATCAAAGTTGAGAAGACTGAAAAGTGGATGGCTAGAAAACCTATTTATTCCAGGAAACAGCTATGTATCAATATGAACATACAAAAACAACAACCTTGTGGTAATGAATGTTTCCCGCTTGAAAAGAATTTTCACTGGACATGTGCACTAAGAAATAGCCGCAACAACGTTGCTCATCCGATGCTCGGATTATTCTTTAGAAAATTTTCTTAATGGGAATAGATTTATCTAACAGTTTACAAGTAGTCATGATTAGACACTAACAATTCAGAAAGTAGCACGAGAGACGCTAAAGGGTGCTTGTAATGATCAGCTAATGATATTGGGGATTGTCGTCTAAAGATGGTGACCACGGATGCAGGAGGAGTTGGTGGTCAATAGTGGCTACCAATCAACCGTGGCAACAAATCTGAAGAACAGTTATTTTATGTTAACAACACAGGAAGCTTTTCCTGAATGCAGGAAATCAGTTTGCAAGGAGATGAGAGGCGAGCCGTAAGCAGAACCCAAATGTTAACCAGAGGAATTCTGTATCCTTGAGACTTCCTCCTAAAGAATCTCAAACATAATCTAGAAAGTGATTTACTGCCCTGGCCATTAGAGAACTGCCTCTTAACATTTATTCAAAGTCACAGTAGAGTAGACCACAGTGAAGAGACAACGAAAGAAAGGAGAACCATGTGAAGAATTTCTCCTATGCCGTGATGAGCATATTTATTTCATGACTTTCTGTACAGTTTCTTTACAGCAAATGAATTCTAGGATTTTCTAATTCTAAGAAATCAAGGACATAAATGACTAGAACGGGAAAAAACAAGACCCATAGTCATCGAGGATTTGCCCATGCAACTTTAAGAAACACACAAATGTGAAGAAAATGTTCAGGGTGCATTAAATTGTTCACAACCCAGGAGAAAGGTATCTCCAATTGTGGCTCGATGCCATGGATTCTTAAAAGCTTTAATTCAGCAGTATTTGACGAAAAATGAGGCTCAACGGCTTCACAGTTCTTTTCTGTCCCATCTTCAGCACTTCCACTCACATCTTGGTTGTCCTCTTGAGAAACACAAGGAGCATTCTTGTCGTCCTCAACTTCTGTTTTAGACACATCCTCATCGATGAATGATTTGTTGGTAAAAATCTCTGGTAAAAGAGCCTTCACTGCATCACCTAGTGTGAAGCATTTCCCTACATTCCATGAGCTAAATTAACAATCTTATTAAAAAACAAATCTCAAAGTGGTTGAGACAGCTTGTCATAATAGACATCTATCCTGACAAAATTAAGGAATGAAAAGACCAACATATTAAACGGGACTGCATCTGGACTCAACAAAAGGGCCATGCATCACAAAATGCAGCATACATAACATGAAGTCTCTCTCAGTGTGGGAAGGGCTCAGGGTCAGAACCCTTCTACTAGTATTTTTCCCTTAACCTCTTCCTACATGAAAAATAGTTCTCATCAATGTTTCTACCATCTACCCAGACTGATAACTGTCATGAGAAAAACTATAAGTCCAACAACTTAACCTGAAGTTTGAAACGTTATCCCATCCATTTTGACTGTCAGAATGAGTTTGAGCATCTCTCATTTGACAGTCTTTGCACCTGGGCAATAGAATCTAGACAAGCATCAAGTCCCTGGCTGCAGCTAAGGTGTCGAGGGTTATGTTTGGATCAAGCATTTAAGGAAACCCAAGCCTGCCCACAATGTCCCCACATGAACGAGTTAACCTGAGCTGATTAGCTGAAGTAAAAGGTTTGGAACAAGTTGGGTTTCCAGTTACCTGTTTGTTTTAGGCACTTTGGTTTTTATCATTTTCAAAAGTTTCAGAAGTTTTATTTTTCAATTGAAAATGAATGGCAAAAATTATTCAGTATAGAAGAAAAACTCAATAAAAAACACAGAATTAGATCAACAAGAATCTGAGTGGTGGACTTCATCTTCTTAATTTTTTGTTAAGGCTTAAGAGGAGGACAAAAACAAACAGCAATTTGATATTTTATTGTTCATCACAGCAATATGATTACTGATTCACCGGAAGTGCATAGATACTGATTATGCCTTGAAAATAAACAGTCTGGGGATAGAGAGAGAAGAAGTTGCTAATCTGCTTCTCATTTCATCATTGGGGAGAGAGATAAAGAAAAAAAAAGGGGGGGGGGTGTTTCATCAGAAACTGCCAGACAAGTGGTCGAACATCATGAATCTTCCTGGCAAAGTCCACGATTGCTTGCATTCTCATCAAGAAATCCATGCTCAAGCATCGATCTTTTTTAGCATAAGTTTGTTCCCTTTGCAGATTTAAGACAGAATTTATTGTTATTCATCTTCTATTTTGGCCCGGACATGTTCCCTAAATTTGTTTTGGTCGGGTAATCTGCTGAGTTTTCATGTTTTCTTTTTCCAATTTTTGGGTCATTCTGCCATTTCAATTTCCAACCAGATGCACGAATTAAGCCTTGCAAGTAGGCTGTTTTGTGTATAGCCCAAACACAAATTATGTTACCTCAACCAAACTGGAAAAAATCCAGTTCGATTTCTCGGGTATCTTGGATATTTTTTGTACACTCCTAACTGCAACTAGCAGGAGAATAAAAGGCAATAGCAATGGTAGTTCCTGTAAGCAATTGAATAATATTCATGATAGGGAAATGACTGTGACAAGGAATGCTCTTACCCTGGGGGAGAAATAAACTAACCACACAAACAACCAGATATAACACAAGGGTAATGCTTCCAATTAGGTAAAAATCAAGGCTGCCGTGGTTTACCTTCTTCTTTGTGAACCTCAACAGGACGATTTATGTAAGAGATCTTGTCCCAATTATCAATTTCGGGTGCATCCTCTAACTCATCAAAATCTTCAGTAGCACTGCAAACATACAGTCTGACTGGAATTCTGCCTGAACAGAGAAAATTGAATATCATTTAGAGACAAGCATAACAGAGAAAACAAAAAGCCATGCAGCAGTGACTCTTCTTTTAGAGGAAATGTTTACCAGCCTGAGTTCAAAGGCACATGCATGGATGTATAACTCAACAATTCTTCACAAATAGGCATATATGTTGAGTATTTCTAATACAGTGAGGATTCTGCAAACCTGTCTTAGCTTGTCCAGCCATATCTGTGTCAGCACTGCTTTCTTTGGATCTCAATGAAATTGAATTCTTTTTTACAATGTACTCATCCTCAAGTACACCAAATTTAAGCTTCAGAGATACCTGCTCGTAGGCTTCCAGATCACCTGAATAGATGCAATATTGATCACCAGATACCCAATTGTTCCCAAATTTCAAACCAGTAAGACAGAAAAAAAGTCCCATTTCGATAATCTGAAAAGATATTTCTTGCTTCCAGACTTGCTTATCTGATTATCATCATACTAAACCGCTCCTAATATTTCTCCATTTATGTGGAAGGACCATGAAGAGGCCTCAAGGAAATATAATTCACAGATGTCTTAATATAAGAAAGCAAAAGGGGGATGCTCATCATAATGTTGCTCCCAAACAACCTGCAGAGGTCAGGGAAAAATCAACCCTGCAAGCGATTGATAAAGCTGCATACATTTATTTGACAATTCAACCCGGGTCCCATAATGTGGAGGCCAGTGCAGCATTGTGCACACTTGACATATATAGGACATTGAAAGGTGAAATCATCATTGACATAGTCTAGGTAGCCCTTCAATGATCCTAATGGAAATTTAACCAATAGAAGAGCTAAACCAAAGTAAGGACACTTTTGTTGCAACGTCTTATAAAAAACAAGCTATGTATTTTCCCACCAAAACTTAAAATTATCCAAATAAAAAAAATACTAAATAATTATATGCAAATCTACATATTCACATTTGTATGTTTAGAAAGCCTTTAGCCATCTCGAGTTAAATGAAAGTCAAAGTGTGAGTGCCACAAGATTTGCAAAGAGCCAAAAGTTAAAAGCAAAAGTCACTCCAACCAAACCCTAAACTATTTCAAGGAAAATGAGTAAAAGGTTGGACATCAACCATACCCTAATTAAAAAGGCTAGTACCACAACTGACTTCAATTTAATCTTTTTGTTTAAAATGAGCATGTCTCAGAGTTTGTGTTCTTGTCCAGAAGCAAATACCAGAGTTCTTTTTTCTTGTCCAGGACCACCTATTAAGTTTATAGTTCTTTAAAGTCAAACAATACCAGTGCATTGTAATTCCTCTGTCAAAAGCACCAAAATACCATTCAAACTGGTAATGGAACAGATCCAACACTAGCACAGGGCTCTCTTAAGAGCAAGGCTGACTAATTGCAAAACAAATGAACAAAAGATGTATCAGTAAATCAAAATATCGTCATGGCACAATATATATAAACTTTTAAAAGGAATTTATAGACAAAATTGCAATTATGGAACTCCTCTATTAATGCATGTCAAAGCTACTCTTCAAGTGCTCTTCAGGATTTACATATTAAGTTTCAAATAACATGTTGCAGGAGATGTATCCAAAATGAAACAAAATCAAAAGAGACATTCTTTCATTTGAAAATACTTCGCATAATTTTTATTCAAGGCGATAGAAAACCTAATTGACGATAATGACATGGAAAATTCTCCGACCAATGGGGAAAATCTCACAAGATATTTTTCCATAGAACTTCTTAAAACTTTGATACAAACTGCATGGGGGAAAATCAATACAAAGTAATGAAAGCACTATCCATATACAGATTTCTAATCAATAAAAATCAAAGTCATATTAAAAGAAGCAATTTAAGGAAGAGACACTTCATTTGGGGAAGAAACTTACCACTATAAGCAAAAAAAAAAAAAAAGAAGGAAAACGCTACCATACAAAACCTTATATATACATGTTCTCTGATAAATACTCCAGAAGAAGAAATATACATGCTAACATAAAATTAGGACACTTCGGACCTTTGGATGGAGACAACAAAGACACTTGATAGAATTAAGGTACTGAAGAGTCAATTTTTCATTTGCCTTCCTAATGTGATCAACCTAAAGCCCATCCATAGGTTTGAAAAGGATTGCCCCTCGACTTTTTTTTTTTACCATGTAGGGCCACAAAGATCATCATTATACTCAAATTCATCTGACCTCCAGCTGCAGAGTTTATAAGATCAACAACAATTCATAATAGCTAAACTTTTTTTAGCAGAAAAGGCCTTTTGGCTCTTGAAATAGGAATCCGTACCATTCATTACACTTTGCCAAAGCTCCGATTGATCAGATTGGGACATATTCATGACATTTTTGCTATTTCCATTAATAATATAAGCTGCCTGCAAATATAATAGAATGTATCATTTGTTAAGGACAAAATACATACTGTTCTTCACAAGTATTTCATCTACAAATTTAAACAAAAAAAGAGCTTCCAGTAGTTCATTTCAATTATTCCCTCCCATGATCAAGTACTTCCAAACTAGCCAATGAATCTTGCACAACTTGCCACGATAAATTATCTCACATGTCTGTAGAAGGAACGGGCCCATCCACAAGGTAAAGTTGAAACATAAACTCAGCCACACATGAACTAAAAAAGGACACTCCAATCCCCAAGGTCACGCCAGATGAGAAAATTAATGTAAGATAATCTACAATTTAAGACAAGGGCTGAAAGCCGGGACAGCAGAAATACTTTTCAAGCGAGACAAAAGTTACCCCTCCGACTTTATATGGAGAAAAGCATCAATTTCTTCCCTCTAAATAACTAATAAGCACTGCCAATAACATAAAATGCAATTTTTCAAGCAATAATTTATCCGCAATGGAGTTCTCTTCTATTCCTTTACAATATCCTAAGAAAACAAGCAGCAAGTTAAAATTACAAACATAAACAGACCTAAACAAACAGATAAACATAGAGATCTTTTACAATTTACAAATACTTTAAAAAAATTTTAAGAATTTTGAAAACATCAGTATAACTCTCATGCAGTAACAACCAACAATTAATTAAAATTTAAAGTTGTACAGTCCCATGATTTCTCTCGCAAAGAGCACAAAAATATGTATGCCAACCTCCTTTAGAGAATTGATAAAACTCCATTTTACACTATCTTCACCTTCACAGGGGACCAACATATTGCTTGGATATCCTCTGAAATGTACCTGCAGACCATTGATGTTTCATGAGATGGATATAACAAGATCTATTCAAAATGCATTTATGAGTCCCTACCCAATTCACCAATAGGTCCCCTGCTTGCCCATGGTGCCATTAACCTAAAGTATCTTAATAGCAAGAAACACATGTGAAGAATGATGATTAATTGGTCATAAACTAGCTTTGACCAGCGATTAATGTTGAGGACCATGGTGAAAACAGTAGATATAAGAGGCACACATGTAATGCAGCATGAAAGAAGAAAAAGCACTGACATTGTACAGTGAAGAAGAACACAGAAAATAACGAGGTCAACCAACCAGTTTTTGTTTCTTGTGCCAAAAAAGATTTCTCACAAATTCGCTTTGTTTTTCTTCGACAAAAGCAAACCATCACATATAGTGGAAGGATGTAAAAAAATTAGAAAAATTAGTCAGCCAAATGCCAGAAACTAACACGCAACAAAGAAAAACTATCCACATAATGATAATGGAGATGGCATCACCCATAGAGGGCTCTGGCATGAAGAAGAAGAGAAGAAGAGATGGCGATGTCATCGCTGACCAGTAGAGAAGCATATATACCAAAGAAGGGGAAAAAAGAAAGAAAAAGATAATGGAGATGGATCAATTCCAGAAAATGATTTGTAGGCTTCACTATCACATTTTTCATAAGTCGAACTTGTAAATTGGGACTGAATTATTATCTCTATCATATCCCCTTTCAATGGATCACTCCCCACAAATGATGCCATGGTGCAACAATGACAACGATTACATGGCCTTCCAGTACTGCCAGCATATAACACTTCTTGCACTGGTGGTGGACGGAGCAAAGCTCTTGAAACCGTTCCATCAAAACTCAAATTGAATATCTCCATTTCTTTCCGCATGTATGAATCGAAATTCCGTTTCAAACATACGGCACGCAATTATCCTTACACGTCTCTTGACACTACGTAGCACGCAATACATTGTCCATTAAATCCTCGGCACAAACCACAAACCCTAACATCTCAATCACTATAAAAAAAAAAAAAAAAAAAAAAAAAAAAAAAAAACCTGTTTCTTTTTACTGAATGCAAGCAATGAGAAAAGAAGTCCATACCGTCAAATTCCAAGGTCTCTTTGGTTCGGGGCATAAAAGGTCGAAAAGGACTCCCGTCGGAATGAACCTGCGAAGCAATCCACACCAATTCGATCAGTTCCAACCAAACGATCCACAGACGCACGGACGATTCGATGCCTACCCAGTCGAACCACCGCGCCGCAACAGCATCATCGAATCAGCAAAACCGACAAACAATCCGGCGTCGGCCGAGAAAAAGAAAAGGCCGTTACCATTTCAAGGGCAGGCCGTTGTAGTCGAACCAAACAGTGTCCGCGCCGGGGGGGAGGGCGCCGCCGAAGTGGGGCTTGACTTGGGGGATCAGCAGCGGGAGGTACCCGATCCGAGGCGCCAGAATCTGCGACGCACGAACGTTCGGGGAAATTAGGGTTTCGAATTCGAAGCAGAAACAGTGAAAAAAAAGGGAGGGGATTGATGCGATGCTATACGAGGAGAGGAGGTGGCGGAGGGAGGGCGGTGACTTCGGACTCGTGGAGGTGGATCTGCAGCGGGATCGCCCCCTTCCACACATACTCCCGCGCCTCCATCGCCGGCCGCCGCCGCCGTTCGAGGCCGGCGGGCGAGGGAACCGCCGCCGCGAGCTCCGGTCCGATCCGCCGCCGCCGCCGCCGCGCGCCCCGAGCTCACCAGGATTTTACGGCTCGGCGGTGAGAACTGGTCCGTCAGCAGCGTCGCTTCCTCCTTAAATCGCCTTAGTCACTGAACTTTTCTTATTGCTATATTCAGTACCGCCTTTGAACTTTTTTCATTCAATTGAGCCCCTGCGCCATTCATTTTATTCATTTTTTGGTCCTTCCCGATCCCCCGTTGAATGTCAATGTGCGGGATGTAGATCGAATACCAACACGCGATGTTTGATGAATTATGTCATAATAATCTATTCAAACATAACGTGTTAAATGGATCACCCAATTCAAATATGAATGATTATTTATGTTTATATACCGTAAAATATTTTAAATATATCTAAATATGTCATGTTAACACACAAAAATTTCACGTTATTTACTTACACAAATCCGAACGTGTTTTAAACAAGTAAAAGAATCGGTTCACACTTGCAAGCATTCGGTTTACATTGCAATCTTTCACATGAACACATTAATAATTAACCCGTATGACATATGTCTTTTTTTTTTTTTGGGAAGGTAAGTAATATTAAGGGGGAGATCAAATGTATAACATATGTCTTGTCAAGCAATTATATAAAAAAAAATTACTAATCCCAAATTAGAGCCATCAAGATTTATCTTGAAAAATATTTGATAACCTTCATAATAACGAGCGAAGATTTGTTTGAGATTGTTTAACACAAAAATGAACAAACAAATAAAGTTCATAAAATGACAAGTCTTTAACGGTTGCGTTAGCAATTCTCATTCGATCTTAATTGGAAGGACAACTTGACTAAATGAAAAATTTTCATGGACAACATTAATTTAACAAATTCGGAGATGGTATTTGATAATGAACAAAAGTTCAAGAACCCTCCATGCTCTTACTCAAAAAGAATTCTTAAATATCGGTTTGTGTTTTTACATTTAAGAAATTGTCATTGTAGTATTATTTAAACATGCATTGCATTTAAATACAAAAAAAAAATTACATATCATTTCAATAGTGATGATTATGTAAAGAGTTGAAATTTTATTTTAATTTATTATGTTACTACCCATAGATTGCATCAATAATAAAGTACACCGAACGTCCCCTCACTTTTGCATTATGAAGGTACAGAAGTTGCAAGGCAGCTTTGACGGTGGCTACGGAACCCAAAGTTTTACGCAGAGGGTTCGAAGTCGTGAAGAGAGGGACTGGGCGAAATGTTCACGAACGATCGGAGGCAAGAGGAGCGAACGGGAAGATATGGAACCCCCAGGCAGCAGTACCTCCAGGTTCCGTTCCTCATCAAGATCCCACCTTTCTCCCTTTTTCTGCTGCCTTAGTCTTCTTCGGTTCATGGGTTTTTGGTATTCTGTCGTCCCGACTTCGATTTTCGGGGCTTTTTGGGTTTGATCCTAGCTATGTCGTGCGGAACTCACTGTTTTTTCGTTTCTTGAATTTGAATGGCGGGCGACCCACTTCTTCGGGCGAGCTCCTGTGTCTCTTTCTCATTCTCTGATGGAGTTTTAGAGTCGACCCTTTTGCGCTTAATGTCTTTTTTCTCGTTTTGTTTCAGGATTTGGTGAGCCAGTTCCAGAATGCTACAGCTGAAGGTAAATGGGATCTTTGTGCGTGCATTATCTGTTTTTGGTGAGACGGATTTGTTATCACTGAGTGATCGCGTTGTCCACCCGCCACTATGGATGAGGAAGGTCAGGCCAAGCTGTTGGTTTTGCACAGTAGATAAAACTAAATTCTGGGTTGTAGCTGTCATATGTTAATGCACGTTGATGATTTGTTGAGGGTGGTGATTAGGGAAATATGGCACAGGGTTGTCTGTTTCATGAGGAACCTTAAAGGGCCTGGTTCTCTGAATGGATTGCAGCTTAATTATTTGAATGTGTTTTCATGTGTCCTGCAGTTAAGTTAATCTTCTCTTTTTTTTTCCCCTTATATTAAAGGTTTATTAATCTGGTTTCCCTTCCCATAGTCATGAAATATCGTGACTGGTTTCGTGTAAATGTATTGTGGCGATGCAGTTTTTTGCATTTATTTATAAAGCAAACCTTTAATGTGAATGATTTAATCATGACTAGCTGTTTCCTTGTTTCCAGAAATGAAAGAAAAAGTCGCTGCCAATTTGGCTAATTTTGCTTATGATCCCTACAATTATACGTTCTTGCGCCAGGTCTAGAACCTCTGTATTCTGATTACTCAAAAGGATAATTTCTTCAGCTAGTATTATGATTTTCAACTAATTCGACCTTTACTCTGGAACAGCTCAATGTGTTGGAGCTTTTTCTTGATTGCATGACCGAACCAAATGAGAAACTTGTTGAATTTGGAATTGGAGGGATATGCAATTCAAGTGCAGGTGAATTCAGAAATTCCAAGTTGTAGATGATAGATCAATCACGCAGGTTAAGGTTGATCATTGACTTTCGTAAAGTGTTAATGGCTAATTTTTGGTCTACTTGACAAATTTTGTCTTTTTTTCTATTCAGAGCTGGCAAATGCTGCAATCATCACTCAGAGTGGTGGGATCCCCCTCGTTATTCAATGTCTGTCAAGCCCTGTTAGGAATACTGTGAGTGGAGAAACTTGAATCTTATGTGAATGCTTTGACTCTTTAGCAATAAAAGAGTAAAATTTCAGTTTCAAACTGAGCTTGAGATTGAGTCCTTAAGTACATGCATACTAAAGCACAATGTAGTGACAAGCTTTAGCATGTTCTGCAAACAGAGTAAAGTCGCATCTCTAATCAGTTATGCTGAAGTGAAAATGTGATGCTTTCAACTGTTTCATTTACATTTACCCCCGGACTGCACCTCACCCAAAAAAATGAAAAAAGAAACTGCTTCACTTGCATGGATGGAATGCATACATTAATTGGAGATATTGACGTATATAGTTGGTTCATTGGTATGAGTGTGCCTTTTGAGTTGGCCTAATGATTTACAGGTAATGTATGCCCTTGGATCTCTTTACTACTTGTGCAATGCATCCAACAAAGAAGAAATTTTGAAGCCAGAAGTAATTGATTTGATCAAGAAGTATGCCGCTGCTGGAGACGTTAACATCAACTTCAGCAATCTGGCTAAAGCTTTCCTGGAGAAGCATGTCTCAGGAAACAAATGAGATTGGTAATGGCTGCTGTCATGGTTGACATGTGAGATCGCATTTTGAACATGCCTTGCCTTTCTCGCATCCTTGCTGCCAGTAATTGCATAACTCCTGCCAAAGGTCATTACTTTCATTCACTTTGCTGCTTTGACAAAATCTTGGTACAAAATACTAGCTAGTAAAACCTTTATACGGTCAGGCGAGTTGTTGCCTTCAGGAGTAACAGGATCCAGATCCCCCAGTGCAAATGTAATTTGAAAAGGTTTGGCACTTCATTTGCCTTTCGGCATCTTGAAGATAAAACTTCTGTAAAGTGTTGTTGAACCGCTATATACCCATCTTCTAATGAATCCGGTGTTGATTATCTAGACGTCACTTGATTGGCTTCTCGTTGCCTTCTGGTAATATTTTGAACCTGTTTCCGTTGCATGTAAGATGAATTAATCGGACTGATTAGTAGATTGGACAGATAATTGATATGAGCTCAGGTCTGAAGTTTGTGCTGGCCTCTCACAGTGGAGCAGATTCAGAACTTTTACTGACGCATTCATGGGATTTTGAATAGATGCGACCATCATCTCCCTTGAGAAGTATATGTTAATCGTCATATACAAATTTGCAAGCTAAGCTGGCTAGGAATAGTATACCTTGTAGGTATTAAGAATTTTTTTACTCTGCATTCTCCCTCGTACTCTGAGGAAGTCGGTGATATTTTCCCTGTATCTCGGACAGAATTGCTGAATAAACCATTGTTACGATGAAACTTTCTGAAGGGGCAGCATGATGACATCTTTATAAATTAATCCTTCCATTTTAACAAGTGAACAAATTCGTAAAAATCACAATCCGTAGAGGGGATGCCCTCCATTTTTTCATGAAACATCGATGCACAATTATTGCCAAAACTTACAGATGAACTGAAGTGCGTCTAGGTATTTGCGATCCAATGATAGATCAAGTCGATGTACAACATCAATGCCATGCATGAAGAACAATAAACTTGGTATTGAGTGCTTGACTAAAAAACTTCTGAAAGGATAACAGTTACGGGATTGACCCCATGCTTGAATTATGAATTGAGAGAACAGATTGACAACGCAATCATCCACCTAGAGCGTTAGCCGAAATCGCCAGCCCTTGGGTTGCCAAAGCCATCATATGCATCCCTGCTTCATCGTTAGAGTGCAATTTAATCACAGAGTAACAAATCTCCAGACACCGTGCTCTACATCCTTTTCTTGCACTCCATTTTTTTTTCTTTTGGTTGGTGGAATGGGTCTTCTGATTTTGTCGGTGAACCAATCAAAGCTTACTTTCCTTTTTGTAATCGCAATGGGAGGGAGGAGGTTTGAACCCACCGCCTAGGCACAGTAAAATTGACTTAAGTTAGATGAAATTCTGTGACTTGCTACCTAAATACTTTCAGTTTGTAGGCAAGGCACTGATAGGAAAGTAGGACTATACGTAGCTAAACACACATGATCTCCTCAGACGTGGTTGCTCCTGGGGGCTCAAGAAATAACCAATGTTGTCCAATTTCTAACCAGGTCATATGTAATACTCAGTCACACACAAGTGCACGGGCAGAGAGAAAGAGAGAGAGAGAGAGAGGACGACGGAGAATGTTACCTTCATTGCATCTGTCTCAAAATGTTAAGCTGTCCATGCAACAAGATCTACAATGCAGAAGTTAAATAATGCCCTTTAACAGATTGTCCTGCGGCCACATACACATGGTTTATCATCTTAAATAGCAAGCGTCTTGCCCTTTCCATCCAGGAAAGCAACTCCAGCACCCCTGAATTCAGAAAATAATAAAGAAATTGAAGTATGAGGATGATTTTTATTTAATTTTACCCTAATGAATTTTGCCAGTAGAATATACATACCGAGGACAACTCTCACTTTAATGTAACTCAAGTTTCCCCCAAGTTTGGAAAAGAGTACTGCAGCCGCAGAACCTGGGAGCACTAGAAACGTAGTGTTAGATAGTGTTAGACAATGCAACAAGAAAAATGCACCCAAGCGATTTTTATGCTCTAAGTAAATGCTCATGATACAAATTATAAGCCACTTCGACAATAGTATGAAATTAATCCTCCCTCATTGCTTCCTCCTTCCCTCTCTCTCTACCCCACAACCCTCTTGCGATTCTGGCCTGCATCCAGGAATGCACACACTTGGTTATGCACGCAAGGGGCACTGCTGCTTAATGTATGCTTTCTACATGCAGGTGCTCATGGCCCATTTCTAGGAACTCCACCATTTAAGACCTCACCTCGTTAGATAGTACTACACCATTTGCTGTCAATTTATCTAGTTTAAAGAATTAAGGCATTTTTTGATCCTTATTCTGGACCTGTCTGTTATAGGACATATAGACTTACCTGCAAAGCAACACCAATAACACAAGCTCCAAAGTTCACTCAAACCCAATCCAAGAGCGGATCACATCAATGAGGGCTAAGTTATTGCATAATTCAAGTAGTTTTACCAGATTGAGTAGTTGGCTCTTCGAAAAGACCATATAGTGCAAATCTTGCATAAGTTAACAGCCTCGCTCGTTGAGAAGTGCGTAACTTGCGAATGATTGCCCTCAGTAGCCCACTGGAATAGGAAACCAAAATAACAAGACTAAGAAATGTAGAAATTTGACTCACATGGCAAAAAAAGTTTTATTTCATTTTCATACTCTGCACGTAGTACTATTAAGAAATCTGGAGGCAGGGCTTCCATAAATGATGACACATCCTCCATTCGTAAGGATTTGAGATCTTTCTTTA
Organism: Eucalyptus erythrocorys; assembly: GCA_014182555.1. Lineage (NCBI taxonomy): Eukaryota > Viridiplantae > Streptophyta > Magnoliopsida > Myrtales > Myrtaceae > Eucalyptus > Eucalyptus erythrocorys. Next base: position 22,940,536 of record CM024606.1, read on the forward strand.
ACTTCCTTTTCTCCTCAACTGACATAGCCTCCCCAAGAGCTGATTTACTGTCCATAGCATTGTGAAGTACAATTATTATTATACCTTTTGGGATGAAAAAGATAGGCTGTTTCATTGAGGAGGAGGTTAACACTGATAACCAAAAGTATTGCTACAGATATGACTATAAATGCAAGGAACTCTCAAAAGATATGATTATAAATACAAGGAACTCTCAAAAATTAACTTCAATGAAAAATACCAGAATTCTATATGATATTTTTTTGGATAAATGGCCATTCCAGATTTTAAATTCTTCGGGTAGACCGCATATCAACACACATAAAACCAAATTTTTAAAAAATTAGAATTTGAAGTCTGCAATACTCTCCCTTCAGAGTATTCAAGAACTACAAGGACATCCTTGAGAAGCGGTTTTACAGTTTGCAAAGCCTTCTGGCAGTTCACGAGTCTTGACAACTTACCCCTACCATTTAGGACTATTAGATTAGAGAACTGTCATATGTTTACTCTACAAGCAGTGTTAAAAAAACTCATATTCATTATTGTTTGACTCTATCTAACAAGTCATGGACACAAATAAGGATTTAACATACAAAGAATGCCATTGGGGAAATGCGGAACACTTGGAAAACCTCCTCCTCTCCTGTGCTCATTCTTTTTCTATGAGAATAACTTGGACAATTTCTAACAGTGAAATTTCCATCCTCGTTATATAATGAGTTATAATCTCACAGCTGTGTGGAATTATCTCCCAATGTGTAAATTGTATGTGATCTAATCCAAAATAAAGACTTATCAATGAGTGCTATGTCCCAAAAAAAGTTATCAAACTATTGCCACGATGAGAATCCAGATGTAGCTTGTCATCTCCTTATCTCACTGTTTGAGACCTACATGTACAAAAGATTGGGGAATTGGTACTCATGGTCCAGGCACGTGTCTGTGTTCATTGCATAGACAATGTGCCAGAAATTGGACCAAATAGCAAAAGAAATTTGTCATGGGTATTCTAAGGGCAATCAGTGAGTCAATATGCACAATATTTTATTCCATGAAAGTGAATGGAAAAAGATGGATAAACCTTAGATATACCAAGGAAAATAAACAATGAAATCAAGAACTTTGCATTTCGAAGTGTATTTATTGTATCTTAATTGATGTAGGCACCACTGAACAAAATCTATGGAATAATAAAAATAAAAATAGAGCCTGAGCATACACCTGATGAAAAACTTGCAAGTTGCCCAACTAAATAAATGGAAATTGTCTCCTGAAAGGTAGATGACAACTTGACAGGAGTCAAATGTTTGGCACAGCTTTACTTGGGATAGGCAAACAGCAAGAAAGGTTACTGTGAGGTAAATATTGCAACTCCAGCCATAAACAAAAGGTAGGTCGCTAACCATCGGCAACAGCTGGCTAGGTAGACTATTCAAAGGTTTTTGCCCCTCTATACCATTATTTCGTGACATATCACAGCCAGTCTTACATAATATTGTTGAAAAAGTTCTTCTGGGTGTTTGCTATCGATTACCTACTAAGTCCTGGGAAATTGTTGCTCAAAAAAAGCACAAGCTATTGGAAGCACTCTAATTTTTCTAATGATAAATTGAACCACTATATAACTCATAGTACAAAAGTAAATCTTTCACAAGAGTAGGATTAAAAAAATCACCTGTCAATGGTTCTTCCAGTTAAAATGAGAGGGAAATATCTATAATACTGGCCAACACCAAAACGTTCACTAAGCTGCTGTGCTCTAGTTGTATCCGAAAGAATCAGAGCTTTCCAGAGCTGACAATAGTCCATTCTAAATTGCTCATCCAGTTGTTTGTAAATCCCATGATCGAGAATAACTGTGCAGGATAAAATACTTAAGTGGCTTCATGTATTTAAATACTCGCTAGTGAAAACTTCAATGGGAAATGTATTAAAGAGATAAAAAATCTATATTAGCACTCACCTAAAGAAAATCCAGATTTGCCCTCTGGAGAAACTAATATATTACCAGGGTGAGGATCTCCATGCACGAACCCATGAACAAATATCATTTCAGCAAAGACTTCCACCAGTGTTCTTGCAACCTTAAAGGCATAACTAAGCAAGCTATCATAATCAAGAGAAAACCTTCGGATTCACATTAAAAAACAGAGGTTTTGTTGGGGGATTCACAGTTAATTTGATATAATACAATCTTTCTCTGTTGTAAGCATAACTTAGAAATTAATATACAAGTGCAAGACTAGCAGATTGCAATTCTTTTACATTAACAGTTTCGAGCTGATCTGATGTTGGGACCAGTTTCACAGATGTTGATATAAAAAGTATGACTTTATATGGTTGATGAAAAAGTTAAGTCACAATTGTTGTTATGGCATTAATTGAGAATCACTAATATTTCTCAGTTGCATCTCAGTCTCTACATTTCTAGAATGTTCTTTGTCACAGCAATTTTTTTTTTTTTTTAAATTCTTTTCATATTTAAAGTTCTAGTCCCTTTCTTTGTCTCTCTTTTGCATTAAATCCATTCTGCAGTTTTAAACTGCTAAAAGTAATAAAGGTCACACCTATATGTCATTGAATGATTGAACCCTCAGCACGATGCTTTCAGATCAGTTGAAATCTCAAACAAACTTGACATTATTACTGGGTGTCCTCAACTTTAAGCATTTGGAGACAAGTGCAAGAGCTATAACTAGTTGCTGATGAGGGAAGACAACAAACCTTTGTTGGATCTATTCCCATCTTCTCCATATATTCTAAATCATCAACCTACACGTTCAAGAACTTAATGTCAAAACACACACAAACACATAGCTGCAGCATTAAGACAATGTGACCCATGCTCCTAGGTGCTTGGACAAGGCAAGATTACACAGGTTGCTGTCCCTGACCAATCTAGGAGATTCAGTTTAGTAATGCAACAAGCTATTTGCTGCAAGGACATAGGACCAAAGCACCAGGACAGGAACTGCTGCCAGTTATCATACAATGAATATTCTGGTGGCACAATTAATCAGGTGCACGTCCATGTACCAGCATTGAAAAGGCTCAATGCTCAAATGACTGGCAAGAGATAAAATCATGACACATGTAAATAGTAATGAGAATTAGGATATAATGCACGGTCTTTTTCACAAAACACATCCATTTCCGTGTCAATTTTTTCAATTTTTTTTTTTTTAAAGTAACCCAATTATATTTCTTAAGCATTAACACAAGTCAGAGACGTTGACACATATGGTCCTGACAACCACAACATAGACCAACCAACATGTGTCTCAGAAATTTTATGGTAATTACAACACAAATAGGCAAGTACGAGATTTCATTTGCCCCAGAACACTTGTTCCAAGGCTTTTATTCAGGCCAGACACTAAAACTGAAGTAGTCCAGGTACAATAAAAAAAAAGATCATACCTTGCTTCCCCTGCAAAATTCCATTGTCAGAACCTGGCTCGTTGTCAACTCCTGCAAATTTATCATGAATGCAATAACATCCGAAAACTCAAATAAGTACATGAAATTCTTCAATAGTAACTGAAAATTAAGAATCCGAAAAATCTTACCCATACTACTAGAGGGACCTTGACCTTGTCATTGGAGATAAAGTTCTTGGCAGTTCTCTCAGCATTTTTTCCCTCCTGGATAAAATCTTTATAGACAATGTCAATGGCGGCTTGGATCAATTGAAACCACTTATTAGTATTATTATGTGTACAATTTATCATATCTTCACAAAATGGACCAGCCAAAATGCCTATCATGATATATAACATTTAGTTTGACTGATGCCTAATTTTGCTACATGAAATATAGAATTAGGCAAATTGATAAAAATATCATCAAAGAAAGCACTATAATAATACTTCCACGTGCAATTATCATACCCTAAACATATACCCCCCATAAAAGTTTTTCTCCAGTTCTGTTAGAATAAATCAGATACATACTATTCTAGTAAAGTCAAAACCTATGGCCAATTCTCATTTAGATTGAGTTCAATGTACTTATGCAGTAACAGCACACTGCCCATGAAATCACTAGGGTGTGGCTGGTGATCATGGAAGTACCCAACAAAAGGCATTAGGTGTAGTTCACTTTCTTTAGGGCTCTTGAATGTAAATAAAGGAATCCACAAACCAAGGTTCTAAACTTAAAACTCATTACATGAAAATGGGTGTCCAATGTCTATTGGCAAGTGTGGTGGATCAAAGATGCTCTTTAATGAAAAATGGAAAATGCTCCCTAGATGGTACACCTTAAGGTATTATTTTAATTTCAACACAGATACTACACTCTGATGCTTACCAAGTTCTAAGGAGATAGCTTCGACGAATTCTCCTACAAGCCACTCAAATCTGTACTCTGGAAAGAGCTGCAAAAGAAGAGAAAGGATCATTTTTCTCAACTGAGAAAATCAGTGAATAAACTGAAGAAACTAACAGCACAACCAAGCACTCTAAATAATCAGCTTATCTAGATGCTGTAATAGTGCCCTGAAACCAAATGGCATTAAAAGTGGTGGCTGCTTAGGATGATCATTCTGAGAAACTTAAGACAGTCAAACATGACAAGAGGATTCCTTAGCAGTCTAAATTTAAGTTGATCAAAACTGCACAAGCATATACAAGAAAAACCAAATAATATTATGATTGTTGTCATTGTAGTGATTATGAAGATGATGACAATGAAGCCCCCAGGTATTTCCACAGCACAAATGGCAGTGGACACAGCTTTTAGATTAAAAAGCAAAAGTATATTAACTGGTACATTAATGCAGAATCCAGAAACCGTGGGTTTTCCTCAGATTCCAGAATCTGACCCGTTATTTGGTTTTTATATCCATGTTCATGTGCATCAATTACAGTTGTCTCTGCTTATACCTATTCTGGGTTCACAGAACTGGGATAAAACAACTAAACAAGCAAACTTGTTGTGCTTTTTTCCTTTTCTACCATGGGTTCACTACTTTTCCCTTGATTAAAAATCCATGGAGATACTGCGGTATCAAATTGCTTCAGCATTACAACATGGTTGTGACAACTAAGCATCCTAGAGACATCATTTCAGAGCAATCATCCTCTTTCAGATATTGATTATTCTATGCCAAACCTCCTTGCTCCTCATAAAAGGAAATCTGCAATCATAAGCTTGAAAAGTGTAGTGAATGCCTAGGTTTCTACTGATCAATTTATATTGAAAGCTAAACTTAAGCTACCACATGTCCATAGGCATAACATGTTGATATCACTCTGGTTTAGAGCAGTACGCGCATTCCTCGAGAAGTTTCAGGGGAGGCATGGTCACAACTGTGCATGTGCAGCAATATGGACATTGATGGTTTTCATGAAAATTCTCATATTAGGGGAGAAAGCAAAGGTCAAGTTTAGATTTCTGAATCTGTGAAAGTAGGATAAGCATTGGCACTGGTACATTGGACTGATGTAATGTTAATTTATCTCAAAGGGCTATCAATCATGATAGCTTGCTGTTTAAACAGCTGAGACATAATAAACATAATAATCACATAGCAGAAGAGAAAAATGATAAGAGCATAAGATGAGTCACATGTTGCCTATTGCTCAGCATACAGTATCATATCATTGTTAGAATCACATGCAGATGTGCTGCCCCACATTTATATCAAAAAAGGAAATTGCACGATGTTAAGGAGACGCACATAAGAAACTAATGATTCTCCATAACCTACAGAAGCCAAAAAAAATGGACCTAGGTATCTCACAGGAACAGATAATAGATATTACAAAAACAATCCAACAAGCGGTATGAAAGTAGTTCTGACCCACGTGATGGATTTTGAGACGAAAGACATGATCATCATGTCTAGCTTCATCTGGCGGTCCAACCCTGGGTATTGTACCTATCATCCAAAATAACAACATGAAAGAATCAATTTGCTATGCCTGAGCCCATAAAAATTCTAGAAACCAACTATTGTGCACCATTATTATAAGAAATATCTACAGCGAGCACATGGGCAGATCGCAACAAGCTTTTTCTTCACTTATATTTTTTGGTTTTAATAACACTAAGCAAATCACAAAAATGCACACAAAACAATTCATTTTGCAAGTACTTAAAATTTTCCTTGTTTATTTCTTCTCCCTAATCAACATTCTCAAATACCAGCAAGAACTGATAGTTCACTGCTGCTTAGCAGGAAACTAGTCATAGTTTTCCAGTAAAAATTAAATTCTGATCCATAGCTTTGGGAGGAAACATAAATAGAAATGCCAGTTATGTAGGCCAGGTGTCAGAGGTAGGTTATACCATTTTAATTAAAGACGGCCTGTTTCAGAAATGCTTGGGCCATGTTGACCATTCACAAAGATGGATAACTCCTTTTTCTCCATGCCTCTACTAGTAAGGCTCTTCTTTTTCTTTTTCTTGCATTCACAATTAATAATTGTTTGTAGAGACTTTAAATAAGCTCATTTACAGCTGCCCAATTACAAAGTATTTTAGTTTCTAAATGACAATGAGAAAATTCTGAATGAGTTCAAAAGCTAATATCGTGTACAATTTTCAAGATATGAGGTGTTCAATATCCAGTAGAAGTCCTTTACCAAAAAAAAAATATCCAGTAGAAGTCAGTAAAAGTTTTTACCAAAAAAAAAAAAAAAAATCCAGTAAAAGTCAACTCCAAATGTTAAGTAAAATGAAACAGCAAAAGCAAAAGAACAAAAGAACAAAAGTCATCTCAAACACATAAGAAGCATTTTCTGAAACAACCGTACCCTTTCTACTACCAAAAGGGTACATTCATGTGAGAGAAAAACAGATAACAATCCTAACACGTTACATTCGGATTCTTTCCTAAGATAGCTCAATATCTGTCATATAAATACACAATTAATGAGAGTAAAGCAAAAATTCATGTCTTAGGCTTTCTCTTGGGTCCACAATCATACCACGTATATGCAACTTACAAGACAATTCCCACTAATTTTGACAAAAAACCATGCTGGCAAATGTGAACAATAACCATTGGTACCAAAATTGACTAATGTCCTAAAAAAATTACATACCTGGTGCGAACATGTCATGTTCACGAGTGCCACAGGATAGTAATAGGAAACTTTCAATTTCAAAACACTAATCATACGCATTTCAGGAAAAGTGAGCACTTCTGAATTGGAAGTTCTTTATTTAGTTACTTAACTAATGCCTTAAGGCCCTCATTAACAAAATCAATAAAAAATCGTATCTATGTCATGTGGATTTATATCTCGCTACTAACAATGGTACTCCATCATCCTAGAACGATACTGGATGCAATGACTCGATATGCAACTCCAGGGGCCACAAACTACCATGATAGCCGACCAAGGGCGACTTAGGGGGCCAGTGTAGGGTGCTGTCCCCTACAGCTAGGCGCTTGTGTATTTTTTGGTGAACATATGGACTTTCTGCACCGGGTTGCCCCTTTGTATTCCCTACTACCTATAATTTCAGGTGAAATTTCTTTATCTCGCTGATCTTCAGATAGGACTTATAAAAATTCTAATCTTGCCACCAATAACTTGAACCTCTGTGTCCATTCATTGGTCTGTGACTGTTCAAAGCACCAACTTGCTACGCAAAGATGCAACAGAGTTGCATAGATCACATGGCCTTCATTTACAACAACCTACTAGGAAGCATGTGAATTTTATCCCACGAAGATGCGCTTGAGGTGTGGATCATGCAATGGGTTTTCACTTGCATATTATTCCACAATTAGTTGCAAAGACTTTGATCTCAAAATAAATTTTAACCATAATGTATGCATGTGTCTTTCGAGGTGAACAAATGTGCGCAAGGCAGGGAAGGGGAGAAGGAGAGGCTAAGGACAAGCAAGTAAGAACCTAAATCATAATCTATGAAAATAAGTTGTCAACAAAGAAATTCAGCAACAAGAATGGCAACAAACGACGACAAGAAATTCAGTAACAAGGACCGTAGTGACCAACCTTAACTGCTACTTCATGACTGTCTTTTAGCACTGCACGATGAACCTGAGCTATAGATGCAGCAGCTATTGGCACTTCATCAAATGAACAGAACCTGAAATAGCAAGGCAATGTGTTCATTACATTTCAGAAAATATATCTCACTGTGAAAACACTAAAACTTTACAGGAAAATTCAAGTTGTTATTCACCAATGAAATGATTTCAGTTATCAGATCAGAACAAGAATAGAAAAAATAGAAAATAGTCTTAATTTTTATTTTATTTTATTGGGCCAACACATTCTAAGGTTTGTAATCCAACAATAGCATTTCCTATTTAATCATCATGATACATAGATCTGGCACCCTGTACCTTTGAAGTCTAAAGCTAGAGCAGTCACCCATCAGCCAAATCTTCCAGTAGAAGAATCTAGGGTATGGCCAGCTTAGAAAATAGTCTTATTGACCAACGAAATGACTTCAGTTATCAGATCAGAACAAGAATAGAAACAATAGAAAATAGTCTGAATTTTTTTTTTTTAATTTTTTTATTGGGCCAACACATTCTAAGGTTTGTAATCCAACAATAGCATTTCCTAGTCAATCATCATGATACACAATTCTGGCACCCTGTACCTTTGAAGTCTAAAGCTAGAGCAGTCACCCATCAGCCAAATCTTCCAGTAGGAGAATCTAGGGTATGACCAGCTTACTTATATGCTGTTGAATACGTAGATCAGTAGAAACGAGACACTTTACAAATGTTGCAACCAGCACTAACTTCATTTTTAAACTGCTCAGACCATATCATGGGGAAGGTTAAAATCCAATCTACCAAGTAACCTTAACCAACCCAAAATGTGAAGAAAGTTTCATAATCCACTAAAGTGCAGTCAAAGGGACACAACTTGCAAAAATTTGGAAGTTTGATATATGCTCAAGAATTTGTTATGGTCCAGTAACAGCTGTTCAAGTAATCCATTTCTGAAGTGTAATAAATACAGACCTTCGCAAATATGTATTTACAGAGAGCACACATTCATTATCTGCATTAACTAGTTAATGATTATATGAATGACAGAACCCACAGATTGAAGGACCTAAACTTCAAAATTCTTGCAGCCAATTACATACCACCTCATTGGCCCCATGCATATACCCAAAAAGGAAAGGATATCTTTAACGAAGCAGAAAGAAGCCTACTAGTAAATTTAACCATCCAATCATATAGGACCACCTTTTCCTCAGTTAAAAAGTCTGTAGTGAAAAGAAAGAGGGGAAGGGATCTTATTAAATGTCCGTGCAATGAAAGTCTAGGAAAGACACCTTATAAACTTTCAACTCACCAAGCATAAGAATTCCATCTTAAAAGGTTATTAATGTTGAAAGGATCAAACTAAACAATATGTTTCAAAGCAAAATTATGTTAAAGATATGAAAAGAAATAACCAATAAGTGTTGATGGACAACTTACATGCATGATAAATCTTGTCCAAGGTTGTTGATCAGTACATCTCTTATTGCCTTGAAAGTACAAGGGACTGCCTAAGGTTTCATTCGTTCACGTGTAAAAAAGAAAATCAATTACCAAAGCCGCAAATAATAAATCAAAGCGAAGAGGAAAAAGGATAATTTGATTAAAGATGAACAAAACCTTATCCTGTAATGAGGAAAGCTTCGATACATATTCCTCAGGAACCTGCCTGATGGCTGCAACAAATTGACCAGCTTTGACATAGAAGCCTTTGTTGGCTTCGCATAACTCCAAAATTCTCTTAGCTGATCGTGAATGTACCTGAAAGCAAACCGTGAGCAAACTTCAGTGCACAAACACCCTCTCGCAAAATGCACAGGACAAATAATTTTTCCACACAAAACAAATCTGTATCATATACCGATTTGTTGCCATGCAAACAAAGTAGTGCGACGGGCAATTCCAATTTGCGACTTTAGAAAACCAATGCAGTTCATTAAAATGGACTGCTGCCATACATGTATACGAAGTACTTAGTGACAAAGCTCAGCTATTATATGCCTGTTGCTCAGGATCTTATGTCCTGAGCAGGGAAAGGTAAAAGTTAGCTAAGTGTGCGCACTTTGCCATCGTCCGTCAACTCATTAACTTCTTATGCCTCTCTTTCCCTCTTCATATTAACTAAATCCTACTCGACACATAAACATTCAGCGCTTTCGCTCGTCAGCAGCTAAACGCACCCATTCCGACCTCAAGAAATATTCTAATCACCTTCAGAACTCTGCTGCGGCAAGCGACGGAGAACTAACCTCAGATAGTTTGCGAAGATACTCCTCGGAGTCCCGTGAAAGGCCGCGCAAAGAGACCTCGTAGTCCACGACGGTGATCGCGACCTGCGAAGCGGAATCCGTCAATGGCGGCGGCGGAGGCCGCGGCGCGAGCGGCCAAAACGAGGAGCGGAATAAGGAAGGAGAGACGAGGAGGAGGAGGGAGAGGAATCGAGGACCGTGGAGACAGCGCGAGAGGAACGCAAGACGCCGTCGATCAACGCCCCGACCTTGCCGGCGAGATCCGCCGCCGCCGTCGCCGTCGGAGGAGGAGAAGAGGCGAGGGAAGAATGGCGAGAGAGCGAGAGAAGGTCGGAGGCCGAAGCGGCTTGGAAGGTGAGGCCGGCGGCGGTGAGCAGCACGAGCGAGGCCTTGGCCTTGGCGGGAATCTTCATCATCGCCGCAGCTCGAAGAAGGTCCGCCTCCGACGGCGGAACCGCTCCCTCGCCGCCCGTCGAGAGAAAACCGACAGAGGATGGGAACGAACCGGAAGATCTCTCTCTCTCCCTTTCGATTCCGACCACCTTTGTAGCTTTGAACTTTTTTCGTGCGATGCGCCGCGTAAGCTTTCCGGTACGAGAAGAAAAAGATTAGAACGTTGCGATGCGGCCGCTGAGAAATTTCGGTAGAACCCCGATGCGAAGTCTCGACTCTCGACCGGAGGACTACAAATAGGATAGCCACCTTCATTGGAGTGCACGGCAGAAAACTAAGAAAGAGCCGTCTTCATTTAAATAACATAATATTCTTATCTAATATGTTTTTTTTTTTTTTTTTTACCAACGGAATCCCGCACGACCGGATGTCGATAGTAAATCACTGGGGGCGACACGTCTTGGCCCACCACACACGCGCCATCGATAAGTCACCTGCGACCTTGGCCCAGGTTTCGAATCCCTCCCCTTCGTGAGGGGGAGGAGCCTGGCTAACGAACCGCGCCACCTGCAGTGGTGGTTTTATCTAATATGTTAAAAATAACTTAAAATATATATTCTTTATCAAGCGTTATTAATCATCTTGCCCAATCTACCCGGATTAACACCTTTTTCCCTCTCTGACTCTCTCCATAAGCGGTCAAAATGGGTTCACCGGATGACGTGGCGCGCTGTGAGCGGGCGGTGGAGATGGGGATATATCTTTTGTCCCATTTTTCCTGAGGGCGTATGCGGTGAAAAGGGACTCACTTAAGTCTAAAAAATATCTCGGACCGAGCCCGACTCAGGCGCTCCCGGAGATCTTCGTCGCGACCGGGGATTCAGGTGCCATTACGATTCCATTGGAATCCTTCCTTTTTTTTATTTTTACTTCTTTTTTTTTTTTTTGGGGGGGGCTAGATTTTCTTTTTCTTAATCCGCTGAGATCTCCATTAAAATTGGTGTTACGATTGGTAGTTAAAGCCGGCCCTGAGATAGCACAGGAAAAGCGAGATGAAGTTTGAGCCGTATTGATTCATTACGTCTACATCTATGGTAATATTCGATTTGAATTCACCTCAACCATTGCGTGAATTTGAATGTAATATGCAGACTAATTTCCAAGATTTATTCAATTATCATATCCCTCGCCCACCGCAAATTTGGTAGGCAATTGGTAAGATTGGATAAGTCATGGACATAATTAATGAGTTGCATATAAAAATTTGTCTAATTTTGGAAGCCACATCAAATGTGATTGGCTTGTCTAAAATAGGTAAAAGCGCACGCACCATCAAAAGATCCTAAAAGAGGACAAGCACCGACGGTCTCGAGTCAGGATATGGTTCCATGTCGTGTGGGGTAGCATGCACGCATGCGACTAGAAAAAACCATCTATTTTAAATTTTCGAGGCGAGTTTGTTGTCAAGAAAAAATCCGACATGACGTTTATATTGGAGCCGTGAAAAATAGTGAGGGCTATTTCCCCCGAGTTAGAGCTTACCATGGAAACGTGAATCAAAAGTGATAAAGAAGAGAAGGAGCGGGTGTGTGTGGCTAATCCTCTCAGAATTCAGGACAGTTGGATGGGAAATTATTAGATTTACGGCTCAGAATTCGAAAGTCATATATACTTATGGTTGCGTGACAACCGCTCTAGATCATAGCTATCTACACGGTTCAAAAGTTTTAACTTAAACTGTTGTCTCTATAGGGTATAGGGGTTCCTTTTTTTTTTTTTTTTTTTTTGTCGAAATAGAGGTGATATTCATTATTGGCCCTTAACAGGGGCGCCATAAGACGGTACATCTAGGCATAATAAGGAAAGTAAAGGCATAGGAGGTGAGTTAACCCAATTACAAGGAAGGGAATTCACTCGATGTGTGCGGGCTACCCAGTCGGCTACCTTGTTAGTCTGCCGAGATTCATACTGAAGGGAGACATTATGTAGCCGGCCCAACAAGATTTGGCAGTCCATGATAAGAGAGTGGGCCGGCCAGGGAACATCTTCAAGGCCCAGAACGCTATCCACAAGGGATAAGCAGTCCAAAGATACGCTTAAGGGCAGTTTGCAGTCATGCGGAGCTGAAGCCGCTTCAGTTCGTGCGGGTGAGTTGCTTCGTAGGTCTTCTATCCATGTCAACGCACGCCGAAGGGCTAGGGTTTCTGCAATTAGGGGTGAAGGAGCAGCAATCTGTTCTGCAAAACCGGCGATGAGGTGGCCATCGGCATCTCGGCAAACCCAGCCACCGAACCTGCTTCACTTGAGCTGATCCAAGCTGCATCAATGTTAAGCTTCAACGAAGGTGGGTCTGGCGGAAGCCATTGATGACGGCCGATTTCATTTGCCGCAGGTCTCTTTGACGTCTTCTTCCTCTAAATACCCCATTTCAGGTATAGATCTGCAAGAATCTTGGCATTTCCAGTGGTTCGAACAGGGTCTGGTTTGATGCCCCTGAATACGGCAGCGTTGCGGGTTAGCCAGATCGTCCACAGTGTGGTTGCGAACAGGTCTTTTGATTCTTCATTAGATCTGGAGGTGAGATTCTCAAATATCCACTTGTCAATTATGGTTATGTGCTCAAGGGAGGTATCGGCGTGGTGAAGAGGATCTAACCAGATGTGCTTTGTCCATGCGTAGAGAATGAAGAGATGCTCCATGGTTTCTGGAGCTTGGCCACGTATCTGGCAAAGCTGATCAGGTAACATCTTCCTGCGAAAGAGGTTTTCTTTGGTTGGGAGTGAGTTGTTGCATATTTGCCATATCAGAATTCGGATTTTCGGGGCTGTAGGAAGTTTCCATATGATAGTCCATAGTGATTTGGGTGTTTGGTATGAGGTAGAGGGTAGTTGATGGCTGGGGTGCATGGACAAACTCTGTATACAGTTATATCCGCTCTTGATAGTGTAGCTGCCATTCTTGTTATAAGTCCATATAGGTTTGTCTTGGCGAGGGTGGAGGCAGAGTGGTTGAGCCAAGATCTCAGTTGCAACTTTTTCCTGAAACAGGGCTGTAATTTTGTTTACGTTCCACGACTTGCATTCACTGTTTATAAGATCAGCCACGAAGCGTGGCTCGTCCATACAGGCTGGACCAAACAATCTTCCAATAGGTAGCCATAGGTCTTCACGGATTTTAATTGTTTTTCCATCCCCTATTTCCCATCTGGTTGCTGGTTCAATTACTGTTCGCCCCAGTAAGAGACTTTTCCATCCCTATGATGGTCTATTTCCATTTTTGGCTGCCCAAAATTCACATTTAGGAAAATAAATGCTTTTTAGCACTTTGCACCAGAGAGCAGATGTGTGATTTATAAGCCTCCAAACCTGTTTTCCCAACATGGCTGAATTGAAGTTATGTAAATCTTTGAAACCCAGACCTCCATTACCCTTTCTAAGCTTCATGTCTTCCCATCTTTTTCCAATAAATCCCTCTTTTTTCAGCATTCTATTTCCACCAAAAGGCAGCTGTTTTTTTTCTCGATGGAGCGACATATAGAGGTAGGAATTTTGAAAATGGACATCACATATTGAGGAATAGCTTGGATAACTGTTTTGATGAGGATTTTCTTTCCAGCTTTTGAAATTAACTTCTCTTTCCACCCTTCTAACTTTCTGTCAACTCTTGTTAACAGCCAAGCAAATATTTGCTTTTTTGTTATCCCCCAATCAGCTGGAATACCGAGATACTTCCCTAGATGATCTGTAGTAGCTACTCTCAACTCTGAGGCTAGGTTCAGTTTAAGTTGTGGGGGGCAGCTCTTACCAGTAAAAAGAGCAGATTTGTTTAGGTTGATCGCTTGGCCCGTAGCGTAGCAATACTGGTTCAGCACATTTGACATATTTTGAGCTTCTCGAATTGATCCATCTAGGAAAATTATAGCATCGTCAGCAAAAAGGAGATGGGTGAGAGTTGGGCAGGATGGATTTAAGCGAATTCCCTTGATAGAACCTTCCTGCACAGCTTATTCAATAGGGAGGACAGTAGGTTTGTCATGATGATAAAGAGGTAGGGGGAGAGGGGATCCCCCTGTCTGATACCTCTCTTGGGACGGAATTCAGCTGATGGCTCGCCGTTAATTAATATGGAAAAGGATACTGAGGAGATGCAGGATTTAATCCATTTAACCCATGTTGCATGAAATCCCAGCTTCAACAGATAAGCACAGAGAAAGTCCCATTCCACTCGATCAAATGCTTTTTGCATGTCTAGTTTGAGAACCGCTTGATGTTTACGTGTCCTTTTCTGCACCCTTAATTGATGGATGACCTCTTGAACTATGAATATGTTATCTTGGATCAATCTATTGCTCATAAAGGCGGTTTATTCTTCAACAATGAATGAAAACAGCCATGGTTTTAATCGGTTGGCCAGCACTTTGGCGATAATTTTGTAGGTGAAATTGCATAGGCTAATGGGACGAAATTGGGATATGTGTTCAGGGTTAGATACTTTAGGGACAAGGGTAATGTGGGTTCTGTTTATGGCTGGGTCCAAAATATCTTTGCTGAAGAAAGAGTGAATCATGTTGAAAATATCATCTTTGATAGTGGACCATTGGCTCTGGTAGAACAAGCCTGTTAAACCATCCGGGCCCGGTGCCTTGGTAGCACCAAGTTGAAAGACCGCAGCTTTAACTTCTTCTTGAGTGACTGGTTTAATTAACTCTGCATTTGTTTCCTCGGTTATCACTGACTGACACTGATCCAATATAGGTCGGTAATTCCGGTCGCCTACCGAAGTGAAGAGATCTTGATAGAAGTTGGTAATATGGGATGAGATGACGGCAGGGTCCCTGCACTAGGTATGATCATCTATTCGCAGCATGGAAATTCTATTTCGATGTCGTCGTTGAATGGTTGATGCTTGAAAATACTTTGTGTTTTGATCACCCCATTGTAGCCACGCAATTCTTGATTTCATGCACCAGTAAATCTCTTCCTGTCTCCATAGTTCTTCAATTTGACGAGTAATACAGTTGAATTCCTCCCTGCTATGTTCACCAGGGTTGCTGTTGGTTAATTCCATAAGGCGAGATTTGAGGAGATTGATCTGTTTTTGAGCATTGTGAAATTTGTTTCTGCTCCACTTGTTGAGGTCTGCTTTCAACTGCTGTATTTTTTGAAGGAAGGTAGATGTTTTGGGATGTTGTTGATTCCAAGCCCGCTGTAAGACTTGGGCAAACTCTGGATCTTCAAGCCAAAAGGGTTGAAATCTGAACTGGCGCGGAGCTTTCCTGTCTGAGGGAGAGAGAGATAGGATAAGTGGGCTATGATCCGAGCCAATGGCTGGTAAAGCAAAAGCCTGGGCATTTGGATATTTCACCCTCCAGTTCATAGTGCATAAAATCCTGTATAGCTTCTTTTTAACCATTGCTGTCCCTTCTCTTTTGTTGGACCAGGTGAAGGCGGGGTTCTTCAAATAGCCAATTGTCATCCCGAATAATATTAAAAAAAAAAAAATACTGAAAAAACAAAGAGTGTTGGGGGAGAATCAACGTTACGTGGGAATATAAAAAAAAAAAAAAAAAAAAAAAAAAAAAAAAAAGAAATGCAACATCTAGCTGGTGGGGTGGCGTGGAGTGGGGTGCCTGTCTTGAAGTTTTGATGCCACTCCTCGCAACGCCGCTGCAGAGCCTTTTTAGATGGTAGATGATTTGGCTTGCCTTTCGTAGAAACATAAAAATTATCCAAAAAATCTTAAATATATTATACAACGGTTTAGTCTTAACCATTTTGATAAACATTTTAGTTCTAAATATTTCAATCATATCAATTTAATTCTAAATCTTTTAATAAATTATCAGTTTAGTCTTAAATATTTTAATAATTTGTTAATTCAATATTTCTAGCTAGAAATTGCTAATGTAAACATTTTACGTAGCATGACAAGTGCAAATGAGTTTGTAATTTTTTAATTTTATGAGTTTTATCTCTCTTTTTGACCTTTTATTTTCTTCTTTCTTTTTCCCGTTTTCCCTCCGCTAGCCATTGTCGGGCCTGGCTCTGCCAGCCTCCACTGAGGGCCACCCGAGACCACCCTCGTTCAATTAGATGAGAGCAACGAGGGCGAGATTCGATCTGGTTAGCAATTCAGCTCCCCGCAAGCCAGCACTCGCGACTTCTTTCGTGCGAGGACATAGCTTGATCGAATCTAGCTAGTGCCGGGATATTCTTGATATCTGGCCGAGTGGGGAGTCAAAAGAAGGAAACCATGCAATTAACTTGTGGAAGGAATAGTTACATCCTACATTTTTTTACCATAATGCCCTTGAGGATAATAATAGTATGTCAACTCTTTGATCTATTGAAGGATTATTATAGTCATCGGGGGCGGACACTAAATTAGCAAGTTATCTTATGTGTAGTATGGACAGACAAGATTTGGATGGGTTCTCATAATTTCTTTAAATTTCAGGTTTTTCTATAAAAGGTGAGGAAGTTTGAGGGTCTTAGGATACTTCAATTTATGCTGATGTTAAGCTAGAATTTTTCACTTTGTTTAATTAATATTATCAATTGCTGTAGACCGAGAGGGATAAAGGAGGGAAGGATATGGCCTGCAACTCGATTGCACATATGTTGTAACAGACATGTAACTACGTTAGAACATGCACTACACGCGTGTGCAAATTAGAGTAGGACTGTAAGAAGAAAAAATAATAGATCGAGAGTTTTCTGAAAGAAAAAAAAAATTAAAAAATGGTAAGGTAGGTATCTTACAGAAGAGGAAAGGGTTGGAGAATGAGATAATTACATTTTCAGTGGAGTAAGAGAGTCCTTTAAGTAGTGGGTTTGGTTAGGATGACGACAGTCGATATCTACTTATTATTCTATAAGAACGGTTTTATGTCATTGTGAATGGAGGTCTGGAAGGGCAGTTTAAATGGGAAAAGGAATTGAGAAAGGAGAGTCCTTGTAGTTGTCTCCTTTATCTTGCTGTGCTTCTGATTGAAACTTCAACGACACTCCTCAATCAAGCTGCTATCAGAAGAAAAATGAGTGCTAAAAGTTATGCATTTATGTTCCGGGCAATAGCATCTTCACTTTTAGGGAGGGTTCAGGTGATGCTGAGAGGGGGAATTCTCTCTTTTGTGACAAATCTTTATGCTATGTCTAAGGTCAGGCGAAGTCCCGCATAAACTGAACTTTTTGGGAGCCAGACTCTATATGGAAAGAAATGTTGCATTCTACCTCCCTTAAGCAGGGGTTCATTTGCCTGGGAGATACTTTGGCATGCCATTATTTTCAGGCAAGCTTTAAAGTTGATGTTTGCAAAGTGCTTACTTATAAGGCATTTGAATATTGCAGATTTGAATAGCTAACAGTCCGTTTTGTTGCAGTAATGGAATAAAACTGTAATGTAATAGCTATTACATCACGTGGGAAATTGCCCATTCCTCACCTAATGTAATAACGGCATTTCGGCAACATTTTCTAGAGACAGTTAGAAACTGCACATGCTGCACGATTGAATCGAGCGCATATGGCACGTTTTCCACCTCCTAGCATCATTTGGTTCAGAAATCATATGCCACAATATCGGATCAAGCAGATTCAACACCTTTTCTAATGGTGAAGAGCTGCAAAATCTGAAGATTGAAAAGTGCCAGCGACTTCTTAACTTCAATGATCCACAGAACATGCAATTTCACCGATACACATTGATTTCATGAAGGAACTCATGGTAAATCTTCCCAGTACCTCATTCATCGGATCTTACCCAATATCTTAAATGTCAATAATAAGAGAAAATTCACCTCCATGAACAGTTGCTCCCCTAGTAGTCAGAGAGAACGGGGCATTCGGCAATACAAGCTCAATTCAATATCTTAAATGTCAATAATAAGAGAAAATTCACCTCCATGAACAGTTGCTCCCCTAGTAGTCAGAGAGAACGGGGCATTCGGCAATAGAAGCTCAATTTTTTCCTGCTAAGTGGGTGAAATTTGAAATTCACAATACTCGCAATCCACAAATTTCACCGCAAGAAGATCGAATTGTGAAGCAAAGTTCTGCATATTAGCCAACTAGGTCCCTTTACTGTCAAGTATTGACTAGCAGCTGACTTGGCCGGAGAGCGAGGCCCGAGGATGGATCAGAAAATAGATAACAAATTCCTGGAAGTGAGTCTATTAGTAGAATACGAGATCAAAGATGGGGGAGCTCAGTCGTCCATTTCCTCGTCTCCGTCGGCTTCCGTCTCTATATCTGCATTACAATCCATCATATCAGAAGAATGCGCCGTCCGACGGGGGCAAAGGAGCCATTGTCCTGCTGCAGTTTTGCTGTTGCACGGATATCGGACGAAGAAATACACATGAGGAAAGTCGTTCTCTTTCTGCCATACCCGCCTCTGGAATTTTTTGGCCCGTCTAAAACCGCGGAAATTCCCCATATGAAAATTCTTGACCATGCATACGCAGTCATGTATCCATGGGCCTAAAAGCATTTGGACATGCCATTCTTTCTTTTTCTTCTTCTTCATTGGCCAGTCGTTGGCCATGGTGGCGGCCACTGAGGCTTGAGCTTGCCAAATTCCGACGAGGTCGAGACTCACCTGATCAGGCAAGGGCAACCTTGCTTGATGCCAATGAGCTCGAGCCCTACTAGATCTGGCCACCTGGGTGGGGTTCGAGCTTCTCCTAGCTCACTGAATTTAGCGGGCTTGAGCTCGTTGGTGTCGAGCGAGCTCGAGCCTCGCCAGACTATGGCGAGGCTCCAGCTAGCCTCTGGCTGGTCGTCGACCGTCGACGTGGCCAGCGACCAACCAATAAAAACGAAGAAGAAAAATAAAGAAAAAGAAAAAGAAAGAAGAGGAAAAAAGAAAAGAAAAATAATAAAAATAATTTTAAAAAATGATTTTTCAAAAAAATTAAAAATTTATTGAAAGGGGTGCATGTATAAAAAAAAAGAATAAAAATAAAAATAAAAGTAAAAATTGAAAAACCGAATCAAACCCGGATTTCGGTTCGGTTTGGTTTTAGTTTGGATCCGATTTGGGTTCGGTTCGATAAATTTTCTTATCGGTTCGGTTTAGTTCGATTTTCCAAAAAAAATCAAACCGAACTAAACCACTTACACCCCTAGTCATAAGTGTATCCGTCACTTAAAATCTCGTTGCTTCTTTAGGGGGTAAATTGTCTTGATATATAGTGCCGACAACCAAAGAAATTATATAAACTAAAAGCTTCACGGATAATGTGGGGGACAAAGACATTTATAGTACATGCTAGAACATTTTTTTTAATGTAACATTCTCTTAATCTAGTAGAATGACTAGGTAATGAGTTCTTCATCTGGACAACATTTAAATAGTCTCCCATTTACAACCCAATGGTAGATACACTTCAATTAGACAAATCCACAATGCATTCAGCTCATGTTCCCAATTTTTTGCCTTGTGTTCCGTCTTTTTATCTTCTTTTCTTTTTTCCATACACGTGATTAGGGATATTAGATGGGTGGGTTAAGTAAAGAATGGTCTAATCTAAATCGACCCATTTTATCTATTTTGATCCATTTATATGCAAATGCAAATTCAATGACCAATTCCCGACCCAAACTTGATCCGTATTACTAAAACACATATATATTTGAAAACAAGAACTTTTATGCTATTCTTGTAGTGGGTAAAAGATAAAAGTATTAGTAGTTTCATAAGGTCCCCACTAAGATTTCAACTTGTTTGTGACTTTTACTTTATTGCAATTTTTTTGAGTTTCACAATGAAAAATCGGGTTAATTCCAAAAAAAAGCACCAATTTTAGGTCGATGGACAAATTTGGCCCAAACCTTTTTTTGTCTCATAAAAGAGCACTAACTTTAGGTCAAGTGACAAATCTAGCCAAAACTTTTTTTTTGTCACGTAAAAAAGCACCAACTTTAGGTTGAGTGATAATTCTGGCCCAATTTTTTTTTTTTTTTGTTTTAAAAAAAATTACCAACTTTCACTTAAATCCTAAATCTGTCCCACCTTAACTTAGATTCATTGATTGTCCTTATGCACTTGCTAGCTAACACCATCCATTGTCTTCTTATTTGAGCCACAGCTTGAAGAATAACGGTAAAACTGTGTTGTCTCCTAAACTCACTAGCAAGTAAAAAAATCTCCAAATTGAATTTCTCTAGCTAGACTTCATCGTTTTGTCGTAATATGAAGTTGTAGATCACTGCCTATCAAAGAGAAACCATGGATAAAATCCACCAACCTCACAGCCGTAACCTTTTCTCCTAAAATAAGGTTAACTTCATATGCAAAGTTAATGGTAGGGGTTAGATTTTGAATAGGAGTGAAAGTTTGTGATTTTTTATGAGATAAAAAAAAAATTTGGGGCCAAAATTGTCACTTAACCTAAATTTGGTGCTTTTTTACGAGACAAAAAAAAGTTCAAGCCAGATTTGTCCATCAACTTAAAGTTTGTGTTTTTTCATGAGACAAAAAAAAAAAAAAAAAGTTTTGGCTAAGGGGTACAATCTAACCTACATTCCCCCTTCATTTGAGGACAATGTTCCGGCTATTAATCTATCTAAGGAGGTGCTTGATGCGGTGGATCCCAAGTGGCATGAATGCCTTGCTGGATACTATGTGGGAAGGAGACTGCATTTCCAACTCACTGAGGATTCTCTTAAACACAATTGGGGGCCAAAGCTTTTTGAGGTTTTCGCGGACAATCAGGGGTTCTTCTTCCTCCACATCCCCGACCTTGCTTTCCAGAGGAAGATATTGGAGGACGGACCTATAACTGTTGCAAGAGTTGCAAGAGTTCCTCTCATCTTGCAACAACGGAAACATCTTCTAGAGTTGAAGAGGGAAAAGCAAACCTCGGTGCCGGTTTGGATCCGTTTGAAGAATCTCCCTCTCGACCTGTGGTCGGCACTAGTGATTAGTGCCATAGCGAGCACTTTTGGTAAGCCTATTTATGTGGATTAATGCACGGAGCAAATGCGAATGATCTCTTTTGCAAGGGTTTGCGTTGAGCTCCAAGTTAACCAGCCGAGGGTCTCTTCGGCTAATGTGAAGTTGAATGGAGTGTCTCGATCAATTGCCATTGAATATGAGTGAAAACCGGCTGAATGCTTGAAGTGTGGCACCTTTGGACACAACTGTGTGGACTCTCCAACCGTCCCTAGACCAAAGGTGGGCTCGTAGCAGGCTCGGACCAGCCCTACCCCTCCCACAGCGAGCCGTCGCCCCGATCCTATTCCGACAAGGGTGGAGGGCTCTCGAGAGCATGAATTGGAGTGGCAACAGGTTAGGGGAAAGAAAAAGAAGTCGTCTCCTCCTAGGGAACCTACTCCAACCCTTTCGGTTAGCTCAGGTGTTGAGGAGTAGTCAACCAAGCAAAATGCTACTACAATTGCGACTCTACCCTTGACCTCAACTTGCAGGGCCCTTAGAGGCCTGCAGATGCTTTCTAAGATGGATGCCCCTATTCCCGCTGGAGAGGAGGACCCCATTAGCCCTGCTGAAGCCTCGACGATTGACCTGCTCAGCCCGCACCATGATTTGGTTGCTTTCACCAACCGGTTAGGCAGTTCGGATGATGACCTCCTATCTCCATGCCCGTCGCCGAATGCTCCACTTGCTAGAAGGAACGTCGAGACCATCCAGGACAAGCTCTTGGCTCTTTGTCCAGACCCTCCTCCTCTTTCGGCTAGAGCCGCCCCACCTCCTAGCCAGCGCAGGCTTCCAACGAGGAGGTAACTCTTGGCTCCCCTCCCCTTTTGTAAATACGTATATAGGTTGTTGAAATGTTAGGGGCCTTGTTGCCCCCATCAGGTAGGCGAAGGTTCGAAGCCTTGTCTCGTCAAACCACTTCTTTTGTGTTGGTTTATTGGAAACAAAGGTGCCACAAAATCTCTTCAATTCCATTTTTTGGGGGACTGATCAGAGAGTGGTGCTGGCTTGCAAACTATGAGTTCTCCTCTAGGGGCAAGATCTGGGTTGGTTGGGATCCCTCACGGGTTAAGTTTGAAGCTTTTGCAATTACTAAATAGGCGGTTCATGGGAACCTCATGTAGTTGAATTCCAGGGTGGTCTGCTGTGTGTCTTTTGTCTATGGCGAGCACTCCTTTTCGCTCCGGAGACCTTTGTCGGAGGACCTAATCCTTAGGAGCATTGATTTGCAGAACTCAGCCTAGTTAGTTTTGGGGGACTTCAATGCTATTAAAGACCCTTCTGACCGTGTTGGTGGCTCGGATGCTTGGATCCCTTATTTTAATGAATTCGGTCAGTGCTTGGAGCAGGCCGAACTGGAAGACCTGAGGTTTGTACACTTTAGATATACTTGGACTACTTCCTTAGGGGCTACCAAAAAGGCCAAAAAGATTGACAGGGTATTGGTGAACCCTAAATGGAGCCTTGAGTTCTCCTACTTAGAAGCGTCCTTCCTAGCGTCGAGTGTCTCGGATCACACGCCTATGGTGGTCAAGGTGCTTAGCCCGATTCCTCGGAGGAAGCCTTTCAAGTTCTTTGACTTTTAGATGAAGCATCCGGAGTTTAATTCAATTGTCAATCAAATCTGGGAAGATCCGGGCGTGGGAGTTCCTATGTATAGGCTTGTGGCCAGGCTCAAGGCTCTTAAATACCGGCTCAAGCAGTTGAATAGAGAGTCATTCTTTGATATCTCCGCTAGGACGCTAGAAGCGAGGAAAGCCTTAGAGATCACACAGGCAGGATTGCAGCAGGATCCCTTTTCTGTTGATCTTGCCAAGGTAGAAAATGATCAACGGCATACCTTTGCTGACTTGTGATCCTTCGAGGAGTCCTTCTTCAGACAGAAGTTAAGGGTCAGGTGGCTCAGGGAGGGAGGCTGCAATACTAAATTCTTTCATCAGTATGTCAACAAGAGACAGTTAAGGAATAAAATTCTTTTTGTCCTTGATTCCTCGGGGAACCAGATTACCGAGTTGCAGCTGGTATAGCAACGCTTTGTTGAGTATTATCAAGACCTTCTAGCGCTGTGTGCAGAGCCGACCAGGCCTTTGATCAGGGAGTTGAAGGAGGTTATCCAACACCCTCTTTCAGGTGACCAAATAGCCTTTCTGGCTAGGCCAATCACCGAATTAGAGGTACGGGACACCTTATTCTTCTTGCCTAAGGGAGAGGCCCCTGGGATGGACGGATTCACGACTGAGTTCTACAAGGAAAATTGGGGGACTGTTGGACCTCTCGTAATGGAGGCAGTCATGGACATTTTCACCTCCGGCAAACTCCAAAGGGAGATTAACAACACCATCTTGGTTTTGGTTCCTAAAGTGCCTAATGCCACTTCCATTGATGATTATAGGCCTATCATCTGCTGCAACACTATTTACAAGTGCATTACCAAGGTGCTGGCTAATCGAGTGGCATCAGTTTTGAAAAGCACGATAAGCCCCTTTCAGAGCGCCTTTGTGAAGGCAGGCAGATCAGGGATAACATTTTGATGGCCCAGTAACTCTTTTCTAGCTTTCATCTGGAGCCTTAATTGCTTAAATGTGTGATAAAGGTGGACTTTAGGAAAGCCTATGATACGGTTGATTGGGACTTCCTGGAAGGAGTTCTTTTGGCTTTTGGCTTTCTTGAGATGGTGATTCGTCTTATTATGACCTACGTGTGCACTCCCAAGTTCTCAATTGCTTTGAATGGGGAGCTTCAGGGGTTCTTCATGAATGGTTGTGGCCTTCGCCAAGGTGATCACATCTCTCCTTATATTTTCACTTTGATTATGGAGGTGCTTTCAGGAATCTTGGTCAGGTACTCTTCGAGATTGGAGTTTAAATTTTTCTAGAAGTGCGAGACCACAAGTCTTTCCCATCTATTTTTGCAAATGATGTCTTCTTGTTTTGTGAGGCTGATTTACCTACAGTAGTTCTCCTCAAAGGTCTTCAAACCTTCTCCTCTTGGAGTGGCTTATATCCAAATCCAAGCAAAAGTGAAACATTCCTGTCGAGAGGTGCGCCTTCTTTAAGGAATGAGATTCTCTCCGAAATTGGATTCCATGAAGGCAACTTGCCGGTTCGTTATCTGGGGGTTTCAATTATTACTTCAAGGCTTAGTAAAGGAGATTATTATGCCCTTGTCAACCGTATTACAGCGAGGGTCCAGTCTTGGACTAACTGCTTTCTCTCTCTTGTTGGACGACTTCAGCTCATTAGATCAGTTCTTCATGCCATACAAGCCTACTGGGCAAGTGTTTTTATTCTGCCTATAGCTGTGTTAGACCAGATTGAGAAAATATTTAAACAATTTATGTGGAAAGGCTCGGAGTTGGGTAGAGGTGATACCAAGGTAACTTGGGATAATGTTTGCCTTCCAAAAGAGGAGGGAGGGCTTGGTATCAGGAGGCTCTGAGACTACAATAGGGCCGCCATGCTGAAGCATATCTGGCTCCTGTTTTCAGACAAGAAGTCGCTCTGATGCAGATGGATTCATTCCACCTTCTTAAAAAACAAGAACTTCTGGGTAGTGAGGAAACCAACCTATTATTCCTGGGCTTGGAAGAGCCTGTTGAACCTCAAGAACGAATTCTGAAAAGCCTTCTTATGGGAAATTGGCGATGGTCTCTCAACCTCTTTATGGTTTGATAATTGGCACCCCAAGGGGCCTTTGAACTTGATTTTTTTGGACTCACTTATCTACAGTTCAGGGCTCTCTAGACAGGCTTCTGTGGCTAATCTCTTCTCAGACGATGGGCAGGCACTTAAGGCTGTGATTGAGTCGTGAGGTTTTCCTCTCCCGACCCTCTCTTAGAACTCGAATCATTGCTGCTAGAGGGATAGCCCGTCGGGACCTTTCACGGTGGCTTCGGCATGGGATTCCATCAAACAGAAGAGGGCTCGAGTCTACTGGCATGCCTTCGTCTAGAACGATGCCATATTGCCTTGGTATCAATATAACCTTTGGCTCATTGCCAATCGCAAGCTTCCCACCCAAGCTAGTGGGGCTTGCGTTTTTTGTAAGAGTATGCCTGACTCAATTGATCATCTATTTTTTGGCTGCATCGTCACGGCTAGTGTCGCTTTCTTCTAGGCTGCTAGATGTAATTTGCCTTGGCGCAACAGGTCTTGGAGGGAGAACTTGTTGAAGAAAAATCCCTTGTAAGTTTTGAAGTTAACAAAACAGCTTCGTCAGTAAAGTCTAAAGTATCCAAGACCCAGTTGGTTAAGTCTGAAGAGTTCAAGACCCAAGCATTTCCGTCTGAAGACAGTCAGACCTAAAGTTACGATCTGAAGTTTTCCGTCTGAAGACAATCAGACCCAGAGTTACGGTCTGAAGATCTCCAGACCCAAATCAAAATCTGAAGACAGTTTGCGACTTTGCCAGGCTGACAGCAGGTTATTTTTTATGGTTAAGGAAATTAAGATTTGGATATTATCTTCCCTAACTTATCCATGGAATATCTTTGGCTGTGTTTGAGCTCGGAAGATTTTTCTCTTCGAATTTTATCCGTTGAAGATCAAGCGAATTTTTCGAAGGATCTAATTTTGGAAACTTAAGATTCTGTTTGTATGGGCGAGCAGGATTAACGAGCTATTTTCTACTTATATTTTTGACAACGTGAAGATCACTTAAATTGATTCAGTCCAACGGGTTGATTGGATGAATTCTTGGAAAGTGCTAACAGGTATGGAGGCACGAAGGTTATTTAAGGTGGGTCGGAGTTGTTCGAAAGTAATGAGAGAACCGACAGAAAAATTTCGAAGTTAGAACCTCTGATATCTCTTGTTCTCAAAATCTCTTGTGCTCAAAATTGTGTATCAAAGAGAGTCGCTTATAGTGCGAAACAGCAAGAAGCTGTAGGAGAGATTTTCTACTGAAAAAAAGTTTAGTTCGTGAATTGTAACAGCTCTCATTTGCTATATAGTGATTACAGCCAGTTGGCTGCCAGCGTAGAGGTGGACGTAGGCTTGCAATAAGCCGAACCACTATAATTCTTGTGTCAATTTTCTCTTACCCTATTTTACTTGTTTTATGGATGCATGATCTATTTGTTTCTGATATGATTTTCATATTGAAGTATATTTCAGTAAAAGATTCCAAAAGAATTCCATAATCACCTATTCACCCCCTATAGGTGGATTCACTAGCCTATATTAGAACTTACATTTTGCTGCTACCTTTTTGATGGGTAAATATTTTTATAAATGCATTGGCCATTTTTCCTTCAATGCTCTTTGTCATATCATTTGGAAAAATAGGAATAGCATCATCTTTAGAGATCAGCCTCTTTCAGTCCCGGCCATGAAGAACCATATTTTCAAAGTGGTCCGAGACAAGGCTATCACCTTCAGAAATGTTGAAGATAATTTTAGGAACAAAAAGTTCCAACGAAGTTGGGGTATTGATCCGATCATTTTCTCCAGGGACCCGTAGCCTCGTCGGAGCCTCTTCGCTTTGGAGCCGTGGGCTACTCTCCTCCCTGGCTGTTGCTTTTTGTTTTGATTGCCGGTTATCTATGCCATGCTTGTCTTTGGCATTGCACTGTAGGGTGTGTGCCGCATGTCCGTGGCTTTTACATCACGGCATCCTTTCACTCCTTTTGACCTTCTCATTTGGAGTGCAAGTTTTGAAGCCTTAATCTTGTGTACTTTTGGCCTCTCCTCAATATATTAATTACCTTTCACAAAAAAAAAAAAAAAAAATTGGCCAGATTTGTCCATTGACCTAAAGTTGATGCTTTTTTATGGAATTAGCCCATGAAAAATCAATGCATCTTATAATTGATAAATCAATGACTATTGACACGTAAAATCATATATTATTTTTCGCAATTTTCTAAAGCTTAAAAGATCATAAAATTTTTGCTATTTTTCAATTCTGAAAAATAGAAGATCATAGGTAGAAAATTAAACTAAAAATAAGTTGTCGCACCCGAAAACCTTCATCCCAAACGCGAGGACAAGTGGAGAGAAGCAACCCCAACAATATCAACACTTCGGCGAAGCAAGTTCCCACTTCGTACTCAAACCCCTTTATTGCAAACTTTATATATCCCCACCAAATTTATACTCATACCTCATCCATCTCCATCTTCATCACCATGGTCATTGTCATCTTTATATCTTCTGCAACTTCCAATAGTGGAAAATCAAGCCCACCACAACGGCGCATACTACGTCCCACCATCTCCCTCAAGTAGCACCCCTACCTTCGCCCTAGCCACAATGGTGGCTACAGTTGCGGCTGCTGCCTCCTCAAGCTCATCTTCGATCTCATCCTCACCGTGGTTGTCACTACTGGCATCCTTGCCCTCCTCTTCTGGCTCATCTTCCGCCCCAACCTCGTCAAGTTCCATGTCACTCAGGCTGAGCTCACCCTGTTCAACTTCACCACCAATGACACCCTCCTCAACTACAACCTCAAGCTCAACCTCACCATCTAAGATCCGAACTACTGCATCCAGATCTATTACGACCGGATCAAGGCGCGAGCGTTCTATCGGGGACAGCATGTCAATGCCAAGTACCTAATGCTATTGTACCAGGGCTACAACATGACAACCTTTAATTTACAAGAGAGGAGTGATCGAGCTTCAAGAGGAACTACATATGAGTTGGGCTTTAGATCCCAAAAAATTGACATTTTATTGGATTATCACTCAAATTCATATCAACCCATTTTGCAAAATTTAGCTAACTCATAAATGACCCAACTCATCATATATGAGTTAATAAATGTTGGCGGGTGAAGCCAAATATCTTTAAGGGCTTTTTTGCATTTTCATTAATTTTGCTTTTAGGTAAAAAGCTATTCCTTTTATATCAACATAGTAAGACATTAGCTGTCAAGGGACTGAAAAAGAAAAAAGAAAGGAAGGAAAAAGAGAGAAGAAAAAGTGAGTTTTTTTTTCTTTATGAGGGTTCTTAATCTTTTTGTACCCTAATTTTAAGAGGAGATCATCATTGTATTTTTGTTTTCTTCAGAGTCTAGTGGATTTGCAGAATGCCTCTGTGTGGAGACGTAGTCTAGGCTTGAGTGAACTTTGATAAAAAAAAAATTCTAGTGTGTGCTTCTGATTTTGTTCTTTTATTATTAAATTCTACCTACGTGAATTGTTTGCGTGTGTTATTTTTCTGGAATCGGTGTACTATTCCTAACAACTAGTACCAGAGCCTAGGTTAACTAATCAAGAACATCAAGGTTTTTTGATGACATTTGATTGAAAGCAAACAATATGGTAGAAGATAAAATTAGAATCGATAAGTTTGATGAGTAGGATTTTGGATTGTGGAAACTTCAAATCAATGACTATCTTTATTAGAAAGTTCTTCTATGCACCACTTGAGGGTTGGAAACCCGAAATCATGGAAGTAGATCCAACAACAGGGGATGAAAAATTCTTGATCAAAAGGCATTAGGTGCGATTCGTCTAGGGCTGACAAAAAATATAGGGTACCATATCACAAAAGCAAAAACTACGAAAGAAGCCATGGATATTTTGATGAATATATATAAGAAGCTGTCCACATCAAATCGGGTGTTTTTGCTAAAAAATTGGCTAATATAAAGCTATCTAACAGAGGTTCTATGGCAAAGCATAATTATAATTTCATACAGGTCACATATCAGTTGAATCCACGGGCATAAATCTGGATATGAAGCTCCAAACTTTATTATTTTTGTGTTCCCTTTTGGAAAGCTACAATACCACAATGCAAGGAATTTCGACCACCATGAAGGATGATTTACCCTAGATGATGCATCATGGATGAAGAGATGCGAAGGAAAGTCTCAAGTAAAGATTTTTTTTTAGCATCTACATCTTCGATGACATTAGCAGTAGAGAACCGTGGGATAAGTAAAAGCAGAGGAAAATTAAGTGGGCGTGGTAGGCCACAATCAAGGAGAAAGAGACAAGTTGCAAAAGATGAGTGTTGGTTTTGTCACCAGATCTAACATTGGAGGTTTCGATGTGAAGCTTACAAAAAGAAACAATAGGGTGAGAATCAAGGAGCTAATGTTGTTAACAATGAATATTTGCTAGAGAACTTGTGTTTGTCTGTGGGAATTGACTTGACAACAAACAAGTGGTTTATTAACCAGGGTGTTTCTTTCCATTGCACCTTGCAAAGAGACATATTTGCTTATTATGCAAGGGGAGATTTCAGGTAAGTGGTTGTGGGAAATGACCACGTGTGTCCGATTGTTAGAAAATGAATTGTGACTGTGAACATCTTAGGTGGAGGATGTCTAGTTCTATGTGAAACCAGACATATTCCAAAGTTGAAGAAAAATCTGATTTCAACTAGTAAACTTGACCAAGAAGGCATGGTAATAACCTTTGGATGCAGAGAGTGGAAGACAATCTCAGGAGCAAAAATAATAGCAAAGGAAAAGCATACAAGTACACTTTACCTTCTCCAAGGAGACAATATCAATGATATGGTTGCAACTACAATGGTCATAAGTGGTTTGCCTACTCTTTGGCATTATCGTTTGAGACATTTTAGTGAAAAGGGCGTAAAGTAGTTACACTCAAGAAAGTTGCTTTTAGGTTTGAGAAAAGTTGAGCTAGATTTCTGTGAGAGTTGCATTTATGGAAAACAAAAAGCGGTTAGCTTTTAATTGAATTAGCGACAAAATAAATGCCAGAAGCTAGAGTTGGTTCATATTGATGTATGGGGACCAACTCATGAACTCTCTTATGGTGGTAAGAGATATTTTGTCACTTTCATTAAAGATGCAACATGGAAGATTAGGGTCTACGCACTCAGAGAAAAATTAGAAGTATTGGGGATGTTCAAAATGTGGAAGACCATGGTAGAACAAGTTATCAATTTAAAGCTCTGAAATCTAATAATGGAGGTGAATATACAAGCAAGGAATTTGCAGAATACTTGAGCTGCAAAGACATACACGGGTTAAGACTATTCTTATAACTCCTCAAGAAAACAGTATAGCTGGACCATTCTAGAATGTGCGAGATTGTGCGAGATGCATAAGGCTACAAACGGATCTTTGGCTACACTTATGGGCAACCACAGTTGATGTAGCTGTTTATCTTATCAACAAGAGCCCATCTAGTGCATTGGATGGAGAAATATTATAAGAGTAATGCTTAGATAATAATGTTGATTATTTATATCTAAAAGTTTTTGGTTGCATTGTGCATGCTCTAATTGACAGGGGGATACAAAAAAGCTTCATGCTAAGTCCTAAAAATGTGTCTTTATGGATATGGTGGTGATAAGTATGGTTATAGGCTTTAGGATTATGAGAATGACAAAGTCATTTGTAGTCAGAATGTGGTATTCCATGAAGAAAAGATATACAAGGATCGTTAGACAGAGCATGAGAAGGCAGTAGAACCAGAATGTGTTGAGTTGGACACAATGCCGATGAAGATAATTCTAGCAAATCAGAGTGCACCTAAAGGAAAGGTTCGAGATGAACCTATTACTAATGAGCAAGAAGTTCAAGAGGAACACAATGATTGGATTCAGACTAATGACCATAAAGTACTTGTCTTGAGGAGGTCTACATGTGTAAGAAAGTCGAATGTAATTTTTGATCCATCAGCAAATACTGTTCTAAGCCATGTCTTATATACAAATTCGGGAGAACTGGAGACTTATGATGAGGTAAAGAAAGACACATCTTACATATAGTGGGAGTGTGCTATTAAAGACGAGATGTGTTCGTTACTTCAGAACAAAACTTGAGAGTTGACCAAGTTGCCCACCGGCAAAAAGGTTTTGTTAAACAAGTGGGGGTGCAAGATTAAAAATGAAGTAGACGATAGTATTAGATTAAAAACTTGTGGTGAAGAGCTTTTCTCCAAAAGAAGGGATTGACTACTCTGAAATATTTTCATTGATAGTGAAAATGACATCAATTAGAGTTCTGCTAAGTATAGTTACAATGGAAGATCTTCATCTCAAGCCATTGGATGCAAAAACGGTGTTTTTATATGGTGACCTAGATGAAGAATTATACATGGCGCAACTTAAAGGTTTTGAGGTCAAAGGTAAAAAGTACATGGTATGCCACTTGAAGCAAGTTACGTGGCAATGTTATCTAAAGTTTGATGGTTTCATGCAAGAAAAATGATTTGCGCACTCCAAGGCTGATCATTGTGTTTATTTTCGCAAGTATAGCGATGGTGATATTGTGTATCTCTCTTCATACGTGAATAACATGCTGATGGCTAGATCCAATATGAAGAGAATCGTAAAAATGAAGAAAATGTTAGCATTGCAATTTGCTCTGAAAGACATGGAAGAGACCAAGAATATCTTAGGCATGAAAATCATTTGGGACAAAAAAAAAAGAAAAAAAGAAAGGTTTTAAAGAGATTTAACATGGATAAGAAAAAAATCGGTTGCAACTCCTCTAACGAGTCACTTCAAACTTTTCAAGGACATGTGTCCAAGTATTTAGGCTTCAAAAAGATGAGCTGATGGTAGTCCCATATGCATCAACGTGGGAAGTTTGATGAATGCGATGATGAGCACGAGATCAAACATTCCACAGGCAATAGGAGTTGTGAGTTGATATTTGCAGAATTTGGGCAAAGAGTATTGGAATGTTGTAAAATGTATATTAAGATATCTAGCAAGTAAATCAAATTACTCTTTTTGTTATGGCGGTACATCTCTAGAGTTATAGGATTATGAGGATGCAAATAACTTGGGTGATCGTTTTAAAAAAATAAAAAATAAAATAACTTGGGTGATCGAGATAGTAGTAAAAGTACTACTTGATATATCTTTATAATTGCAAGTACAGTAGTGAGTTGGGAATCTCAACTACAAAAAGTAGTGACTCTATCAACAATAGAAGTGGAGTACAAAGCCTCTATGGAAATCATGTGATTACAATATTACATGGAGGAGTTATATCAGAAGCAGCCAATGAGTACACTTTGGAGTGATAGTGAAAGTGTGGTGCACTTTGCAAAGATTGCAGCTTATTGCTCAAGGACTAGACATATCAAGATGTGTTATCATTTCATTAGGTTAGATTTGAAAGATAATGAGTTAAAGCTACAAAAGATTGATGGCCCAAAGAATCCAGCTGACATGTTGACCAAGGTAGTAGACAAAGAGGAACATATTTTCTGTACAACTGCCATTGGTATTTGTAATGACTCGACTCTAGATCATGGGTTATCGTTGCAATGTTCTAGGCGTGTCGCCATCCCTTTTTTTAATCTTTTGTTACGAGCATGTGGAAGCATACATATATCAAGCACCTGTACACAACAACAATCAATTATGAAAAACACTTTACAAACACACTACTTCTTATGTTACATTAGTACATTTTACAAGCCCCTTCTATGGGCCTTTCCTTTTTACATCATCCTTTTATATGCATGTAGGCTAAGGGAATTCCTATCTCCTCTAGCGTGACTGCAGCTCTCAAAACTGGTGTGAGGCTTCCATGCCTACACAATTGAAAAATAAGAAGTGAGTCCAAATTTCAGTAAGTAAAAACCCCTAATTCTCTATTAGGATGACATCTCATCATCAAATCTAGTATGTACAGTATTTGTATTACAATATCGATGGAAGATTGATAGTAATATTACTACTACACCTTGACTACATGTATGTGTCCCTTCGGCATAGGTTCCATGCATGCTTACCTTCGGTTTACCCATGAACGTACGAAGTCACATAGTAATAAATATACCTACATGTATAAGAGGTTCATTAACATACATTCCTGCTCAACCAGGATATCCTGACTTAACCGATGCATCTAGTTTTAAGCTAGGCATCCTGATGTTAACTCACCTTAGGCATCCGAGGTCAACCCAAGCATTCTAGCTCAACCGGAGCATTCCATTCTCATGAACGAGACATTGCCGCCAATGCTATGTGACGACGGTCTTTTTCTTTCATTTAATGATCACATATCATATGTCGCACAAGTTGGTTTATTATCTTTCATTTTAACCCACACATACAAAGCTCAAGGGTGTGCTCATATAAGTACGTGTCATTTATTACGATACCATAACTACATAATAAGCCGCGCACGACTCAAGACATGTGGCCCGAACCGACCCGTCTAGATTCCGACCCTCCATCAAGCAAGGCTCAGATCGATACGCCTCAATATTGATCCATGGCCAAGTGAGGCTCGGTCTATCACGTCTTAACACCGATTCGAGACCAAGTGAGGCCCGTTATGATAAAGGTTAGTAAGAAAACCTAGAGGGTGGTGAATAGGTGTTTAAAATAAACCTTGGCAAATATATGCGGAATAAAATAAACTTCGAGCAAAATAAAGGAGTTAAGGGAAAGGAATAAGAACACAAGGTTTATAGTGGTTCGGCTTATTGTAAGCCTACGTCCACTCTCCCACTCTAACAGCCTTCCACTGGATTCCACTATGCAATCAATAAGAGATTACAACTTTGAGTGCAAACACTTAGTAGTAGATCACACTATCTCACTAAGTCACTCTTTTGGCATTTCTCTCAAGATCACAAATGTTTAAGCTCACGAGAGACAAATGTACAATCGAAGGTTGCTCAAGCTTTGGAACTATAAATTCTACGCTCCGTCTCTTACTTGCTCATCGGTCCTTGATCTCCTTAAATACTCCTCCACTTCCAAACTAGCCGTTGGACAGTATCTTGAGGATCGTCTTCCAATCAACCCATTGGACAGATCTGTATCTAGAAGATTTGGTAGCCGTTGAGTGACAAAAGTAGAATCCCAAATTGATTCCGATCGCCCATACAAACAGAATCTTGATTTCCATAAGTAGAGCTTCTTCATATAGAAAGTTCTTATCTTCATGATCCAATCGTCAATCAATTAGATTGAGTCAATCAAATCATCTTGATGTAGAATCCAAATCAGATCACTAGCCGTTATTCATCCTAGAATAAACCAAGGCTTTGAAGAATTGAAGATAAACTTGAATCTGTCGTCGTCTTCGTTCTTCACCGCGTTCGGTCTGGAAATCTTCAGACCGTAACTCTGGATCTGACTGTCTTCAGACGGAAAACTTCAGACCGAAACTTTGGATCTGACTGTCTTCAGACTTTGATTGGGTCTGGAAGTCTTCAGACTTTAATACTTGAGTCTGGAGGTCTTCAGATTTTGATGGTAGAGTCTGAAAATTTTCTGTGCGATAGACTTTACAATCTGAGTCTAAACAAGTTTAGCTTTAGTATAGAGTCTATCTTCTGATTCTTCCAAGTATAGACTTTGATAATATCCTTTACATGTTCCATCATCTGCATAGTCTATTACTCAACAATCAAACATGTTAGTAGCCTTTGATTTATTTTGTCATCTTCAAAACATCATAAGGGATTTCCCTAACATGTTAGTGTCCCAGGCATGAATCGACCAACACATGAACAAACCATACAAAATAGACCAACGACATGTAAATGACTACTCACGAGTAAGCACATGATTAAACTCGATGACGTAGCATATTGCCCTAGCCAAGGGTTAAGAATTCTACTTACAACACTCTGAGGACCGGCCTAAGATGAGCGACAAATGGGAGAGCAGTGCGGCTAACAAAAAGAGAGGGCGGTGGTGAGGGTAAGGGCACGAGAGGGAGAAAGGGAGAGAGGAAGAGAAAAGTAGGGAAGTGGAGTAACTTTCTAGTTGAGGAAAGACTCTCTCTACTTATAGTCCTAACTATTGCTAAGTGGACTCCCTCTTCTCTTCCTAAAGTGGTGCTTGCAAGATCACCCATTATTGTTCTCTCCTTGTCTTGATTTCAAGAAGCACTCTTAAAGGCCAAACTTATATCGCAAGTCTCAAAAATAGGACAATCGTGGCCTAAGGCCCCTAAATGGACAGCTAAGCCCATGACTCATCCTCTTAAATGATGACCTTAATTGAACATGCAGCATCCCTTATCTCCTTCAAGAATGGCACCTCCTAGGAGTCTTGCAAGGTCCTCAATTATTGGTCATCTTATCTTGACTCTAGAAGCAACACTAAGGAATAAACTTGCTTGGCAAGTCTCATTTTAGGGTAATCATGGCCCTAGACTTCTAAAATGGACACATAAACCCATGACTCAACACTTGCATTCAACGACTAGCTTCCAAAAGACTTAATGGCAAGCCTATTTTCAAGACAACTTGTCCTCCAAGTTTGTTCTCCTCCTTTGGGCGTGCAAGTCTTCTTTGGCTTCCAATAATTTGCTCTTCAACAAGACTCATTTGAAGTAAATGGTCCTCAGTCTAGAGGGACATTTAAGCATGCAAATCATCCCCTTTCATTGACGGTTTTTTGGACTTTACTCACCAAGAAACCTAACTTGTTCTTCAAGTTCTTCCTCTTAGGCAGGTTCTTCTTCTTCTTGCACTAATGTCTATCCACTTCCAAGGCTTAACTAGGCTAATGATGATCCTGAATTTTAGGGACACATAAGCTTGCATCGAATGGCTTGATTCCAAGAAGAATTAAGGCAACTTGTCTTTCAAGAAGTCTCATAGGCATGAGTCATCTTCTTGCATCAATGGTTTTTGGATTCTAGTTCATTAACCTAGAGTAGACTTATCTTCAAGAAGGTTTAGGTGTGTGGCATTATCTTGACTTGAGTGGACTTGTTTTTTTCTAGAAGTCTTATCCTTAAGAAGCCTTGACTTGGGGTGGACTTGATCTTCCAGAAGACTTATCCTAAGAAGACTTGAAACTTTCTCTTTAATTAGGTAACTTCCAAAATTCAAGGCATTCATGAGAAAAAACTAAACTAGAGTGCTGCCTCATCAAATGGAAGTTTCTCATATTTGTCCACGATCGACTGCCCTATCTAGATTGACATTCGTGACTAGTTCATGAGCGGATGAGGTCCGATACAACTCATCCTTCTAACTTGCGTGTTGCCATCCGGTGTTTAAATTAGGCTAGTCGTAGCTTATCCCATTAGAGTTGATCAATTATGTACCCCTCAAGTAGGTCCTACAAGCAACTTTGTGTCTTGCCTTGACTGTCGTAGGGCCTAGTAGATCGGGCGTTGGGCTGGCTCGTGCTAGCACTTGGCCTAACCTAATCAGCTCTATACCTAGCGCGAGCCAGGTTTGGTCGGCCTTTAGCTTTGTCTTGGCTTATCCATGGCCGGTTGCAACCAATCCATGGTCGACCCTCGGTTGTCATATGGTTTCGTGGAATTGGTCAATCTGTGGCCAATCCATGATCAATCAGAATCAACTCATAATCATCCACAGTCGATCCATGTTTGTGCAAAATGATCGGCGGCCATTACTTGCCGTAGCGGAACTGATCCATGATCGTCCCTAGATTCATAG
Source organism: Eucalyptus erythrocorys (assembly GCA_014182555.1). Lineage (NCBI taxonomy): Eukaryota > Viridiplantae > Streptophyta > Magnoliopsida > Myrtales > Myrtaceae > Eucalyptus > Eucalyptus erythrocorys. The sequence goes on from CM024606.1 coordinate 22,977,434, forward strand.
TGGTGCATGATCGTTGCATGACCAACCTTTATGATCGAGCGGTTGATCCATGGCTCGATGCAAAGCACAACCCCCTTGTGCATGGGCATAGGACAAGGCATGGGGCCTTAGTGCCTTAGCTTAGGACCGGGCATGATGCCCTCGCTCATGGCCCGAAACTAAGGATGTCACGGTATTACTCTATGTTAATTGATGAGGAGTACCACAAAGGCACAAATTTCAGTTCCTAGCTTTTGAAGTAGATAGATGCAAAGTTATTTGGTGCATCGGGTGTATTTGTCTTCAAATGGGAAATTGTTGGTAGGTGAAGCCAAATATCTTTAATGGATTTTTTGTCTTTTCTATTAATTTTGCTTTTAGGTTAAAAGCTATACCTTTTATATCAATGATAGTTAAACACTAACTGTCAAGGGACTGAAAAAGAAAAAGAAAGGAAAGAAAAAGAGAGAAGAAAAAGTGATTTTTTTTTTTATGAGAATTCTCAATCCCTTTTATGCCTTGATCTGAGAAGATCATCGTTGTATTCCTACTTTCTTCAAAATCTTGTGTTTTCACAAAGTGTCTCTACACAGAGACGTAATCCAGGTTTGGGCGAACTTCAATAACAAATTTTTTAGTGTGTTCTTCCAATTTTGTTCTTTTATTGTATTTTACTAGGGTGGATTGTTTGCGTGTGTTACTTTTGTAGAATCGGCATGAAATTCCTAACAATAAATGGGCTTTCAACTCATCTCGACACCTCTACACAAGAATAGATATGTGCCCTAATGCTAATGAATCTACCTTCTATCTTATGCTTTCCCAACTTCGGAAGGATTCCCTAAAAGTAGTGAACTGCCTTTAATCAGTTGTTATTCTTTTGTTAGTAAGTCTTTGATCAAGAAAGGAATGTCCTCCAGTTGGCTTATTTGGGACTAAAACTGAATGTGTTGCCCGGGCAAAAGGGACCCGGAATGAGGTCGTCAATATGCGTAATTAGAACTTAACGTAGAAAACTGATTCATCAAAATGATGTATTAATCGGTTGATGGAATTAGTCGCCTTTGGATTAAATCGACGCTTCGCAATATGTTTGTGTTTGCAGTTAGTAATCATAGCAGTTATAATGGATCAAGTGCTTCTCCATTGGAACCCATATAATAGATTCAAAGTTCTTCTCAATTAGAGGTCATAAATGCTTGCGACCAATTGTACAAAACAAGTGGAAGTATCTTAATTGCACACAAGATGATTACAACTTGTCTTGTGTGCCATCCGAAGTCAATTTATGAGAAGTTATATGATTATCACGAGTGCACACATAATATAATAGCATCATTAAATGTGATAATTTTTTTCCTTTTTCCTACATGTGTTGTATGCATGAAAGAAGTGCATCGAGTACTAAATATGAGACTAAAGTAAGAGATATGGAATATTTCAAATATACGAACTAAAAATTTATTGCCAGATATAACAAAAAAGAAAAGTACTATTTTAAATCTAGTGTCACATCAAATATGCAAAGTCAGTATCCAAATTGGCATTCCATGGCTTCAAGTTGCAATCCATCCCTTCAATTTAGAGCAGCACTCATTAAATTCATCGAATTTAAAGGCTAATACACGGGGTCGGGAGATTACGGGCATTGCGATCATGCAATTCGAATCCTCGTACACAAAAAGTGACTCGCGTATCCGTGGTTTGTCTCGTAGTCCTTCTTCAACCTGAAACTCCTCCCATCTCTCTGCCTCTCCCTATAAATTCACCTCTTCTCTCACTCGTTGCAGCTTAATACAAAACGTACAAAACACCCCAGAACAGAACTTGCGGAACCATGGCTCTGCACTCGAACGAGACCGGCTGGATCGTCCAAGTCGACCAGAACCCCAACCCCAGGCCCTCCCGAGAGCAACAGTCCTGGGAGAAGTGGTCCATCTACAGGGTCCCCACCCACGTCACCGACAACCGCATGGCCTACCGACCGCTAGCTGTCTCCTTTGGCCCTTATCACCACGGCGAGGAACACCTCTTCCCCATGGAGGAACACAAGCCCCGCGTTCTCCAGCACTTCCTCACGCGGTCTGGGAAGCCCCTCGCGCACTTCCTTGAGTCCCTAAGGGGGGTGGTGTGGGACCTCATGGCAAGTTACGTCGGGCTGGACCCAAAGTGGAAGGAGGACGGCAGCGAGGGCACCGTGGACAGGTTCCTGGAGCTGATGATCACCGACGGCTGCTTCATGCTCGAGATCCTTAGGTACGCAACCTACAAGGGCAACGACTACGGGCCCAATGACCCGATCTTCAGCAACTACGGTATGGTCTACATAATGAAGCACATTAGGAGGGACATGCTCGTGCTGGAGAATCAGCTTCCGATGCAAGTGCTGGATCGGCTGGTCGCCGAGAGCTATGGCCAGCAGGTTACTTTCTTAGATTTCAATCCGTCATAAGAGTAGGTTATTGTACGCATGGAAACCAGGTACTATGTGCACCTAACAGTTCATCCAGGTGATCTCATATGAATACCGCGTGGGATCCATCAACTCTAGTGCTCCCAACTTGTTGGATGCACAATTAACAATTGCATTATTAAATCTTTCACCGCCATCGAAATAATTTTTTTTCCTGTTTAAAGCAAGTAATATTCGATTTGACAGCAATCTCGTATGCAATGCACTGACATTACTCCAACAACGCAGGATGAAGAATTCATTAATAGGCTCATCCTCAAGTTCTGCTCCCCCGGCAAGCACATCCCGAAGATGGGCAAATGCCTGCACGTCCTGGACGTCTTCAGAAAGAGCCTGCTGCACCATGTGGAAAAGCCCAATATCCCGCACAAGCAGGATGAGGGTGGTGAGAAGATAATCCGGCCAGCCATCGAGCTCAACTATGCCGGGATCCGGTTCAAGAAGAGCAAGACCAACAGTCTCAGGGACATCTCTTACGCCAGGGGGGTCCTGAGGCTCCCTGTGATCGAGGTGGACGACGCCACCGAGTCCGTGTTCCTCAACTTCATCGCGTTTGAGCGCTTCCACATTGGGGCAGGGTACGAAGTCACATCCTACATCTCCTTCATGGACGACATCATCGCCAACGAGCGGGACGTCGAGCTACTCCAAACACACGGTATCATCCACAATGCCATCGGGAGCGAAAAAGCGGTCGCCGAGCTGTTCCACTCGCTGTCCAAGGACGTGGCGCTCGACCCTGAGAGCAGCCTTGACGCCGTGCGCAAGAGGCTCAAAGGGTACTGCCAGAAACCCTGGATCACGTGGAGGGCTAATCTCATCCGCACCTACTTCGGTAATCCTTGGGCTGTATGGTCTCTTATCGCCGCCATCTTCGCCTTGGCGCTCAGCATAATTCAGACCGCGTACACCGTGCTCACCTCCAGCCCGAATTCTTAGTTTCCCTCTCTAAAATAATCTTCTTCTTTTTTCCATATTTTGGTTTTTCACCTAAGGGCTGGTGCTCGATAATTATCTCTTGATTGGTTGGCGACTGTTGTTATGAATGATTTCCACCCTGTCTCATTTCCCTCTTAAAATGTTTTGAACGATGGACAATTCGCTGATTATTTATCATTATCAATGATGATTTCAGTCTTCTTCATGTTTGTCCAATTTGGATAGGTAGTGTGAAGGATGATCAAGTTTTAGACAAATGAAATCTTCCATTGCCACATTTTCTTCTTGATTAAATTCGTGGAGAAGTTGTCGTGAACTCAAGTGAAAAACAAGTATGGCCTTCTAAGTCATCTCTAATACTCGAAATTCAAAGTCATCTTTGTATCTCCCAGTCTCAAGCTATCAATCATTAACACGGGGAACAAACACACATCTATGCCTGAGAAACAAATATTTTGAAAATTCCCGTTCTCGAAATAAGCTGACAACGGATTGCTAATTATGTACAGAGAAGAGCCCACTAATTTGGAGAAAACTGCAGTTGTCTGATCTTAATAAACGAGGCTCATATTTTTTTGTATGAACTGCAACGAACCACAATTTAAAAGAGGAAGTTTTTAAATGCTTAACGAACCACATTTCAAAAGGCGAAGTTTAGGTGCTTCTATAAATATTTAGCGATCGGGAGTATCCTTCCAGAGTAGCAATAGCTGAATATCAAGCTTCCTATCATCTTACAATTCGGATTAAGCTCAGCCGCTGTAAGAAGAGTTATCAATTATGCAACATTGCCAACATTGTCAGACGTAACAATTCCAATGTTTTGCAGTTGAAATAGGGAAATATCCCACGATAAGCTTTTGGGGGCAGGAAACTAAGCTGAGATCCAGAGATTGACACGGACAAAATCAAGGAAAACCTCTAAAATTATTTTAATATCGAACATTGTGTTATTTATATTGTGTGATCCCACATTTTCGAACCCACATTTTTTCTTAAAGTGGCAGTTATTCCACATGTAATTTTTCCCTGTTTCGTACATTCTTGTGACAACCGTCCATTTAGTAACCGTCTTGACGGGAGACGAAATATAAAAGGAACGATCGTTACTTTATAATGGGTAATCACAAGGTCTAACACAAACCCTCTCAATTTTGGAATACACCATCAGTACGTGAGGGAATTGGTTTAGTAGAGTGTGCCCGATATTTTGTTGAATTTTTAGGACTTTCTAACAAACTTGAATACGAACAATGGGTGGAGGTTTGTCTATAATCGATCCTATTTTATGCATTTGATTTTTATGTCTAACATTTGGTATCAGCGCTTGTTTAGTGCCTCTACTTTGTCTTTGTCGATTTTTTTGGTGTATTTTTCGGGCCTTTTGAAGATGAACAATATTTTGAAATTTTAAGGCCAAGAGAGAAACTCGTCGATTTCGAGCAAATTCCGGCGACCCACCACTCGACTTCGGATCGGTACAGTTGCACTGCCATGAGGAAGATTAGCCATGAGTTATTTCAGCATATCAGTGTTCATCGAAGGCTAATCGGGCAGCGGAAGTCGCAGTTGTCAAGGGTTTGCATTTTTGGGAAATTTTCATTTGATTTGGGGCCAATTTCTTTGTCATTTTCGCCGAAACTTGAACCTATGTGGTCATGTCAGCATGGTCTCCAAAACCCATTATTTATTTCTGTCTTAGATGGGTTGCCAGAGAAGAAACAGACGACGAAATCGCGGTGGAACGGCGAAAAATGGTGAAAGAAAAGTTCTATGCACGAGGAGGAAGAAGGCGCGTGGCCCCACGCGCGCGTAACACTTGGCGTGTGGGCACCATGCGCCGCAACTCCAAGGGGTGCTCACAACTGTAGGCGCGTGAGCACACGCACCAAGGCACTTGCGGGTGCGTGCGGGCCACACACCCGCCACTGTTGTAGGCATGTGCTCGGCACGCTCTCACGTGGATGCAGGCGCGTGCTCAGCACACACCTGACGTGCCTGTGGCGCCTTTTTACCCTTTTGGCCCTCTCTTTTCATGTTATTACGGTTCTGTCCTTGGGTGGATGATTTTACTATTTTGCCCCTTTGTGTATTTATTTACTATTTTGTATTTTCATGCATTTTTATGAATATTTAATGCATGAAATTAAATGTCCAATGATCCATATATTTAATTAATTAGAGAGTAGCCACAACATCTTTAATTAATTAAATTATATATTAAGAGCCTCTGGATTATATTTAGAAATGGACATTGATTGTGATTAATTATATTAATATGATGAATTTTATCCCACATGAATTTTCATTATATTAATATGATTAATTAGGATGAGATATCATATTATTTTTCTTAATTTACCCACATGGATAAAGAAAAGGTATATAATATGGTAGCTTCTTCATAATGTAATTATGAATCTATTTAAATTAAAAATTTAGCCCATAGGCAGTTTTATGTTATGTGATTCATATTCGTGACATGTTTACATTGGTAAAACATGATCCATGTATATTTTGCCTCAAATTTTGTGACATAAGCATGATTGTTTGATATGCAGTTTTGCAACCTGTGAATTTCTCTGAATTTAAGTATGATATTCCCATACTGAATGATGAAAACTATAAAGTTTGAAAGGAGTTAGTTCTTCTTCAATTGGGGTGGATGGACATGGACTATGCTATAAGGAACGAACCACTTGCTCATACTGATTCGAGCACCGCAATGAGATGGCCCTTTATAATCAATGGATCCAACTGCATTAGTGCGATGTTTATAAGGGCCAAAATATTTTCTAATATTCGTGGTTCGGTTGCTCAGCATAGCAATGCTAAGGCTTTATTAGAGGCCATTGATGCGTAGTTTGAGACTTCAAAGAAAGCGCATGCCATGACCCTAATATGAAGATTTCATCCTTGAAACTCACTAGTATTAGAGGTGTGTGTGAGCACATCATGCAAATAATGGACATTGTGGTGTAGCTTAAGAACCTTGAGGTTGAGATATTTGAATTTTTTTTGTGTATTATATTCTGAACATTCTCCTGCAACAGTATACACCTTTCAAGATCTCTTACAACACATAAGAATAAATGGTCAATTAATGAACTCATGATAACGTGTGTTCAAGAGAAAGAAATACTGATTATGAAATTGGAAGAAAGTGCTCATTTGGCAACACAAGGAAAGAATAAGAGCCATGGCAAGCATAAGGGAAAAGGTAAGATACCTCCCCAAGCTGACATTAAGAAAGAATCCAAATGTTTCTTCTGTAAAAAGAATGGGCATATAAGGAATATTACGTCAGATTTAAGGTTTGGCTTGAGAAGAAAGGTAATCCAATCTCTTGTATTTGTTATGAATCTAATATAGCTGATGTGAGTCACAACACATGGTGGATTGATTCTTGATCTACAATCCACATTTTGAATTTCTAATAGGATTTTCAAAACCACAGAAAGCCAGTAGAAAGTGAACAAAGTATCTATTCAGGAAACAAGATAGGCTCGCATGTGGAAGCTATTGGACATGTAGATTACTTCTTAATAATGGCTTTGTTTTTGAATTTGGAAAGGACCTTTTATATTCCTAGTTTCTCTAGAAACTTAATTTCAGTTTCAAGACTTGTACCTTTGGGTTATTCTTTTAACTTTTCAGATTCAAACTTCCGTTTATCATTTAAATTTGAAATTGTTGGGAGTGGTACTTTGTCTAATGGTCTTTTTTGAATTAATTTACAAGACAATGCCTATTATAATACGATGCATGTTCATGATAACACTGGTATAAAACAATGTGTTTTGAAATAACATTCCTATATGTTGTGGCACTAGAGATTATGACATATCTCCATAGAAAGAATTAAACGATTGGTAGATGATGGAGTACTCAGTACTTTAGATTTTACTGATCGTGATACTTGTGTGGACTGCAAAAAGGGAAAGCAGACCAACAAAATGAAGAAAGGTGCCAAGAGAAGTACAAAAATATTAGAAATCATACATATGGATATTTGTAGTCCAAATATATACTCGTATGGTCAGAAATACTTCATCTCTTTCATAGATGATTACTTATGTTACATGTATCTCTACTTGATTCATAATAAGCATGAAGTGTTAGATGCCTTTAAGGTATTTAAGGTGAAAGTAGAGAAACAATGCGGCAAGCAAATTAAGATTGTGAGATCAGATAGAGGTGGAGAATTCTATGGTAGATACACTGAAAATAGATAATCACCTAGTCCATTTGCAAAGTTTCTTTAAGAGCATGAGATAGTTGCTCAATATACTATGCCTGGTTATCTGGACCAAAATGGTGTAATGGAAAGAAGAAACCGAACCTTATTGGACATGGTGCGGAGTAAGCTTAGCGGTTCGAAACTTCCTAAGTCGTTATGGACTGAAACACTTAAGACGGGAGTGTACATATTAAACCGAGTTTCGACCAAGGCTGTCCCAAAGACACCTTTTGAGTTATTTAAAGGTTGAAAACCGAGTTTACAACATGTAAGTGTTTGGGGATGCCCGTCTGAAGTGAGAGTTTACAATCCACAGGAAAATAAGTTGGACCCAAGGACTATAAGTGGGTATTTCATTGGATATGCCGAAAGGTCCAAATGGTACATGTTTTATTGTCCATCTTATATCACTGGGATCGTGGAATCAAGAAATGCTAAATTTCTTGAAAATGACTTGATTAGTGGGAGCGATTGATCGAAGGACCTTGTTCCTAAGGAAGATCATTCAGACACTCAACCTTCCACCTCAAGTTTAAGGTTGGTTGTTACTCATAATACCCCCTTAGTTTAGCTGATTATTGAACAATTAATTGTTGAAGTTTCACAATCTGCTGATATTAATCTAGTAGATCCAGTTGTTCAACAATTACCAGAAATTGTTGAACAACCGGTTGAGCAACATGCTCCTCAAGAGAATGTTAATGCAATATTTAAAAGATCTGCTAGAATAAGGAAATCGGCAATTCCTAGTGATTATATTATGTATTTACAAGAATCTGACTACAATATCGGAGGTGAGAATGATCCTAAAACATTTTCGCAAGCCATAGACAGTAATAAATCCAATTTGTGGCACAATGCCATGAAGGAAAAGATGAGTTTTATGGCATCTTACGAAGTCTAGGATTTGGTTAAGTTGCCTGATAGTGCGAAGGCCATTAATTGTAAATGGGTCTTCAAAACTAAACAGGATTCATTGGGTAACATTGAAAGATATAAAGCTAGACTCGTTGCCAAATGATTCACTCAAAAAGAAGGAATCGATTACACGGAGATTTTTTCTCATGTATCTAAGAAAGATTCTCTTCATATTGTTTTGGCATTGGTTGCCCAATTTGATATAGAATTACATCATGTAGATGTGAAAACGGCGTTTCTCAATGGAGAACTAGAGGATGAGGTTTACATGAAACAACCTGAAGGATTCTACTATAGTAAATGTGAGCATTTGGTGTGAAAGCTTAAGAAATCTATATATGGCTTGAAACAAGCATTCCACCAATAGTACTTAAGGTTCCATGATGTCATCTCTTCATTCGGTTTTGTGGAGAATGTCATGGATCAATTTTTATACCAAAAGGTTAGCGGAAGCAAAATTTGTTTCCTTGTGTTATATGTGGATGATATTCTACTTGTAATCAATGATAAGGGGTTACTACATGAAGTGAAACAATTTCTTTCTAAGAGTTTTGACATGAAGGATATGGGTAAGGCATCTTATGTCATTGGCATTAAGATACATAGAGATAGACCTCGACAAATTTTAGAACTATCAAGAAACCTATATCAATAAGGTTCTAGAGAGATTTCTGATGAAAGATTATTTACCAAGTATAGCACCCATTGTGAAGGATAACAGGTTTAATTTAAACCAATGTCCAAAGAACAATCTAGAAAGGGAACAAATGAATAACATTCCACATGCTTCTACCGTCAGAAGCTTGATGTATGCTCAGGTTTGCATTCGACCTTATATCGCTTTTGCTGTGAGAATGTTGGGAAGATATCAGAGTAATCTAGGTATGGACCACTGGAGAGTTGCAAAGAAAGTAATAAGATACATTCAAGGTACCAAATGGTACATGCTTATGTATAGACGGATTGACAACCTAGAAGTAGTCGGTTATTCATATGCGAACTTCGCGAGCTGCGTTGATTCGCAAAAATCAACATCTAGATACATTTTTTATGTTAGCTGATAGAGCCATATCATGGAGAAGTGCGAAACAGACTTTGACTGCTACTTCTATTATGGAAGTTGGGTTTGTTTCTTGTTTTGATGCTACCTTGTATGGTGTATGGTTTAAGAATTTCATTACTAGGCTTAGAATTGTTGATTCTATTTCTAGGCCATTAAGAATATATTGTGACAATTCAGCTACAATTTTTATGGCTAAAAATGCCAAAAGTAGCGCTCGAAATAAGCATATCGATATCAAGTATTTAGCCATAAGGGAACGTGTCATGCCCCGATCCTCGGGCATGCACCCATCCCTCACTTGGTCGATATAATTGCAACATCCCAGGACGCATTGTTGATCCTTTTATTTTAATACACATACGGAAGCATATAAATAATCTCTAAACAATAAAACAATGGGATAGGAAAGTAGAGCTCTATTTTTCACACCTGAAAAACCACAACCACACTTTTATACAAAACAAACCTCATAGTATATATTACAATACTATTCACAAAAGTCTAATCTATCACATATTAGTTCACACTCGGGGTTTGCAAAACAGGGTGGGGTCTCAATCCTCATCCGGGTCATACTCCGGATCCTCCTCGGGGTCCTCTTCTGGCTCCTTCTCAGGTTCTTCTTCAGGGTCCTCTTCGACGATTTCTCCTTCCTCTTCACTCCAGTTAGCGCCCTCGGCTGAGTACACTGGAGAGTCAGAATCATCCTCGAGCTTAGGATCCTTTGCATCCACCACCGATCCATCCTTAAGATCTGTTGTCCCCTTCCCGAATGCTGCCTCCAAAATGTACAGAGGTATATCACCTTCTGGCACAAGACCCGCCCTTCATCCATTATGGTAGTGACGATACCACAACCGATACTCGTGGGGCACCATATCATCTCTACCCACGTCAACCCAGACAGTGGATTTTACCAAAACATACTCTAGTCCTTCCGGGTGGGAGTGTATTAGAAAGTGATAACCTATCTCGGTGACTTCTTCAGGTATACCAAAATGCATGGGAGGAGGGGGAGCGACTGTCATCTAGGGACCTAAAATATTGTCCCACAACGGGATGAGACTATATCTCAGCAAGTTGAACCCCACTAAAACTTAATTAGGAAGTCAATACGCCCTAAAAGCTGCCTAAGCACAACACGAATTGGAGGACTTACCTTGGCCTCTATTTCCTTCCTGCAAGTCAATATATTTCAAATATACACAAACCACATCAATTCACTCAATTAGATCGAACTATCGATCAATCGACCTAGTTGATTATATATCAATTAGACTATTCCTTGGTCATTTTAAACAATACCATATATTTTTCAGGATAATATATCTAATCATCGAGCTCACGTGCATTCTCCAAGATGACATACCAAGTCATCGAACCTACTTGCATTCTCCAAGATGACGTACCTAATCACTGAGCTAATATAATATAACGTTTTTCTCCGAGATGACATACTTAGTCATCGAGCCGACATAGTATAATGTCTTTCTTCGAGATGACATACCGAGTCATCGAGCTGACATAGTATACGTCTTTCTTCAAAATGACATACTAGGTCATTGAGCCCACATTCATTCTCCAATAATTTCTCACTTTTTATCATACCCGATAAAATAGCCGTGTGTGGGGACATAATTGGCCTTAGCAAAATATAATAATTTCCTTTCCATAAATCCTACTATTCCATATGGTCCATAAAAATATTTTTAGCGTTGTAAACCAACGCTTGGTTATTTTCCAATCAACTACTGAAATTAAATAATTTAGGAATAAAATCCTAAAATCACAATTAAATTAATTTAGAACAAATTAGAGCTCAAAGAAATAAACAAATTGCACCACAATAACCAGCATAAAATTTCAGTCGTCGACTATCCAAGCCTAATTTCTAGAACATAAATAAATAATTAAATAATTACAAAAATATTAAATAAATATCAATAAATCTAATTTAGGCCTGTAATGCCTAATCGGACGCCGAAACGGACCCGGAAAATTCCAAGGTTCGTTCAATAAATAATATAACGTGTCTACTCGCTAAATAAACTAACTAACCACCTAACATGCATTGGTAAATAATTAAATTAACTAATATAATCTAATCTATTCACCTAAACATGCTTAATTTAATCTAATCAACTCCTAAGCGTGATTAACATACGAAGCGAGGTTTAGTGAGTTAAATTCACTTGGTTGGCGAGCCGGTCGGCTCAAATCGATGGGAACGCAATGGGGAACCACCTCAAATCGAGCCTACAAGCTTGCTGGAAACTCACTGGTTTCTCCTCTGTTCTTGGTTGCAAACAAAGAGAACAAAGGCTAAACAAAGCATGTACAAGGCAAGCGAGACCAGTGAAGGTGATGACAAGGCCAAGCGACCAATAACACGGGCTCATGGGGGTCGAAGGGGCTCACGGCGGCCTGTTGGGCTACGAAATAGCCTACTGGACCAGCAAACGGGCTAGAAGGACGGCGTGAGGGAGGCGAAGACACATGAGCAGCGACGGGATGGTGCGGTGGCGTGGGAAGGTAGCTTCAGTGGCTTCTCTACTAGTGGCTGGAAGTTTTCAAAGCACAAAGAAGGCAGCAATGGGGCTGGATGGCAGCTTGGAGGGAGAGAGGGGCAAGAGGGGACCATCATGCCTAAATTTTCCAATCCCTTGTCTCCTTGACTCATCCATGGCCAAGCATGGCTTCCTTGGCTTTCAATGAGCCGCCAATGCTTCCCCTTGCAACCTTGAAATGGTCCAAAACCATAGGGAATGGGGGCATACGAATTTCATGGGCTTTGGCTTTTATTGGACACTAAATCTTGCCTCAATCAATCCAATTTGGCCTCAATAAATTCCGTTAGCACCTCAATTATCAAATTGGTATTTTTTCTCACCAATTTATCCATCTTGCATCCCAATTGTGAGATAAAAAATGATCCCTGTCTTTTTCTAAACAAAAGTGGCCCCAGGACGACTTTTTCCCAAAAAAAGTCTCGGGTTTTAGAAAAATCTTCTAAGACTGAGTCGACGTTCCTAGAATTTATTGTGACATGATAGAATCTTCAATTTTTGAAATCGGACTCAAATTCGCGGTTAACTTCACTCAGGCTCGTTTTTAGCGTGACCTAAGCTACCAGGAAAGTTTCAGAAATTTTTAGTGCAAATGACCCATGGTCGATTTTTTTGAGCCACAATGAACCCACTCGACACATTGGCGACTCTCAGTTGTCGTAAAAATCTCAAAGATCCAAATACGGACACAAGGTACCAAAACGATAGAAAAATCAGTATAGTGCCGGCCGATGAAAATTTTCCAATTTAGTGGTGTCACCCACGATTAGCCACACATCTCAGTCGAACCGTCCTATCTCTGACCCCTTATCGATTTTTAACTATGCCATAATGGCCTCTAAAGATGAGCACGGTCGAGTAGTCAATTCCTGATCGAATTCTCAAGTCTATTGTATTAAAATTCCTTAATGGCTTTCCAGATAGTCTAGTTTCTCAAGAGTGATTAGCTCTGAGAATAGCCCTATAAGCGCGTCGATAAAATGCCCGATTTATTCAATGGAAAACATAATCGAAAATCTGGGATGTCACAGAACTTTTTAAGGAGAATAAAGTGGTCATAGAACATGTTAGCACTGAATTGATGACTGGCTAATCCTTTAACTAAAGGCAAGCCATCGATAAAGTATAAGGATCATGTAACTAATATGGGAATAGGTCCCATCATGTGATTTGTTGTTAAATGGACGATTTTTGTTGTATGAAACTCTTATTCTATTGTAATGTTGATTCTCAATTTTTGGTGTACACATTTTGTTGTTTATTAATGAGAATAACATTTATTCTTGGTTTAGAATAAACATAGGGTTTATTCATTAAGATGTATTGTCACATATAGGGTGACATTAAAGAAATAAGATGCATTGTGATACATGGAAGATATTACTCACTCTTAGAGGGCATGTCGCCATGATTCACGTGTTTTGTTTCTTTTCTTTAAGCATAAAGTTTTTCGCGGATTTGGTTGGATAATCCATATGATGAAAAAGATAGGATCAAGTGGGAGAATGTTATTTATATTGTGTGATCCCACATTTTCTCTTAAAGTGGCGGTTATTCCACATGTAATTTTTCCACATTTTGTACATTTTCATGACAACCGCTCATTTGGTAATTGTCTTGATGGGAGACGGTATATAAAAGGAATGATCGTTCATTTCTAACGGATAATCATAAGGTCTAACGCAAACCCTCTCAATTGTGGAATACACCATCAGTACGTGAGGAAATTGGGTTAGTAGAGTGTACCCGATATTTCGCTGAATTTTTGGGACTTTCTGACGAACGTGAATACAAACAATCGCTGGAGGTTTGTCTATAATCGATCATGTTTTCCGGATTTGATTTTTATGTCTAACACCTTGAACATATGATAATTTCGAATTGAATCTCTTTATAAAGAAGAGCTTTGTCTCATTGTAGTCTACTCTAGTCCCCTTAAGATTATTGTTAAATCATTTAAGTGTAATTTTTGGACTAACCTAACCGAGAATGGAATCATGCTATGTAGGATTTGAACTTATGACATCAAGTTTTGGAGCTCACCCTCGTGGGATCACAATGCTTTGTCCCGGCCATTGTAGCATGTGTGTTGCCCAGGGCATAAGGGGCGTGATGACTTGACGTCATCCTCACATTCCTCCGGCTTATCAACGGCAGTGTCATTTTTTATTCATTATTCAGTTTGATGACCCAAATCAGATAGCTGTGTGAGTGAAAGAAAACAGCTTAGAAATTAGCGGCAAATCTTTATGAGAAGTAGACATGTTATTCTCAAGACGCCTCCAGTAGAAGTCCCGAAGAAAAATGGGCAAGACATTCAAAGCGACAAGGAAATCAAACCGTTAAGAAAAGTCATTAAGAAAGACCAGAATATGTGGAACATAAGACAAAGACATAACAAGGACAGGATCCTCCCTATAGCACAAAATAATAAGGAAAAATGATTGCGTGATAGGCTTTGATCTATTGTAAGAATAACAGTTTATTTTGGATCACAAAAAAATTAAATGACAAATAATCATAAATTGTTGTGAGGCCCACTCTTTCAAAAATTTGTAACTTACAACAAATTATTATCTTCACGGTTATCCAAAAACTGTTATGCTAACAAAGTCCCAAAATCAGTACTTCAAATTGTTAAATCTTGACGAGTCAATATGAGATCGAGGGAATCCACATTGCTTTACCGTGACGTATATTAAAGCGAAGATAATGCCAGCTACAACAACACGCACACTCATTTGACCGCATGCGTAAAGAACCTTATTCACATGCATGCCTATTACAACAAAGCAAATGATAGATTGATTAATAAAACTGTCCTCAAAACTGATGGCTAATTAGGATAAATAATCAAGAAGAGAGTAAATCACAAAAAAAAAAAAAAAAAAAAAAAAAAAGTCTACCCGGTGATCACAGTAAATCTCCGTTGGGTAACTAAAATCTCCACAGTACTCAATTCTCTCGCCTTAAAATGGACAATCACATGTGGAAAGTACAAGTTAACCAAGCATGTAACCAATGAACTGCATGCGCATTGTTGGAATATAAAAAGCAGTAAAAAATTAACAATTGTCCTTGTCGATATAGAAGGCCGCCACATTATATTTCAGTGAGTTGTGTAATTATATCACTAACATAACCACAGAAACAAGAAAATAATGAATAAACTACGTGGCTTTGGCCTTTTTAACAACAGGAAAAATAATTTCAGAAGTTATTAGGTTTTTCCTATAAAAGGTAAGAAAATTTGAGGGTTCCAGGATATTTAAATTTAGGGCGATGCTTGTGTGACATCCGAATTTTCGCTTGACGTAATTGTGAGCCATAAATGATCAGCAGTTATCGCTGCAGCACCAAACTCATCACCAGGCCACGTCATCCACGTCATCGTCATGTCTTGCCAACTGTGCCTCCCCGTCACTAACCGCGACACCTCAATCGCACTACCTCGCCCTGCTACCGTGTCACCAAGACTGCCGCCTCGGCACCACTAGATGTGCCCCAAGCCAAGCCACTTGGCCGTCTCTCATGCCGCTGCCAGCCCCACTGTATGGCATCCAGAAGCCTTGCCTACAACCAGATTTAATCGGTGATGGGTAGAACGCAGCAAGAGTCAAACTAGTAACGTGACTACAAGATGGATAGATTAGAGGATTAATCAGCAGAAAGGAACACTAAGCTGAAGAGCACTCTTCCATCTGGCACATGATCCTATTGGTCAACACTTAGATTAAGCGGCGGAGATCGCATATTAAGCAAGCAACGAGCAACCATCTTCTACTCTATATGCTCGAACCTCGTTCAAGCCAAACACCCTCTTCATCATTTCCCAACTTGTGCAGCGACTTTCTGTTTTGCGCGAATAACCGTGGTGTTTCACGCCGTCCAACCGCCCAACAACGCCCTCTATCTAGCCACCCCCTGCCCTTGATTGCACCACTAGCCGCTCCACGTCCCCATGCGTCTCGAAGCACTGGGCGAACAACAAAGTACTGAGGCCTCTACAACACCACTGTACAACACCAGCCGCTCCTAGAAATTCGAGGCAAGTAAATTGCTTCCCATTTGTGCTACATAGGTTGAATTCTGTACATCAACGTCAATTTCCTCAAGTTTTAATCGCCTCGGTTGATTTCGCGCTTAGTTGTGTTAGTGGACAATTTCAGAGAATGTGCATTGCAAGTATTATTGAAATGTTATTTCATTGAATCTTTGGCTATATTGTTGAAATGTATTGATAATTTTGCTGGTTTGAGCTTAAATAGCACGAATCGTGAATGAATCCAAGGTTACAGCTATTTTTGGGTTGGTTTACTGTAGATAGTGATCTTGCCAATTTTGTATAGGTTTTTGTCGTACGAATTTGGTGGGACTTTCTCTCAAAAGTTGCTCGTTATACCTTGTTTTATTATGACACACCTTAAATTCAGATTTTTCAGACTGCGTATACGCAAAATATATTTGACAAATTACGCGCGTCCGAATCTGTCTTCATAAACAATGACCGAACCTTTACCCGATTTTCATTTTCTACAGATTTTTTTACAAAAGATTTGGACTAGTGTCCTTCATGAAAGTTTAGACAACATGTTAAGCTACAACATGAAATTTTTCCATGATTTTTGGAGCTCAATTAGGCATCTGAAATGCTCATTCTCAAATCTCTTGCATCCTAGAAATTTACCTATTTTGACCTGAAGTATATAAAATTATTGGGACCCAAACAAGCTGAACCAGGTCTTGAGTTCTAAATGAAAAAGGTTCCCTGGAGACTCATCCACATCATGTTAAAGTTTCATGATTTTTGGAGTTGATTTACTTAGCAAATGCCCTTGATATATACAGACGGGCGAGGTGCCCTTTTTCCATTGATTTTGACTAAACTCCCTTTTGTAACTCGTCCTTTTGAACTTGTATTGCCAACTAAATGTTTGTCTCACTTCTCTGGCTTATAAAGGATAGTTGATGGTGGACATTGAACTATTCCTATACATTAACTTAGTGGATAGCATGTTTAAATCGAATTATTAAATTGCTGCATCATGGGATGAGTGTGTGATTTAGGAATGCTGCGGGTCCCTGAGACGACAATGCCTCGGTTGATAGTAGAGATGCCTGAAGGGGTAACCAGGTTCTTCCAGATGCCTGAGGGGGTGTAACACAGTTCTCCCAGATATCCTCATGATGCCGAATGGGTGCGAAATGCTCGAGAGATAACGGAGTTTCTTGGAAGATGGTGGCAGCTAATTCACAACGAATATGATCGTTGGCATTTTCAGAATTCGTTTGAGCTTTTCTAATTTACTGATTTCAGAGGAAATGTTTTTCATTTGCCATTTCGATTTCGAAAAGGTTCTGAGGCAAGTTGATTTCAAAACGGTCTTCTATATTTTATGTCTAAACTTCTTCGCATGTGCCATTATTAACAGCTGTAGTATGGATTGGTTGGTAGTTTGCTTGCTGAGTTTATACTCACTCTTGGTGGGTTATTATTTTTTAGATCAATAAACATGCCACTACTACTTGCATTCCTCATGACCCTATACCGTACCCCGATAGACTTCACATGGCACCAGACTAAGTTGCACAACCTCGACTTTCTTGATGTCACCTTCATTTGTGTCATTGCGATACTGACAGTCGATGCTGGTCTATCGTCGAGCCCGAAGCTGATCAGGTTCATCGCTATCTACGCCCAGATCGGCGAGCATCTGGTGGGACAGGAGATGCGCCCCCACGCTTGGGCCGTCAATTCTCCTCCCTTGGGAGCACAGCGTTCTCGCTGTGGCCCTACACGCGGTCAGGAGTCGACTCTGATACTATTTGTAACGATCCAAGCCCCACTGTATAATATTATCCGCTTTAGACACTGAGTTCTCACGGCTTTAAAATGCGTCACAGATTAGAGGGACCTAAGCCTTATAAACTAGCCCCAAGACTCCCCCCTTAGCGATGTGGGACAAGAGATGCACCCCCTTGCTTGGGCTGTCACAAGAGTTGTATAGTTGATGGAATTTTTGAATAGTCCAAAGTAGGAGTATTTTGGTTAATCCCTAGTGTACCCGACCTGGGTCACCCAAAAGTATCTAAAACTAAAGGAAATGAAATTGCCTAGTTTTATATTCTTGCTTGCATTACTTGAATTTTGTATGTTCTGGGTAATTATTGGTTTGTATACATTTCTGCATGCCTAAAATGTGGAAAGATTTGGATAGCCATATTAGCCGTAATGTGCTGGAGACATCACATCTCCATTAGTATTAAAGCATAGGTTTGGCTGGAGTGATAAGATGCGCCAGTGACAACAGAAAATAGGATGAACCCATGCGATATAAGACACTAAGGGTGTGTTTGGAAAGGCTTTTGAGAAAAGCCTTTAAAGAAATGCAAATACCTTTAGTTTAAAGGACTTTGATGAAATGCAAAAACTATTTAGTAAACTATAATTGAAATGTGCATTGGAAAGTAACTTTAGAGAAATGCTATTTGATAAACACATATTTGGGAAGTGCTTTGGTGTGACCAATTTAAGATTTTCTAATATTTATTTTTTTAAAAATAAATATTAAAACGATGACTTTTTTATATTTTTGCACCAAGATGTAATGTAAAATACATATATTAACAAATTCATAAGTAAAAAATTACATCAAAATGGACTTTTTCTCAATTAAAAAAAGAGTAATTTCATTATAATAGACATGGTTACATATACATCGAAGAAAGAAATAGGTTTTCATTGAAAATTACAAGCATTCTTAAATATTTACTAAACTCATTGCTATTCGATCACATAAATGCGCCATGTCAGAAAATGAATTATCATTTGAAGTACTAGGCCCCTCATTTGTATTATCAAGGTCAACTAAATATCCATAATTGGGATTCAAATATTGCCCTTGCAAAATGTTTATCATTGACAACGTTTCGTCGTATATAATTATGCAAAATCATTGCTGCTATAACAATTTTTACTTGCTTTTCAAACAGAAAACTTGGCATATACTTTAAAATCTTCCACTATTTTTTCAATACAGTAAAGGCTCACTCAATTTTTGACCGTAGCAAGGAATGGACACGATTGAATACCTATCAATAACCTATAGGGGCAGGACCTTGTTGAAATTCTAGCAAGTGATATTTAACTTCTTTGTATGGTCCCAAATAACCCATCAGATTTGAATATCCGACATCTACTAAATAACATTTACCTACACAAATATAGTGTAAATTTAATCAACATAGGCCATATTAATACATATCAATGTACAAAAACCATTAATTAACAGACCTGAAGGAGGATGAGGAAATTGCACATTACATCTTCCTAGAGCTTCATTGAAAATATGAGTGTCATGGGCTTGTCCCTCCCAACCGGCCCAAACATAAATGAATTCCATATTAAAATTACATACCGCTAAGATATTTTGAGTCGGTATACATTTTCGACCAATAAAACGAATTTGATCTTTTATAGGTATCACCATTGGGATATGTGTGCCATCAATAACTCCAATGCAATCTTAAAAAAACAAAAAACAAATATTATTATATAATTAAAATTTGCATTTAGTTCCTTCTTCTTATTGTATAATCAAAACATACCTTAAAATAAGGATAAAATCTTCGATTATTCTTAATCTTCTCTAAAACATCAGCTGATTGGATCAAATCTTTTCTCATTTCACATACTTTATCTAATACGAAGCTAAAATACATGCTTATGGTTTCCCCAGAGCGTTGAAAGCGCTCTTATGTTAATTTATTACCTATATCATGTCCTAAAATATGAAGAAATATTCCAAGCATTTGTGTCTAGTTCCTTGAAGACCATAGCATGTTACTAAATCATACATTAAATTATTAAATACAATCTTATCCATTATAAACATTTGATAATATATTATCGAATTAGCATCTTCGCCCATCAACTCTCCTAACCATACATTTCCTGTATATGATAATGTCCTACAATATTTTTTTTTTACCGTATGTTGTCTAATAAGCAATTGCTACTTGAGTAATTCCACAAGTTGCAAACATTCCTCATCCTTTTTCTCATGGATTTCTCTTTCAGGAGAATTGTCCATATCTATTTAAAGTAACAAAACAGTAAGAAAAGTGATGAATAATCATCCATTAATGGAACATTTATCATCCATAATATACAAGCTCCACCCAATTAAAAGAACACAAAATAAAAACACAGGTCTCACATTAGAACATAATTAGAAAAATAGTTCACAAGTAGTGCAAATCACCAATCCAGAATAAGTCTCATATTATAACATAGATTAATATTAAAGAACTCAAACAAATAACTAGCATCCTAGTGACGATTATTATACTCTTCCAACTTATACTTCACCCACTCGGCTCTTTCTTTATTTCCATCCAAGTTCATAAAAATTTGCTTGTTGTCTTTCTTTTCAGAAAAATGTGAGAGTGTAAAGAAGAACAACTTTCTGTCTTACTTGATCTCAAGTATGGCTTTCGATGACGTGCAGACTCGAGTGTCATAACTTTGCATGAAATGACACTTAAGTGCCATAACTTACGAAATGTACACTTAAGTGCCACATTCGAAAAAAATGAGATCATTTAAGTGCCAATCCGACGAAAGTCCGGCCAAAACGCCCACGTGGCATTTTTCTGGCGAACGGAGCCCAAAACGACGCTGTTTTGCACGCTAACGTAGCCAAATAATGCAAAAACGACGCAGCGTGCAAAACGGCATTGTTTTGAGCTCCGTTTGCCGGAAAAATGCCACGTTGGCGTTTTGGCCGAACTTTCGCCGGATTGGCACTCAAATGATCCCATTTTTTCCGAATGTGACACTTAAGTGTACCTTTCGTAAGTTATGGCACTTAAGTGTCATTTCGTACAAAGTTATGGCACTTGAACGATTTTTATCCCGGCTTTCGATGTTTGCACAATTTCTTTATAAAAATCAAACTCTGTTGCAACCGATGTTGCATTACTCCTACTTTCAATAGCTGAACAAAGTCTATCGATTTGCAATACTAATTTATCAGGTCCGGCCAATTTTTTTTGCTTTCTTTCCTCTAGCTTGCTTCGTTGAACTTTCTACCGCTCTTTTATAACTCTTACTTTGACTTGGTTGGGTATTCGTTTCACTTATATGACGCTCTAAAGAATCATCAATAAATCATACATAATCACTAATATCAGCTTGTATGGCCTGAACATTCTCATTAGTACATAAACCTTGTACGGGATTCCAAATAATACTTCCATTAGCAACCGTACCCTGGAACATTCGTAACAACAAAACTTCAACATCTGGATGTATGCCTTTAGTTCGAAAGACTTTAAGCTTAGAATTGGCATGTTGTAATAAAAATATTTTTAGAAGTTGTATCATAAAATATAAACTTACCAAAAAAACAAGTAACAAAAGAATAGATAAACAACTGGATTTTTCTTTGCCACCATTCATCACTCGTGTCAATGGTTTTCTTCGTTGGATCCCACCCTAGTCATGTTTCCTTTTGAATCAATTACTTCCATCTTTTACATTCTTCCTTTAAATTGTCTCACTTACTCTTCATTTGATTTTTATCGTACTTTTTTCCCTTTAACTCCTCAAACTTGTTAATTATAATGGTCCATCCATCCCTTTTGTTGCTCGCATGACGATTGCTTTTTTCGATTTGTTCAATGCACAATCAACAAAAAATTTCTACATCTTCGGGGCTCCAATATGCTTTTTCCTTTGATGAACTTGTCATCTTCTAATAAAATGATCACAAACATATTTGAAAAATGAAAACAAATGAGATTAACTATGACCCAATTCCGTAAACATGGATGAACACATACATATGTGCATTTTGACATAACATTAAGATAGACATGAGGCCACTTATTTTATACAAAGGGCTTCACTAAATATACATTTTTTCTTGAAGACAACCCTCTAAAATTTACAAAGTAAGGGGCACTAGAAATAAATCAAAATCCAATTCACATGAACCCAAGAAAGAGCACACCAAGCCGGACATGCGTGGGGAAAAAGAATAGAAATATAAGGAATAGAAGCAAAAGAACCTGGATTCAAGGTGAGACGACCAACACCTTCTGAGCGAAGAGAGAGGTGAGTTGCTCTGATTGTAAGCAAAGAGAGAGTTGAGCACCTAGATTCTGAGCAAAGAGAGAAGCGAAGAGGCAAATCAAACAAAGCAATCACATGACTATAATTCTTACAATATTGGCATGAGATTCACAATCATTGTTTAGTTTGTTCATAACTTTGTCATTTGCTAAAGATCTTTGAAGTCAACACACCATCAACAGCTCACTCAGCATCATTTCTTGGCCATTATTACATCGTTGAAACAAAGACGTGCCACTCAGCCCATTGAGAAATGCCCCACCCATCTTTATGTATATATTAGATATTGTTAAGATAATAATATTAGTGCAAAACAAATTATAACCATGAAGAGGAATAATAATGTATTTGGAAGCACTCGGGGACAAGCAAAGAGAATTAGAGAAGTTGCATAAGCCCAAAAGAACTTCTACAAAAGAACTTCAACCCACATAAGGACTTGAGCAGTTGCATAGTCCATAACTATGGTGCCAATCTTGAGATTTTGGAAGAACTCATAAAAACAATCATCACAAGCGTGAGACTTTGCTATTCTCTTTAGGCATTTTCTGTTTCATATTTATAAGCAAATTATGGCTCTTTCGGTATGTATTATACTTCTTGTATACGATCTGCTAATGTATGTGCCGCATGCGTATACATTTGTACTTCTATAGTAGTCTTGTTCAAAAGTTATGAGAAATGGAGTTTTCTTTTGAGAAAAATGCTGCAAAAGGAACAGGAAAAGAAGAAAAGTAAAGAGTGAACTAAATGAGAAATAGTCATGGACATTCCCACTAATGAGATGAAGACTTCAAGCATTGAACTGACTGGATGTACGTGCGATACAGTTTTTTCTCAACATTTGTCACTTTAGCAAGCTATGATCCCATAACTAAAGTAGACTCAAGATGGAATCAAAAGCACACCAAGTCAGAGATATCAAGACAGAGGCAGCATACACGGATCGATTTCCAGTAGAATCTAATTCATTCTTTTCCAAGGAAACACGAAATTCACCACAACAAAATCTTATATCACTACACATGCTTACTTGAGTGGAAAATGTATCTTTGTTAGTCCACAGGCGCACACAAATATTACCAAATGAACACAAATACCACGTTTGGCTCTTCTCTCTGACCCCTCTAAAATCTCTGCAAAATCAAGCACACAAAAATAAGGACCTGAAAGGGACGCATGCATGTTCCTACATGGCTAATAGATGAGCGGACCTGGTCAAGTCCTAAAACTGACCCGTGGGGGGTGCTCTAAGGGAGGGTCCCCACGTACTGGCCGGAGACCCCACAGGGTGCCGGTGACGGTCAAATGAGCAACTTTATTCATATCGCAAGAATTTTTCAGCGAAAAAAAAGTAATCAAGAGGGTATCCCGGTTAATTTTTTGTTGCTGTCAATTGGGTATGCATATAATTTTGTTCAGATCACTCTAAGTAGGAAAGTTGATTTTTATTCAGGACTAATTGAATAGTCCTGTTTCAGATTTTTGGACGATAAATATGAGGAATGTGCAAAGGCTATCAACAAATGAGGATGTGAGAAATGTGGAGTATTATGGGTGCATTTGGGACAAACATTTCCAAAGGCCTTTGGGCGCTCAAAGCCCCTTGAGCCAAATTCTATTTCCTTGATCTCTATGTCTCTTTGAATGAGAACTAGGAGGAATGTGGAAAGATTATCAAGTGGTCTTCACAGCCATCTCTCCACTCTCGAATGCATACAAAGGGACAGCAGGCACTCTGGACATGTTGCTTCATGTCCAATGCATGAACAGGTTCTATTTATCGGGTGCAGTATGAAAGGGCGGGACCTTTAAGTGAGCCTTTCCAAAGCAAAAGTGCTCACACACACTCTAATTACTAAACATCAAGCACAAGTATTGTCATTTTCCAGCATTACAGAACTTCGCTGCGATGGAACCATTGAAATTTGAAGAAACCAGCAACTGCTAAAGAGAGGCGACCGGAGAGGCGAGCTTCAGCGGGCGACCTGAGACGCAAGCTTTGGCACGCAACCTTCAGCGACCAAAGAGGCAAGCTTCGATGACCGAAAAGGCAAGCTTGGGCAGGTGATCGAAGAAACGAGCTTCAACGACCGAAGAAGTGAGCTTGAAGAGTGAGATCTCAAGGAGCATCCAGAAGAGCAGAGAAGAGACGAACGCAAGCGGCTCCTTGGCGTAAGGGATTAGGGTTTCTATTTTAAAAGGGTCAAATTTGGAATTTTAATAAAGTTCTAAGGGCAACAAAGAAAAAAAAATTCTTTAATCCCTCATGGAGCTTGCCGAGAATGCTAGAAAGCGCAAGGCGACTTCCTAACTGCCTTGAGCCTTCAAAATGCTAGCCTCTGCATAATGGGGCTTGAAAAAAATTAGCCAAACACCACAAATTGACTTAAGGGGCTTTGAACGCCCAAAGGCCTTTGGAAATATTAGTCCCAAACACACCAGTCTATCATACATGCGCACCTGAATTTTATCATTTGCATAAATCAAAACCCTCTCGAACTTTCTTTTTCTTTTTTTTTTTTGGCAAAAATGGACTCTCGGAATAAGGCGGTGGATTTTGAATACGACTAGGCTCGCTTCATTTACCCTATTGTAATTCGTCACATCATGTATTGAATGAGCTCTACAGATGATTTTAGATTTACTAACCTAACCATAAGTTGACTCCACATGTCCAAAGTCCACTTGCGTCAAAGCCTTATTCAGCTTCTCCAACAAGAGCCGGTCGTATTACATGGAAAAGCACCCCTAAAATTATGAGGGAGGAAGGGTGCATAAGGCAATTCTCCCCGCTACCTAGTTCATTATCAAAACTTTTACCTATGCTCCCTCAAGAGAAGGACAGTGGCAAAGAAAGTTCTTAGGATAACCCTAAAATTTGTTGGACTTAATACTATCAAGTCAAGTGAAATATCGTAAGGGGGAAATAGGACATAAGCATGGATAATCGTCCTGCCTAATAATCAAAGTGCAAAATTTGCTTGACAAAGGGATATTGTCCTTTAATGATGTTGTGCTTAATGTACAGCAAAATCTTTTGCCTAATAATCTCGAAGGTATAAACATAATCTGAAGGAAACCTATGAGAACAAGTGAGTCTTCTTGGTGTTGAGGAGCACCACCTCTCTCCTCTCACATCTTTCTAGAATTTTCTAGCATTGTTTATCAGACTAGCTTATTAGTGAGTAGGTGAAGTTAGCCTGTCGGTGAGTAGGTGAAGTGTGGCTCAAAATAAAAAGAAACAATAGATCTTGCGTGATGGTCTATGAGTTGTGGAATAGACCGAGACATGTCTTCACCATTAATACATAAAAATGTTTGTGAAAAGTAACTATAAATAGGCAGCACTGTCACGCCTCGATCCTTGAATGCGTGCCTATCCCTCACCTGATCAATTAATAGCGACGTCACAGGACGCATCGCCGACCCCTTTCAATTTTAATACGCAAGTGGGAGCATATAATAATCTCCAGACAATAAAACATTGGTATAGAAAAGTATGCCATAATTTTCACAATATGAAAACACATAACCACACTCTTATACAAGGCAAACCACATAGTATATAATACAATACTATTCGCTAAAGGCTAAACTATCACACATCAGTTCTCAACCTATGGTTTGCAAACAGGTTGGGATCTCAGTCCTTATCCGGATCATACTCAAGATCCTCCTCAAGATCATCCTCTTCTTCAAAATCTTCCTCCTTGGGTTTCACATCAGGGTCCTCCTTCTCAGGTTCCTCCTCCTCAGGCTCCTCATCAGGGTCCTGAAATGGTTATATAATAACCATTGAGACCACGTCTCAACAACTTCTACCCCTTAAGACTCAATTAGTAAACCAATACGCTAACCGGGCTGCCTATGCACACACGGGTCAGAGGACTTACCTTGGTCTCAAATTCCCACCTGCAAATCAGCACAGTTCAATAGGCACCCAAGCAATCACAGATCGATATCTCGATCAATTGACCTAGTCGATTACATGTCAGCATGACGTTTCCCCAGTCATTTCAATTCAATCAATCAATTCACGACATTAGATTAAGCAATGATCAATCGACCTAGTCGATTACATGTCAATCGAGCCATTCATCGATCATTTCACTTCTCACTATATAACCTCCAATCGTACACTCAATCACAAAGCCACAGTAATGCTTTCGGGTGTCATTTTTGCCAAGGTGACGTATGCAATAGACAGTTACATGCATTCTTTAAGGCGCCATTTTCGCCAGTGATATCCCAATCACCGAACTACATATGTCCATGAATCACGTACATTCTCTCTGTGGTGCCATTTTCGCCAACATGATGTATATTATAGACAGTTATGTGTGTTCTTTAAGGCGCCATTTTCGCCAGTGATGTCCTAATCACCGAACCACGTATGCCCATAAATCACATATATAATAGATCGTTACGTTCATTCTTAAGGCGCCGTTTTTGCCAGTGATATTCTTACTCACCGAACCACGTAGGTCTATAATGATGTAATAAGTAGATAGCTACATGCGTTCTTTAAGGCGTCGTTTTCGCCAATAATGTCCCAATCACCGAACCACGTATGCCTGCAAGATGTATGGAATAAATAGTTACGCGTGTTCTTTAAGGCGCCGTTTTCACCAGTGATATCCTTATCATCGAACCACGTAGATCCATAACATCATACATTCTTGTGCGTTCTTTAAGGCGCCGTTTTTGCCAGTGATATCCTTATCACTAACCACGTATGTCCATAACATCGTATATTCTCGTGCGTTCTTTAAGGCGCCGTTTTCGTCAGGGATATACTCAATCACCGAACCACGAATGTCCAACAACATAGTACCCGATTGGTCTTAGCCAAGAGTATTTTCATTTCACTCTCACAATTCTCTCTACTTTAGCCCATCAAAGCATTATTGGCACTAAATAATCATACTTGGCCATCTACCAATCAATTATTCAAATTCAACTCAATTTCAATCAATTTAGGAATAATTCCTCAAATTGTACAATCAATTCAATTCAACACAACATAGAGCTCAAATAAATAAACGGACTGTACCACGACAATTAGTATAAAATTCCAGTCGTCGATTATCCCAGCCTAATTCCCAAAAAATAAATAAGTAATTAATTAATTTCGAAAATTAATAAATAAATACTAAAAATCCAATTTAGGCCCGTAATGCCTAATTGAAGCCTGAGATGAGTCAGGAAAAATCCCGAAATGCATTCAATAAATAGAAGTACGTCTCTACTCGCTAATTGCACAATTCAATTGCCTAACATGCATTACAGTTATCTAATAATCACTAATCTACTCTAATCTAACCGCCTAATTACACTTAATTAAATCTAATCAACCCTTAAGCATCATTAGCAAACTAAACAAGGACTAATGAGCTAAACTCACCCGTTTAACAATCCGCTCGGATCGAAACGTTGAGAACGTTGCAAGGGACGTTTTTCTCCAAAGCGAGCCTTGGGTTCGGGACAGGCGGCAATGACCAGTAGAGACTTCGGTAGCTTGAAAGGGCGATCTATGGCTATCAAACGGCCTCTAGCAGACTTCCACAGCCCCTCACGACTGCTGGACAGTCCCTCAAACACATGAACAAGAGCTGGAACGAGGTGGCTGGACGGCGTGAGGAAGGCGGGGGCGCGGGTGGTGCTCGCACAGGTGGTGGCGCGCGAAATGGTGACGGCGAGGCGACGTGGAGGAGCTGCTCGGTCTCTCTCTTCCTTTGCTGGTTCGCTGATTGCTGTGGACGGCAAGAATGGAGGGGAATGAGGTGGTTTGGCCAGTCAAAGAGAGAGAGGAGGAAGAGATAAGGGTTGGGGCCACCTTGCCTCATTTTTCCACCACTTTGTCCCCTCTTGGGCTTGCCCATCAAGCCAGCATCTCATGGCTGTAATTAAGCCACACATACTTCCCACATAACCCCTCAAATGGTCCATTTGGCTAGGGGAAAGGGGGAGCTACGAATTTATCTCAATCTCCCCTCAATTTGACACTTGATGCAATACAATTCAACCTCAATTGGCCTCCATAAAATCAATTGATACATCATTGATCATCTTAGCAATTTTCCTCACATATACAGCCATCATGCTTTCCAAATTTGCGATCAAAAATAATCCCCAGCTTCGTTTGAACAAAAACGGTCCTAAACTGACTTTTTTCCAATAAATCTCGGTTTTCAGAAAAATCTTCTAAGACTGAGTCGTGGGTCCTATAATTTATTGTGACATAACAGAATCTTCAATTTCTGAAATCGAATTTGAATTGGCGGTTAATTTCCATTCGGCTCATTTTTAGCGTGACCTAAACCACTAGGTAGTTTTCAGAACTTTTTAGGACAATTGACCCGTTGTCGATTTTCTTCAAGCCACAATGAACCCACTCGACACATTGACGACTCTCGATTGTCGTGAAAATCTCGAGAATTCAATTAGGGACACAAGGTACCAAAACGATAGTGAAATCAAAATAGTGATGGTCGATGAGAGTATCACCCACGATCGGCCACACATCTCAGTCGAACCGACCTATCTCTGATCTTAAATCGATTTTATACAGTGCCGTAATGACCTCTAAAGATGAGCACGGTCAAGAAGCCGATTCCTAATCGAATTATCAAGTCTATTGTCTTAAAATTTCTTAATGGTTTCCCCATATAGTCTAGTTATCTTATGAGTGGCCATCTCAGAAAAAACACTATAGGCGTGTCGATGAAATGCTCGATTTATTCAGTAGAAAATAGGACTGAAAATCTGGGATGTCACATCTATTATATGAATAATGTAATAGAGTATTCTTATAATAAAAGAAAGTCTTATTATAACAAGACTGCACAATTCAACACGTGGTAAACATCACATTAATGCAAATTGGGCACTGCATGGAATCAAAAATTTATACAAGAAATATTATTTCATAATTAGGATATTAATTTTTTATGAGGTGAAATTAATTTCACAATAACACTTTAAATGATTTTAGTCATATACACATGAAATGACGTCAATTGCAAAATATTATCATATATGTCCTATCTTTTAAATACATATGGCGATGCAATCTCTCTATATATCAAATTCAAATGTATTGAATTTCACCCGATTGAAAAGATGGGTAAAAATTGCAAGAAATAAAAGAGTGTGTTTATCCCTCATAAATTGTGCATGAGTTGTATTGGCAAAGATCTTTATAATGTACATTGTCCTTATCACTCTCTTACTTATAACCTCCTTTGCTTCATTCTTGTCCTATCCTTTTCTATTTAGTTATTATGCTTTTCTTGTCCTACTCTTCTCTTTTAGGAATCTAGATGAACATAGACTTATATATTTTCGTGAACTTTTTGCTTCTTTTTTTTTTTTTAATATGGGTAGATTATAATCAAGACGAGAATCCACAAAAATAAAAGCAAAAAAGCAAAGATGTGTAAGCCTTGAAGGGAACTGGTATTTCGGGCACTATCTAATTTTTTCAAGGCCCTTTGTTTGTCTCTCTTATTTTATATTTCTACGCTCTCGCCTCGGGACGAAGTCCAACTTACCATGACTGAGTGAATGTTGAAATATGTGAATATCAAAACATACTTTCATTAATGAACTTAAGCCTTCAGAATAATTGACCATGAGTACACACAATCTTCTAAAGTGTATCAACATGTTAGAAAATTTCCCATTAGAGTTGATTCTCAAATTTAATAATCGGGAAATGAATTGGCTAATTTCAGAGTTGGCTCAAGAATCGAACCTAATTTCAAGTGATATAACTATTAAATTAAGAAAATATAACATGTAAAAATTCGTGGCCCAATGGATAAGATATTAATTATTTTCCTAGGTTCAAAGTCCATCTCTTGGTATAAAAATGGTCAAGTCCGATTCTCCAAATTTTTAACAAAGCCATTTTTTGGAAAGGAAAATGCAATTCTTTCATTTCATCTTCCACCTCGTCGTTGCTTACCAAGCATTTCATCTTCTACTTCGTCGTTGCTTACCAAGCTTGCGTAGATTAGAAGGATATAACTTTGTAGACCATATATGCATATTGTATCTGAGGGAAAATGGCACAAATGATTTATAAATTTTAGTTTAATGTGCAATATAATCTCTGAACTTTTCATTTATTTAATACGATTTCTGAATTTTAGCTCAATGTGTAATGTCGTTTCTAAATTTTTAATTTATTTAATATGATCCTTAAATTTTTAGTTATGTTCAATTTATACTATCTTTCATAAATTTCAAGAACTATATTGAACCTATACCAAAAATTCATGGACTGTACTGGATAAGTTAAAAATTTAGGGACCACATTACACATTAAGCTAAAATTTATGAACCATACCAAACAAAGTAAAAGTTGAAAGATAACATATACATAGGGTCAAAGTTTGCGAAACATTTATGTCATTATTCCTTGTGTCTAATTATTTAAATAATCAATACAAAAATCTTATAAATAACGTGCTCGATCGATAATCATAGATAACATCTACTTATTTTCAGGTTATAGCATTTCCTTTTTTATGAAAATCAAGTACAAAGAAATACATTTATAAAAAGTAAAACCAGTCTATAAAACATAGGAATAAGTACAATAGAAGTCCTAAAACTTGTCACGAAAATGCAATTGAGTCCTAAAACTTGCAAAAAGTGCAATCAAGTCCTAAAACTTGTCAAATTATTTCAATCAAGTCCTAAAGTTAACACCGTCAACCTTTTTAACGGAAAATGCGTGTGGTGCAAACGTGGCATTTTAAATAATTTTTCATTTTTCACGTGGCTTTTTTAATTATTTTTTATTCAATTTTTCAAAAAATTAGATTTAAAAACTAAAAAAATTAAAATTTATTTAAAAAACTAAACAATTCTTTTTATAAAAAAAGAAGAAAAAAATGGCTGCCGCCCATTACCGGAGGGGCCAACGACTGTTGCCGGATTTTTTTATAACTTTTTTTGTTTTTTAAATATATTTTAGCTTTTCTTTTCTAATTTTAAAATTTAATTTAAATAAAAAACAATTTAAAAAAGCCACGTGGATAAAATTTCATTTTAAATGTCACGTTCGCGCCACACGGCATTTTCCGTTAAAAAGGTTGACGGTATTAATTTTAGAACTCGATTAAAATAATTTGATAAATTTTAAGACTTGATTGTATTTTTTTACAGATTTTAGGGTTCAATCACATTTTCGTTATAAGTTTTAAAATTTCTATTGCATTTATCCCTAAAAAATAATTAGTAGAATCTAGAAATATCTAAAATATAAAATAGGCTTATTCTGAAATCCATTGAGAAGGCGAAGACCTCTCTGCAATTTCCTCGTCTAAAACATCAGCTGCGCCTCCCTCTCTCCTCTCCAAGTCCTCCCTCGTCTCTCTCTCTCTCTCTCTTTCTTTCCTCCTTTCGCCGTCGCACGCTCTAGCGGCCGCCCGCCGCCGTTGCCGTCGCCGGTCCTCTCTCGATCTCCGACCTCCTCTCGCGGCCGCGCTACCCCGGCCGCCGCGCCTCGCCGGCTTGGTTGGCCGTCGAAACCGGGGTGAGTCTCGTCCCACCCCACTTTGTTGTTTGTACGTGCTCGTCTGATCGCCGGGAGGCGGTGCCCCCGCCCGGGGCGATCGGAACCCGCCGGTGCCGCGTTCCCGCACGAGGCACGTGGCGGCGGCGGAGCCGATTTTCTGCGCAACCGCGAACCCCTTCCGCGTCCAGTTCCGTTTCCAACCCTAATTGAATGGACTATCCATGGCATGTTCTGGTAGTTGCCCCTCCCCCTGCATTGAGCGGCTATTTTCCATATGCTTCTCGTGGAATTAGCGTTCGTCTTTAGCGTGTCTTTCACTGTGAATACTGCCTCATCTCTGACACTCAGATCATGTGTACTTAATGTTTCCTGATGGTCTTCTCTGTCATGACTCTGTATGCGTGTTAGGCGCCCTTGAAGACGGGTGTTTCTCGATATGTGGGAAGGATTTGATTTTTTTATGAGGATTCCAGTTGTGAAAAGGGAGGCTGAGGCCGAGGCCATTGGATTTATTCATTCTTGGTTCATCGGGGCATAACGGTGAATGTTTGTGCATCTATTACAGGGGAAGCTTTCCCAATATTCTGCGACCGAAACTTCTGAAAGATCATCGAGAACCTTGCAGGGATCAGGCATCTGGGTATTGCGCATGCGAGAAATGGATCCTAATCGCTACGGTCATCAGCAAGGATGGGAAAATAACAGCGTAATTGTGGTTTCCTCCTTAATAAACACCTCTGTGGGATGATTTCACGAGAAAATTCTAAGGCTCATGTGATTGTCCCCATTTTTGGGCCTTAAAGAAAAATGATAATGGAGTGGACCTGCGTGGAAATGAAGTGGAGTTTGCCTAACCTCATTTCATGTTGATTATTTGTTGCTGACTAGCTTATTCTCTTCAATCCACAGGCTTTGGAGGGTTATAGTTCCGCGCATGAGCCTAATTTTAGGTTGGTACTGGCTGACTTTCTTGGCTCATTGTTAAAGCGCTATTGATTTCCAAAATTAGTGGTACCTGGATCTTTTTTGCCTCTGTAGGTCAACTACTTTGCACATATGCTCCACCTTTTCTCTTGCAATAGTTCTTTGAGTTTTACAGATATTTCGTTTCTTAGTTAAATTACATGTTGCTGCCTTCATCCCATCACTTCCTTTTCTTCCAGGGTTGGTTCATATGATGAGAGACGGTTTTTAGATGACAGATATGCATACCCTTTGGAGAGGGATGCTTATCCACCTCCACCTTCTGCTGGTGGGTTTTGGGCCCAATCAAGGCGGAGGAATTATGAAGATGAATATCCACTTGAAAGAGAATCTAGGCGACATGAGAAGCCATATGTTGATGCATATGATGAGATGGATACATTTCACGATCGTGATTCATCATTTCAAGATTATGACAAATTGCGAGATGGCTATCCTGGAATTGACAATTTTCGTGGTCGCGATCTTGATCGACCTGCTAGGTTTGGAGGACGGGATCGTGATGACTATCCACATGATAACTATGGCCATAGGTCACGTACTTCACAGCATAGAGAGGGTAGCCGTGAAAAGGATTATGGCCATGGTCGACATAGTTATGACTCTGATTATGACAGAAGCAGTAGGAGAGATGTGAACTTTAGGAGGCGTGATTATCGTGACCGTGAACACGACAAAAGAAGTTCAAATCGGGAAAGGGATCACAGTCCATACGGAAGATACGAACCATCTCGGTCTCGTTCAAGATCCCAATCACCATCTCGATCTAGGTCCCATGGACATGATGATCATGTAAGGTCTAAGTCTCCTAGAAGTAGAAGCCGTGGTCGCAGTCATCGCGAGGACAGCTATGATGATGATCGATATGATAGGTCTGAGAGACGAAGGGACCGTGAGGACAAGCGCCAACGTGAACATTACGGTGTGGTACGTGAATTGTGTATTTCCTTTCTTTTTTGCGTGTTAATTTTTATAGTTGTGGATTGGACTTACGTGGTGACCCTCCCTTTCCTAGGCCCCATCTGCTACTGTTGTGGTGAAAGGTCTCTCGCAGAAGACAACCGAGGAGGATCTATATCAGATCCTTGTATTGCCCCTCTTAATCCTTGCTGGTTTCTTCTTAGTTCTTACACCATTCAATTTGCTAATTCCAAATTTATCAATATGAAATCAGGCTGAGTGGGGACCTCTTCGCCATGTACGTGTGATTAAAGAACGAAATTCTGGCCTGTCACGTGGGTTTGCTTTTATCGATTTCCCTTCTGTGGTATGTATCCTTGCCATGTGTGATCCCTGAATTTATGGTTTGAAGCAAATAGATGCAGGCAACTAGAGATATCTTTTGCATTGTTGTTTTGGCTAGTCCTTAATCTAATCTTAAGCCTTTATTCTGTTCCTTCTTTGGAATTGGGATCTCTTCCCCACTCTTAGCATTTAGTTATGAAAAGTGGACGCTGATGCCAATTATTTTCGTGTGCAGGGAGCAGCAGAAGCAATGATGGAGAAAGTTGGGGATGATGGCCTCGTTGTTGATGGCAGGAAAATTTTTTTCGAGTACAGGTATACTGTTATATATGGAGGATTCATTAGAGTAGTGTGTTTACTTTGTAGACACAGTACTAGTTCTACTGGATGAGTCTTGGTTCTGATTGTTTTATATGAGCACTTCAAAGAAATAGAGCATATTCTAAAGCACAAAATGTTATTCAGAATCAGTTCTGCTATTGACTCTGACATTATCCGACAAATAATAAGACTTGCAACTTATATTGCTTTGCAATTATATTTTTTTGTATTGGCCAGTTTAGTTACAGGTCAATTCAAATGTCTTGCTGCAGTAGTAAGCCAACTGGAGTGTCAGGCAGCTTTGGTCAAGAGAGTACTGTCAAATCAGGCCATGGTAGCTATAGGAGTATCATGGTTCCTTCTGATTGGATGTGCACGATTTGTAATTGCGTCAATTTTGCAAGGCGAACGTCTTGCTTCCAGGTTCGTGTCTTCCTGTGATGCTCTATAGTGATCCTTGAATTGTGACTGGGTAATTTAATTTAAGTTTCCTCTCTGTCAGTTTCGTTGGATGGATGCCATCCTAGTTTAGTTTACCATGTTAATGTGGAAGTGGGATGGTGCCTGCTTTTGTTTCTGTTTTTCGGATAATTGAAAAGAATACATTGATAAAAGGTATGATCATAGTACAGTCAGTTGATGATGCCTAGTTTATAGTGAAGTATTGTGGAACAGTAGGTGATCAGTGAATTTTCTCCTTAATTCGCAGTTGTACCAGTGACTCGAACTGTATATTGTTTTCTGATTGTATTCAGTTTTCAGTGTTACATTTATTTGGGCAAATACCACAAAAAACCCCCAACTATCCCCACTTTGACACAAATACCCCACTTTTTTTTGGTTTAACTAAAAACCCTAAATTTACCTATTGTGACAAAATAATCCAAGTTCTTTTTGTATCATAAAAAACCCTGAACTTATGTTAGTATGACATGCTTTGAATGGAATTGAAATGTCACGTTGACATAGTTTTGGATTTTTTTGTAACACAAAAAAAAGTTGCGGGCTTTACCAAAAAAAAAAAAAAGTTGCGGGTATTTGTGTCACAATGGGCAAGTGTAAGGTTTTTGGTGAGACAAAAAAAAAAGTTTAAGGGTATTTGTGTCACCGTTGGCATAGTTTGGGGTTTTTTATGATATTGACCCTATTTATTTTTGCACCAGTATGTGTGCCTTCAGGTCAATGCCTTTCTTTTCCTGTTTGGTCATAGCCTGCATTTTAAAATATAGATGGAAAGAAAAATATTATTGCTTTTCTGGTTTGTGTATTGTCTTAATCTGTTCATTCCTTTTCTGGGATATCAGTGTAATGAGCCACGAACAGATGATGCTCCACCAGCAGATGTGATATCAAGTCAATCAACATTAGGGAAGAAGGGATTGGAGGCAGGTTTGTCCATGTTGCCTGATTGATATGCGATGTGCCTTGACATGTTTTTGGGTATGCTAAGTCAATTGAGTGATCAGGGCCAACACATGTTTTGGTGGTGCGCGGGTTGGATGAAAATGCTGATGAAGAAATGATTCGATATGAATTTTCCAAACATGCTCCAATTAAAGTAATATTCCTTGTTATCTCTTTTTGGGGCCTTTACATAAGATGACTTTATTGTGCTCTGTTTTTACTTATAGAAGCTAATATTGCAGGATCTTCGTCTTGTCAGAGACAAATTTACTCACGTTTCAAGGGGATTTGCATTTGTACACTTCTACTCGGTATGTTTATTCTGATGCATTTTTCCATTGTATTTCCCGTCATCACATTTTCTCTTGCTCCCGTATGCCGTGTTCGTGTCTTCTTTCTTTATAGAAAAACCTGATCTCAAGTCTGTAAGGAATTAAAGTCAGGTTATAGGGCTGCTGAGTTGTCAGTGGTGGACCTTTTTTTAGTAACTTCAATATTCAACTGCATATACTGTCAGAATTTGGTGCACGGCTGTCTTTGGAAACTTGCATTACTGTAAAGCTTTAGGAGGAACACATTACTTGATTTTTATGGTATTTCCAGTTTATGTGCTTAATCTGGCCCATGTATGAATAAGGAGCCAACTAATCAGTGATAGGTAGGAAGATGTTTGATTGAGTCACTAGATACCAGAAGTGGTGGTAACTCAAGGGTAACATGTTTGTATGAAAATGATCATTCTCTGTTCGTAGATTTTCTAGTCAACAATGATTTGCTTCATCTGACCTCCTCCAAGTCATTTTCTCCATGCAATTCTTTAAAAATTGGAAACGGAGCATATAATTCAGTTTTGTGTCTGATAGTTCTTTTGTATGCACTTATCTGCTACCTCTGGCTCCTAGTTATGATTTTCCCCTAAAAAATTGAAATTTAAATCTAATCTAAGTGTGGAGAGTTATGAATAAAATTAAAGATTTCAAGTATTTTAGGTTAAATAAAAGTCAAATGTGAATTCTGGAAAATGTCAAAAGTTAAAAGAATGAGACCATATCCACAGGAATGGCATCTGATGCTGAAGATAATGTTTTTTTCCACTTTCAGAGGGAGCCGAAGCTTATTTGTACGGAAATAGGATACGTGATGAACCTTAATCTTCATTAAAAAATAAAGGTCCCTGTATTCAGGGCATGTTTACCTACTGTTACGGTCCAAGTTTGTTCACTTGCTCCAAGACCGGTCTGAGTGTGCTATCCTCTTACTCGAATTGTCTGGCCCTATTCCATCCCACCACTTAAGGCTTAGTTAATCAGAGCGCGTAATGAAATGTCTTATTTAAGCGATAGGCTAACCTCATGCTTTCAACCATTCATATCAATCACAGACTTGAATTTATGAATGTGATTACTCCAAAGTATTTCAAATTTATGTATGAGGGAGGGATGGAGGGATGAAGGGGCTCAATTTGATAAGATTGACCTATTTTGCTTTTGCACTTTTATGCTGTGGTGAAGTAATTTTGCATTGTCAGCTGCCATTGTTTACTTGTATGAAAATTCATGATTTACTTTCACCTTATTATATATCTAGCTGTACCATGCTTTGTGAGAATTTAATAGATGTTGTTGCATTAATGGATTTTTTCAATTAATAATATACTCGGCTTTAATCTTCCTTGGTTTTCTTCATTCTGCTATCTATTACCATGTGATGTGAAAAATCCAGTTCAATGGTTTTTCAATTCTCGAATCTACTTTTTCTTCATTATGAGAAGTCAGTTGGTGATGCGATGTTTGTTTCATTAAATCTTAAGCCATGTGGTTTTGCCTTCTGTAGGTTGAGGATGCAACTAAAGCTCTTGATGCTACAAATGGGACGACACTCGAGAGGAATGGGCAGATACTTAGAGTAGCATATGCAAAAAGTGTTCTTGGTCCAGGATCAGGGCCATCAGTGTCGTCTCAGTCGAGCAGCCTAGCTGCAGCAGCAATTGAGGCAGCGACATTTGCTCAGCAAGTAATCTGTTTCTTTTTGTCAAGTCTTTTCCCTCGTTTTATTGCTCTATAATTTTTCGGATTATGTACTTTTTAGGATGTTGTGTTGGTCAATCAACCAGTTGATTTGTTTCCTGTATCCATGCATGGAAATGGATGAGGAGTACCCTTAGTTTGAGATTTTTCATACACATGCGAAGTTTTAATAGCAGTGGGACATTGATCTGATTGCTTCTCTCTGTCAATCAAGTACGATGCTGTTGGATGGGCCCCAAAGGAATATAACCCGGAAGACAAACAATCTACCAGTGGACAGGAACATGGGAGTGGAGAGATTTCTGCTAAAAATGATGGTTCAGCTCCACAATCTGGCTTTGTATGGGATGAAGCATCTGGTTACTATTATGATGCTGCATCCGGGTTCTACTATGATGGAACTTCAGGTTTCGTGTTTTTTCCCTTTTTCCTCTGATTCTCTGATAAATCCAGATTTCTTCTCGCTCTTGGGCCTGCTATCTATCGGGAAGTGGATGTGCTTGTTGTAGAGGGAATTACATAGTTGCTAAACAAGTAGTCGCTCTCTTGTTTGGACTTTTTGATGAGCTATTGGTTCTTGACGATTTCATGATCTCAGTGGTATCATGGCTTCAGTTCTTTCATCGCAGAGAAGCTTTTGTTTTCTATGTGGAGGATTCAGTGGATGAGAAAATAGTTCATATGCTTTTTGTCTCCCAGAAATTCTTTACCTTTTCATAGTTCTTTTTCTAAAGAGTTTGTGCAGTGAATTAGTTTGAAGTTATTTGATTTACTTAAGTGTGGCATGGATTACACATACAAGCATCAGAGATAGCATGCAATATAGATTTCCCCCATCTTCATTGTTCAGTGCTTACTGCTTAGCTATCTTTCTTATGGACCCAGGTTGTTTGTGTTGTTTGTGCCTAGCCCTGTGTCTTGACCGCAATGTAAGGATCTTGATAGGATCCTACTGCAGGCAAAATATCTGGAGTTATCCAAGAAGATGATAGTTTTTCTAGTCAAAGTCTTGGTACCTTTTAGATGAATATATCTAATAGCTAGCCATTGATAATATTGATTTTTTGGTGTTGTCGGAGGAGTTAATAAGTGGATATGATGCATCACTTCTTACTGTGGGTTACCTGGTTCCATAAGAACCTTAGGCTTCTAATATGGATCATCACAGTATTTTTCATAATCAACCACTCTGCCTTTCCGGTGGAAGAAAGAGAGAAGGAAGGATATTTTTCTTTCAGTGGAATGGACTAGTTCTTGATTCCATTTTGGTTGGGTGGATCTGCAGGTCTTTATTATGATGGTAATAATGGCATCTGGTATACATTTGATCACCAAACTCAGCAATATATTCCTTGCACCGATCAAAATGCCAGCTCCTCATCTAATAAGCAAACTGAGCTGACTAAAGGATCAGATAGTTCCAGTAATAGGAAGGTTGTGATCTCTGCGCCAGCTGCAACGATAAGCTCAGCTGAGAAGGCTGCTTCGCTACCAGATGCAGTCCAGGCTGCTGCTGCAGCCGCAATAGCTGCAGAGAAGAAAGAGAAGGAGAAACTGAAGGAGATCAAACTTGCATCCAAAAGTAGTATCATGGCCAGCAAAAAGAAGATGAGCAATGTGTTGACAATGTGGAAACAGAGGAGTCATGAAGGACAAGCAACCCGTGTGGCCCTGGATGACAACCCGCTGTCTGCTTCTGCGGATGACAAATCATTTGGCATTGGACAATCCATCAAGGGGAAGGTTAAACCCGATTTGAATACCATAAGGAATGGTACCACATCAAATGCAGGAGTTAGCACTGCCATACCTGTGGCCCAGAATGTTACTTCGGAGTCTCAGGGAAAACCATGGCCTGTTAGCAATAGCTCAGGCGGGGCTTTGATGGGTGTTATTAGGGGCTCCGGAAGAGGTTTATTGAATCAGATGTTTTTTCAGGGTCATTTGGTGTTGTTTCAATGTCTTCAACTTTTGCTTCTGCTGCAGGTTCATCTTCTTTGACAAATACCGATGCATCAACCGTTGTCACTCCGTTCAAAACAGATGCATCTGCTTTGGGTTCTTATACACCACCTTCGGCTGCTGGAAGTGGCAAGAGGAGATTCTCTGAAATGCCTTTGAGTTCTGCTTCAGTTAACAAGGAACAACCTCAGTCGAGCTATAGGGATCGAGCTGCTGAGAGGAGGAGCTTATATGGTTCTTCTGTTGGAGATGATATGTTGGACCATGACACCATGGATTTAAGTAAGCTCACATAACTTGTCATTGGTGTTAATCCCTTCCTGCCGTCCTTCCTTCCCTTCTCCTCGTCCACTTCCTTTTCCTCTTTTCTTCTCATTCTAGTCTTGTTTCGCAAGTGCAATATTGAGAATTTTAATGTTCATATATCCATTATCCTTCCCCTTTCCAAAGAATGAAACCTAGGCTTGGTTAGTCCATTGCTTGCATGTAATGTCGAAAATGTATTGACTTGTGAGAAATTCTGCCCCATCGTTTCTTCATCTATTGGAGATCGAGATTCGGCCTTCAAAAAGGTTTCTTTGGATTCAATGCCATTTCCCCCCGGAGTGGGGGGCTCACGTGGGGCTGGAGATGCGAGTGTCACTGCTCAGAGCTATGAGGTGATTACGGCAGAAAAAGCAATTGATGAGAACAATGTAGGGAACCGGATGCTCCGCAGCATGGGCTGGCATGAAGGCTTGGTACTGTTTCCCACTTTTATGTTTTTTTTTTTTTTTTTTTTTTTTTTTTTTGCTTTTATGGTGACACTGGTAAATACTATCAGCATTGCCCCCACCCCAAGTAACATCTTTAACAACATCAAAGCAGACATTTTTTCTTGTAGGCTGACATTTTACCCTAGTTTTATATCAATAAGTTAGACCTTTTTGCTCAAGAATCCTGATGGCATCGGTGGTAGATTTCTTTTATGCAGAAGTGACCCTGCATATGACTTAAAAGAGAATTTTACGAGCAATAAATTCAATTATTGGCCACAGTAAACTATAGAATGTAGCCTTGATTTTTGGGTCGAAGAAAGTATAGTCTTTAGGGTGACTAACTCGGAAAAAGATAGTTCCTTTTCCTGCTGAGACATGGAAATTTCAGGCTAGTTTGCGTGCAGACCATTGATTTAACCTTTATGCTTTAAAGAATTGGCACCGTGCCCCTTATTTCACATAGGATGAATTAGCCTGTACACTAAGTTCTTGATTTTTGGGACCAGTAGGCAATCTGAAATGGGATGTTGCCATGCTTGTCGGTACTTGCCGCTGATGTGTTCAGTGTGTGTTTGTGTCCTCGTGTATATGACATGATGCGCAGGGACTGGGGAAGGATGGCAGTGGCATGATAGAGCCTGTCCAAGCACAAGCGATGGATAGTAGAGCAGGTCTTGGGAGTCAGCAAAAGAAGCTCGATCCTAGCCTAGAGGTGCAAGCTGGGGATAGCTACAAGACTCTCATTCAAAAGAAGGCCCTTGCTAGGTTCCGGGAAATGTCTTAGAGATTGAAGCATGCTTGTAAACAATAGCTGATCTTAGTTGTTGTTGATGTATTTATTGGAAGCACATTGGCGTTGGGTCTTGGATGGGTGGTGTATGGAAAGGTAAGGAGAGCATTAAATTTGCTTGTCATTCCCCTTTGAGAGTTAAATTCCAGAAATATGTTCTTTTTGAGAATTAATGATCGAAATGTAACTCACATGTGACTTAAGCAATAAAATGTTTTTGCTCGAATTTTGAACCTTTACCTATAATTTTTTGGATAAGTGAATGGCCCGATTAAGTAAGCACTGTGTTTTGGTTTTAAATGGATTGGCCTGTGGAATGGTAGGGGAGAGCATTTCCTTACTTGTGAATGACCAGGAAGTGAACGACGACGACTCGAAAAACCCTTAAAGGACAGAAAGCGGAGGGAAATCGACAGCGTCTCGACGGACGATCGAGGTTCAGAGCCTTACATGCCGAGATCGCCGGAGAGAAAGACGGAAGCCGGCGAGCGAGCTAGAGAGAGAGGGAGAGAGGGAGAGAGAAACCAGAGAGAGATTCTGGGTTCCTTGAACGCGTCGCCGGCCACCGCGCGCGAGATGCAGAGGCGAAGGAGGGGGCGGGGGAGGGCCTAAGCTTAAGAAAAGAGGGCTTTGGCCCTGGGCCCGCGTTTTAAAGAAGAAGCCCCGCCCCTACGGTCTGCTTCTTTTTTGTTTTCTTGTTTTTATTATTATTATTATTATTTAATATTCGAAAAAAATAAAAATTAAAAGAGAAACTAAGGCCTAAAAACCTAATTAAAATTTAGGTGTTAAAAAACTATATTACGATAGAACCAATCAAAAAGGGAAGGAATTCGACCTTATCAAATCCAATAAGATCCAGTAACGAAGCCGACGACACAAAATCCCCATAAATTAATCCAAAAAATCAACAACACAGAAGAGTCCACATCGGCATTCTTTCTCGCCAAGCAAGCGAAAAGGTCCAGCAAAATACAGAGATTGATTTGATCTTAGCCCCCTAAATTTTTCCATGATAAGAAGTTATGCTCCGCGATTGCACATATTTATTAGCCAATTTTTTAGGAATAAATTATATTAAAGAATAATTTACTAAAATAGGTGTCATTGTATGAGTAAATGAATATTAACTCTTTTTTTTTTTTTTTTTTTTTACCATTCTTAGCCTAATTCTCTTCCACATTTTGTTGTGATATGTGTTTGACCTAAAAATATTTCTAGAATCCTATACTCTCAGCAAATGCTGATGGTATGTTGGATCATATCAGAATGCTCCATCGCTCGGCTCATGGACGGATCTAGAATGAAAAAAAGTTTTCATAAGATCAAATTGCAAAGCTTAAAGCATGACAAACTGACCCCTATACAAAAGTGAGGTACATGTTTGAAATGTACAGGTTTATTGGTTATGCAGTATCGCATGACATTAAGATGTGGACCTCGATGCCATTTTTTTTTTTTTTTTAAATATCAAACACGTGGGACTGTAAATTACTTCCGATTTATGATATGAAGGGAAGAGAGAAGAAAACCACATCTAACACGCTTTATACTGGTTCAAAAAAAATTAAGTTTATGATTGTAATGACGTTATATAATAATAATTATTCATTTTACCATTGGGGATTTCCATTGATGTTAAGTGGCGAGAGGGAGGAGCGAGAGGTGTGTGAGCGTGGGAGGGT
The DNA here is from genome assembly GCA_014182555.1 of Eucalyptus erythrocorys. Classification (NCBI taxonomy): domain Eukaryota; kingdom Viridiplantae; phylum Streptophyta; class Magnoliopsida; order Myrtales; family Myrtaceae; genus Eucalyptus; species Eucalyptus erythrocorys. Next base: position 23,020,459 of record CM024606.1, read on the forward strand.
GTGCGTCACGCAAACCGCAAGAGAGGAGGAAGGAGAAAGAAGGGTTGCGGAAAAGGGAGAGCCAAAAAAAAACCGAAGAAGAAGACTCCGAGACGCCTGAAGAGAAGCTCCGGCCTCGCGTTGATCCGTCCGGCGACCTTCCTGGCCACGTCCCCGAGCCGACCAAGTAGGTCTCACTCTGCCCCTGTTCCGATTTGGGTATAGCAGGCCGGAGCTCTCGGCCTCGTGGCCTGAGATCCCTCAGTCTCCTACATCGTGCGGTGGCCTCGTCGGCGTAGGTTCAAGGCCTGGCTCCAGGTTTTTCTCCGGCAAGTAGATGAGATATATAATTATCTTATCAACATCTAATAATTCTATCTACAATTGGTAATGATGACTAACGTTTAGTGTTGTTAATTTTCATTATTTGGTGTTAACACTAGTATGCTGTGAATTATGTAATTTATTAAGTCGGTTGAGCGAGTCATATGCCACTTACTACTTTCTTTCTTTTTTTGGGTCAAAAATAGTGCCTTCATTCATTCATCAAAGCGAGGATTACATGAAAACGACATGTGGGTATCTAAGCACAAAATATTCCAAAGGGATTGTGGGGGATCGAGCGTCCAAGTTGGGGGAAGGGTTTTGAGTCGAGATGCTTTTGCAACCCAGTCTGTGACTTGATTCGCTTCCCTAGAGCAATAGGCTATGCTTACATGGGTCATCTGGGCCAAAATCTATCGGCACTCCAGAATTAAGTCCTGCACAGCCCAAAACTCCTCTGTCCGGCCCAGAACGAGCTCCACTAGCGGAAGACAATCACTTTCGCAGGTTAGATTATGGGTCCATTTGGTTCGGCTTTTGGGGGAATGCGTTTGTAGGAATACAAATACCTTTGGGTGAAGGGGGTTTTCCGAAATGCAAATGTCGTTTGGTAAAATTTACATTGAGAAACAACTTTGGCCAAAATATTATTTAGTAAAATTTGCATTTGTAATTAACTTTTATTAAATTTAAAAAGCAAAAATATGTTTATATTTTTTTGAAGTCCAACCATCGAATCGCTGGATCCGACGGCCAAACCACTTGAATAAAAAATATGTTTATATTTTTATATAAACATTTTTATATAAAAATTAAAAATATAAAAAAATATAAACATAAAATATATAACAAATAGAGATGTTTATATTTATATAAAAAATTTATAAATATATATTTTTTTATAAATATATGTATTAAACATTTATAAAAATATATTTTTTAAATATAAAATATAAAAATAAAATATATTTTATATTTTTATATAAAAATAAATATAAAAATATATGTATTTTTTATATTTTTTTTATAAATATATATTTATTAAACATAAAATATATGTTTATATTTTTATATAAAATATATATTTATATAAAAAATAGATATATAAAAATATAAATGTTTTTATTTTTATTTTTATTTTTATTCGGGCGGTTCGCGCGACTCATTGGCCGACGGTTGTCGGCCTCCAATCGGCTTCTCTATCGGAGAGATGAAGATGAACAATACGGGATTTCGCAATGGACCTCTACCTCTCCATTCCCCTAAAGCCCTTTAAACCTTTGGAGATGTAATTGCATCTCCCCAAAGTCCCCAAAAACTTGAACCAAACACCATAGTATTTGGCTAAACCCCTTTCGAGCGCCAAAGAGCATTTCAAATGCTGAACCAAATAGGGCTATGTTTCTCTTCCTGTACTTCTCCCTCACGTGAGGTTCTTCTCTCTGTTTCAGCAGTTGCAGTCCATGGAGCAGAGCTAGAGTTTCCGCCTACAGGGATGAAGAGGCGTGGATCTCTATAGCAAATCCATCGACAATCAGTCCGTTGGAGTCTCGCAGAATCCCAGCAATCGAGCTAGACGAGTTGCCTTCCACCCACGAGCAGTCGACGTTCAGCTTCAGAGCTTGGCTATCTGGCGCTGTCCAGCTCACCAGGTATGGACGTCCTTCTTGCCTTTCCTTTTCTTGTACTTGGGTTCCATCGACTAAAGCTTCGGCTTTGTGCCATGGAGCTGAGTTCAGATCAGCTTTGTTTGTTTTTTTTTTTTTATTTAAAAAAAAAAAAAGAAAGAAAGAAGATCGGGCATGCATCTAATTTGTTTGTTTCTTTCAGTTGGAAAGTTACTATTTAATCGTTAATTAAAAGAATTAAACAAGAAGGCCGTGCAGATCTTAGGATAGGACTTACTACTTAGCGTATTCATTGTAATCACGAATTTTACTCTCTTTTTTTCAAAATTGGAACAGAGTCCCTAATAACCGACCCGATCTAGGATCCACATTCCAGATCCGATATATCTTTTAAATATTTCTTTTATCTCTAAGGCACTACAAGAGATATATATGGCAGAGAAAAAGGAGAAGACGCTCGACGACGCGGAGAAGGAGAGCTCGGTGGTGGTCTGCAACATGGTTCGCTTCTTCGATCCAGAAGACGACGCTGTGGAGGTTTGCGAGTCGACTTGGTTGCTGTTTAGGTTTCAGGTTTTGTTTCTGAACACATCCATTGATTATTATCTTCACGTGCAACAGGTGAAATTGACTTTGCCTTTGCTGAGGGTAGAATGGAAAGACCGTGTTATTTTCAATGGCCCTGCCATCAACGAGATGAATGGATGGGTATACCTTTTTGGCTCTTTCTTTATACTGGTCTGCTTTTCTTTTTTGGGTCGAAATACTGGTCCGCTTTAATGAGTTGATAAATCTGGTTCTTCTGTTGGGCGTTTGCCTTTTGCGAAGTTGTTGACTTTGTTAAGTTTTGCCTCAAGCACAACACCAAGGACAACAAAATTCATGTCAGGAAGATGGATCTTAGCCATCTTAGGGCTACTATAACACGGGCCAAGCAACTGACCGCACAAGGTGAACAGTTTTTAAAATTAGGCTTATTATTTTGTTTTTCATGCTGCCCTCTTTATAATAGTACTTTCTTTTTGTGTCAATTCAAATCAATTCAAATCAGCATGCTCCACTTTACCAATTAATTCATATATAACCCCCATGTTAGGAAAATCTACAGGTCAACTCTGTCGTGAGAAAATAATTGCCTTTTGCGGGACTTTTCTAGAGAAAGTTGTAACCCTAGCCATTCTGTAAAGCTTCCGCATAATTTCCGCTTGAGCATCCGTTACGATCGTTGTTCGATTCAAAGAATCTCCGTTCCAGAACCGTACGTGAGATTTTCACCTCATACGGCTCCTCCCTTATATGCATAATGAGAATAATACATGGGATCAAAAAAGATCGAAATATTCTCATTATTGACTGAGCGGGGCTAGTGTTTTTACAAGAAATCTCTAGCCAACCTTCCTACAAAAGATCTTTTTTACCATCAAATGAGTTGATACTAGATAAAAAACAAATGAGTTGATATTAGATAAAAAAAATGGTAACTTCAACAATTTATTTGTCCCCCAGGCTTTCGAAGATTTACAAGCTGGTACTTTTATGCAGTAAATAGGGTATTCTCGGGCCACATATGTGGGATCAAGAACGTCTCAAGTGTTCCTTTTATGTGTGTAGCAAAATATCATCTGCACAAATACGTTCTTTTGAGAGGTCATAATTTTGGCGTGTCACAACAATGGATGATCTTCCACACAAAAAGGAAAATTAGGAGATGGATAGTCGGCCATGAGTTAATGCCCGGAGATTATATTGACATGCCATATTTTCCCTTATGGAGCCCTGCTGTAAGCTACGTGCGTATCCATGTTTACCCGAAGATAGTAGGAGAGTATCCTTTTGATGTGTATGGATTCGGCGAAGACGAAATTGTCTATCCCAACGGAGTTAAGGCTGTGGATGTGGCAGGATTCATCAGCTCTTGGTGCGTGCATGCGTCACGTGAAGTGTCACTCAATTGGAAGGGCAGGCTGACAGTGTCACGCAATTGAAAGGGCAAGGTGATAAAATCAATTGTTCATTGATCTAAGTATCCTTGCTCTTGCCAAGATTGGAGATTCTCATCCTTGTTAATTTCTCTATTAATAAGTTGCAATAGTCTTTTGATGGGCTATCAAATTTGACTTCCTTTGCCAAAGTCAAACTATGACTTTATATTTCTCAATTAAATATAGTCTCTATTTCTTCTCAACTCAATACTTAGTTGCCTCCTCTCTTGTTATGAAGAATTGGTCACAAATTGATCTATTTTTGACCTAAAAATATTGCAATAGAATGCTATATCCTCTACAAATGCATTATGGTTTAGCTGAAATTTTAGGTCGAATGTTGACTTCTAGAATATAAAATTTTAGTGTGGGCAAACCGCAAAGCTTAGAAGTATATGACAAACTGACTTCTACGTAGGCAAAAGGAATCTAAAACCATTGCAATGCTTGAATAACTGATGTCCTTGAACTTTTAATAAGTGATTCAATGTGGTTCCTTTCCTTAGAATCATTGGGGTGGAATATTTCGTTTTATTTTCTATACTTATCATCAATTTTGTTCAATTTCAATCTCATGATTTTATTCGCGACTTGTCAAATTTAGATTCAATCCCAATACAAAATGTTTTATTTGTCATGTCACGATATTAAATTCAAACAGAATATGTTAATTTAATTGCTACACAATACAAAACATTTAAGATATGAATCCTTTGATACAAAAATGCTTACTTGCGTTTAGGATATGAATCCTTCGATACAAAAATGCTTACTTACAATAATTAAATGTTTTTGCTCGAACCATACTTCATCAGTTATTTTTCGAACCTTCACCTGTAACTTTTTAAATGAGTGAATGGCCCCGATCAAGCAAGCATTGTGCTTTGGTCTCAGATGGATTGGCGTATGGAAAGGTAAGAGAGTGTTTCCCTACTCATGATTTTTCCTTTAAGAGGCTAATACCAGAAAGATGTTCTCTATTGAGAACTTGTAATCCTAATATAATTTAAGATGATTTAATTTTTCTGTTAGAATATATATATATATTTTATAATCATTTGAGTCTTTCATCTGTAATTTATATTCCTGCCCGCTGCTATCGCTATCAAAGTTTTGAGATACATCAGATGACGACGATGAACATAGCGCGATCCTGAGTTTCTGATATTTAGCAGTTTTCTCGTGATGAAGATTGTGCAATGTCAAAATTTTCCAGTACATTGCAGGTTTCTCGCTTTCTGGCGATGCAGGCGGCGTTCCGCATAGTTTCAACCATTTTCACGACAAAGATGGTGACGACGCAATATACCATATGAAAGTAATGAATATTAGAAAGCCGAAGTGGATTTTCTCAATAATATTCCCAGCTCATGAAAATATCTTTGATATCTTTTCATCATGACAATCTCAACGTCGAAGCGCCCATCTTGAATGTTTTGTTCGACTTATTTGCACGCAGTCACTGGCGTAGCACAGATCACATTTGACAGTATAACATATGAGCAGGGGCTGATTAGAGAGACATGCCATCTAATGAAGAAGCGATTTTAAGAAAATACGCGAGTGGGAAAATGGAGTTTGCGATCAAGCTTGTCTAGAAGGGAAGTTTCAAAAGGAGTATCACCTGGAAAAGAGAGAATGACCAGAAGAAAGTGAAATATGCTTAGGGAGGACTGGATGACCGGGAGGAGAAATTAGAGAAGACAAATCTAGAAATGAATACATCCAAGGAAAAAAGTGTCCGTAATGATGTAAACGGTCAATTTCAGATGACTTTAGATTAAATAAAAGGATAAGATTGCTGTCCATTATTCATGAGAGACAGAGACAGAGACAGAGAGACAGAGAGACAGAGAAAGAGATTCCAGTCTTCACCGAGGAATTTACTGGGTTTAAATGGACTAACTCCCCAACTCCAATTGGTTTTCCAATTTCACAAGTGGTGTTCGGATTTGTTTTTATTCATATACATCAAGAACTAAAAGATCAAGGTACTTGAGTGGAGACAACTATAGAACGTGGGGGGAAAAAGGAAAGGAATGAACAGAGAGTTGATAAGAACTCATGAACAACAGGATGCAGATCGGGTTTCTTCAGAGGTTGTATCTGCTAGAACCATTCCCGCTGGCACTGAATTCTGCATAGCCTGAACTCTAGGCAACCTCTTTGCTGCTCCCAACACAAAAGCAATATCAGTTAAAGACTGTCCAGAATATACAAATGCTACTATCAACCAAGAGAAAATCGCAGTATTGTATCATGAGTTTGCCCCAAAAAAGAGCTATGATGGAGGCAAGAAAATCACAAGGGCAAACCTTCTCTGCTCATACAAATGCAGTTTTCCCATTTCTGCTAGATTTCATTTTGAATTAGCAGGGAGCAAAGCTAATGGGTATATTGTCATGATAGATGTCAGCGTTGATGATAACACATCCTTATGCAGCCAGAAAAATAAGAAGCTAATGCCAACAAATAGAGGGGGTATGGCAGAAAGGGAAAATGCAGCTATCTTCTTGAAAATATGGCTTCTAATAGAATGGACACAGGTTTTGGGTCTCACTCCTCCAGGGTTGACAAGATGATGCTTATTTGTGGGGTTGAACCATATTTTGCCCCCAGATCATTGGGTTAGTCTCCGTATATAAAGAGAACGATGGGGAAAAAAAGCTAGAACACATTATTCATTTTTTCAATGCTTCCATGGAAGAATAGAGGCTTACCGATTTCGTAAAACAGTTTGCTGACATTAGTGGCAATCTTAGCAGATGTTTCTATGAACACAAGTCGCCTTTCTTCTGCATACATGCGTGCCTCCTGCAACATCATAGCATATTATGAACACGCAGAGGCTTATAGAGCTGCGATGCAGAAACTGAGATGTTACCAACTGAAAACAGTTCTGCAATAAGACCAATTCTGAATAGAGCACCAATTTCCAAACTTAATAGAACAAAAATATAAGCTGGAAATTTCTTCAAGCACATAAAGCTATCAAAAGACTCTCATCCTTGATGGTAGCAAAAGCTAACTCTACCATAACCAAGAATTCTTGCTCTTTAACTCCATTTGAGAGTAAGTGATTTACAAAATGCCTTTACATAATTATTTGGAATCATTAAGGTTAGGAAACTGCAAAAAACAACTAGGAAAAGTTTTATAAGATCCTTACATTTATGGGTAAAATGCTAACAAGACCAGGCTAACTACCTAAGTAATATTTAACAAGCTAGGTGGTTAGAGATTAGCCTACCATTACACCCTGAATCCCTTTGAATCAATCAAATTAGTGAACATCTACAAGACTTATTGAAGTGGCCTGTGACAACTTGTCATCGAGATAATAAAAACAAACAACGGAACAGCCAAGAAAATGCACTCCCATCTTCTTGATGGGAAAACTACCCACTTCTTTCTCTCAGAAGCTAAATGAGACAGGACCACAAGAATTGCAGAACAATGAACCAAAATGAATTCCCCATCAAACTCATCAAAACAATTTAAAGAAATATCAGTGTTTACCTCAGCTGCCACTTTTCTTTTATCCTCCATATCAGTCTTATTTCCAGCAAGTGTTATTATCAAATTGGGATTTCCTGTTATAACTCAAAATTCACAGTAAGCAACACATTGAAGTCTAAAACAATCATAAAATCATCTCTTACTGAAAATCGTAGTAAATTCCAGAATGACAACAGACAACGGTATCGTGACTTGAATCGCATTATAAGAATAGAAGTTAAAAGATGAGTAGGGAAAAAGGAGGTTCTGTGCCGCAGTGCAAAAGGCAAATTGAGATAAGCACATATGCATAAGCTAGAAGTAGCTGCCTGCTCTTCTAAAATGGGAGAGGGAGCTCACTAAGAACAAAATGTAGATACAAAGTAGCTTTTTTCCAAACACAGTGTAGAAGGCTGCTTTAAGGGTCGGTTCACAAACATCGTAAAAAGAACAAAAAACCCCCTGTGGAGTCATTCTTGTAAGGATTCAAAAATCAACATCATAAACTCTCCAAGATTCAAGGACTTGATTGCACTTCAAAATATTTCAAGACCACATTGTGAGCTGATATTCTTGCATTGTTTCCAATAGATCCAAGAATAGCCAAAAAAAATTCAGTAGGTGCTTTTCGCCAAATGATGATATTTTTTATATGCATTTAATAGAAGAATCAATTACCAAAAGACTGAAAAGACATTTGGATATTACAATAAGGTTTGTGCAATAAGTTACAAGCCCTCTAAATTTTCTCTTTACAAGGTAAACAAGTTTGAGCATAAGCAAGGCACCTTGCTTGTGAAGTTCCTCCACCCACTTCTTAGCCCGTTCAAATGACTCCTACAATGCACAAGAACGTTAGACAGAATGAAATTAAAAGGGACCAAAGCTATAGCATGTTGGGTCGGTGTATTGTTTGAACTTTCCATAATTTCTGTCGTACTCATTCTGTTCTAAGCCATCTATTTAACATTACTTCCACATTTCCTATTACCGTGTTTCTATCCTAAGGTTTAAAACTTCTAAGCTATTCCTAACAGAAGAGATAATTAACCTTCCTAACTGACTGTTCATTCACAGGCACAAAACTTACAAAAGATGAATAAAAGATGAATAAAAGAGAATGGGAAGATTACATACGGTGCTAGTAATGTCATAGACAACAATAGCTGCGGCAGCGCCTCTGTAGTACATAGGAGCCAAGCTGTGGTACCTTTCCTGACCTGCAGTATCCCATATCTCAAACTTCACCGATGCATCATTGACACCCACTGTCCGCGAGAAGAATGCTGCTCCTATAGTTGATTCCTACCATCATCAGTAAGTAACGACAGAAATAAAATCACTGAGAATAGGATGAGCAAACATTCCGACAGATCTGCAGCACTGTTGACTTTTCAGAATGGATGGATGGATGGATGAATGGATGGATGTAATGAGACCCAATAGGTTGGATGAATGGATAAATGTAATGAGATGTAATGAAGGGATGGATGTAATGAGACCCACGACGTACCCTGCCATGGTACCACCCCCTCCCTCTCCAAAACAAACATATGCGGTTCCATCTCAAGCAGAATGGGCATGGGATATAGCACCCCAGAGAGACATAATGGGAAACAGTAAAGTGAATATTCTCCAAACCACTTCAAAACATGCAAAATCTTTTCATGACTTTAGCTTAAAACAGAACTGGAGGCTGGTAAAGTTATTACCTAGGAAAAGAACAACTAGCTTGCTCATTTCCAAGCATGCAAACTTTCACTGGATAGCTCTCTCTCCACCCTATCACCATTGAAGAAGGAAATTGCTATGTCAAGAATTATCCACTTATTTATTCTATTGAGCTTTCATCCTTCACATGTTAAGAGTTTTCCTCATCACACTTAAAAATGCAATCTTTACAGTACTTAATTTGCTGGATCTATCTCGAGATGATAAAGTGATCCACGACTGTTTTCATATTTTAATTCTCGGGTGCATCCCTCCCACCCTCCTTTTCCAGTTTCCAATCCTATCCAAACATAAGACGTGCATGGTGAAGTTGAAAAGTCTGCAATGAACATACAGTAGTTTCTCACATCTCACTCTATTGACCATGCCAACTTTCATCCCTTTCTCTGATGAATATCCGATTTAGATTGGCAAGGGAACTTGCCATAGGTCATTCCCTTGCATTAATTTACTGTGCGGACACTTCCTACTATAGATGCAGAAGACTGAGACAAGAAGGAGCCTTATCTCCAAGTAATCCTTCACGAGTCTCTCTCCAAGCATGAACTAAATACTGCTAAGTTCTACAGAAACCTAACAATATCGCATCCCCGTTTACGTTCTTCAGAAACCCATAACATATGCACAAAAAAAAAGGTGGCAAACACCATCAACGCACGTGCGAGGGCTAATCTCATTATGTATAACAAGCCATTTTTGCTACATACACATCCTCACAATCACTCTGAATTCTGAATTTTCAACAACAAATGAAAAAAAAAAATACAGATATCAACCAAATTTTTAATACATGTCATTTGATCTCTCAAACCTCCCACCCCCCCCCCACCAAAAAAAGAAGAAGAACGGTTGACAAGATTCAGGTTTCATCCTCAATATCAACCCACAAAATCAAATTGCAAATTCAAACAAGAAGAAGAAGGACGAGAAATGATGTTTTTTTTTTTTACCGATGGGCATTTCCATTGATTTTTTTTTTTTTTTTTTTTTTTTTGGGACAGTTTCCATTGATGTTGAGTGGCGAGAGGTGCGTGAGCGTGGGAGGGTGTGCGTCACGCAAACCGCAAGAGAGGAGGAAGGAGAAAGAGGGGTGCGGAAAAGGGAGAGCCAAAAAAAAAACCGAAGAAGAAGACTCCCGGACGCTTGAAGAGAAGCTCCGGCCTGGCGTCGATCCGCCCGGCGACCTTCATTGCTCCGATTTGGGTACAGCAGGCCGGAGCTCGCGGTCTCGCGGCCCGAGTGAGCTGCGACCCTCGCAACCCCTTTATTTCGTTCCCTCAGTCTCCTACGTCGTGCGGCGGCCTCGCCGGTGTAGATTCAGGGCCTGGCTCCAGGTTTTTCTCCGGCAAGTAGATGAGATATATAATTATCTTATCAACATCTAATTATTCTATCTACATTTGATTATGATGACCAACGTTTAGTGTTGTTAATTTTCATTATTTGGTGTTATCACCTATATCAATATCAATATCAATATAAAGGATATCAATAGATGGTATGTCATGAATTATGTAATTTATTAGGTCGGTTGAGTGAGTCATATGTCACTTCCTACATGGTTAGCCATGGAGCTGACTTTAGATCAGCTTTGTTTGTTTTTTTCTATAAAAAAAAAAAAAAAAAAGAAAGAAAATCGGGCATGCATCTAATTTGTTTTTTTTTTCTTTAAGTTGGAAAGTTACTATTTAATCGTTAATTAAAAGAATTAAACAAGAAGGCCGTGCAGATTTTAGGATAGGACTTATTGCTTAGCCTATTTATTGTGATCACGAATTTTACTCTCTTTTTTTCGAAATTGAAACAGAGTCCCCAATAACCGACCCGATCTAGGATCCAGATTTCAGATCCGATATATCTTTTAAATATTTCTTTTATCTCTAAGACACTACGATATATATATATGGCAGAGAAGAAGGAGAAGACGCTCGACGACGCGGAGAAGGATAGCTCGGTGGTGGTCTGCGACATGGTTCGCTTCTTCGATCCAGAAGACGACGCTGAGGAGGTTTGCGAGTCGACTTGGTTGCTGTTTAGGTTTGAGGTTTTGTTTCTGAACACATCCATTGATTATTATCTTCATGTGCAACAGGTGAAATTGACTTTGCCTTTGCTGAGGGAAGAAAGGAAAGACCGTGTTATTTTCAATGGCCCTGCCATCAACGAGATAAATGGACGGGTACACCTTTTTGGCTCTTTCTTTATACTGCTCTGCTTTAATGAGTCAATAAATCTGGGTCTTCTGTTGGGCGTTTGCCTTTTGCGAAGTTGTTGACTTTGTTGAGTTTTGCCTCAAGCACAACACCAAGAACAACAAAAATCGTGTCAGGAAGATGGATCTTAGCCATCTTAGGGCTACTATAATCCGGGCCAAGCAACTGACCGCACAAGGTGAACCGTTTTTAAAATTAAGCTTATTATTTTGCTTTTCATTCTGCCCTCTTCGTAATAGTACTTTCTTTCTTCTTCTTTTTTGTCAATTCAAATCAGCATGGTCCACTTTACCAATTAATTCATATATAACCCCATGTTAGGAAAATCTACAGGTCAACTTTGTCGTGCGAAAATAATTGCCTTTTGCGGGACTTTTCTAGAGAAAGTTGTAACCCTAGCCAATCGTGCAGGCTTTCGAAGATTTACAAGCTGGTACCTTTATGCAGTAAATAGGGTATCCTCGGACCATATACATCGGATCAAGAACTTCTCAAGTGTTCCTTTGACGTGTGTAGCGAAATTTCATTATTACGTATTTCCGAGATGTCATAATTACGGCGTGAAACAACAATGGATGGTCTTCAACACAAAAAAGAAAATTAGCAGATGGACAGTTGGCCATGAGTTAATGCCCGGAGATTATATTGACATATCATGTTTTCTCTTATGGAGTACTTCTTATGGTTACGCGCGTATCTATGTTTACCCGAAGATAGCAGGAGAGTATCCTTTTGATATGTATGGATGCGGCGAAGACGAAATTGTCTATCCCAACGGAGTTAAGGCTGTGAATGTGGATATGTATGGATTCCTCAAACCTTGGTGCGCGTGCGAGCCATGTTAAGTGTCACTCAATTGGAAGGGCAAGGTGACGTGTCCCGCAATTGAAAGGGCATGGTGATAAAATCAATTGTTCATTGATATAAGTATCCATGCTCTTGTTAAGATTGGAGATTCTCGTCCTTGTTAATTTCTCTATTAATAGTCTCTTGATGGGCTATCGAATTTGACTTCCTTTCGTCATAGTCAAACTGTGACTTTATATTTCTCAATTAAATATAGTCTTTATTTCTTCTCAACACAATACTCAGTTGCCTCCTCTCTTGTTATGGAGAATTGGTCACAAATTGATCCATCTTTGATCTAAAAATATTACAATAGAATGCTATATCCTCTGTAAATGCATTATGGTTCAACTGAAATTTTAGGTCGAATGTTGACTTCTAATATATAAAATTTTAGTGGGGGCAAACCGCAAAGTTTAGAAGTATATGACAAACTGACTTGTATATAAAATTACTTTTCAACTTAGGTTGAATACTGCAAGAAGCGGCTTCTGCATAATTTGCTGCCGATCTTGTTTCTCTTGCAAAAGGCCGCAATATTACACCGTGGACCTATGGTGCCAACATAGGCAAATTGGTAATCCTAACGACACATGTGAGATCTATCCTAGACAAAAACTCCATCAAATTGAGAATTATTACGACGGTTTAAAAACGCTAAATATAGTGGCATCAAATCATTGAGTCTCATTTATTTCTCTCTATTCAATCAATCTCAATAGCAAAATTGCAAGTCGTTGTATGCGATTAAAGTAAAGATCGATGTAGGCAAAAGGAATCTAATACCATTGCAATGCTTGAATAACTGATGTCCTTGAACTTTTAATAAGTGATTCAATGTGGTTCCTTTCCTTAGAATCATTGGGGTGGAATATTTCGTTTTGTTTTCTATACTTATCATCAATTTTGTTCAATTTCAATCTCATGATTTTATTCGCGACTTGTCAAATTTAGATTCAATCCCAATACAAAACGTTTTATTTGTCATGTCACGATATTAAATTCAAACAGAATATGTTAATTTAATTGCTACACAATACAAAACATTTAAGATATGAATCCTTCGATACAAAAATGCTTACTTGCGTTTAGGATATGAATCCTTCGATACAAAAATGCTTACTTACAATGATTAAATGTTTTTGCTCGAACCATACCTCATCAGTTATTTTTCGAACCTTCACCTGTAACTTTTTAAATGAGTGAATGGCCCCGATCAAGCAAGCATTGTGCTTTGGTCTCAGATGGATTGGCGTATGGAAAGGTAAGAGAGAGTGTTTCCCTACTCATGATTTTTCCTTTAAGAGGCTAATACCAGAAAGATGTTCTCTATTGAGAACTTGTAATCCTAATATAATTTAAGATGATTTAATTTTTCTGTTAGAATATATATATATATATATATATATATATATATATATATTATAATCATTTGAGTCTTTCATCTGTAATTTATATTCCTGCCCGCTGCTATCGCTATCAAAGTTTTGAGATACATCAGATGACGACGAACATAGCGCGATCCTGAGTTTCTGTTATTTAGCAGTTTTCTCGTGATGAAGATTGTGGAATGTCAGAATTTTCCAGTACATTGCAGGTTTCTCGCTTTCTGGCAATGCAGGCGGCTTTCTGCATAGTTTCAACCATTTTCACGACAAAGATGGTGACGACACAATATACCATATGAAAGTAATGAATATTAGAAAGTCGAAGTGGATTTTCTCAATAATATTCCTAGCTCATAAAAATATCTTTGATATCTTTTCATCATGACAATCTCAACGTCGAAGCCCCCGTCTTGAATGTTTTGTTCGACTTATTTGCACGCAGTCACTGGCGTAGCACAGATCACATTTGACAGTATAACATATGAGCAGGGGCTGATTAGAGAGACAAGCCATTTAATGAAGAAGCGATTTTAAGAAAATACGCGAGTGGGAAAATGGAGTTTGCGATCAAGCTTGTCTAGAAGGGAAGTTTCAAAAGGAGTATCACCTGGAAAAGAGAGAATGACCAGAAGAAAGTGAAATATGCTTAGGGAGGACTGGATGACCGGGAGGAGAAATTAGAGAAGACAAATCTAGAAATGAATACGTCCAAGGAAAAAAGTGTCCGTAATGATGTAAACGGTCAATTTCAGATGACTTTAGATTAAATAAAAGGATAAGATTGCTGTCCATTATTCATGAGAGAGAGAGAGAGAGAGAGAGAGACAGCTCGAGAGAGACAGAGAGAGAAAGAGATTCCAGTCTTCACCGAGGAATTTACTGGGTTTAAATGGACTAACTCCCCAACTCCAATTGGTTTTCCAATTTCACAAGTGGTGTTCGGATTTGTTTTTATTCATATACATCAAGAACTAAAAGATCAAGGTACTTTGAGTGGAGACAACTATAGAACGTGAGGGGAAAAAGGAAAGGAATGAACAGAGAGTTTATAAGAACTCATGAACAACAGGATGCAGATCGGGTTTCTTCAGAGGTTGTATCTGCTAGAACCATTCCCGCTGGCGCTGAATTCTGCATAGCCTGAACTCTAGGCAACCTCTTTGCTGCTCCCAGCACAAAAGCAATATCAGTTAAATATAATACCAAATATACAAATGCTACTATCGACCAAGAGAAAATCACAATATTATATCATGAGTTTGCCCCAAAAAAAAGCTATGATGGAGGCAAGAAAATCACAAGGGCAAACCTTCTCTGCTCATACAAATGCAGTTTTCCCAATTTCTGCTAGATTTTTATTTTGAATTAGCAGGGAGCAAAGCTAATGGGTATATTGTCATGATAGATGTCAGTGTTGATGATAAGACATCCTTATGCAGCCAGAAAAATAAGAAGCTAATGCCAACAAATAGAGGGGGTATGGCAGAAAGGGAAAATGCAGCTATCTTCTTGAAAATATGGCTTCTAATAGAATGGACACAGGTTTTTGGGTCTCTCGCTCCTCCAGGGTTGACAAGATGATGCTTATTTGTGGGGTTGAACCATATTTTGCCCCCAGATCATTGGGTTAGTCTCCGTATATAAAGAGAATGATGGGGAAAAAAAGCTAGAACACATTATTCATTTTTTCAATGCTTCCGTGGAAGAATAGAGGCTTACCTATTTCATAAAACAGTTTGCTGACATTAGTGGCAGTCTTAGCAGATGTTTCTATGAACACAAGTCGCCTTTCTTCTGCATACATGCGTGCCTCCTGCAACATCGTAGCATATTATGAACACACAGAGGCTTATAGAGCTGCGATGCAGAAACTGAGATGTTACCAACTGAAAACAGTTCTGCAATAAGACCAATTCTGCGTAAAGCACCAATTTCCAAACTGAATAGAACAAAAATATAAGCTGGAAATTTCTTCAAGCACATAAAGCTATCAAAGACTCTCATCCTTGATGGTAGCAAAAGCTAACTCTACCATAACCAAGAATTCTTGCTCTTTAACTCCATTTGAGAGTAAGTGATTTACAAAATGCCTTACATAATTATTTGGAATCATTAAGGTTAGGAAACTGCAAAAAACAAATAGGAAAAGATCTATAAGATCAAAAAACCTTTATGGGTAAAATGCTAACAAGACCAGGCTAACTACCTAAGTAATATTTAACGAGCTAGGTGGTTAGAGATTAGCCTACCATTACACCCCGAATCCCTTTGAATCAATCAAATTAGTAAAAATCTATAAGACTTATTGAAGTGGCCTGTGACAACTTGTCATCGAGATAATAAAAACAAACAACGGAACAGCCAAGAAAATGCACTCCCATCTTCTTGATGGGAAAACTACCCACTTCTTTCTCTCAGAAGCTAAATGAGACAGGACCACAAGAATTGCAGAACAATGAACGAAAATGAATTCCCCATCAAACTCATCAAAACAATTTAAAGACATATCAGTGTTTACCTCAGCTGCCACTTTTCTTTTATCCTCCATATCAGTCTTATTTCCAGCAAGTGTTATTATCAAATTGGGATTTCCTGTTATAACTCAAAATTCACAGTAAGCAACACATTGAAGTCTAAAACAATCATAAAATCATCTCTTATTGAAAATCGTAGTAAATTCCAGAATGACGACAGACGACGGTATCGTGACTTGAATCACATTATAAGAATAGAAGTTAAAAAATGAGTAGGGAAAAAGGAGGTTCTGTGCCGCAGTGCAAAAGGCGAATTGAGATAAGCACATATGCATAAGCTAGAAGTAGCTGCCTGCTCTTCTAAAATGGGAGAGGGAGCTCACTAAGAACAAAATGTAGATACAAAGTAGCTTTTTTCCAAACACAGTGTAGAAGGCTGCTTTAAGGGTCGGTTCACAAACATCATAAAAAGAACAAAAAACCCCCTGTCGAGTCATTCTTGTAAGGATTCAAAAATCAACATCATAAACTCTCCAAGATTCAAGGACTTGATTGCACTTCAAAATATTTCAAGACCACATTGTGAGCTGATATTCTTGCATTGTTTCCAATAGATCCAAGAATAGCCAAAAAAAATTCAGTAGGTTCTTTTCGCCAAATGATGATATTTTTTATATGCATTTAATAGAAGAATCAATTACCAAAAGACTGAAAAGGCATTTGGATATTACAATAAGGTTTGTGCAATAAGTTACAAGCCCTGTAAGTTTTCTCTTTACAAGGTAAACAAGTTTGAGGATAAGCAAGGCACCTTGCTTGTGAAGTTCCTCCACCCACTTCTTAGCCCGTTCAAATGACTCCTACAATGCACAAGAACGTTAGACAGAATGAAATTAAAAGGGACCAAAGCTATAGCACGTTGGGTCGGTGTATCGTTTGAACTTTCCATAATTTCTGTCGTACTCATTCTGTTCTAAGCCATCTATTTAACATTACTTTTACATTTCCTATTACCGTGTTTCTATCCTAAGATTTAAAACTTCTAAGCTATTCCTAACAGAAGAGATAATTAACCTTCCTAACTGATTGTTCATTCACAAGCACAACACTTACAAAAGATGAATAAAAGAGAATGGGAAGATTACATACGGTGCTAGTAATGTCATAGACAATAATAGCTGCGGCAGCGCCTCTGTAGTACATAGGAGCCAAGCTGTGGTACCTTTCCTGACCTGCAGTATCCCATATCTCAAACTTCACCGATGCATCATTGACACCCACTGTCCGCGAGAAGAATGCTGCTCCTATAGTTGATTCCTACCATCATCAGTAAGTAACGACAGAAATAAAATCACTGAGAACAGGATGAGCAAACATTCCAACAGATCTGCAGCACTGTTGACATTTCAGAATGGATGGATGGATGGACGTAATGAGACCCAATAGGTTGGATGAATGGATAAATGTAATGAGATGTAATGAAGGGATGGATGTAATGAGACCCACAACGTACCCTGCCATGGTACCACCCCCTCCCTCTCCAAAACAAACATCTGTGGTTCCATCTCAAGCAGAATGGGAATGGGATATAGTCCCAGAGAGACATAATGGGAAACAGTAAAGTGAATATTCTCCAAACCACTTCAAAACCTGCAAAATCTTTTTTATGACTTTAGCTTAAAATAATACTGGAGGCTTGTAAAGTTATTACCTAGGAAAAGAACAACTAGCTTGCTCATTTCCAAGCATGCAAACTTTCACTGGATAGCTCTCTCCACCCTATCACCATTGAAGAAGGAAATTGCTATGTCAAGAATTCTCCACTTATTTAATCTATTGAGCTATCATCCTTCACATGTTAAGAGTTTTCCTCATCACACTTAAAAATGCAATCTTTACAGTACTTAATTTGCTGGATCTATCTCGAGATGATAAAGTGATCCACGACTGTTTTCATATTTTAATTCTCGGGTGCATCCCTCCCACCCTCCTTTTCCAGTTTCCAATCCTATCCAAACATAAGACGTGCATGGTGAAGTTGAAAAGTCTGCAATGAACATACAGTAGTTTCTCACATCTCACTCTATTGACCATGCCAACTTTCATCCCTTTCTCTGATGAATATCCGATTTAGATTGGCAAGGGAACTTGCCATAGGTTATTCCCTTGCATTACTTCACTGTGCGGACACTTCCTACTATAGATGCAGAAGACTGAGACAAGAAGGAGCCTTATCTCCAAGGAATCCTTCACGAGTCTCTCTCCAAGCATGAACTAAATACTGCTAAGTTCTACAGAAACCTAACAATATCGCATCCCCGTTTACGTTCTTCAGAAACCCATAACATATGCACAAAAAGAAAAAAAAAAGGTGGCAAACACCATCAACGCACGTGCGAGGGCTAATCTCATTATGTATAACAAGCCATTTTTGCTACATACACATCCTCACAATCACTCTGAATTCTGAATTTTCAACAACAAATGCAACCAAAAAAAAAAAAAAAAAAATACACATATCAACCTAATTTTTAATACATGTCATTTGATCTCTCAAACCTCCCACCCACCCCCCAAAAAAAAAAAAAAAAAAAAAAAGAAAGGTTCACAAGATTCAGGTTTCATCCTCAATATCAACCCACAAAATCAAATTGCAAATTCAAACAAGAAGAAGAAGGACGAGAAATGAGGGATGCGCGAAAGAAGACCTGAAAATCAAAGAACTGGTCCTTGACGAAGCGCAAGACAAGGCTGGACTTACCGGCACCCATGTCCCCCAGCAATACCTGAACAAGAAAACAAGTAAAGCCCTCGACGAGTCATTCACCGTTCAAGCGGAAATCGATGGAGGGGAAACCCAAGCAAAGAGAAGAGGCCGTCTCGAGAGACTCACGAGCTTCGCATTGATGGTCTTGCTGTTGCTCCCGAGAATCGCCGGCTTGGGCGGCGGATTCGAGGAGAAGGCTTCTCCTCCGGCCATGGCAAATCGAATCGAAATCGAATCGAACCGAACCGAATCGGAGCTCTCGCCCCGGGAACGCGCCGAAAAGAGAGAGGAATCGCAGCACGCAAAGTGCTTCCTCCGTTGCTTCCTTCGCCGCTTCCTTCCTTCGTTTCCACCACGTGATAAACACGACAGCTCGCCCGTAGCGACGCAACGAAAGAGAGACAAACGACGACGACTACAAATCCAAGGGCCGAAATTTGGTTAAAAAAGAATCCAGGTTTTTTTTTTTTTTTTTTCTTCTTCTTTTTCAAATCGATTAATGTCACTTGTCATTTATCTAGAGGTCGTAAAATGGTCCACCGTGATCGCTTCGAGTGTATTGAGCATGAGTAGGAATTAAATTAACGTGTTTTATACTTCGTGTAAACGACTTATCACGTGATATGAATTTCATGATCTTTAATCAAATTAGCAGGAGTGCCACTATAATCAAACTGCCCAAATTAAGAATCGTTTAAATCGGACCGAACCAATTGATTAGGTCCAGCTCATGGTTCCATAAAATTGGAACCAATGATTATTGATTTGATTCTTGATTCTCGAAGGAGAATCAGATCGGATCGAACAAATTCTATATTTTTAAATATGTTTTTTTTATTTTTTAAAAATAACAATAAATCCTAAAAATAGTAACAACTCTAATATTTTTTAATTTTTTTGCTAAATGATCGGTTCTATGAGATCAGACCGCACTAGTCGGTCCAATTCAGTTCTTGGTCCTAGGAACGTTCAGTCCGATTATCGGTCCCACCAATTGGGAATAGAGAATCGATCATCCTTAACCTTAATGCATAAGAGTCTTCAAAGTTTGGAGTATGTTGACTCCTTTGCTATGTTGAGGACCTCATGTCATTGTTTTATCGATACGATAGCAACTGATTCACCATGTTCATATAGAGAGAGATCATGATTTGATTGACCGTGGCCGGGCAGCTACATGCCCGACCCCTCCAAAGCGAGAAAATATTCAGTGGTTACTAACCACCAGCTCATCAGCCTACATGGTGCGCGCAATCCACTCAAAACGCGACACTTGTCGGGTGGCCTGGACATGAATAGAAAATTAAAAAGATTAAAAAAGCTTTCTTTTCCCCCTCCTCTGGCTTGCAGAAAAGTACCGAGCAGCAATTAATGCTCACTTTCAAACCCCCGCCTAACATTCTCGCTCCTTTTTTTTTGTTTTTTCAATTTTCACGGGTTTTAACCTGCTCTTCTAGAGAAGAACAACGACAGCCCACTCCCTCTTTCTCTCTCTCCAGCACGTCGCTACCGCTCCAGCCTCCCCCAAGAGCCACGGCCGGTCGCAACTGGCTGGTCCCGAGCCCCTCCGCCTCCGCTGTCGCCTTCGGAGCCCATCGACGGCCACGTTCATCGGTTGGCTCCTCTCTCTCTCGCACGCACGATTACGCCGACTTGCCATGGACAGCGCCAAATCCCGGTCTGTTTCGATGCAGGTACTCAAGCGTAAAGTCTGCACTCGCGTCTGTCCCTTGGGGAGCCCTAGAGACATCTACTATGGCCAAGTCTTTCCTTCTCAAGAGCTTGTTGCTGTTGTGTAAGAATACCCATAAGCCAAAAGATCAGTCTTTTTCCTTGAATTTGCCTCAGCCATCTCTGTTTTATATCACAAGCCAGTAAAGTGGATATGACGGCTGATTTGCGCAAGGATATAAAGATTTAGCAGACAGCCAGTAAAGTGGATGCCTACAAGAGAGGTGGCCGATGTGATGGTTCCAAGTCCAATGGGAGGAGGTCGGAGAATGATGGGGGACACCGAAGCGGCATTAGAACTTAAGATGTTTGCATTTGTCGTGAGTTCAATACGAGTCTTCCACCTCTCTCATGGTTTTTTTTTTTTTTTTTTTTTGAGGGGATTGAGCGTTTGGAGCTTTTGCGTCTTCGTACTCTGCTGTTGTTGTGCTACAAGTTTCCTAAGTATGTGTACTGATAACATTGAATATGGTTATGTTTAGTTTATCTTTCAACTACTCCCATTATGTATGAAGATCTTTCAACTACTCCCATTATGTATGAAGATTTCGGCAAGTCTTTGCTGTGTATGTATTTATCAATTTCATGCTTCTTTCTCCTTACAACATAAGACATAAGATGGAGTCTATTCATGATGAATATAATGGAAGTTCTTCAATGGCTGATTTGACCAGCTTCCCGATCCATTTCCTTGAGGAACCAAAACGTTATTGCGTGCTTATTGCATAGGGAAATGCTTATTGTTGGAGACTTGCTATGAATCCACTAGAAAAACATGAGAAAAGTTTTGGGTTGGGGGATGGCACCTCAAACTAGCATGATCTTGAATCGCGATATGAATCATCAAAAACCATCCATTTTCGTGATATCTAGATCTTGTTATGAAAAAACTAACTTTTTGCTAGTGGCATGAAGAAATGTTCCACATGCTGCAACTCATCTGTCACACTCCATGACCAGAAGGGAAGCCAATTTGTATGATCATATTGAATTACGAACAGAGATGCACACCACAAAGCATTAGGACATAAATCATGTATGTTGGACGACTTTCACAGCCACAACAATGGAAAAGAATATTTTTTCAAATGAAATCAGCAGATAGACCCATAGATAGAAAATTATATACATGCTGATACAATAGCTTGATCCTTAATCTATCTTTTGTGAAATGGATAGAAATCTCACAAGCTTCTAAGACAAGCAGAATTTGTAACTCAAGTTATTTCAGAATGGAAGTGGCTAATATAAAAGAACTTAATTTCATATAAATCTGCGACCTGGTATCTTTTCACATGTAAAGAATGAATAAAATGCTGTGAGAGCCTCAATGCATTCCTTTTCATCCTCTCTACAGGCCTATGATCAGAGATGTGAGAGACTCCGCAGTGCCAGTTCTACAAAGAACAACTTGACAATCTCCAACATTAGACACGAAGTGCTTGCCCCTTCTAATCAACGCAGCTACACATCATGAGCCGCCTCGTCCTTCCTCATTCAAAAAATCCAAATCGGTCTTTATGTAACCATGTTTCACAGCCGTCTCTGTTTCATCCTCGTCTCTTCTCACCACTTCATCTATGATACTCTTATTCAAGTTTTCCGCAGCAAACTCAGCAGCATATTCAACAAAAGTTGAGCGCATTGCAAAAAGCAGTCACTCGTGGAGAGTACAATGGACGGCTGATGCAAATTCAAGGAAAAAGACTGATCTTTTGGCTTCTGGGTATTCTTACACAACAGCAACAAGCTCTTGAGAAGGAAAGACTTGGCCATAGTAGATGTCTCTAGGGGCTCCCCAAGGGACAGACGCGAGTGTAGACTTTACGCTTGAGTGCTGCATCAGAAACAGCCTGGGATTTGGCGCTGTCCATGGCAAGTCGGCGTAATCGTGCGTGCGAGAGAGAGAGGAGCCAACTGATGAACGTGGCCGTCGATGGGCTCCGGAGGCGACAGCGGAGGCGGAGGGGGCTCGGGACCAGCAGTTGCGACCGGCCGTGGCTCTTGGGGGAGGCTGGAGCGGTAGCAACGTGCTGGAGAGAGAGAAAGAGGGAGTGGGCTGTCGTTGTTCTTCTCTAGAAGAGCAGGTTAAAACCCGTGAAAATTGAAAAAAAAAAAAAAAAAAAAAAAGGAGCAAGAATGTTTGGCGGGAGTTTGAAAGTGAGCATTAATTTCTGCTCAGTACTTTTCTGCAAGCCAGAGGAGAGGGAAAAGAAAGCTTTTTTAATCTTTTTAATTTTCTATTCATGTCCAGGCCACCTGACAAGTGTCGCGTTTTGAGTGGATTGCGCGCGCCACGTAGGCTAATGAGCTGGTGGTTAGTAACCACCGAATATTTTCTCCTCCAAAGCAGAGAAAGAGTTTGGAAAACGCGGTAGAAAACAAGTTGCAAATAGAGAAAAGGGGCTGAGCCGATGGGACGGTTGGATGTCGTCATTTGGAGCTGACCGCCGGAAGCCGCGGCAGCGTTATCCGCAACTGAGCAACGTGAATGTGAAGCAGCCCTTTTGTTTTGGTTTTGTCTTTTTTCTCTTTCATCAACACCTGATTGACAAGAAAGCTTTTTATTGAGTACGGTCGAAGGCAAGCCCTATCCGAACCATCACGAAACGATCCATACATGATCTTGCTTTATTTTTTTCTAACCTAATTCCCAGTTGCCACCCTTCCACCTTTGTGAGATTTGATTCCCCACCTTTTCAAGGGATTGGAGATAGGGATGATTTAGTTTCAAGAGTAGATTCGACTCTCATAAATCTGAGAGCGAGAGTTATAATAGGAATAGAGTAGCACCGATTAAAAAAAAAAAACTATTACTCTTTTTGCAATTAGAATTCGTCATTAATGCATGATTGCTTTTATTTATTTATTTTAATTATAGAATACTAGTACTTATAATTATAATTCTAATAATAAAGAAAGAGAGTTTTTACGCATTTATGATGAGGTGTTAATTAAGAACTATTTCTAATCTTTTTTTTTTTTGGTCCATCGAATCTAATAACTCATCTTTTATCTTATCTATTATTCAATTAGTAATTGCTCCTAATGTGATGCTTTTCGCCCTAATGCTTCAACAAGAATTTAAAGTTAAATTTTTCAAGAAAAATAAAAGAATATGACCATCAAAGCAACCACTTTCATTTAAAATCAGGTACCATATACAAATTTGACAATAAAAATATAGTTCGCTATTCACGTACATATCTTCTTTTAGAGAGCTCTTTTCTTTTAAGGACTTCCCTAAGGCTGTTTCAATCCAACATTTGAATGACGAAATGACTTTACTTGTCCCTGCCCTATCTATAGTAATTGGTCTAGAAGATACTAATAGAGTCAGCGGCATAGTGATTGAATTTCTCCTTTTTCTTTTTTTTTTTTTTTTTTTTTGACCCAAGGAACCCCGCACGGCGGGCGGAGATAAACCACTGGGGCAACACGTGCTTCAGCCAGCCACCACACACATGCCACCGAGCAAGTCACCAATGTCTCACGTTTGCCTCCCCGCAACTTGCGTTGCGGGGTTTCAACTCCGGACCTCTCGGCGAAAGGAAGTCGAAGTTCTGCTATCCAAATGGAGCCACCACGGCGGGTGGTTGAATTTCTCCTTTTAGGACTTACTTTTTCCTTGATCGAAAAAGTGACTTCTTACTTTCCACTTTAGGAAAGGCCTAGTGAATTATGAATCGAGAGAAATATCAGATTCAACCTTTGTTATCATTTTTAATAACATATTTAAACCTTTCTAAAAGTTGCTCTATCTTCTATGTTATTTTTAATTACATATTCTTTGTCTTATACCTAAGTTTTGGATGTCTAGTATGCCTGAGTAACAAGAAACTGTGTTGCTTGTCCTTTGTCTCGAGAGCTTGTACCATCTTACAAAGTGTCAAAATATTTTTTTAGTGACTCAAAAAATATAAATATTTTTCACTTTAAAATGCTGTTCATATTCTTTCTGATGATTAATATTAACATATTCACGCAATTATTCAAAAAGATTTGTTAAAACATGATTTGCCTCTGGGCTAATAGTCAGATTATATGCCATTTTGATACCATTGTCCGTCGCATGTTAATGAGGTATTATTCTGTTCACTTAATAACATGCAACTAGAATTTGTTCAATTATTAATGAACAAATTTAGCTACAGAATATTAAAATAAATTCAAGAGCCGGTCAGTCTTTTTTTTTTTTTTAAATTAAATTTAGCAAACCATTATTCTACATGCATTTTATAAACAACAATCTTTTTCTGCTTGCAGGAGCGAAGGTTGGGGTTGGGCCGGAAGAATTAGAAGTACGAACTGATTTTTTTTTTTTTTTGTGACCCAGGGAACCCCGCACGGCCGGATGCCGAGTAAACCACCGGGCGACACGTGCTAGCCACCACACACGTGCCACCAGGTAATTCACCCTGCGACGCGCTGGGGTTTCGAACCCCTCCCTTTCGTGAGGGGGAGGAGGCCCAAAGCCAACTGCGCCACCCAGGTGGGTGGTTACGAACTGATTTTGTTACCTACAAAATCAGAAGTTATAAATTTATGATCAATAAGTTTTTTTTTAGTCGTATGATATTTTAGGAAATTAATATTAGGCTATTTTCCAAAAAACATAAAGTAACTTACGGAGTCCAAACTAAGTTTAATAGTTAATTTGATAACTCATTCTATACTTGTCGTCATGGGAGTTTCACAGAAGAAAATAATTCAAATTGATGGTTCCAATCGGCGTACGTTGTGCCAACTAAAGTGAGGCTTTCCTTCTTCATTTTCCCGTAATTAAGATTCAAGAGTTTGTATGAAGAGTTTTCTGGAATCAGATTTGCCGGCACCTATGTCTCCATAGATTATAGAACTTGAAATTAGCTCCAAATTATTGATATAGAGCTGAATCTTCATTTTTAGGTATGTTTAGAGGGTGAACTCCCTCTACGACACGGTCCATGTAGACTTGTAGATTTTACTAAATTCCAATCTATTCACCGGCTATACTTAGGTCCTTCCAAGCATATTATATTAATTAAGTAATCCAAGCTGATCTCTTTCTACTTGGTCTGTCCAAGTACCTTGCAATCCTTAATCCCATGCTCTAGCACTATCGACTCAGTTTCTTGTTCTCCATTTACAGAATAAGAAAGCTCTCCACTAACATAGTGTCTTGATGAGACATAAAGATAATAAGTTGTGTGCGGAGGCTTTTTGGTCTGTACACTCGAATATACCTATTAATTTACAGAGGATCTTTTCTCATCCTCCAAGTACATAGCGAGTTTCTCGACCGTGTTGACATGATATTAATGATTTGGAACTGAACCAAACCGAAGTTTGGTTCGAGTTATGATTTAATTAGATTGATTTGAGTTTGGCTCGAGATTTTTCTAAATAGAAAAATCCGGTTCAGTGATCTATAGTACCGATTCTTGCATGGATAGCCTTTTACAGAAGAAAATGAACAGGTTTAATCTTGGTTTTGCACAACCGACCAAAAAAAACTTGGTTTTGCATTTACTTCAACAGTGAACTGTCTCTCCTATTTCTGTATTCACTATTGAAGTGATTAAAGGGCTTTCCAAATTTAACTCATGACCTTCGTACTAGCGGCCACTCGCATGTAATTCAAGCTTCAAGAACTTTGATGCATCGGCTTCTGTCTCAAATTGGATTAGATCAAATCCATCGAATACTGCGAAAAGGTCACTAATCTGTTCATGTATCTTGCAAAGGAAAAATTGCCAATGTGTGCTACGAAATGAAGCTGCAAATGAAAATCGAAAAAACCTTCATCGGTCAATCTTTTGTAAGCATATCATATGATCTCATTACGTTTCGACTTAGAGTTGGCAACATGGGTCATAAACCTATATTATGACCCATTTTTAGTTAAATGGCTATCCATGTGGCACTGAGCAAGTAAGTATCCATAAAGCTGCAAATTGTTACTGGATTGAAGTGAATTGGCACAAAAAACTTGATCCTACTTGAGAAACCAAACCGCATTTTGATGTAAATTCCATTGCTTGAACCTCATAGACAGAGTTTACCCAAAAAAAAACCTCATAGACAGAGGATGGCACCGAGATAACATTTCATTATCGATCAGATAAGGGGCAATTTTAGCTTGGTAAATTTATGCGTCATCTGCAGATTTTACGCTCTCATTGAACTTGTTTTGCAAGCAAGAATCCATAACTTCCATTTTGATTATTCTTTGCTGGATTTCCTGGCCATTCTGTTTACAATCAGAAGGCATATGCAATGCCGAATCACAGAAAAATGGTTCGAAGTCTATTGGAAATAAGATGGTCCTCCTTCGCATATCCTCATCAATGCAACAAACATCCATGATATGCAAACTATCCAACAGTTGAACATCACATCATCCCATCAAAAGAAACTATTTCAAGCAAGTTCGTGGTTGCTGTAACTCCCGTGCTTAGATAAGTCAAACGTTAATGCTCTTGAAACAACTCCTAGAATTAGATGCAGAAGCCAATTAAATTATTCTCTTGGACTCGACCGAGATTTTATAGTAGCCAGCAACAGACTGATACACACAAGTTGACTGGATCTCCATCCTGGCTTCTGTATAAATAGATGCTCCTGTTAGTTGCCGATAGAAACCACACCATTTCCAACACTTAACCTGCATTGTAGACCAACACTGACTATGGCTTTCATTCATCTCATCTGCCTTATTGTCTTGCTTCCCAATGTCCATGATAACCTCTGTCATGCCAATGATCTGTCTTCTCTGACTCAATCAGGGGGCAGCAACTTGCAAACCTACATTATCCACGTGACTCCTCCCAACAGCCAGGACTCCTCTGAATCGGAAGATCTGGAATCCTGGCACCACTCGTTTTTGCCAACAAACTCTACCACCTTGGAGAAACAGCAGCTTGTGCTTTACTCTTACCCAATGTGACGACTGGTTTCACAGCAAAGCTGACTCTGGATGAAGTCACTGCGATGCAGGACAAGCCAGGATTCGTGATGGCTCACCTGGAACAATATATCGCCTCCAAACAACATGGAGCACCCAGTTCTTGGACTTACCATTGCGTCAAGGATCTTTCAATGGCTCAACAATGGGAAGGGGAATAATCATTGGCATGATGGACACAAGTGTAATGCGTCACCGCCCTTCATTCAGGGATGCTGGAATGCCGCCTCCGCCAGCCAAATGGAAAGGGAGGTGCAATTTTAGGCATTCTGAATGTAATAACAAAAGGAAATGTTATCACGCCTCCAATCGACAATGTTGGCCATGGTACTCACACGGCAAGCACTGCAGCTGGTGCTGCTGTGGAGCACACAAATACACTTGTGATGGCCGAAGGCACAGCTGTTGGCATGGCTCCACATGCTCACCTGGCAATCTACAAAGTGTGCTTTACAGAATTCTGTTCTTTGGCCGACATACTCGCTGGACTTGATGCTGCCCTCACAGATGGTGTTGACATAATCTCGATGTCACTTGGTGGTCCCTCTACTCCATTCTATATGGATGACATCGCAGTAGCCACTTTTGCAGCCACCCGAGGAGGTATCTTTGTCAGCTGCTCTGCTGGAAACTCTGGCCCTCACTCAGCCTCTTTATCCAATGTGGCCCCATGGATGATCACTGTCGGAGCAAGCTCCATTGATAGGAGCATTGTCTCCAACGTAAAACTCGGGAATGGAGTGGAATATGAAGGTGACACAGTATATCAACAGACCTTCCCTTCAAGTTTATTGCCTCTGGTTTATCCAGGGATTGATGGTACAGAAGAATCGAAATATTGCGTAACGGGACGTTGAGAAGCAGTAAAGTGAAAGGGAAGGTTGTCTTGTGTGAACTAGGAAATTGGGACTGGTTCGAACAAGCCATCGAGGTGAAAAGAGCAGGAGGGGCTGCTGTGATATTGATGAACCCCAAATCCGATGGATTCACTACTTTGGTGGATGCTTACGTCCTTCCCATGTCTCATGTCAGCTACTTCGCAGGTGAGAAGATCAAAACCTATATTAATTCAACTAAAACTCCTACTGCTACGATCCTGTTCAAAGGAACCAGGTACAGAATCCTGACTGCTCCTGCACTTGCTGCCTTCTCTTTGAGAGGCCCCAACTCGATTAGCCCTGGAATTCTGAAGCTGGATATAATTGATCCCGGTTAAAAAGTATTAGCAGCATGGCCATTTCCTATCAGAAATGATATGAAAGCAAAGTATTACTTCGACATCCTTGCTGGCACTTCCATGTCTTGCCCTCACCTCAGTGGCATTGCGGCTTTGATAAAGAGCGTTCATCCGGACTGGTCCCCTGCAGCGATCAAATCCGCCATCATGACATCGGCTAAACAGTTGAACATCGTGCAAAACCCAATCCTGGACGAATGGCTGCAACCTGCGGATGTTTTGGCCATTGGTGCAGGCCATGTGGATCCTGGAAAGGCCATGGACCCTGGAATGGTTTACGACATTCAACCCAATGGTTACATTCGTTATCTATGTGGTCTTAGATACACAGACGAGCAGGTGGCTGTAATTGCCCACAAATGAGTCAGATGCTCATCCCGCATTCCGAAGGGAGAGTTGAACTACCCTTCATTTTCGGTCATTCTTGGACCTGCACAGACATTTGCCTGGACTGTGAGTAACGTTGGCACAGACCATTCATCTTATGTGGTCACAATTAGCATGAAGCCTGCAAAATTCAAATTTTCCAAGGTGCACCAGAAAGCAAGGTATTCGGTCACATTCAGCCGTGCCAATTCCACCAACAAGGCTGCCAGTTTCACCCGAGGATATTTGAGGTGGGATTCCTTGAAGCACTCTATTAGGAGTCCATTTTCGGTTAAGTTCAAGTAAGAAGGATCTGTGAGCAGAAAGAAAAAAATTCCATTGGCTTGTTCGCTAGTATTTTCATCTTACTATGATTCCCTGATGAAAGAAACCATAAACCACAGTATCTAATTTCCCTATGTGCGCGTGAAAATTTAAGGAAATGGTTTTCCAAGATTACTTCTGATCAGCATTCTGTAAGACATGCATAAATTTGTTTTCATTCTGGACCTGGAAACAGAGATCTACCAGCTAGTTTGGAGTTGACGATCTAGTGGGGAGAGAGAGACGTTGGACAAAAGGGTAATCCAAATATGCATGACACGGTAATGCAGAGGATGTGGTAGACTAATCCCTAATCCCTAATCCCTAATCCCTAATCCCTAATCCAATCGCTTGCAGAGACAGTATTTGATATAGATAATCAACTTCACACCGCCGCAACACCCTCTTGACTTCGCCTCAATCACAATGTCCTTTATCCTAACGAGATTCTAGGAACTCGATGGGGAAAAAAACGGTAACTTCTTGTTCTATTGGCGTGTATCCCTTCAAAGTGCTGTCTAAAAAGGATTTATCGGTCCTTCCGCCCAAGTGTCTCCAATCAAAGAGACGAAGTCTTTTTCCTTTTAACTTGGAATCAGTCGGTACCTATTTCACTACCATGGGTTGGTGTCGAAGAGGGAATTCACTTCCAAGAGAGAAGGTTCGACATTGGAGGAGACAATTCTGGACAATGCACAGTTATTGCGAATGTTAATACCCATTTTGATATTTGCTTCATGTTAGCACCTAGCTTTTCATCACTCATTTTACGGGAAATGAGGTATCTGATATAAATCCTGGTACTTCTGTTAGAATGTCTCAGTGTGCATATTATAAAAGCCAATCTCTAGCTGAAGAGAAGAGCACGCCCACAGAACCCATTCCAAGAAAACATTCTTCTTTCATTGCATTTTCATCTCTTTGCCCATTTCGATTCCTTGTATTTTCCCTTCTTTATCGTTTCACTTCCATACGCATTCACCCGCATTATGTTCGAGGTAGAACCGCGAAACGGTCTCGATTGCTCTCCAATCTTTTGCTTTGTTAGGCTGAGGTGGAGGTGCGGTTCTCCTCGATAGCTCAAATGGACAATCCTCAATCACGTTCCAAAATTTATAATCACTTGATTGAACAAACACTTTCACAAGACAAAAATTCAAACAAATTGTCTACATTTTCAATAAGCGTATTTATTTCCATCAATTTTTGTTGTCCTGCTAACAGACTGACCATCACTAAAAGATGCTCCTGTAATGTCAGTCACTATGGATCTCTCGCTTTAAAGCAGAACACTTCAAAAAATTTTGAGCACTCGGGCTTGGATACCATTTGAAATGGATTGAATATAACAGCCAAGTGGGGTGGGGGGTGAATTTTGAACTGTTTCACGTTTAAGTGCGAAACATGTAAAGGATGAAACAGTAGTTCTGGAAGAAACACGCAATGCAAAGCAAATATCATCTACCACTAGAAATGTAAAGAAAGTAAGGCCGTTCGTTTCACCCGATTCCAATGAGGTTGAGCTTGCTCAAGTCCGGCATGCTCAAGCCTGACTCTAGGTCGCTAGAGCCTCATTGACCTCGAGTGAGCCTCTCCTAATTCGCTGAATCTGGTGAGGCCCAAGCTCAGCCGAGTGAGCTCAAGCCTTACCAACCTCTATTGACATTGGGAAAAGCTTGAGCTCAAGCCTATGGCTAGCTGCTTATCACTGCCATGATTGGCAATCGGTTGAGGAAGAAGGGAAAAAAAATTTAAAAATTTAAAACTCAATTTTTAACAAAAGAAAAAGAAAAGGGAAAGGTGTTTAATTGAAAAAAAGAGTGTTGCACACTAAAGTGTAAAAAACTTGGCATGAGGAGCACTTAAGTGTCAAATGTTCGAGAAAGTATAATTAAGTGTCAAAATAAGAGAGAAATGGATCATTAAATGCCAACGGCGAAAAATTCCGACCAGAATGCTGACGTGACATTTTTCCGATAAGATAAGTGCAAAAAAATATCGTTTTGCATGCTGAGGTAGCTAGATTAGCCAAAAATGATATTGTTTTGCATGTTGATATGGCTAAATAAATCGAAAATAACTCATATTTGAATTTTATTATTAATATTTATTAAATTAAATTTAAAACTAAATTAAAAAAATAAAAGAGAAAAGAAGAAAAAAGATTACAAAACCCTTCGGTGAGGGTTGTGTAAGCCCTTCTTTGTCACCTCCCCACCATCGCCAAGAAGGGTTGATTGTCCCATCGAATCTAGGGGAGGGCCTCGACCCTCGCCCTAGATCTAAGCAATGGCTTGTAAGCCCTCACCATCAATTGACCAAGGCCCGATGACCCCAGCTGACTCTACCCCCACCGTCACCAACCCTTCTCGGCAACGAAGGGGAGGCGGCGATGAGGGCTTGCACGATCCTCAGCGAAGCATTCTGCGATCTTTTTTTTTTTTTTTTTAATTTAGTTTATATTAATATTAAT
Organism: Eucalyptus erythrocorys; assembly: GCA_014182555.1. Lineage (NCBI taxonomy): Eukaryota > Viridiplantae > Streptophyta > Magnoliopsida > Myrtales > Myrtaceae > Eucalyptus > Eucalyptus erythrocorys. The sequence goes on from CM024606.1 coordinate 23,052,366, forward strand.
ATTCAAATAGGAGGCAAAACGACATCATTTTAACTCTTTTTTGCTAACTCAACTTTCCAACAAACCACATAGGCGACTTATATTATTGAAAATGTCACATAAAAGTTTCAGCAATCTCTGTCAAAGTTGACACTTAGATGCTTCATTTTTCAAAGAAAATGGCATTTAAGTATCCCTATGTCAAGTTTTAATATTTGCGCTTCACTTCTGCCTTGAAAAAAAAAAAGTGTTTGGTTTAGAGGTGAAAGAAAGAGGATGGAAAAATGAAAAATATTTCTTTTTTTTTAAGTGTTTTTTCCATTGGCAAAAAATATTCTCCTTGACTAGTTTATTAACCGCTAAAATCAGAAAAACGTTTTTCTTAAAATAATTTGTCGTTAAATGAACTTTGTAAAAAATTTTGCAAAGCAATTTAGTGGTTTGGTCGTTCCACTCGGCCCGCTCCTTTATCTCGGCTCCGACAGCCACGAGTGGAATCAACTGCTGCAATTTTTGAAGCCGAATCCGGATATTATCTTTTGCATTAGATTTTTCGCTGCGAGCAATGCATTCGAACAAATCAAAACCATAGGAGGCAGAGGTAAGAAATCAAACTTTTTAGCACAAATCATTCATTGCTTGAATTTTCAAATTATCCTTGTCCAGAATATTTATTTAGTAAGTGTAAATTGATTTCACGGGGGGCATGCCAATGCTTCACATCCTTGAGATCTGAAGGGGAGATGAAGCTTGAACGCTCTCCACCTGAAAAGAAGCCAGATTCACGTTCTGTATTAACCCACCGTGGTTCAATAGCAGCCTCTGACAATTTTCGGCTGCCATCACTCCGGCTGAGAAAGCCCCGTGCACGGATCCCTGATGGTCCATGCTCACGGCTTCCCCTCCAAAGAAAAGATTGCCAATCGGCGCTCTCAGTCTATCATATAAGTCCATTGGCATTCCCACCAGATCATAAGAGTAGCAGCCAAGAGAGTCGTGGTCTTTACCCCAATGGGACACGAGGTACTTAACCTGTGTCGAAAGGAGAAAATGATTAGCATAAATGACTAGATTTCTGTTCAATTTCAGACCCGGATCTGGTGATGGTAAACAATGATTCTTTGAAATAGGAAAGTGCGTAGATCCAACTCGTAAAAAGCAATCATAAGTATTGTGATGGTGATAATGCAATAAAAAATTATGACAGAAAGTGAGTGGAAATGGCAGTTGCTACAATTTTCTCATCACCTAAAAGTAAGAAACTGTCATTCTCGAGCAAGTTACAGACTGCAAAATACCACTTCTATGTTGAAAGCAAATGGCAATATGGCTGGAGTGTTACTCCATAGGCCAAAATGTGAACCCCACTCTCAGTATAAAAAGAAAAGTCGGCGTCACCATCATCTTCTCTCAGACAAAACAAGTCTGTCTAAATAATAACCAAGTAACACAAAGATCAGAACGAAGAAAATAAGCACATATTAGGCAAGCGAAACCCTCCAAAGGTGGGATCATTGTCCACATCAATGTTCCCCCTCCTTAGTGTGGCTTATAACACATCTCCTAGGATCTGTCAACACTTGCGTTAGGTGTTTTGACCTCCAGCTCTGTTAGTATGTTATGTGGAAAAACAGTAATTTGTTTCATATGATGACAGGAAAATTTGGCCGAGTAAACCCAGAAAGAATTGTCATTGTTGATAATCCAAAAATTGATCTATTAAAGGTTGCCCAGACTATTTATTTACCTTCAAGGCGTCTGATGAAATTAGTTTGGACGCTATAAGATGATTGATAAATACAAAGTTCAATGAGAACAACTCACCGGCTTAGTCGCATGAGGGAACATTTTCTTAAGAAGCGACATGACAAAACCGGCAGCAGACTCATCAGATAGATGCTCGAGATAGTGAGCACACATGCCCGCAACCATAAAGACAAGAACAGGATGACCAGTTGCCTTGTGAAGATTGAGAAAATAACCACAAGCATCAGAAGAGGCGGCAGCAACACCTAGTAACTCCACGTTTGGCCAGAAAACGTTATCAAATAGTAAGGCTATCTTATTTTCATTGCCCACTCCAAGATCTGTGATAGCCGAAACCTTCCACTCAGGCAACCTAGGCTCAAACTCAATTAAATTTGCTTTGAGAACACCAAGAGGAACTGTAACTATAGCTGCATCCGCAACAAATTTCTTTCCGCCCTCAACCAAGACCTTGACCTTATTGCGTCCATAATATATCTTTGAAACCCTAATCATCAAAATGCAGAAAAAGGGGGAAAAAGATGAGATAAAATTCACAAATCATGAGTCCTTTGCATTGTGTCTGGATCTTTTATAGATATACTCAGAAACTTTCCCAAAGACAATGCTCCAACTGGCAATATTACCTGTGGTCCAAGCGTATATCAATGTCCTTGGCAAGAGCCTTTACTACAGGATCATAGCCTTCCACCATAAGTCCATGACCACCAGAAAGAACCTGTTCCTGCAGATCAAGAACAACATCCAACCGTTTAATAATATATGGGCATGACAGTACCACGTTTCCATTTGACCAGCCACACAAGTTTGCATGAGAGATCCAGAGAGGGGCAATGGATATCGCGTGATCTCCAGTACCAGAAACCCAATACATTTTTTACTCTACATATGCTTTTATGTGGCCCAAAAAACTAATGAGTCAGTAGAAAGTGCTACATATTATTAGCACTCTTGCCTCATTGTTAGATTATCCTCTCCTGACAAAAGTGGATATTCATTTTGACATTCAACATCCAAGAAGAAAGTATTTCTTCTGCATATGAAGCAAGATTTTCACATGCTCTGAGACTAAACGTTAGTTCTAGGACCACACAATTCATTCGGAGAAGACCAAGATATTTTATCAATTCAGAGTAAATAAAGTGATAAAATTTTGCACTCTTTACAGGCATGATATCTTCAGTCACTATTATCTTATGGAATAAGAAATATAAAAGTAGCCATGCAACAATCAAAGTCACAATATAGTAGAAGATCATCTGATACACAACTTGCCTGATCCCAGCTTTTTAATGATATTTTATCCACATCTGCTGCAAACCAAGCCTCCATTCGACAAATAAACCATTGTAACACTTCATTTGCAAGCCCTTCTTGTCTGCAAAACCAACAACACCAAACAGAACAGTAAATCAGATATCCAGCAGAAAAGATCCATCATTTGCACAACTGACTCCCTTTTTCCCTACCTCAACTCTGGATGTCTGTCTAACACGATTGATATAGCTTGACGAACAGACATATCATCAGTATTTTCATTCCTTACTTTATCTGTCTGAAGAAGCACAAAAATACCAAATCAAATAAAATAACACCGCAGTGCACCATAAATATTCTAAGAGAAGTTTAAAACTTTACCTCTTTGAGAATTATCTCGAATTTTTCACCTACTTCACTGACCAAGTTCTGGGGAACTTGCTGGCCATTTGTGTCAAAAAGTATACAACTGAGAAAGAGTGAGAAACAACGAGAAACAACCATCAGATATAAGTACAGGCTGACAATACAGGAACTCATAGAACTCAGAATGACAAATGAAAGTGCTGTCATCCTATCTGATATATGATTAGACTGAGCCACTGAAGAAATTCCCTGAAGCTACTCAAAATACAGAGAATGCAACAAAGAAAGTGTATGCCAAAAGCTAGGAGATAATAACCTTTTCAAATCATGGTCATAGAGGACAGAGTTGTCCCCACTAGTACGGTATAAGGTAAGCCCTAAACGGCGTATCAGAGGTGCCACTGGATTCTCATTGCAAACACCATGTAGCCTGCACAGAGTGCAAAGCAGAGCATTCTCATATATACAATCATTTCTTCATATAATGAGTAAACAGGCCTCCAGGATAGAGCATGGGGAGGAACCATATAGAAAGCTAGTACTTCCATATATTTGAAGCACAAAATTGAAAACAGACAGAGGTGCATGACATACATACGAGAGACGTGCAAGTCAAAAAGATAGGAAAGTGCTTGTTTACCATGAGGCCCCCATATCCACAGGAAACCCAAATGAGTAGTCAGTATGAATGCGACCACCAATTCTATCCCGAGATTCCAGTAAGATTACCTGAAAAAAATGCCAGAGGACCATTAACTTAAGTGGAACAGAATCTTTTTACTTCCTAGAAGTAAGCAGACAACCTCTGAAATATCTGTACCTTAACAGATGCATCATGAAGAGCACGGGCCGCTGCTAACCCAGATATTCCACCACCAATCACGATGACTGATGGGAACGAAGCTTGTTCTCTCTCAAAATGAGAAAATATGGTGCCTGCTCACCAGAAGAATAACTATTGATCAATATATTATCTAATGAATGAGTAACAAACTCAATGTCCATGCCTGTTAAATTCGGTGCCTTCATACTATGTGTCTTATAGGATTTTAAGGTGCCTTAAAACGAACGAAAGATCTCCCGGGACTATACTGTACTTCTTCAATATTTGCTATCAGAAATAACACCAAAGGGACATATCTGTTGCTAGAAGAAGATTATCAACAAGTGTACATCGACGAAATTTAAGGCAATAATACAAGGGACCATGCAGATTACAAATTGCTAAGTTCTATGTAATAGCTACAGTTTCCACAGCACCAGACCAATTTCAAAATTTGGTTTTTCCTCCGACCCATTTGCATAAATATATGTTTATGTAGTAATCCTATGATTCCACATTTATAAGTTCTATAGAAACAAACCACAAGCCAGGGAGAAAAGAAGAGTACTAATTTTTGATTTGCGGCAATTGCTAGATCAGAAAGAGCGATTTCTTATAGGCATTTCGACAAGCCAATAGCGTAATTCAAGAATATGCTCAATTCGACCGCACGATCTGTCAAGTATCGATTGCTGGAATCAAGCAAAAAGCATCCTTTCTTTTTTGTCCTTCTGGGACAATAGAGGCAAACCAATAAGATCGACAAAAGATCGCAAGTTCCAATGGAGCACGAATTTAAAGGACCCACCGTCGAGCAAAGGGATTGATGACAATAATGATTCCTTGGGATCCATACGCAGAGCCTGTCCGACCGAATCAGAAGCACCAGCAACAACACCGAGGAACAAACTAACAAATTTCCGTCTCTTCCCTCTCTCTCTCTCTCTCTCTCTCTCTCTCTCTCTCTTTTCCTCTCTCTCTCGAACTCAACGTCGGGGACGGAGAGATGAAAACAAAGGAGTGTGCACACGGGGGCCCTCTCCGATTAAGGGTGTATAGGAATCGGGAAATTGGAGACTAACTGGAAGGAATGGTAGAGAATGAGGAGGAGGAGGCCCGCGACGAAGCGGCTGAGGTTGGAGGAACACCGAAGCTTGTCAAAACAGCTCATAAGGAAGGAGATGGACCCAAAACCGCCTTCGAATCTGGCACCGCCGGGAGTTCACCGAGTAACAATGGTGGGTCGGTCAGCGCCGGTCGCATGGGTCGGATCGCGGCGAGGACGCTCGCAAATATACAGTTCTTCTTCTTCTTATTCGCCTCTCTTTTCAGGCGTCGGTGCTCGTCCTCCTCCGCGCGCCCGCTCTATTTATAGGCGAAGGAGATCGACGATGGGTGTCCGTGCGTGAGCTGTTGTCCTGCTGATGATGATGATGATGATGCTCGCAATTTGCATGGAATCGAACGAAGGGGACCGAAGGAAGGGAGGAAGAAGATGAAGACAAGAAACGCCAGAAAGAGAAAAAGATCTCCGACCGGCCCTTTCCACTTTTCTTGCTTTTTCGATTTATGACGTTGCTGTAATAAATAAATAAAGAAATCGACTAATTTCGGAATTCCTAGTAACTTCCGAAATAGAAAAATAGCCTTTCCCCGAAATGCTCGGATCTCTCCAGCTAAATATTCTGTCAAATTACTTTATAAATAGGTACCGGTATTTCCGTTTCTTTTTCTCCTTTCCCTTTTTCTTTTTTGGTAGGATTGCATTCGATATGTAGGATTTTAATATACCGATATGCAGTAATCACGTTACACACAATTCTGACCAAAAAATAATTAGGCATCATAAATGTGAAGTTTTGGTATGATTTTTAATAAGAATCGGTTTCAATTACATAAATCAACCGACATCTTTAGATTAATAAGAATTTTAAATGGCTCGGAAATAAAAATGAAAAAGAGATTATCTTTATTGTCGGTAAAAAAGAAAGATGGAGAATTTCTTATTTTATGTTATTTTTCTTTGCCTTTCTTTTCCTTTTCTTTTAATTCTAAATTGGGAAATTTCGTTCCCAGTCAACAGCCGGCTCCATTATTATTAAATTAAATTAAAGAATTTATTATTAAATTAAACGCAAAAGCAGCGCCATCGTTAGTTCGACTTTGACCGGGAGGAAAGCAAGGAGGGGGACAACCTGGGCGCGACGTGACGTGGCAGTTGCCGGTTGGGACTCTCCTCGGCGCAACTATGTCGTAATGTCGTAATTGTTCCAACGTCTTTTCCGGTAGATTTTGTCTTTTTTATTTTTTTTGGAGCTCGGTTTAGGTACTCATTTTTCAAACAATTATTAAAAAAAACTTACTTATCGAAATAGGAAATTGTCGATATTAAAAAGATTTCAATATTCCCTTATCTTTTTCTTTTTCTTTCTTTTTCTTTTCCTTTTTTTAATGTTGGATGAAGTTTCTTGGAATTGCAATGGAGTAACGGACAAGCCGACCCCGGGAGGTAGCGTCGGACACCAGCTAACGTAAAAAATAAAAAAGAATATCGTCGGTAAAAAATTCCTAAACTTTTGTATGGTGTCCCTCAATTTCTTATTTTCACACGGTGGAATTTCTAAATAATGTATTTTTTTAAGTGGAATCAATCCTTTTGTTAGATACGCAAATGAAATTCGCGACATGGATTGCCATGTCATTTTCATGTTATTGCTTACTAAACTCGTCAATAAAGATACTGATTTCTATTGAATTTAGACTAAAATATTGAAAAAGGTAAAACCCAACAGAGAGGTTCTGGAGACATTGCGGCGCTGAAATTTTGGCATGATTGTACATTTAATTACTTTTAACACTCATCCCACACTCGTTTGGTCTTTATTAAGTGGGGTCGGAAAAGATTCGAATTCAATATCACGTTTAAAAAACTTAAAACTTATAGATAAAGACGTGATTTTTTATTTAATTATTCTAACAATCTCTAATCTCGACAAGACAAGCACACCTGCATAGAGAGAGGGAGGGGAGAGATTGGTTTGATCGATGGCAAGAGAAGAAAGGCCGATCTAGAGGAGGTTGGTTTGACAAGCACTACTGATGGTGACCTTCGCCGCCATGGCCATCATCAGAATGCGATGGTGGCTACGGCCGCTGTGCCGACGGCTACAGCTCCGCAAGGTTTCGCCACCCTCACACACCTCATAGATATGGGGCGACCTCTGCGTTGGAAAGGAGAAAAAAGATCTCTCTAAGTGCAAATTATATCTCCATGTTCGGAAGTATAAAAAAAAAAAAAAAAAAAGAAAAAGGAAATCAGTGTGGTCCTCGTGACGTGCCTCCAATGGCAGCTCGCATCTCGTCCTCCTTCGTCTTCAAGTTAAAGCTTTTTCGGTTCTCGTTCATGTGTCATTGTCATGTCTACTAATCCACTTCTCTTTTTAGTGGAATCTCTGCTGCTACGAGGGGCGAGGTGGAGGCGGCGGCGGACCTCGTCGGCGGGCGGCGGGGACCACGGCCTACCCGGTGGAGCCGCCCCTCCCATTTCTCAGTTTTTTCCCGGCTATTTCCTCCTTCCTTGTTCGATTTCTCCTTTTCTGGCATCATTTTTATTTTATAAAGATTTTGAAAAGCATTTTCTATATTATTGATTTTTCACCACGTAAGATGACAACGTCAGCACTTATTGGACGCTCCACCATTTTCTTTTGAACTTTAATAGAATGACCGACTCGAGTGCAAAAATATATTATTTAAGGATTCAATTCCAAAAAAAAAAAAAGAAAAAGTTGAATACAGTGTTTCAAGGATCTTCAGTACCTATTCGTGACAGTAATCACTTCACATCAATGTAATTTCCTTGTCCATAAGTTTTGGCCAAGAAGTGCACACGGGGGCACGGAATGTTTCGATTTTTTATTTGGATTTGTAACCATTATCAATAAAGAATTTTAATTTTTTTGCGGTGATCTTGCGAATTCAAGGACTAGAAGATTGAATCATAGGATGCATTTGTTTGGAGGAAAATTTCATAAAAAAAGAAAATACTTTTTGAAAAATAATTTTCGAAAAAATAATTAGTTTTCTCTTGTTTAGTGATATGTAACTACAAATATTTTTTAGTGTTTAGATCTCATTTGGAAAATCAATCTCATGAAAAAAAAAATCATTTTTTTTTATTTTCTCTTTTCTTGTTCTTTCTCCTCTGCCACATCAAGCCATAGCGACATTGGATGAATGTTTGGAAAACTAATCCTGGGAAGACACGTTCCCTCAAGCAAACACACCCTAATACTACTTTTAGTTGTTAGAATATTTAAATACTAAACTATTAGCAATGATTTTATAAAATCTCACATGATTTGAGAACATAAACTCTTGAATTCAAATCTTTCCAAGTCCCGACGCATGCAGTGCATGCTAATTGTCAAAACCTCAAGGGTGACAAACTTGACTAGTAACCTATTTAGCTAGTAAAATATTGATAAATACCACTATTTTCAAAAATTACCAATTATTTCAATAATGTGCCAATATTTATTATGTGACTTAACAGCATGTTAAATTTGATTGTTAGAAACCATCAATTCGCTTCAATGCATTACCAACATTCAAACGTTAAAACAATCATGCCAAAATTTTAGCGCCGCAATGTCTCCAGAACCTCTCTGTTGGGTTTTACCTTTTTCAATATTTTAGTCTAAATTCAATAGAAATCAGTATCTTTATTGACGTTACCAAAAAAAAAAAAAAAAAAACATTCAAACGTTAAAGTTATTGCAGTGTTAAATTTATTAACTTTTATATGAAATTATCAATTTTTATTTGAGTCACTACCATAGTTCGTTTGATTGATTTGAAATTACGAAGTGTTCATAGATTTATAAACATTTATATGCACAGATTACCAACTTGTTCTGGCTACTACTCCTCTAATTGTTAACTTGCTAATGTTTATTAGATTGTTTTCAAAATTACCAACTGCTTTTGTAATTTAGCAATATTTATTTGTCGACATAATCGATACTTATTGACTTTTGTATGACATTATTAAATCAAGATTCTCAACTACTCGAATAGGTTACCATCGTATTCAATTTTATAGACTAGTTGTCAATATTTTTATTTCGATTATTTTAAGAGTGCGAATTGTTTAAATAAATTATCATTGTTTTTTGGGAAAACTTACCGACATATTAAAGCAGTAGTCTTACACAATATCTCAACTTTTTAGCAAAATTAAAATGTAAATTACAATAAATAAATATATATATATATATATATATACACACACACACACACATTGGATCTTAAGTTACTGACTCTTATTTGAAATTATCGATTCTTATTTGAATCACTTATCAATTTTTATTTAATTCTGTTGAAAGTACCAACCACACCCATATTTACGTGAGGAGTTTTTCAACGCGAACATTGCCAAGTGAGCTTAAATGAGAGTTGATAATTTTTCATGACAGCTATTGCTGATAGCATCTGCAAATGAATGTTGGTAAGCTATCGAAACAGCTAGTGATTTGAAACAGTAAAGTAAACGTCGGTAACTCCAGCATATAAGAGTTGGTGCAGCTAAAACTAGATAGTAACTTAATTTCGTCCATAAAAGTTAATTATTTTGATACAAGCGTAACTTTTTCAAATAAATATTGATAGGTTCTTGAAAATTTTTGTAATTTTGACATAATTAAGTAAAACTTGGTAAATGGATTGATAAAAAGATTTGTTTTCATTATTATAAGAGTTAGTAAATTTAATATGTTGGTAAGCTACACAAGTCAGTTAGTAATTTAAGGAAATGATACGTAATTTAGGATAATTGAATATTTGTTAGTATTCTTAGGAATTCCACTAAACTGTCGGTAACTTACAAACATGTTACAAGCTAAATAACTCTTTAAGTACTTTTATAAAACTATTGGTAAGTAACAGATTTTACAAGCCAAAATCTATCCAACGACGGATATTGAAATTTACCTACTCTTTCGTAAAAGTACTGGCATAGTATAATGTTATGTATTTTTAAGATTGGAGCTCTAGAAATCTAATGCATAAAATGTGATTTATATGATCAAATTATTTGCTTCAATCTTTCATCGGGAAATCATCCAATATGGTCATATCCAACCCCATTCTGGGGTGACCACAACTGTTGCAGTTGCCATCAACTTGGTCGACCACTACAGAAGGGGTCGCCACAGCTAAGATTGACATTTATTTTAATTTTCAGTTTTTTTTTATATTTTTTTCATCTTTCAACTTATTTTTTGAACTTAGACCCTCCCCCCCAAAAAAAAAACATTATTTTATAAACCTTCAGCTTCTCTTTAACACAAACCAGATCGGTTTTGGCTTTTAGTAGATTCTGTTGGCTACGTGGACAAATTAAATTAATAGATAAAGATACTGGAAGCTCTCAAACTTATTACGAATGTATAATTAAGTTTTAAAACTTTCACAAGGTGCAATCAAGTCTTAAAATTTATTAATTTTATGCGATCAAATCATTTCATTAAATTCCATCTAGCTTGACAAACGGAAAACGCTAATAAGTTTTATGACTTAATTACACCAATTTGACAATTTTAAAACTTTATTATATTTTATGAAAGTTTTAGAATTCAATTATATTTTTATAATAAGTTTTAGAACTTGAAAACCCAATAATATTCTAATGACAAGTTTTAAAACTTGATTTGCATTTTCTATAAATTTTACGTCGTTATTGCACTTTTTAAATAAATTTCGAGACATTCAGTGCACTTACCCCTTAAATTAATAAAACGAAAGATACGCTCGGATTCCTCCGCCCACGGAAACCTAACGAAAGAGCCGGATTTCCCAAGGCACCTCGTGACTCCTAGCCCTAGCGTCGAATTAACTATGTCGTTTTTCTCTGGATAATAAAGTCGACGTGCCTATACGAATGTGCACGCAATAGCTAGCCAATCACCGGTACTATAAGACATACGCCCTGATGAATCACTGATTAGGACATTGCCGACATTTTAGGAGTATAAAACACTCCAATCATCCGACGCACCATCACAGGATATTCGTAGCTGGTCCACGTTCATGGGGGCAGCAATAATTGCATGCGCACGGAGTTCCCGGTCATCTGGCGAAATCAAACACACCTAATCTTCTTGATGTCCTTGCCGGCCTTTCCATACGTGATCCAATAATTGACTTTCTCCATTCTCGAGCAACTCGAATTAATTAATTCCCCAGTCCCTTTTCCTCCCCGTATTTGAAGCCTTTGATTTCGCCAATCGAACATGAAAATGACGAATGTATCTTTCTGACCATCTCCCCTGAATCATATAACGCGTGAGCCAAAACTGGAATGGATAACCGGGATGGGATATTGTTCGAACTGACTGGTCAAGAGCTCAAATTTAACCTTCCAAGATTGGCGCAGCTGGTTGGGATGTTATGGAATTTTTAGCTCGAAAACTAGAAATCGCTTAATCAAATCTTACAAAATGCATGCGAACTACTCGGGATCAAGGTTGCAAAGGCCTTGATTTAATGGGTTCATGGGTATTTATGCAAATGCGGTCATGTTTCTTAGCACATGCTTGCCCTTGCAGTTGAGTGAAGATTATTAATTCGCCATTTACAAGGACTTATAAGAAAATTATGAGTATTGCAGAAAATTATTAAATATAAGTAAGACTGTTTGTTTCATGAAAAGTATTTTATGAATTTTCCAGCATTTGATATATAAAAAATAAACAAATCTAGGAAAATATTTTCCTTCTACAAAAAAACACTTTAAAAGTGGGGAAAATGATCAAGAAGGAATCATTTTCCCTCATTTTTCTTTCCCCCAAACCAAACATGTTCTCTGACGACAAAAAAACCTAACACGTTCGCCCTTGTGAACTCCTTTGTAATAAATTTTTATTTTATTTTTTAAAAAATTTAAAATTTTAATTATGTTTATTCTTTTCTTTTCATTTTTCTTCTTTCTTTTCTCTTTTCTTTCTTTTTGTTCCTCCTTCTTCCTTCACCTACTATGTGCCTTAGTGACAAACGGTAGCCTCATGACCGATCAAGATACAAGCCAGTGAGCTCAAGGCTTGGCTAATCTAGGTAAGCCTGAGCTTGGCCAAGGCCAGCAAGCTCATAGCTCGCTTGTGGCTATCGTCGCCTGTGGAAGGAGATGGGAATGGTGGTGAGGAAGCAAACAAGTGATGGAGAGGAAGAAGGAAAAAAAAAAAAAAAAAAGACTTATCTTTTACCAAAAAAGAAAAAGAAAAAAAGATACATAAAAGAATAAAAAATAAAAGTAATTTAAAAATGGAAGTGAATTAAAAAGTTGAATCTTTTAATAATTTTCCCTTGGAAAATCAAACCAGATTACACAAAAATGACAGAAAATATTTTTTGATTATTTCAACCCAGCACTAGAAAGTAAAGTCATTTTTCTAAAAAATAATTACTTGGCAAATATTTTTCAAAGATGGTACATTTTTTGCAAAATAAACGGATTCCAAAAGTATTGTCACTTATGACAATTGTGGCATTTATTATATTATTAATTAATTACTGTGTTAACATTTTCAAGCTACGAATTTCATACCTAAAAACTACCATTCCTAAAGGGAAAGTACTAATTTTTCCAGTGGAATGAGTAACGATAATCAAAGATAAACTAAGACCCATAAAATTAAACTAATATAAACATTATGATAATTTCAGATAAATTACGACGAATTTTAATATCATGGCGGCCCTTTTGCACCAGACCGGTCTCCTTTCCTTATCCTAAGGGGTATCCTAGAAGAGGACCCCACCGGCCGAACGCAGCCCCTCGAGCTGGAAAGGTCAACAAAACCTAACACCGTCTGTCGGCTGTTTGTTCGTTGTCTGAAAGGTGCAATGGATCAGACCATCGATCCATCTAATCCACCACAGCTCCACAGCTCAGTGAGGACATGGGGCTACGAAAAGTTCACGAGCAAGACAAGAACACCCTTCGTTTCGCTCTTGCCTTTTTTGACCCTCCAGAGCACTGCCAAAAAGCTCGTCTGGAAATTCAGTCATAAGGAAATATGACATTATTTTAACAAGTAATGTAGTAGGTGAGTCTTAAAACGTCTATAATTATTTCTTCTTCTTCTTTTTTAACTATGAATAATTTATCTTTCAACATCTCGATTTTTTCTTTTTATAGGTTTCATATGGAGAAAAATTGGAATCTGTTTCAATATGTCGTTGAGGATGATCCTAATCGAATTTCATCGGAAATGGATGCATCTTCATGATGAAAATAATGTAGAAACATGAGTCATTTTTTTCTTTTAATTTGTGGAATTAATACTGTGAGCTAGTTAAATAAGACCGAATGTGGCTCATGATTACTAATTGGCATTTGATAAGGTTAACAGGGAATCAATATTCACATTATAAAAGACCATATTCCCTTATAGATTATATATTTACATAAGATTCAGAGGTTTTGGAATGGTTCGATCTGTCATTTGCGTATTGATTAATTTATCCACTAGACTAGAGTGGGTCATTCTCTCGAGTAGAGACAAGTTTCCTCCTTGCCCTTTCGAAGGGAACCATGCAATTCTGCCTTTTGTGCTTATTCCGGGTCCATTGCAATTTGCCTCCTAAGGTTTCAGAAATTCTACAATGCGCATCATGATGTTTTGAATATGGGGTTTACTGTAGAATAAAAGAAACCCAATTATAAGTAAAGCAAGGAATTTCAAACGACAAAAGGAGAATGTACACAAAAGAAATGAATTGGACGACAAAATGATGCTGCCACCATCCGTAAGTATGTGAGTTCCTCCGTACCGGGCGGAGTTCGTACTTTCCACAGAATCCTTGATTGATGGTCGCAGCAGCATTTGGCCAAGGTTGACCCACCCATCCTCTCTCGTCCTCATCATTTCTTTTCGAGCTTCATCTTTAAAATAAAAATTAATATCTTAAAAAACCTCAAATTAATATATACAAGAAATTTATCGAAAATTATTTTTTAATTATGAAAAATCTCAAATTAATATATTTATGATAAATTTACCTCAATTAATTATAAAAAATTTCAAATTAATATATTTATGATAAATTTATCCCAAACAAATTTATACGACCGCCGAAATCTCAAATTAATACGTTTGCGACAAATATACTCTCCATTAAATTAAATCAATACAAAAAATTACAAAAATTATAAAATTATGATAAATGGAGAGTAAAATCCTAAACCGATATATAAGTCAACCGTATACGTCATTCAATTTGTATTTGTGTGACATATATGTACTCTTTATTGTTCTATCTAAAGTATATTTGTCGAGGTGTTTATGACAAAAAGTTTGGCTTATATTTGTCACTCAAGGTTTTTGTGTTATAGTAGGTATTATCTGGAGTTTTTATTGTGGAATTAATAAAAATATATATATATATATATCCATTATGTATTTTCCTTTTTCTCATATTTTCCTTGTCTCTTTAGATATGTTTCTTGATAATTTTCTTTTATTTTTTTAATACTTTAACAACAGAAAATACACATTATCGTGCAGTCTCGATAGATTATTGTGCGTGTTAATGATAAAGGACTTGATTGCACGCATCATGTCAGTTAAATGACTTTGTTCAACTAATATTGAGGACTTAATTGTGTGATAGACAAAAAAAAAAAAAAAAAAAAAAAAACAACCTATTTGTCCTTTCAAGAAAATTTGATGTAGAAAGGATGAGGCACTGGTAAGTTTTTGCTTGGCTTATCCTGTAACGTCTAATAGTATGAAAAAACAGTTCAAGGTTATATCAAATATCCAAGCTTTTCGATAGCATATGAATGCTAGTATACTTGCCGATGCATAGCATACGATTTACATTTAAAATTATTACTAAAACTCCTTAACTACTTTTTCACATTTGTGTTATGAGAAAATTTATTACCTTTCAAAGTTATATCAGTACAATAACCATTAAATTTAAATAATCATGCAAAAGTAACATGTATCGTGTATGAAATGATTGAATGGTATAGGGCCATTTTGCTCTAAACACACGTCAAGTATGTTTTTTTTTTTTTTTGGTGAAAGCAAGTGAAACACACATCAAGTATTGAAATATCCTATTTTACTAAAAATAAAATTAAGATAGACTATTTTTCTTTTTAACAGGATGCAACTCCAACTCGTATTCTATTACATTTAGCATTGGATTGAACCAAAGTAATTTGCAATCTACGGTATAGCGTTGCTTCATGTTAATAAATATCTACAATTTCTTTGTCACATAATAATTGTGTGCGGTATGGTGATTTTACTGTTAAATTTTTCTCTGTTCATTACATTCTGTTTCGCATGACTCTGTTATATTATGAATTTAAGCGACAAAGTCAATTTCTCTTTCTCTATATTGTCGTATAGATATATTTATATATATTTTTCGGTCTTATCCATAACGCATGCCGTGCGATTCGTGCCTAATAGAGTCAATCTCACTTATATTTATAAGCTGAAGTATCTCCTCATTCTCGAAAAATTACTTTTACTACCTATTACGTAAAAAGTTAATAGACAACATGAAATTAGCGTTTAAAATCCCCAAAATTTCCTATATTTTCAGAAGCCATTAACTGGCGAAAGCTAGCTCTGATTAATAATAGTTCTACTTTCTCTTGACCCCTCAGATCGAAGAATCATACGTTTAGTACTAATACTAAGATCCGGGAGGAGCCTTTCTATAGCGGTCTTTCATGCGATTCTTCAATGGAAAGATTTAGCGACAACGGTACGAATACGATAAATGGAAAGACTCATTTGCCAATCAAACTCAAATGGGCTGACTCTCTTTTGGGTTATGGGCTCGCCTAAAAAGTAAGCGCGGGGAAAGTCCATGTCCAACTCAAGAGCATTTGTTCAAGCTGTGAAGCCACTTGCCCACTTCAATCAGCGACGTTAGGGTTTCCATCAAACTCAATACATTATATTATTTTCTTAAAAATTACCAAAAAAAAAATCAACACCATAAATAATTACTTTTCAGATTCTTAAGAATTTGAAGTAATCGATATCGCGCAAAAGTTACGATTTTGAAGTAATTTTTTTTTAAAAATAAAGTTAAGAAATGTAAAAGCTCCACCGACACCTGTGAAATTTTAATTTAGCTCGTTTTGGGGTTGTTGGAAGATATGCTCGAGAATCCATTTTTGATTATAATTGTGCACTAAATTAATTAGGAATTAGGTTGAGACTGAAATTGATTAGATTGAGATTAAGAATGATCTATAGAATGTATCCTTGCGATTTTTGTGTACATTTTGTACTATATTTACAAAGCATTGTACTTTGGGGAGAATTGAAGAAATACAATTTTTTTTTTTCCCTAAACTACTTCCACCAGTCACGTTCTTCTCTGTCTTCCATGTTGTTTCTTGCTTTGTGGGCTTATATTTAGTTAGTAACTCACTTAGTGGGTCATTTTGCATTTTCTACAAAAATTGTAAAGTTAATAAGAGAAACCGGTGCTACCTTGAATGCTAATTTTCAATTGTTCTTAAAATATATGGGTTAGTGCAAAAAAAGTTCATAAATTTAACACCAAAACTTAAAAAAGAAAGCAAAATTTAAAAGCCAAAGATAAGAAAAATGGATAATGATACAAATGATCTGTGTACTTTGGTTTGATGTGTGATATCATCTTCAAATTTTTAATTTATTTAACGTAATCTTTAAACTCTTTTAATTTATTCAATATGATGCTCGAACTTTTTAATCCCCAAACTATATTTTAAATGTAGTTCAAGGACTCAATATTTAAGGGTTATATTAAATAAATTAAAAGTTTAAACACAATATTGCATATTAGATAAAGATTCAAAAATCATGTTGGAAAAAGAAATTAAAAGTTCATAAACGATATTACACATCGAATCAAAGTTAAGAAATCATTCATGTCCATGCATCTAAAGTCAGTTTGCAAAAAAACGAATCTAGGAAAAGCCGTGGTACTTTATTAGAATAAGAATAGAATATAGGATTTTCCTTATGGACCGCAAAAATCAGATAAGCGCACGTCTTCTTGGGGCCGGCCAATGAGAATCAGGAATTTTAGGACATGTTGTGGAATCCACAAGTAGCCGTTCTGAGACCGACATAAAGTATCATTTTTTTAATTTTTAATTTTTTTTTGGGGGTCGGGCTTGGGACAAATTAAATTCAAAAAGGAGAAGAAAAAGAAAATGCTCCTTTTTGAAATCCTGAGCGACAGTTGATTCGATTTGAATTAAAAAAAAATAAATGTGGTAAACTCAAAAAAGCACCTGGTAACGGCTCTCTTCCCCGCTCGCTCGTCAAAAATTTGAAATCCCATCTCTCTCTCTCTCTCTCTCTCTAAGCTCCTCTGCGTCATCTTCTTCCTCGATCCACGCGCCCACCATCCCCCCATCCGTTTCCTCCACCAACTTTCTTCATCTTCTTCACCACCTGGTCTTCTCCACATTGCTCTCTCTCTCTCTCTCTCTCTCTCTCTCTCTCTCTCTCTGTGGACCAAGAGGCCTTCAATGGGTAGCTGTTTCAGCAAGAAGAGCTCTTCGTCGGTCGCCTCCGGTGGCTCTTCGGCCGCCAAGCCGCCTCCCGATTCGAACCCACCTTGCAAAATCGATGCCGCGAAGGCGGAGCGCGAGCCCGACGGCAAGGCCTCGCCGGCGCGAAGTCAGCGGCGGGATAAGGAAGCCGGACAGGAGGGCTTCGTGAAAAAGGAGGTCTTCATCATCAAGCACCGGAAGAGCCACGACCGACGCGCCTCGCCTGAAGAGAAGCCGTCCCCCGACGGGGCGGCTCCGGTTGTGGATGCCGGGAAATCCGGTGAGGATGCGGGTAAGGCGGCCGTCGGTCCTCTGGCCGCTTCGGGTAATGGCGGCGAGAGCCTGCCTGTGAATGGGGCGAGCGTTGTTGGTGTGAGTGCGGGCGTGAGGACGTCGAACTGCACCAAGGAAGAGGTCGATGCCATTCTCATCCAGTGCGGCCGGCTCAGCCGGAGCTCCTCGGGGAGGACCGGGGCAGCCTCCGGCGGCAGAGTCTATTCGGGATCCAAGAGGAGCTACGATTTCGATAACCAAAACGATGATGGTCCGGTCGCTCGGGCTGCCGATGCTGCGGGGAGCGAGCAACCCGAGATGAATGAGGATGAACTGGCGGAGAAACGGCAGCACCGGCAGCGCCACCGCCAATCCACGCCTTCCCGTTCCCACAGCCAGGGGAGTGGGCCGAGGAGGAGGACCCCGAGCAGGGAAAGGGAGCAGCGCTCCTCGAGCAGAGAAAGGAGGGTGAGCCGCTCGCCCGGTAGACGTTCCGAGAACGCCTCTCTCTCGAATTCGAACGCGAGCGCCGCTGCTGGGGGCTCCAGCAACAACAATAGGCCCGGGAAGATGGTGTCGGTCCCTGCTTCTTTGGTGGACAAGAACAACGGCGGTGGCGATCCGCCAGAATCTCAAGCCACCGTAAAGAGGATATCTGTGAAGAGGAATGTAGGGGAACCGCACACCGCGTCGAGAGGTGCCGCATCGCCTCGTTCCCAGTCGCCGGCTAGGCAAATGGCCGGTGGTGTCGGGAGGCAGCAGAACAATGAGAACCAGCAACCTTCCCTGAGTCGCAACTCGTCCAGGAAGGCGGAACATTCCCCCTACAGGAGAAACCCGCTCGGTGAGATCGATACCAATGCCCATCAGCCACAACCTCAGCCGCCATCCAACAAGAGCGCGCATAAAGCCACGGAAGACGGCACGGTAAAGGAAGTCGAGGTACTCCTTGCTGACATTCGGTTTAGTTTCTTTGAGAAATTTCTCCTGTTTCTTATCACATTCCTGACTGAAATTGGCCGTTGCTACCTTATCGATCCCAGGCTCGAATGGTGAAACAGACCGTGGATGGTAACAATGGCCGATTCACGCACGGGACTTGCGACAAGACCGGGGGTAAAGTGACAGAGGACAACAAGGCTCGAGGTTGCGATTCTGCAGAAAAGGAGCAACAAGCTGTCATGGAAGTGCTGAAGAGGCAAGCACCCATGTCAGTGGTCGAAACCCAGAAACCGCAGGCATTGGCGCGAAGCCGGTCCTCGAGGCTGTTGGAGCTCGAGCTGAATCCTCAGATCGTGGCCGAACCCACGTCCTATACGACCTTGCTGCTCGAAGACATCCAGAATTTCCACCAAAAGCAGAACGCTACCACCCCCACTGTCCCGGCTTGCGTGACAAAGGCCTGCTCGATCTATGAAGCAGTCGCCGACCTCAACTCCAATAAGAGCTCCAATGTAGCCAGCGCCTTGTCCGAATTAAGAAAAGCTGCGTCGAATCAGTGTAGCCACAACGGCTACAATTCCTCCTACTCAGGCAACGATCTCGTTAGGAAATCGGACGGCAGGGACCCGTTTGTGGAATCGGAGCTGGTAGTCGATGATGATCTAATGGAGCCGAGCATTCACAAGTACGTGACGATGAAAAGGGGTGGCATGCTGAAAGGGGATGATAAGGAGGAGATAGAATCCTCAGGGAGCAACAGCTTCGTCGGTTCCGGAACGCAGCAATGGGGGGGAGTGTCGTCTTCCTGGGAGCCCGGTTCGGCCGATTCATCCGATTGCTGGACTTCCAATTCCAAAGCTGTTACGGACGACTTCAGTCCGTTGGCCTTCCAAAGGATGGCTGTATCCGAATCGGGTCGCCAAGTGAGCGAGTCCAGAAGGGACTTGAACGTTAAGAGGCGGGACTTCGGCGTTCGACAAAATGGGATCGGGAGAAGCAGGACATAGTTCCTAGTCTTACGGCAGTTTATCTGTGACTATCGTGTTGGTCAAGCCTCAACAAAGATGCGAGACGGATTAGTTTCTATTTCGAGGGTTTGGCGTACATTTCCCGGCAGTTGCGACTTGCAACATTCCAGTCTTTTCGGTAGGAAACATTGCAGCTTTTTTGCACTACAGATTGTGCATAAGTTACTCATTTATGTGCCCTCTTTCAAGAGAACTTGCCATGTTGTTGATTTTTCTTATCAGTTATTGTGGATTGTGCATAAGTTACTCATTTATGTGCTCTCTTTCAAGATAACTTGCCATGTTGTTGATTTTTCTTATCAGTTACTGAGATGTAGAGTTTTCCAAGTATGAGGATTTTGCCCCATGAAAATTGGTCCTTGCCCACCTTAATCACTGAACCAGCCTACCCTTCATTACCACGACATGAGGAACATTTTAAAAGCAATTGTAGCCAGAAAGAAATCCAAAACTGAAAACAGCATCTCCTGATGGCTAGATCAAACTGTACGAATAGTGCGCTCATTCGATATTTTTGGTGGTTATATTTTGTTTTACTTATGCTGGTACCAGACATTGTAACAATTACGGCAGCAGCATGGGAAATGAAGAACTATGTACCGGATCGTCATGAGCAATTCATAAGGCCTGTTTGGCCAAGTTATTAGCACCCCTGTTCGAGACCAATATGCAGTTGACGAACGTGACTCGTGAAATTCCCTGTCCCTCCTAGAATCTACCCAGTGCCGTGGCATTATACTATTTCCAGATGTTGTAGTACCAACAAGGGACGGTTCACTTTCAGACTAGACCATCAGCTGTCTATCTTCCTTTGCCAATTCAATTGCTAAGGGAAAAGCATTTCCTTTCCAATTGCAGAGTACAGGAGCTCGAGTAACTGTCACTTAACCCTCCAAGCAAACTCATATGATCCTGGGAGATCACCACTGTTGATTCAAGCAGAGGCTTAATTGCTGCATCCGTATGGATTTTAATAGTGCCATGAGGAGGTGAGAGCCACTCACTGATCAGTATAGGAGCTTGGTGGACTGGCACGGATGAGGCCTTCACTCATAGACACCATCATTTTGTGGTTTACACATTCTTAAACATTTAGAGAAACTTTACGTGAGTCAAGCATCTAGGGTTGTAATATACTGCATAGATAACAAAGTGCATATGCATATCACAAAAGCATTGTGCTTACACCCTACAAAATCTATTGGTTTTAGTCGTGCGGCTTCCCATCAATACCTTCATCAAACATAGTAGTCACCTTGATGAGCTCATGCTTTAGGGACACTAATAAAACTAGAGAATCAAAAAAGGAAGATGATCGACCAGCCGCCATAGACAACTTGCTGGAGTAACCAATTAAAGAATATGTATTCCAAAAAAGCTAGCCCAAACAAAAGGTTATGTATCTGCACAGCATACTATTCTATCTTCCTATACATTGTATCGAGATGGGTGCTCCAACAGCTCAAGCCATTTTCAATTGAGAAAAGTGTAATTAATATCCCCTCTTATTTACAACATATCTCACCTCCTACTGTTTCCACTACCTTTATGGATGCATGATCTAGCAACGAGTTCAAACTTCAGAGGTAAAGCCGAGAGCAAAGCACCTGCTAGGCGTTAACACAGGTTTCACATACTTCCCATGTTGGGCATGCCATGCTCAGGATAAGAATCATTCCAAGCTGTTCTGGTTATTGATCATGTAGATGGCAATCAAAGTAATAAAAGCACCGCCCAGTTGCAGAGGTGAGAAGGTTTCATGGAGAAATATGTACCTGCAGGTACAGTGTACGATTATGGCATAAAAACAAGGCATGCAAAAATAGATTGCAGATAATAAAAGGCTTAGGTAGGATGGACTGTACCCGAAAATTGAAGCAAACATTGGAGTAAGAAATGTGAGGGAGCTCAGCTTCGTCAAACTTCCTGCATGCAATAGTAAAACAGAATAAAGTAAAGTCAGGAGGAGATAAGAATACTTATCACACTTTCATCATGCATGACAAGGAAAATAATTGATGAGCTGAGGATAAAATACAGGACTCAAAATATTCAGGATACTAAAAACAACCTTTTGTAGCATTGTAGTAAAATACACCATAGCTGATGGCACTTCCGCAAATTGAGGTATAAAGTAGTGCTGATATATCAGTCATGGAAAGCTCCGACAAACCACCGGTAAAGATAGGATCATGATTGAGAATTGAGAATATTGCAAGAGGAAGACCACCAATAACCATATGCTACAGGAGAAAAAACAATCAAATTGAAGACATCAGTTAATTTTCTAATTGTTCAACTCTTTTTTCTGAGAGGGCCGATCTTGACAAGAGGAAGACCGCTGTAATGGTAAGCTATATGAGTTAACCAGAAACAGAAGTCAAGAGTTAATCATGTGCCGTGAAGTTTTATCATGAAATCTTGCAACTAAAATGTGATATATTTGTGCTAAGCTTCACAAATACCTGAATGCCAAAAGACCTGCTTTTTAACGGATGAAATGGAATGTAATTACAGATAATTAATAATCTCTTCAACTAAGCAATGCAAAATTTACGCTCTTTTGTGTAAGGCAATATAATATTAAGCCCATATGATAAATCAATTATGAAGGTATCATGCAGTCTCCCCAATGATTAGAGAACCAGCAATTAGCTTCAAGCTGATACACCAAAAAGTTATCATTTTGACCAGTAAAGGGATAGATATAAAATCACTACAGCTAAAACACTGGAAAAAAGTAAGAAATCAAACACACACAAGTAGCAAAATAGACTAACAACCGGAATCTAGCTAAATAAGAAAAGCAAATTTAAGCACTTCAATATATCCCAGGCTAGGTGGAACCTACCCATCCAGTAGCCATAACTGGATCAGAATACTTGGAGACCCAACGGACCATAACAGTTCCAATGGCCATGCTCTGAGCTGCAAGAAGCATCCACCACTCACCACTTCCCCACAGTGAAAAATTATTGTTGTCGATAGCAACTGCTGGTACCTACAGCTTAAAACTCATCATCAAATAGTGCAAGAGCCATGTGAAATAGAGATTGCTTATCAGAAAGGATTCGAATATAACTCTAATATGATCATAAAAAGAAAAAGCCGATATGCCAGTTCCCACCTAAGGTAGATCACCCACATTTGACCAAAGGAAGATGGTATGTAGCTACTGAAATGCTAATGAAATAGATCAGATATAGTAGCATGCTCATTTTAATTTGTGTAATCCAGGCCACATACAGCAATGAATGGCTTAGGAACTTCAGTATTGTAGTGGTGGTACCCTCGCTATATCATGGTTGGGCCTTCATTGTCAAGTCTAAATTGTGACCTTATGTACCCTTACCTTAAAGTTCAGCATACCTAAAAGGTTTGGTGATGGCAACAATAACAAAGGCCTGTTTCCAGTATATATGTTTCAGGGAACCATTAACTCCTATCAAGTATCATGCCTCTCAATAGACAACAGACTAAGAAACCATATCCTCTTAATGTTTCCTGTTGACATTTTCTTAAGCCTCCTCCTCCTCCAAAAGATCTACCTTCTGAGATTACATAAATAAAATTTTCTTGCCGCTGCATTATGGTTATTTAAAGTCTCTCCACATGTCTGAACCACCTCAATTCAGATCTCCCTATTGAAATTTTCCAATGGTTTAGATATCTGTCTACCTATCTCAGATACACTCACATAGTTTACATGTTATGCTTGACTGGCCAACATGTCATTCCATAGACTGTTGCCATGTTAGTACAGCCTAAATAGTTTTCCCTAAAGCCTGAGTAGCATTTTCAGATTGTACATAGAGCTCGCAACATTTCACCCTGTAGATCCATCTCACTTCCATGTAGTAACCAATCTCCATGCAATCCACTTCTATTCTTGGAAGATGTAGCACTTTAATCTCAGTTATACTTGATTACTCTTTCTCATCCACTTCCATATAGTAACCAATCTCCATGCAATCCACTTCTATTCTTGGAAGATGTAGCACTTTAATCTCAGTTATACTTGATTACTCTTTCTCAACATTTGTCTTATAAGTCATAAAAATATAACTCAATATATGATGCAATTCATCGTTTCTCAATTATGGATACCAAAACACTCTTTCTCCTCTAGTGCATTCCCCACACAATTATCTAACCCAATGATCCCAACCTCAATGCCTCAACTAACTCAACTAAACATTTCACTTTGATGGTGGATCCCTTCTGAAAAGGCTTCAACATGCCTTTTCAAACCAGCAATTTAGCTGGTGATAAAAAGCCAGACACTTCATTTTGAGAGATAGAGATTGTTGGAAAAACCTATTAGGCAGTGCGAACACGTAAAACTCATAGATGCTCGCATCAAGCTATAGGCCCATGACCAAACAATAAGTCATATGCTACCTTTTGAAAGAATCTTTATAAGAGATAAAGGTGAGAGACATGCAGCTTTGACCAAGAATCAGCCAACTAACATTCAGCATGGCAGTGGAATACTGGATTGTTTTAGGTTAGAGGTTAAAAACAACTATGGGGAGTTGAGAGCAAGTTCAGTCAGAGTCTTTGAAAATAACGAACAAGGATCTAAGACTTGAATCTAACAATATGTAGCTGGGAAATTTACTAAACCATCATCAAAATGCATAAAATATATGATCAAAGTGGCAATTTTTCACATATGCTTTGGCCTAAAGTGCAAGGGGAATTCGACGTTTAATAAAGTAGACAGCAAGTTGCAATGAAATTGATAAGGAGAACAGGTGCCAGATGTTCTGGATATGGAGGGGAAGGTGGAGTGAGATTCCATCTGATGCAATTATAACCATGAAACCACATCCTATGAGAGACCATCATATGCACGTCTCATGCAGACATGTCACAAAAACATCGAATGGTGGTTCAACAACAAGATAAAGAATGTTGCATTGTATCCCCGAAGCAAAACATAGCCCATTTAGTTTCTAATCTATTAGGATCAAGCCAATGCATATTCACTTAACACCAGCATAATCACAATACAACTGGTGACACAAGGATTACCTCAAGAAGAAGAAGTCCCACAACACCAAGTATCAGCCCTGCGCCTCCAATTAAGCCAATGGATTCACCAAACAACAGGGCTGCAAGTATAGCCACTGTTAATGGCTGAGAGTCAATTATCACCTGTAACAAATTCAGCTCCAGTAAGCCAAGCAGAATAGCTCATTTCCTATCAACTGCCAAATCTACTGAACAGACAGGGAACAAATATCAGACATCCGATTCCATGTCAAGGATACAATATATAAAGACTAATCCAACCGATAGCTGCAGCTATACTAAGAGACCAGTCTACCTTTGTATTACATATACTCATTCATCCATTAGTGTCGTCCAAAAGAAAAAAGGCAAGATTTTTCAGATAACAGAAAGTCTTCTGACATGAGCCATTTCCTTAAGGGCACATTTCCAAAGCAATATGCAAGAATTTCCGTCACTCAGTAGCCATATTTAACATGAAAGAACCTCACAATTCACCTATAAGGTTGAAACTGTTTTGCCCTTTTCTTCTCATGGAGGCATTTAAACTGAGATAGAGAATACAGTGAGTTCAACGTACGCTTCCGAGACCCGCCGACGTCCTCTGCAACCCTTCGGCGAGAAATCCCTGCCCCAAAAAATTCATCAGCAGGTGAAAATAATTATCAATTAAACATGTCAGTCTCACAATTTTGACAAGAAAGAAAAGCTAAAAATGGCACACATATACACATTAGAGAGAGAGAGAGAGAGAGAGAGAGAGAGAGAGAGAGAGAGAGGCGTGACCTGAAAACAAGAAGCGTCCACAAGGGCGAACAGGGTGATGGAGAGCCAAGCGTTGAGGCCGGAGGGGGGCTTGCGGCCGCGGGAGGCCGCGAAGGCGACGAGGAGGAGCCCCGCGGGGATAAGGCGGAAGGAGGACACGAAGAAAGGGCCGGCCTTGGGGAGGACCTCCTTCATGGCCACCATGGCCGTGCCCCAGAAGAAGAAGGGCGACACCAGCACGGCCCACTCCCACAGCGACTCCTCCGCCGACGTCGTCGCCGTCGCAGCAGACCCTTTCGTCCGCATCATCCACGGCGGCGGCCGCACCGTCCAAGGACGGTTCTCGTTTGAACTCCACCTTCTCGCTGGTGCAGCAGGTTCGGGAGCCCGGTTTCTTGCTTCTCTTCCTCGTGATCATGGGGAGAGAAGGAGGAGGGGCTGCTGCATTCTGGGTCGATGATCTTCGGAAGGGATGTTGACGAAGGCTTCGCACCGGGAGTGAGGAAAACGAGGTTCGAAGCGAGAGGGACTCCATGGCAGCTGGATGATGCCAGCAGCTGAGAGTCCAAACCATCTCTCTCCCTCTCTCTCTATCTCTCTCTAGCCAGAGAAAGGAAGATACTCAGAGGGCCATGGCAAGAAGATACTCAGAAAGCAGAGAGCCATACAGAAAGAGAGAGAGAGAGAGAGAGAGCGGGGGGACAGCCATGGCTGCTGTGCTTGGTGGGGCGGGGACAGCCACAAGTTCATTTTTGAGAAGATTAAGAAAAGGAAAAAAGAAAAAACAAGATCAAAGCCAATTTTTAATGGATTTTTTTTTTAATTGAGTGATAAATTCTTCTACGTTTGGAATTATTACTATCTTTTTATTATTGCCATGTTAGCATAACTGCGTTAAAGTATAAAATGGGCAAACCAATTAAAGTTTCTAGCTTAGACCCAAAAAGAAGAAGATAAATTAGAGTATTTAGTGAAATAAAAGTATACGTATTCATAGTAGATTGAAACACTATGAAACCGGGTTTGGGTGCACAATCTGTTATCATGCAAAAAAAATGTGAATTGATTATTAATATTTCATATCGTGATTTTATAAATTAAAAATGGAGGAAATTGATATTTGAATAAAAATAGATAGTTAAATTGTTTTGAATTTTTTACAAGATTTTTCTAATCTTTTTTTAGTGTGATAACAAATTTAAGTACACCCCAACATAGAAGCATAGAATATGTACATGACCCGCTTAAAATTAATCAGAATTCAAAAAAATGATAGGAAATATTTTTAGCACCTAAGAACTAATGAATATAAAAATTATTACGAACGAATGCCACTAAGGTTTCATTGGTATCAATGTAGAATGAGATTCGTCAATAACAATCCAAATACAAGAATAATCATGTTTTGAGAAGAAGTTTGATTATGAAAATCGATTACTTGCTTATCAGATTCCTTTAAAATGTGAAATTGGATAACTTTGCAAAATCTACCTTAAGATTCCAATTCCACTTTCCACCGTAAAAAAAAAAGTTACATAAAAAAATCCAACACAACATTTCCATATGTCCACCATGTAATTGCCGCCACCGGTGTCGTCACGACTTCCCCCACCTCCATCTCCACTGCCGTCGTCGTGGCCTTTGCCACCTCCACCATTGTTGTCTTCCTTTTCATACAGCAAGCCGGAGATAGGTAGGGCTCTTGGCGGAGGAGGTCATTGACTCGAGCGATCAAGAAGGTACGACATCGTCGGCTGACAGAGGCGTGACATAGGGCTCGCGGCGGCATTGAGCGAGCCGTGACCATGGGCGGCGGCAACGGGTAGCGTACGCAGTGGTCTTCTGCATCATCGGGACAGTTGGGAGGAGGGCAGGAAAAGAGGAAAAAATTACAAAAAAAAAAAAAAAAAAAAATTCAAATAATTGAACAAGAATACTACTATTCCAAGAATTATGATCACTTTGAATGAGAATCTACTCTCGGATTGCTAATCAAATATGAAGAGCTTAAATAGAATGGGAAGCGTTTTAGGTGATTGACGGTATTTTTTAGGAAAAAAAAAGAAAAGAATTTGTCCGAAGTCGTGGAGCATAGAATGCAATCTAACTCTCATTTGTTATATCAAGTGTTAAATTTTGTGTTTTCTTTGATGTCATTCGGCGTTTATAAGGGGGTTATTTCTAGTTTTGCAAAAGGGGGTCCGAAAGTAGGTCGCTTTGGAATGGCTTTAGCTTTCTGGAGGATTTCACTCGGGAAATTTTGGGCAATCAAATGAAGAATTCTCATGGACGAGACTCTCGAGCTAGGTTATCCCCATGCCCCCACCTTTCACAGAAAACTGCAGTCATACGTTTAGAATATGTCTGGATTTGTTACTACTTTTTGTATTGGACTTGATCTAGATTAATTAAAATAAACAAACAAGCCCTTACTTTCCGAATAAATTTCACCTGCGGTTGTCCCAACATTGGTATATCTTGCTATAAGATCTCTAAACTATTGTTGCTGGAAACCACACAAAACTCCCCCGAATTTTTGGGGTTAGTATCCATTTGTACTTAAACTTTCAGATATCATAATTACCCCATTAAACTTTCATCATGTTATAGCCGTTGAGCTTTTAATATAGCTTTGTATTATCATGTGCAATACATGTGACTTTTAAAGGTAAAAATGTATTTTCATCTTTTTTTTTTTTAAAGGAAATATCTCTTCCACCCTGAATTCTATAAAGAAAATGGAAACATAGAGGAACCAAAATTTTAATATCGGAAATATATATTTATATATATCAATATATCAACATATAGAAGCCGTTAAACTTGATGGATAAATTAATTGAATTAATATGGCATTTTAATAAAAAGAAGCACAATTAAATAAAATGGATTACGCGCATAACAAAAAGGTTTAATTAACACAAAAATAATTTTATTGAAAAAAATTATTTAAGAATATCACATTGGATTTCAGTTAACCATATGCTTTATAAGTTTTTTTTTTTGGTTGAAAAAAATCCTTTTTTAATAAAATTTTAATATTTTTATTAATCAATCACTTTCTATATCAATTAACCCCTTAAGTATACATAATGAGTAACCAATTTTCATCATTTCACCTTTGTTGTTGAGACCTTTTCCAATTTCTATTAGATTTTTGTTTACTCTTTCTTTGAAATATGTCATTTAGATCTATTAAAGTGGCTATGTTTGTCAAATTTTAATAAACTCCTATTGTTTAATATTGTTGTTGATATTTATTTTTTCTATCATTAGTACTTCAGTTAATTTATCTTTCGCCCATTTTCTATACTACTCATTTTTTTTACAGAAATTAAGGGTGAAAGAGAAATTCCTCTTAAAAAACGAGATGAAAATATACTTTTACGCCTTAAAAGTCATGTGCATTGCACACGCCGACAGAAAAAATAATGCGTTCAAGAGGGTCTCATGTAGATTTCCCCTTCATTTTAATAACTTAGAGCCCTAAATTTCTTTCTTTGGTAAATGCAGTTTGACCAGGATCCGATCAAACTCAAAGCATAGATAGACGGTAGACCTACAAAGCTCGGGCTGGAATTCTTTTATCGGGGTTAAGTTTTAGAATATGACCAGCTCGGTAGGCCCGTCATCTTTAAAATAGCTGGATTCGGGTGTCCAGATCACGGAAGTTATGGCGGAGCAGACTTTAATTTAGGACGCTGCTCGCGTCGCGGATTAAGTTCCTGAAAAATGTGGAACTGGATGACCTAAGCAAAATCTAACGAAAGATTCCAATTCTACTTTTCCGCCGTTAAAAAAGTAACCCAAAAAAACCAACGCAACATCTCCTAAGCTCCACCTCCTGTTTCCTCTCGCCGCCGTCGCCGCCACCACGACCTAATTGCTGCCGCCGTTGTTCTCTCTCTCTCTCACCGCTACTTGTTTGGGACCGTGCAAGGCGGGCGACTTTCGTCGGAGCAAATGGAGGATGGTTGCAACCTTTGTCAACTCACGGCAACAGCGCTCGCTCACCGCGCACAAACCCCCAATATAGTGTTCTCCTGAGTTTGAAGATCTCCATAGTTGTAGTCACAACTTTCATCATAACTGGTCAACAATCTCGATCAATCACAACTGTAGCATTATTATCATATCGTATATTCATATATCTCATAAAAGACAGTCTGAAAGTGAGTGTTAAAGTAGGCATAGAGAAGAACTGACTAAAAAAATAATAATAATAATTCATCTCATATAGGGGGCCAGGGAGAGAGGGCTCTTGGCGGATGGAGCCGTGACACTATTGGCAGATGGAAGTGTGACATAGGGCTCATGACGGCAATAGGCGAGTCGTGACCGAAGGCGGGTGGCAATGGATGGTGTATGCGGTGGTCTTCTGCATCATTGGACGCTTGGGGAGAAAAGGAAAAGAGAAGAAAGGAAGAAAAAACAATAATTGTACAAGAATGCTACTATTCCTAGAACTACGATCACTTGGAATGAAAATCTACATTTAGATTGGTAATCAAATATGAAGAGCTTAAATAAGATAGTTACCTTTATATGCTAAGCAGCGTTTTAGGTGATTGAAGGCACTTTTGGAGAAAATAAAAATAAAGTTTGTCCAAAGTCCCGGAGCATAAAATGTAATTAACTCTCGTTTGCTACGTCAAGTGTTAAATTTGTAACTAGATTGAAATCTGTGATGTAAATAGATTTTTCAAATGACAATTTTAAAGTTTGAAATGCACAAGAAAAATGAAGAGCTCACCATAAAAGAATGACACGTTGGTGCAGAGAAAGAGAACCCTCGATTGCATTTTTTTTTTTTTATTATTAGAAATACGAATTGCATTACTATCTCAATTAGTTTGAGTACATAAAACAAGATTCCAAACACAAAAAAACTCAAAGGACGCTTGGGGGGCGGCGGGAGGGTTAGACAACCAATTATAAGGTATGGATCTACACGGATGTGCTTTTATAATTCAGTCCGCTACCTTATTGGCGTCTCTGCTACAATGGGCCAAGCTGGACTTTTAAGGCCCGATTGCATTTTACACCGAGAATTTCGGGACTTCTATTTTTGTCTTTTCTCTTCTTCCCTCTTACAAAGATTTGAAAAGTAGAATCATTGCCTTTGGGCTTTCTTTGATGTCATAATAACGGGGTTATTTCTACTTTTGCAAAAGGGGGTCCGAAAGTAAGTCGCTTTGAAATGGCTTACCTTTCTGGAGAATTTCTCTTGGGAAATTATGGGCATTTAAATGAAGATTTCTCATGGACAAGACTCTCGAACTATGTTATCTCCATGCCCCCATCTTTCACAGGAAAACTGAAGTTGTAAGTTTAGAATATGTCTGGATTTATTACCATTTTTATACGGGACTTGATGTAGATTAACTAAAATAAGCAAACAAGTCCGTACCTATCGATAAATTTCATTTATGGGCCCCCAACATGGCTATATCTTGCTATAAGATCTCTAAACTTTTGTTTCGGTGGAAATTGCACAAAACTCCCCCGAATTTTGGGGTAGTATACATTTGTCCTTAAACTTTCAAATGTTATATATTACCCCCTTGAACTTTCATTGTATTATAGCCATTCAATTGTTATATTTTTGTGTCAGTACATGCATGCGGCTTTTAAAAGTAAAAATACATTTTCATCTAATTTTTTAAAGGAAACATCTCTTCTGCCATGATTTCTATAAAGAAAATAGAAATAATAAAATAATTAAAATTTTAATATCGGAGAAAAAAATATCAAAATATCAACATAGAGAAAGGATTATTGGATAATTAATGGAATTGATACAGTATTTTAACAAAAATAAAAACCATTAATTAAAATGGAAAAAGGCCCCCATAACAAAAGGGTCGAATTACAAAAATTGAACACTCATTATGGCTTTTTAACAGGTTAATTAATGAAAGAACGATTTCATCAACGAAATAGAAAGTGCTACAATGGAGCGAGTTAGCGTATGGGTAAGGTTTCCTGGACTCTCCACATAAGACTATGACGAAGACCTTCTCTTGAATATCGGAAGTCAAATAGGTAAAGTCATGAGGTTAGATGCTACAAGTGCGTTGGCATCTAGAGGTTTATATGCTTGAATTTGTGGATCTCACACAACCCTTGTTACCGAAGTTTCGTATGAGACAGAAGATGCATAAGAGAGAGTAGGGAATAAGAATACTTTTCTTGTCTTTACTCTTTACACTATCCATTGATTAAAAAAATAAAAATAATTTTTTTTTCATGCCTTTTCTCTTAAATTTAAAAAAGAAGAAGCAATTCTATAGATTTAACAATATCACATTGGATTTCAGTTAACCATTTCCTTTTATAGTTAGGGACATCATTTCCTTTTATAATTTTTTTATATTTTTATTAATCAATCATTGTTTATATCAATTAACCACTTAAATTTACATAATAACAATGAGTAACCAATTTTCATCATTTCATCTTTATTATTGAGGTCTTTTCCAATTTCTATTTAATTTTCGTTTACTCTTCTTCCAAAATATCTTATTTAGATCCATTAAAGTGGTTATGTTCATCAAACTTTAATAATTTTAGATTGCTTAATATTGTTGTTGATATTTATTTTTCTATTAGCAGTATTTTAGTTAATTTATATTTCTCCCTTTTTCTATATTACTCATTTTTACATAGAAATTAAGGGCAAAGGAGAAATTCTTTTAAAAAAAGATTAAAATATATTTTTACATCTTAAAAGTCAGTTGCATTGCACACTTTGAAAAAATAACAGAAAGTCAATGGCTATAATGTAATGAGAGTTCATGGGGTATTATGCAGCTGTTGAAAGTTCGATGATGAACGCGTATCGCTCCAAAGTGCAGTATTGTTCCCCAAACTTTAATAATTTTATATTGCTTAATATAGTTGTTGATATTTATTTTTTCTATCAGCAGTATTTTAGTTAATTTATCTCTTTGTCATTTTCTATATTACTCATTTTTATACAAAAATTAAGGGTAAAGGAGAATTTCCTTCAAAAAAGAGATTGAAAATATATTTTAACATCTTAAAAGTCATATGCATTGCACGCTCTGATAGAAAAAAAAAAAAAAAAATGAAAAGTCAATGGCTATAACGAGAGTTCATGGGGTATTATGTAACTGTTGAAAGTTCGATGTTGAGTGTTTACTGCTTCAAAGTGCAGTGTTGTTCGTCAAACTTTAATAATTTTATATTGCTTAACGTAGATGTCGATATTTATTTTTTACTATTGTTGTTGTTATTTATTTTTTCTATCAGCAGTATTTTAGTTAATTTATCTTTCTCCCGTTTTCTATATTACTCATTTTTATACAGAATTAAGGGTAAAGGAGAAATTCCTTTAAAACACGAGATGAAAATATATATTTACATTATTATGTAATTGTTGAAAGTTCGATGAGGAGCGCGAACCGCTCCAAAGTGCAGCGGGTTCCGTGTGGATTCTCCCTTCATTTTAATAACTCAGAGCACTAAATTTCTTTCTTTGGCAAGGGCAATTTGACCGGGATCCAATCAAGCATAGATAGACCTGCAAAGCTCGGGCAGGAATTCTTTTATCGGGATAACCTTTTATTAGAATATGACTAGCTTGGTAGCGTCGTCATTTTTAAAATGGCTGGATTCGGGTCTCCAGATCGTGGAAGTTATGGCGGAGTAGACTTAATTTAGGAAGCTGCGAAGTGGGTCGTGCATGCCTGCATGGCAGCGAAGTCGGTGGTCGCTTCTGGGGTTAATGCGCGCGTTCGGAACATGCGAGCACATGAAGCGAAACACGAAGAGCGCCGATGATTCTTCTGCTTCAAGTTGCTGATCTCACTTTGGAATTCCGATGCAGACGATGGCAGAGCAAAGGGAATCTCAGTACAGGTCTTTTATGAGGTTTTGACTTTGTGAAGCCGGCTTTCCAAGAGCTTTAGGTTAGATTCAGATCCGGTCCTCATTATAAATATATGATGCAGAGACTCGGGTTCTTGCCATCGCCTCAAGAAAGAACACAGTCCATCCGCGGAAATTAATTTGTTTCCGAGGTTTCGTAGTCTTTCTGAGAGTGCTTGTGCGACACACGCATCATGGCCACTCTCGGTTTCTACTGTGTCGTGATCTTCTCCTTGTTGCTTGTCAAGGGTGGCCAGGCTGACCTCTACGGATCTACTCCGCCGCCGCCGCCAAACTCAGTTTCTGGCAAGGTCTTTCCTCAGTCGGTGCTGTGCAACGACCCGCAGAGTAAATGCTTCGGGGCTCAGATCTCCTGCCCCAGCCAGTGCCCCAGCTTCAAGCCATCCAACTCCCAGGACAAAGCTTGCTTTGTGGACTGTAACTCCAGGAACTGTGAAGCTCTATGCAAGAGTACGTAGCGCGTTTCCTTACTCTTCTGATAGGATGGTTTTGTTCAAGGAGTACTAATTGTTTCCGTTTCGAATCGCAGGGCGAAGGCCAAACTGCAACGGGATTGGAGCGGCATGCTATGACCCGAGGTTCGTCGGGGGCGATGGCGTCATGTTCTACTTCCATGGCAAGACGAACGAGCAATTCAGCTTGGTGTCCGACGTCGATTTCCACATAAATGCCCAGTTCATCGGCCGCCGACCCCAGGGGAGGACGCGCGACAACACATGGATCCAAGCCCTAGGCCTGATGTTTGGTCCCCACACCTTCACGCTGGCCGCCAACAAGGTCGCCCGATGGGACAACGAAGTGGACCAACTCGTCCTAACCTACGATGGCAAGCCGCTGCTCCTCCCTCCGGGCCAGCTTTCCGCTTGGACCGCCCCGGATGGCAGGCTCTTTGTCGAAAGGACGGCGAAGTTCAACAGCGTCACGGTGCTGCTGCATGGCTCCGTCGAGATCTCAGTCAACGCTGTCCCCGTGACGAAGGAGGACGACCGCATCCACAAGTACCAAATACCGGACGACGATTGCTTCGCCCACTTGGAAGCGCAGTTCAAGTTCCTCCGCCTCTCTGACCAAGTGGAAGGTGTCTTGGGCCAGACGTACCGCCCAGGCTACCGGAGCCCTGTGAAGAGAGGCGTGTCGATGCCGATCATGGGCGGAGAAGATAAGTACAAGACATCGTCGCTCATCTCCGCAGATTGCAAGTACTGCATCTTCTCCGCGCCCGATTCCCGGACTGCCGTGACTGAGTCGATAGTGTTGGACCCTTCTATGGCGATGGTTGATTGCACTAGCAAGATCAGTCCAGGCCATGGACTTGTCTGTCGTCGCTAGATATGTTTTTTATACTATATTTGGTGCGATGGAATCAAATGAGAGAGTGAAATAGAATAAAAAAAGGAGATATTCTTGTGTTTGATTGTTATGAATGAAGGGGATATAAAAGTATACGGCGATTCCCTTTTCTTGGATTTGGAGGACTTTGGAATGGAAAGGAATAGTCTTGGCTTGTGTCTGAAGTGTCCTCAAAATATAAAATGTCTGAGGAAAAATTAAAAGGTGCCCTGGAAATAATTGCATGCAATCAATTTTTATAGGTAAAATGCCATGCAACGTGTCTGAGATTTTACTTTGCGACAAAGAACTACCTCTAGCTTCAAAATTACAAGTATCATACCCCAACCCAACTAGACGGGACTGAAGTACCTTCCACTCTGTGTAAGACTCAAGATCCTAGAGGCTCACACCACCTCACACAAGCAAATTCTCAACCCAAGTGTGCCACCATCTTCCCTCGCCACTGCCACCGCCACCGCCACCTCCGTTGTCCCGCCGCTCCACCCTCGCCGCTCTTCATTGTCTTAGCCCCAGCCATTTATCTCTCTCTTTCTCTCGCTCTCTCTAACGCAACATGAAGGTCATGGCGTCTATGGTGCTAGCTGTCGGAGGGAACCGGTGATGGAGAATCTGCTGAGTTAACCCTATTCCATCTCTCTCTCGGGCCAGTCTTGCTGGAACCTGGGTCCCCATGGATCGGGTCCTTACAAGGAATTTCTTTATATCACGCACGGATACATTCCGCCATTCCGGCACATGGCCGAAGGATCTTGATCTAAGTAATAGAACGGGCGACGAACATAACAAATTTGGCCATCTAACCTAAAAATCTAATGATTCTAATCGAAACCAATGAATAGCAGAGTCTTCGGAATCAAGGGAACCGTCAGGATATGCCTTTATCTCTTTCTTTGCTTCCTGGTACTGCATTTCTCTGTCAGACTTCCTCTAGAGGTGGAAGGCATTCCTGGGCTTCATTATTCCAAATATGCGAGCTCACTCCATCTTAAACTATATACCTTACCAGGTCTCATGGGTTCTCATACTTGTCAATCATCCCGTGTTTTCATCATCAATTCCTTAGGGAGAGAGAGATAACAATTTGTAAGTTGCTCGAATGGGAGCCCTGAATTTGACTATCCACGTTCAGAATGTTCCTCCGGCCATGACCGCTGCAGATTTGGCGACGTATTTCTCGTTCTGTGGGACTGTGGATAAGATCCAGCTCCGGAGGCAAGGAAGAAACTTCACATTATAGACTACTTTTTCAAGTTTTTGCTCAGAATAGATCTTATACCCTTTAGGATGATGCCAATGGTTCGATTAATTAGTTATGATGATGGCACAGGAACAAAGACAAGCCCCAATCGGCGCAGGTGACGTTCAGGCAACCGTTTGCGTTCCGGACTGCTCTTCTTCTCGATGTAAGGAAATAAATGAGTTAAGGGTTTGATTCAGCTTACATGCTTTCATGCACTAGAGGTCTGTTTTTCTGTGTTGCTTATTTGAATGAATGAGATGGCATTGAACTTCTCTATCGTTTAAAATCTCTCTGGCCTTACAGCTGCTGAGACTGCACAGTACTTGCGAATCACCTGTTTCATTTGATGTTTTCTTCAGCTTCGTTCGGAGTCTGTTGGTCTTCTTTGTCTCTGATTATGATGAGAGGTTGCCTTATTTGATGGTAGTGAATCTCAAGCAATTTGATTAGATGAATGCTTCCAAGCAACGAATTATTATCAGCTCTGGAATGTTTTACCATGCTAAATTATATACTCTATAATTGTTCTAAAGCAGCTTTTCTTATCTGTAGAATGCTATCGTTGATGAGCAACCAATTCGAGTGTCGCCGTGGGAGGGTGACATCAAGGTCTCTTCTCTCTCTCTCTCTCTCTCTCTCTCTCTCTCTCTCTCGCCCGCTCTCTCGTGTGGCATCATGTACATCTACCGCAAACAAGCATTTCTAAGCTTTATCCGTTCCTGTCATCCCTCTCTTCAATGATTTTAATCAGTGTTTCGTTTCTGGTTAATCCTTGTTTGAACCCAGAAATTGACGTTCATAAAGATCGCCCTCGGTTTTTCCATGAATCTGGATCAAGGCTACAGATCAGTGCAATCTTTCTTGTCTTGACTGTCTCGTTAATAATTCACAGTTGAATCTCTTGTTGCCTGGCTTTACAAACTCCAATAGATCAATCTAGTCGACTTGAAGAACATCTGGGAAAATGTAAGGTTCATAATTAGGCTCAGACATGCCGAGAATTCTGATTGAATCGGACCGCAATGTTCCTCCAGGTGGAGGCAATTAATACTAAGTTGCAATCGAGATGAATTCCTGCAATGGTTTTTCGAACTGGTGACTCACTTTGCATATTAATCACTTTCTCAGTTGCACTTCCCGAATCGTCCTTAAAATTCCATTGCTTTGCAGGATGATCATGAGCAAACTTGGCTCGATCCGGCTGTTCTTCATCCCGATGAAGCCGTGACGCCAGGAGGCACCACCAACATATGGGACAGGACTAGGGACAGGTTGGAGGAGAAGTACAAGCTGTCTGAGAGACGCCGAGAGCTGGTCGACCAGGCATGCTCGGCGGTTCAGACTGCGGAAAATGCAGCAGAATGCTTCCTATCTTTGCTGGAGGACCATCCCTACGTCGCCACCGGTCTGATGTTCGTATCCGGGGCGATTTATGAGGCTGCAAAGTACGCATCTCAAGTGGCGGCTACGACAAAGAGATTGATCTCCTCTATGACTCCAACACCGAAAGATTCAGACCCATGACATAGTACTAGAATATAATCCTTCTGTAAATTGCTGAAACATCTTATGAATGACAAATGTAAACTTCTCTGATTCGACATAAAATTTAAGATCGAGTATTGATCTAGAAAGTGTCTAGTTTTTAGCAGATCATGGTGGCGCCGCGTTCGAATTGAACTAGATTTACTTGCTCGGCATAACTTGCTAAGGCGATACTTTCCTTATCCAATGCTTGGCTTCCTCGACTTTTGCCCTCCTCCGTTGTTCTATAAGATCTGACAAGACAAGAGTTATATTCGATTCGAGCTTTTTATCGCAATCACTTTACACCCTTATCTAACTAAATACAAACCTTAGTTTGTGTACAAATCACACATTTATTATAGCGGACCTTTTAACGAATTAACTCAATTTATATGGACTAAACTTCCGAAAAAAGTGTTTCGAATAATTATATGATGGGGTAAGAATTTTGGGATGAGAGTTAATCTATGAAATATAGACAACACGAATGAAACGTACGCAACACGAATGGCCAAACCCAGCAATGGAGAGATTGAGGCATCCAATGGAGTCCAGGTGGATCTGATCAAGACACAGCTAATGACTGGCAATGTTCAAATTTATTTTCCCATTTTCTTATTCTTTTCTTTTTTGGGGAGTAGCATAGGAGATTTACTTCCTTTCCAGAAAAGGACGCGCCATAGAAAGAAAAAAACTCAACTTTTAAAAGGTAATAAAAACTCCATCCGAGGTGCAATAATACCAAATAATAAAAAGATTATATTTTCGTCTGTCATCTTTTCCCTGTTTTAAGTACAGTCCCGATCCCACGCTCGCGCCCTCTCTGTGTCTCCCTCTCTCTCTCTCCTCGGACTCGGTCTGTCCACGGTCTCACCCTGTAAGTCTCTCTCTCTCTCTCTCTCTATATCCAGTCTTGCAATCGTTCTCGCTCTTCAATTCCGAAGCTTGATGTCGTCTTCGTGAACCGAGCAACTCAAGTTTTTGAGCAGATTTGTCGAGTGTTTACTGTATTGGGTGGAGTGTGGTTCGCCTCGAGAGACGGGAATGGCGACGGGAATTTCATGGGTTGTTCGTCTTTTGGCGGAGGAAACCGACCCGAGAGTTGCGTCGGTGAAATTGGGTTCTGCCCAAAACATGGGTAGGATTAGTCCGATTGGAACTGGTGTCTGAACCTACCGTCTCTTCGGATCTCAATCAACGGTTGAATCTTGCTTCAAATTTCTATATGTTTCTCTCTCTCTCTCCCTCTCTCTCTCTGAACAAACGATAAAGCTTGAAAATTGGATAGCGGTCGAGTGTTATGGACTCGGGTCATTTTCTGAACGCAATCTCCGAGGCTCCGCCGTTGACATTTCTCGGTTTGAATTCCGAAATGGGCCCTCTCTCTTTCTTCTCGCCATCAATTAGTCCTCTCTCATCTCTGTTTCAACGGCTGTATAATGGAGGTGTTACTGATATGCAATGTAGTCGGTATTGGAAGGACCAATTATCAAAAACTTAG
Organism: Eucalyptus erythrocorys; assembly: GCA_014182555.1. NCBI lineage: Eukaryota > Viridiplantae > Streptophyta > Magnoliopsida > Myrtales > Myrtaceae > Eucalyptus > Eucalyptus erythrocorys. The sequence continues at coordinate 23,091,699 of CM024606.1, forward strand.
TGCGAGCTTGCGCTCTGATCCTCAATTGTTATAATGTGTGTCACGGGCTGGCAGTTCCTTGGCCACGGAACAACCTGTGAGGCGCCTCGTGAGCAGAATTCACCAGGTCAATCTATGGGCCTGTGACGCATGCAGCTAAGATAATTCAACCTTCTTTTGAGGATTCGATTTGTTTAATGGACCAAGAAAATGAATTTGTCACGCGATTTCATTACACATTCTTAGGATTTCATTACACATTCCCACTCCAGTGATTCAAGCATGCCCTTACAATGCATGTTCTTTAAGATCCAAGCAATTGAGATGCTTCAAAATTGTATCTTTGTGATGTGGCGCACATCTTTTTTCTGTTCACTGCATTTTCCGTTGTTAACTAATGATTTGTTTTCATTGTGCCTTGTTATTGACGTTGAAGTCCAACAAATCATGAATTTGCTACCCTCGCACCTGGTGTGGAAATTGTATCCCTCAGAATGTTTTGTTTCCAGCAACCAATTTTGGAAGTGTATAACTTGCGTTTTAGGTCTGTTCAATGTCACTGTAGATGAGATCTATAAAAAAAAAAAAAAAGTGGCACTGTAGTTATGTCACAGTTCAAGCACAACTTGACTGTTAGTTCTGTGGAATCAGGCATCAAATTTTATTTTTTTCGAAATTGTTAACGTTTTGGTCTTTGAAAAGTTTGGGCAGATTGGACTTAATGATTCTTGTCATTTCTATTAGGCAACTGCCCTCTAACTTGCAAAGTCTTGCAGGGTTTGAGTCTCAACTTGCTAAGGCAAAAGCCAGATAGAGCTGAAGAAAATGGAAGCCACGCAGAGTCCTCACCCTTATATCCCCAGAGATCTAGAACTCCCTGGTTATGTGCCAGTTTTACTTTCCCAATCAACTATCCTTGGTGTCTATGGTGCTGCTTCGGTGCTTGTTATTGCCTTCATTTGGTTTGTATCTGGTATGCTTATTCCTCTTCTAGATAAGTATTCTACCTGAATGTTGCTTGAGCTCACAATGTTGATGCACCTGTAATTAGGTGAAGTTAAGAAAATAGGAAGAAGAGAAACTTACTAGGATTTGCTTCACTTAGATCCTTCTTCCTCCGTGCCTCATGAGAAACCAGAATGCCTAGTCTATGTATTTGTCTGAAGCCCATGTTCCTCATTAATTGAACTTTTCGGTTAGCAGTTCATTTTTTACTCTCTTGAAGAATTTTGGTCACTGAAGCAGCCTGTTCTATTTTCTTATTCCCCTCAAATTCTATTTATTTCTTCTTATGACAATTAAAAACTGACATATTAATCAGAAATGTGCTGCCCTGCAGATAAACTAAATTAGCTGGTCTCGAGGCCTTTTGTGTCTGTGCTAGACATAGAGTGAATCTCGTTGTAAATTTGTGTCTGTGCTAGACAGAGTTTTGCATTTGCATTACTGGCAATTCAAGTTTGCCATTGCATAGGTGCACAATGTCTCTTTTAGTTCGCCCCTCTTTTCCTCATTTGTTTGTGAAAGGCTGAAAACATTTCATCATTTGATATTTCCATTTGTTGCAGGGTCACCCAAAAGGCCAACTATTGATAGAATTCTCATGTGCTGGTGGGCATTCACAGGCCTTACTCACATGATTCTTGAGGGTTATTTTGTTTTCTCACCAGAATTTTACAAGGATAAATCTGCCTTTTACCTGTCTGAAGTTTGTAAGTGATTCTCTTCCACTCTTGTTTTCTATTTATTTTAGCATTTTTGTTTCCTTCCTTGGTTGGGTTGTCAAGCTTTTGGGGAAAGCAGCTGAAAATATACCATCGACAGGGAAAGAATATAGCAAAGGTGACTCGAGATACGTAGGAAGGGATTCAGCGATTCTCTCTGTTGAAGGACTAACTGCTGTTTTAGAGGGTCCAGCATGCCTCCTTGCAGTGTAAGAAATTTTCACTTGATTGAAAATTAATTCCGCGATATCCAACCACGCTAGAATGGTTGTAGTTCGCATTCATTGCCTAAAATCTCTGTATACCGATGCCTTGCAGTTACGCCATTGCAAAAGGAAAGTCGTATAGCTACATTCTCCAGTTCGCGATATCCCTGGGTCAGCTCTATGGAACTGCTGTGTATTTCATAACAGCTTTGCTGGAAGGTGATAACTTCGCTGCTAGCCCGTTATATTACTATGCCTACTATGTCGTCATGAACTCCATCTGGATCGTGATACCCATGGCCATATCCATCAGATGCTGGAAGAAAACATGCGTGGCATTCAATAACCAGGGCCAGAAAAAAGTAAAAAGCCGCTGAGGCATATCTTACTGCTTGTTACCAGATTAATGTAACATTTATCCGTGGATTTTGTCCTGCTTGATTGCTTATTTAAACATTGCCATTGACTGATCAATAGCAATCACTGGCATTTATTGCGTTTCTCAACTTTTGGAAGGCAGCGTTAGCTGAGTCTTTGAGCTAAAGCTTTTCCAAGTGACCATTGGGTTATTTGATTGATGACTTTGAATATGCATTTTGATGTGGAATCGTTCGATTTCTTTGAAGCTTTTGTCTCCCGTTATTTCCTTTTGCTAAGATGATGGAACTCATGGATAGAAAAGAGACGATCGAGTCAAGCTAGATATGGTAGTGCAATGAGAACTACCTCTAACCTTCCTAAACAAGGAAGATTTGGGTTCTCTTTGATTTCAAGCTGTTCTGGGCAGGCTGTTCTATGTTCTTCAAATTATTCCGACCACCACTTTCGGTGTTGTCCTAGGCAGGAGAAGCCATTTTCCTCTAGATCAAACATGAGAATGAGAGGCTAAGAGCCAGATCTAGCGATGCATGGCTCCGTCGGCAATCTGGATAGTGTTATTTTTAGAAGGTTGATGAGTCTGGCTGGCAAAAACTGGTTCTGACCGCTATATCCCAGAAGGATGAAAAATAATGAATATTCTCATTTTCGTGTCCGCGTTTTCCCAATGATAATCTAATCCTTCTAGAAAGTCAACTGGTCTGTAGCTAGCACTTAGCCTCCTTTTTAGAAGATTCTTGATATGAATTGTATCCTAGTGACATTAGAGCTGAATTGTAATCCCAGTGACGTTGGAGCATTAAAGCAAACCCCACAACATGTTTACTTATGCATGTACATGAAAAATCATCCTTTGCAAACGCCGGGAAGAACTCTTGGCATTTATTGAGATTAATGGCGAATTCTCATAAGATTGCTGATTGATTAATTGAGCCTTTTGATATATATCACGCCATTATTTGTAGGGTTATGCAACTAGATTGGTTCTATTTGGAAACGAGACCAAATCCGCCTTGAATATCAGTTTGGTTCTAGGTACCAATTTTTTGGAACCAGTATGAAATTGGTTTGAAGTGAAGAACCACTGGGGAATAGGATCAAATTTGGAACGTATTTCATAGAACCTAAAAATCCGAACTTTTCTTTTGACATCTTTTTTGGTCTCCCTTTTTCTTTGTTCTCTACAATGACTCTCTCTCTCTTTCACTCTTTCACAACTAACCCTCCTCCTTGCTCGATCGTGACTCGCCCCTGCTTGTTCGAGTCTTGCGACCCTCTCTCATTCCTGACTCGCTCTTGCTTGCCCACCCTCGGTAATCTTTTTCTTTTTGATCATTTTATTGCTCACACTAGCTTTCTACAAAAAATGACACCAAGAAAAGGAGCAAAAGAAAAATGGTGCTTTGGGTAAATTCTAGAACCGAATCAGAAAAATAGGGTACTCTAATAGGGTAGTTTTTTTCTGACCAAAAAAAGAAGAAGAAGAAAAAAACAGGGTAGGGTTTAGATTTTCAATTTAGAACTTATCCATCTTAAAACCGATTACCTTAATTAGTTGTGCCCTTGACCAAATCGTACCATTTGTCACTGGTCGATTGAATATGACGTTTCCTACATGTGGAGCGTTAGGATTTCTCTCAAGTCAGCTTTGCACACGTGCTCAACTCACAAGGTTCTTGTATGGAGAATGAAGCTCAAATTGTATTACCTTGTGAATTAGAGTGTCCAAGTGGGTGGTCCCCTATTTATACTAAGTACGGGTCTAATGTTGACTGTTGATCCTTCTTTGACAATCATTATTACAAGGCTACACTAGAAGCTCAAGAGGCCCTAGGCTATGGAAGAACTCGAGGGACGCCTGCCACGAAGAGCTGCAGGGTCAGGTCGTGGTCTCTTGAGTATGGTAAGGGTCGACTAGTCAGCTATAATTTACCGGGGTGGAAGTAATGAGCAGATATGTGCATTCCTCAGCACTCCAGGCTCTCCATCAGTCCTACCCCTCGGTACACCTTATTCGCTCTTAAAAAGCGATTGCTATCGGAGGAATCTGCACACCTGCTCTGTAGAAAAGAAAATCTAGTTTGCCAGAGCTTGGTCGACAAAGTCAATTCAGAGGGGCAACTTGCCTGCACGGAAGGAGGCTTTCCCGTTGCTTCCTGGAAATGAGGCCAGTGATGGTTACGTCCACTTAGGACTCGTGCCCGGTGGTCCATTCATAGAAACATACTCAGACAATGATGTCACGATTTCTTGTTGGGTACTTCGAACCGGATATGCTTATTTTACATCTCCCCACTCTCAAAGCATGCCGCCTCCCTCCATAAGTACCGTATTAGTTGTTATACTTGCAACACGACACGCCGGCTCGTCATAATTGGTGATTCTTCTTCATACGACAATATCCGCATTTCAGATTCAGTGGTTTGGGGAAGTCAAAACGAACTCTCCGAGAGTCTAAAGATCAAGATGGGAGAGACCGGACCCTCTCGACTTGTTCCTCCCTCTTGGCACTGTTTTTAGGTATGATTAAAAGGAAAATGCTTGCATTCATATGGTTTGACAAGCGATAAATGTATTAGTCTCATTTTTGTAGAAGAATTTTTCTGCAAATGAATCGTGTATGAGTAACTATATGTTTTTTTTATACCGATGGTGAGTGAGATGGTTTATATGTCAGAATTTCCAACTCAAAAGGTTTAAGATTGAGAGAGACCGCACGTGTATAAAATACATATCTTTTAATACCCTTCTCACATGTAAGTCGTTGAATTAAGAACCGAATTGAGAATAATACACATAATTTGATTAATGAAAGTTACACATGTGAACTAACCCGAATTTTATTATGCTACTGTCTTAAGAATATTAGATCCAAAAGTTTAAATTATCGTGGACAAGTAATGTGAATACGTCAATACAAGAGATCCTCCTTTGTATGTCTAAGATTCGGGGAATATTCGAATGTTCCAAAATTAATGTAAAAGTGCAAAGTAAAATCTTTGGAATCGTTTTATTATTGCAAAAAGCTCAATATTCCGCAGTTTCACACCCACGCGCAGGCTGATGGGGCCGATCTTGATCAACTGAACCGCGTTTGGCCTTCTCCTTTTATATCTCTCTGCAAATTTTCTCTCTCACCCAAAAGGAGAAGCTTCTCGGTTCCCATCCTTGAACGTTCCTCCGACCCTCTGCGAAGCTGAGCCGAAACCGCGAAGAGATGAAGATGGAGTATACAAGCCTCGAACTGCAGGTGATCTCCTGCGAGGAACTCAGGGCCTTCAACTTCTTCCAGAAGCTCTCGGTCTTCGTGACGGTGTCCATCGTCGCCGGCGACGGCCCGAGGAAGCGGCTTCACCCGGCCCTCCAGCTGCGCCACAGGACGCCGACCAGCAAGGGCGGCCATCGCAACCCGGAGTGGAACCACGAGGTGGGTTTCGACCTGTCGGCCGTCTCGCCTCGGGACTATCCGGACCTTTCTCTCAAGTTCGATGTGCGGCTTCCCACCGTCGTTGGCAGCCGCTCGATCGGGGAAGTCCGCCTCTCGCTGCAGGAGTTGGTCGACGAGTTCAACGGGGCCGTCCAGTTCCGACGCTACAAGGTGATGAACGATGGAAAAGGCATCGGGGTCTTGAAGTTTAGGTACGAGTTCTGTGGGAAGAGCGACGAGGCCGGCAACGAAGTGGCTCGGGTCCAGCCTTCGTCCAAAGCTCCGGTTCCCGGTCATAATGCTACAAACTACAGTTATCTGGAGTGGCCGTGCATGCCGCCCCAGACGCTGATCCAAGCGATATTGAACTATCAAACGTATTCTTCATCGTTGTTGGTACAGACAACCGACGAGAAGAACGTGAACAAAGCTTCGATGGGCTACGGCTATCGGCATTCGTGGTACTCCATGGTGGGACCACTGGAGAGGGCATGCTGATCGGCGAATCCCGCAGCCGTCAAACTTCCCCCTTTTTCTGCAGCTGCAAATTACAGTTCGTGCTCCGCTTGGAGCTTGGACTAGTAAGCATTGGCGGCGTTATGTGATGTTGCGTAAGTCTAGACTCTTTAGAGCAGGGCGATATAGGTAAATAAATGTATCTGGCTCTGGGTACTTTTCATCTGTTCTCGATGTGACCATGGTTTCTCAACGAAGAACAGCATCTCGGTTTGCGTTCCACTTTCCTGTATATATTGGTCATAATATAGTACGGAAGATGTTCTTAAAGATTCAGCCTTTGTCATGAACTTTTCGAGCATTCGGTAAATCCTGCACGCTCCCTTTGCCCTAAGGCACATCAGTGGTTGTGCAACCGCCCGAGCCATGGCTCCATTCCCTGTATATCTATAATTCTTTCGTCAAGCAATTTGAGCAAGCGTTCAGTCTTTCTTTTACTAGTCCAACCTTAGTCATCTGGTCAAACCTGGAATCTTCCTCTCGGAAGAGTTGAGACTGTGGTGGGGTCGGGTGTGGCGTCAGCTTATCTCCTCCCTCGGCACTGCACGCGGCCCTCATGATTGAAGCAGAGTCGATCTTTCTGATATCTTAAAATAAACAACCGGTTTCGCGGTAGTTTCCTTTTGGAAATACGCGCCTTCAGAAAGTTTTTTCCTCATTGGTCAAGCTGATCGATTATGCTGAAGCCTGATGTTGGTATTGGAAGATGGTAAGTTTATGGCTCCGTTCGTTTCGCAGAAAATAATTTTCGAAAAAATATCTTTTGAATTTTTCGATGTTCGTTTCGTGGAAAATGAATTTTTTGGGAAAAATATTTTCCATCCAAGAAAAAAAGTCTTCTAAAGTAAGGGAAAATATTTTTCACTTTTGAAAAATGGAAAATATTTTTCACTTTTGAAAAATGGAAAATATTTTTCTCACTTGATCTCTCTTACCTCACATCTATACAAATCTTCACTTTCTCCTTTCATTTCTTCTTCCTTTTTTTTTTTTTTTTTTTTCTATTCGAATTATTTTTTAGTTTTCTTCGTCTTTTTTAATTTGAATTATTTTTAATTTCCTTCTTTTTTTCTTTTCTTTTATTTTTTTATTTTTCTTTTATTTGTTTCTTATCTTCTTCTTTCTTGGTAGTCGTCGAACTGGATGAACCTCAAACTCATCAATCTTAAACTCGCGCTCATTGATCTGGCGAGCCTCGAGCTTGGCATTCGTGCTCGTCAATTTGGTGAGCGGAAAATATTTTCTTTACCGAACACCGAAAAATATTTTCCGAAACACTTTTAGATTTTAGCCAACACTTTAAAAATATTGTCATTTTTCCGGAAAATGACTTCGAGAAAATATTTTCCGGAGATCGCTTATTTTCCGCGAAACGAACCGATCCTATTGAAAATCGAGAATCAAATGGAAGATTTCGCAGCACCATGGATCTGCTGGGATCCCACGTGGCCGACGACCTCCATTGTCGTAATAGCGGCGCCCTGGCTCGCCGCGTGGATGCGTTGTCGCAAGGGCAGGGGGATAGTGGCGGCTATTGATGAGCGCTTCGACGATGGCGACGATGACGACCAATGATGGCGGCGGCGGAGATGCAGGGGTGGAAGGGCGTGGCGGTGAAAACTAAGAAGGGGGTAAGAACTAAGAAGGGAGAGGGAAGGAAAATGGTTGGTAGTGGTTGTTATTGTTCACAATATGAGAGGGCATTTGGGTAAACTGCCTTTTCTTAATGCTTTTCTCTATTAAATTGTTTTTGGCAACTTTATATTCCTTCCTTTCTTTCTTATATTGACTGTTTTAGCATTAAAATTTCCACATCAACCTTCCACAATAGATAATTAACAAAATCAGCGGCAAAATGTAAAAGGCTTGATAGCACAAATGGAAAGTTTAACAGCTCAGTTGCACGATTGATATGAAGTTTTAGGATCCAAGATGGAGTCAACTCACCTTAAAAAAGAAGGCTCCTCTTTTTCCTCCATCCATGGCACCCCACACATTGAGATCACCCACTTTGAATTTTTAGTTAGAGTTTGTACTTGAAAGATACCAATAATTATTCATTACCCATCAAAGTCTTACGGTACAGAGGAAGACATAACCCAATCAAAAGTCGGACTACACGATGATAAACAAATTTCAAGGTCTTCATTACACACAATATCAAACATCTACGGTGGCGATCATAGAAAAATCATGACTTGATCATACAAATATTTTCATGACACACGGGCAATGAACATAACAAAAGGCTTGATTTTCATAGCCAACGATAATCACCCAAAACCGAGGAGATTAAAAGCATGTCTTACACCTCTTGGTCTAACCTCTCGTTAGGTGCTTAGATTTCTTGAATCTCCCAAAGAATTTGATGAAAACTTTGATTTGATCTTAAACATGTGTTTGACTTGATTGATTGACCATTTCCATGAAATCTTGTTTTGGTTAGGACAAATATGGTGGAAAGTCCATTCCACCTATAGAATGTTCATAATGGGATTTCATCAACTATCAATTTGATCTAATTTCTTATTTTAGTTCATCATCTTACAATAGAAACATAATTTTGTAAATATGAGCTAATCAAGCACAAAAAGTAAAACCTGACCTAATAGTCAATACTTCAGTAGGTTATAACACTGTACTCATTAATGTACCATTTTGTTGTCCCTCTCACACATGCATCCAACCTTTTACATCTTACCACACTTTGACTATTGCCCTACAAAAGCAAAATCAAATCTCCCCACCTAATCCATTTGTCTCTAGGCAAAACCCATAGGCAGGTGGTGACAACCACCACTACGTCTTCAACCCGAGCAGCCGCTAGCGATAGCAAGCATCGCACGAACGTTGAACCCCTACCCATGTCTGTTGAATACGAGGGATTCATTCGCAAGGAGTACATGGATCAAAATGAAAGGAGGCATTTGTTTCATTTATATTACACTCCACATGTGACCAACACTCCACATGTGACCATAGTTAGCTCATTTGAGCCTTTAAATGTAAAGAATTTTTGCAAAAAAAAACAACTGTCAAGAACCATCCCATAATGAGACAAATGTGAAGGTTTTAGTTGACATTATTTGGTGGGGTGGAGAAGATGAGAAAGATTTATTTGCTTTCACTTTCATCGGTCTTTTTGTGATAATTTTTGAACAATTTTTATGGAAGCTGAAGCATCCCGAAATGAAAAATAGCATTCTTTTGTCTACCCAAATAACCATTCCCTTGGCTTTGCCAAATTGACCTTGAGCATTCATTACTAAAGCTCTGGTGATTATCTTCCCACGTTGGGGGCAAGGCATATGATTTAGTAAGGGAATTAGTGCTTATATGATAACTTTAAAAAAAAAAATTAGAGAGAATCTCAATAGTCATAAGAGCTAAAAGAAAAAGTTCAGGAGAGCAAGAGTGAAATGAAACCTAAGGGACATGAACAAGTGATATGCCTGTTAAAAGCAAAACTAATGCTCATCAGAAATAGAAAAGTCATATCAAGAATAAAACTCTTATGTGAAAGAAAAATTGTCAATAACAAAGTGCTTGCATGAAGAGAAAATCATTGCAAATACAAATCATTAAAGATAAGAGAAAAACTCTAATGATTGAAATGATTATCCATACAACTTTCCAAACAAGTTGGATTTTAAATCGAGTGCTTTCGAAAAGATTGGATGATATGATAGTGATGCCATGATAATCATCAATTTCTAAATCTAATTTGAGAAAAAAAAATTGAGCCTTTTAAGTCTCATCGAGTTAGTATTACAACTTGTTTTGAAATTACTTTTGATTGGGATGATTTGAGTAAAAATATGGACTTCCCAAAGAAGCTATTGCTAAAAAAAGTGGGATCACAAGGTTTCTTGATTTGTAAACTCGGTGAAGATGATCATTGTTGATTATTTCATTTCTTAGCCAATAGTGCTTATCCATTGTTGAAACCATGATCAAGTCCTCATTATGGTCCTTTTAAAAGACCTCATGGATTGGTCAATGTGTATTTCTTGCGGCTGATTCCCAAGGCCTACAACATTGGTAATGTGAGGTCCACTGAGTGATCAAATTTACTTCCCCCATTAATGGATGGGATTAAGCGGTCTTTCTTGAAAGTATGTGAGAAGTCCTTTTCGACTAAGGAGTTCTTGTTTGACATACTTAATGAGCCATTTTTATTAGTCAAGAGCATTTTGGTAATAATTTTCCTCCTAAGGGAATTTGATGATCAATGACATTTTCCAAGCCTGACGCCAATTTGGTGATATTCCAGATAATTCAAACTTGCTTGATTTGCTCATGCGATCAATGCTTTATCATTAATGATACGCTTTTGAAATTGTCTTTCATGGCATTTATTCAAATGACATTGATTTTGCCTAGTACGCTTTTGCTGCCGGAGCACTTGTTATAACATATTTTGTTAGATATGTAGTGGTCATTTTGGAAGCTCCTTCGATATATCGGTACGGTGAGCTTTAACTGTCTGGATCCATTTTTATCATATATCAAACTTCCCTTGTGGAGTTGATTTCAACACACAGTGAGCTCCAATAGCCAGTGATGTCCTCTTTTTACTATAGGTATAGGCGACATTTCGAAATACACTTTAAATGATGATTAGCAGGTACCATGAGTTTTGGTAGCCCAAAACCATTTTTTTAACACTCGAAAAGCTCTTGGCAGTCTGGAGTGGTATTTTCAATTAACCCCCCGTGTCGAGTGGAATCTTCATGAACCCCCTAAGTGGAGTGGTCCTTTTAAATTAACCTGCCACGTGGAGTGGACTCTTCAAATTCCTCCCGAATGGAGTGGATTCCTTATTAAACCCCCATGGAGCAGTTCATTTGGTCGAAACCCATTGTTACATAATGAGTCATTTCCTATTCAATCAAAACCCATTATTACATTATGAGACTTTCCCTTTGGTCGAAACTCGTTGTTATATGATAATATCTTTCTTATTTAGTCAAAATCCATTGTTACATGGTGGATATTTCCTCTCTTTATACCATTTCTACATGTTAAGACCCTTTTTGTATAAAAGGATTCTCCTATTAGGTGAGTATCCTCAATAAAAAAAGAGAAAAAAAAAAAAAGAATCCAAGAGGAGGAGAGGAAAGCAACTAGAAGTATTTCAAATAGCCTAAAGATCCGAGGTAAGTAACTTTAGATATGTTTTTATTTTCAGGTTCACATGCATCATCATATACTACATTTCGAAAAATGGGGCTCATACTTCCAACAAACATATTATACATTGCTTATGTATGAGCAAAATTAAGGTATTATTTTGTCTTTGAATGCAACCTTTGTAAGCACCTTCAAAAAGGGCAGTTATTGGTCCTTAAATTTTGGCGATTCGTTTAATCATTTTTCGGAATGATTTTTAACTCCTAAACAAAAATAATTTTCATTAAATTGCACAAGCATATAGGTATTAAAAGCATTTGCATTAGTAGCAATATAATTTATTAAAATATTTTTTGAAAAATATATTAATTATTGATTACTATTAATTATTTTTTTTTTAAAAAAAAAAAAAGGAGAAGGAAAAAGGAGGAGACTGGGCCATTATGCTTTTTCAATTTAATGAAAATTATTTTTGTATAGGGCTTAAAACTTAATCTCTAATTTTTTTATATAATTAATGAATGATTAAATAAATCGCCGAATTTTATATGTTAACACTCCTCCCCTTGACTCCACAAGCTGCCACGTTGACATACATCTTTATGAGGCACAGCTCAAGGACTCTCTCTTGTCCATTATCTTCTTCATCTTTTTGGTCATGGAGCTCAATGGTGCCGGTATTAAGTTGGCTGACTATGGCAGAGCTTGACATTGCGTGTGTTGAGTGCTCATCGATGATGACAAGCCTCCATATTTAGAGATCTTGAGCATCTTTCATGATTTCTTATTGGGTATTTCGAATTGGATATGTTTGTTTTCATCTTCCCACTCTCAAAGCGTGCTGCTTCGCTCCATAAGTGCTGTATTAGTTATACTTACGACATGACGCATCGGCTCATCGTATGGTTGTTCTTCTTTCTTTACTTGTGCGTAGGTTCTTCTTCATCTTCTTCTTGTTTGTCTGCATTTTGGATTTACTGGTTTGGGGAAGTCAACATGACCCCCAAGAGAGTCGAGATCAAGATGGGAGGGACCCTACCCTTCTGACTTGTCTTCCCTCTTCACATTGTTTTCAGGTATAATTATTAAAAAAAAAAAAAATACTTTCATTCTTATGGTTGGACAAGCAATATATGTACATCGATTCATTCTTATAAAATAACTAGTTATCTTTTATACCAATGGCAAATGAGATAGTTTAGATGTCGGAATATCCAACTAAAACTGTTTAAGATTGAAAGAGATTGCATGTGCATAAAATATATGTAATTTAACACTCTTCTTACGTGCAAATCATCAAATTAAGAATTGAATTGAGAATGATATGTATAATTTGGTTAATGAAGGTTACACAAGCAGAATCACTTGAAATACAATTTGATTATGATATTGTTTTAGAATATTCAAGCCAAATGCTTATATTTTTGTAAACAAGCGATGTGAATATGGTATCAAATGTGTTCTCCATCATTTTTATGACAAACAACTAACAAGAAGAACGTTAAAATATCTTTCGAGTTTGAGCTCAATGTGAAAGTCTGAATATTTCAAATTGGATAATTTGTGGACGTCCGAAATCGAACCAAGTTAACTTCTTTTGGTGATTTAGAGTTGGTGATGGAAGAAAGTGTAAAAGGAAATTATAGATGATGACTTCTTAATTATTATTGCCAAGAAAGATTCAAAAGGAGATTTGGATTTTGGATTTTCTTCTATCAATTGCAGTCGGTGAAGAGATAATTGTTATCTGTTGACTTTGTTGACCAAATTTACCTCGGATTGCATGGGATTCTTTTCCACGTTGGAGTCAGTCAACGAGCGTGCCTTTTGCTGAGAATAAGATACACGCACATATTTATATGGGCTGTTCGTATGTCGTAGAAGAGCTCGCCGTTGTCAAAGATTGTTAAAGCGCCATTATTCTAGCAAGTGCTTGGCGGATTTTTCATTCGTGCAATTACATCCAAGAAAAAATTAGTATTTGTAGCCGATCAAATTTTGCGGTAAGATTTATGTGTAATTCCTTCGTGAGATTGTGAGATTATTTCGTGAAGAATTTCGGAGCTAAACATTGCGTGCAATATAGGGTATAATTGGGAATTGGGAAACACCGACCCGAGTGTATAATCTTCTTGTATTGCTTGATCTATAGTGAAATTCGTCGCTGCTCTTCCCGTGGACGTTGATATTTACGACCGAACCACGTAAATCTCTTATTCAATTTATTTTCTTCTTTTGTCTATATTATTATTTGATCGCTCGCCTTCAATAACAAAGGACGTGAACAAAGCTTCGACGGGCTACAGCTATTGACATTCGTGGTAATCCATGGTGGGACCACTGGAGAGGGCATGTTGATCGGATGGCGTCGCTACTTATTTATCGGCGAATCTGCACAGCCATCGAACTTCCCCCTCGTCTGCAATTGCAAATTAAAGTTCATGCTCAGCTTAGAGCTTGGACTAGTAAGCATTGGCGTTGTTATGTGATGTTTCGTCAGTCTAGACTCCCTAGAGCAGCGTGATATAGGTAAATAAGGCCTTGTTTGTTTAATTGTGTTTCTGTTTCCGAACAAAATTTATGTTCTTTTTGTTCCGGAAAACAAAAAAAAAAAATAGAAATGCATTTGTTTACACTTTTGTTCCTGGGAACAAATAAAAACTAGTTTCTTATTTCCGGGAATACTTTCGAGAAACACTTTTTTCTTCTTATTTTTCTTCTACTTTTTTCTCTTTTTTTTCTTCTTCTTCTGCTTCCTTTTGTCGGTCACCGGCTTTGGCCATGGCTGGCGTCGGCGATCGGCCAGACGAGGGCCCGTGACCTCGTTGGCCCCCGGAGAGGCCGAGCCACGGTGAGGCTTGTCGGCTCGAGCCTTGCTTTGTGGCTCGCTATGGTCGTGCGAGGCTTTGCCTCGCCCGACCACCAACGAGGCTCTCGGCTTCACCGAGTCACCGTCGGCGACGCCTTGCCAAATCTGGGTGAAGTCGGGTTCACCAAGCCTGGGTGAGGCTAAGCCTCACACGACCACAGTGAGGCTCGGCCTCCCTAGCTGGCGCGAGGCCAGGCCTCACCAGGCCAAGGCGAGGCTAAGCCTCGCTGGTGACTTGGTGAGGCTTGCCTGGCTAGCGATGATCTCGCTAGGCCACCGACGAGGTTGGCCTTCGGCGAGTTCGCCGGGCCTTGCCTTGGCCTGGCGAAGCTTCAGCGAGCTCGTCGGACGTCGCCTAGCCGCGCCGGCCAAAGAGAAAAGAAAAAGGAAAAATAAAATAAAAATATTAAAAAAATAAAAGAAACAAAAAAAATTACAAATTTACCAAACGTGTTTTTATTCTTTTTTTATTTTGGGAATATAAATTTTGTGCAGTTACTAGATGCATTCTTATATTAAAAAATTGTTCATCAGAACAGAAATAATTTTTTTATTTATTTTTATTATTAAAAATAATTTTTGAATAGAAACGTTATTAAACGCGCCTTAAATATATGTTGCTCATAGTACTTTCATCAATTTCCAATGTGACCATGGTTTCTCTACGAAGAACATCATCTCAGTTTTTGTTCGCCCTTCCGGTACATATTGGTCGTATTATAGTGCAGAAGATGTTCTTAAGGATTCGATCTTTGTCATGAACTTTTCGAGCGTTCAGTGAATCCCGCACGCTCCCTTTGTCCTAAAGCACATCGCTGGTCCTGCGAGCCCACGAGCCAGGGCTCCATCCCTTTAAGTGGAATTCATCTGCAAGCAAATTCACCCAAATTTTAGTCCACCGGTCAAAGCTGGAATCTTTCTCTCGAAAGAGTCGAGGCTGTGGTGGGGTTGGGCGTGGCGTCAGCTTGTCTCCTCCCTCGGCACCGTGCGGGGGCCTCGTTACTGAAGCAGAGTCGATCGATCTTAAGTCTTAAAATAAACGACAGGTTTCGGGGTAGCTTCCTTGGGGAATACATGCCTTCGGCAAGTCCTTTTCCTCATTGGTTAAGATGATTGATCGTGCTGAAGCCTGATGTCGACATGACGATGAGTCAAATTAAATATAGAAAATCGAGAATCGAAAGGTTCGCACCACCATGGATCTGCTGGGTCGCACGTGGCCCGACAACCTCCATTGTCGCAATGGCGGCGCCCGGGCTCGCGAGAATTCAGAGAGAGAGAGAGAGAGCTGCAAGTGAAAATGGGCCATCATGGGACACGCCGAGTCGCCGCGTGAATGTGTTGTCGCAAGGGCGGCCAGGGGTAGTGGCGGCTGTGAGCGCTTCGACGACGACGACCAATGATGGCGGCGGCGGAGCTGCAGTGGTGGAAGGTGTGGCACGGAGAAGGGGCAGAGGGAAGGAAAATGGTTGGTAAATTGTCCACAAAGTGAGAGGGCAATTTGGTAAAACCGTCTCTAATTTATTATTAAGGAGTTTTTGGCAACTCTTATGTTTATTTATTTCTTTCTTATATTGAATATTTTGGCATTAAAATTTCCATGTCAACATACCACAATAGATAATTAACATAACCGATGGGCCACGGCAATATGATTTGGACACACTATTCATGTTGCTTAAAAGGTTTGATGCTCCATTGATTACCTTTCTCGCATGGGAAGAGGAAGGTCTCAAGAGGAGTTTTGAATGGGGATGTCTAGTTTCAAGTAGAGGGTTCAACTTACATGCTTTGCAATAGGATAGGGTAAATGTTCGAGAGTAAATTGAGAATTAGCTTTAAAAAAAAAAAAAAAAAAATGATGTTGCAAATCAAAAGTTTAAAGGCATAGTTGCGTAATGGATATAAAGTTTTAAGATCAACAATGGCATCTCACCTTAAAAACGAAGGCTTATTTTTTTGGCTCCATCCATGGTACCCACAACACCATTGATATCACCCACTATGAAATTTTAGCTAATTTGTACTTGGAAGATACCCATAAATATCCATTACCCATCAAAGTCTTATAGAACGGAGGAAGACATAACTCAATCAAAAGTTGAAACTAAGGGTCCGTTCGTTTCACGGAAAATAACTTCCGGAAAATGTTTTCCGGATTTTCCGGTGTTCGTTTCACGGAAAATGAACTAGTCAAGGAAAATGTTTTCCATCATTGGAAAAAATAACCTTTAAAGTGTGTGTTTTCCACTTTTGAAAAGTGGAAAACGTTTTCCATGGCTTCTTCCCTCTTAGTTCTTTTTATCAATACATTTTCATTTTATTTTCTTGCTTTCTTTTTCTCTTTTTTAAATTGAGTTTTTAATTTCTTTTTTTTTTTTTTTTTTCTTTTCTTTCTTTCCTTTTCATCTTCTTCTTTGGTAGGGCGGCGACCGGCCGCAAGCCGCGGCGGCGGGCGAAGCTCTCGCCGGCCTCACTCACGGCTCACCGGATCTGGCGAGCCGGGGGGCTTGGGCCTCGCCCGAGCTCGCCGCAAGCTTCGCCGGGCTCGGCAAGTCGCGAGCTCGCCGGATTTGGCGGCGGAGCTCGCGGCTCACCGGATCCGGCGAGCCGGGCGGGGCTCGGGCCTCGCCCGAGCTTGCCCGCGAGCTTCGCCGGGCTCGGTGAGTCGCGAGCTCACCGGATCTGGCGGCGGAGCTCGCGGCTCGCCGATCCGGCGAGTTGGGCGGGGCTCGGGCCTCGCCCGAGCTCGCCGCGAGCCGCCGGGCTCGGCGAGTCGCGAGCTCGCCGGATCTGGAGGCGGAGCTCGCGGCTCGCCCGGATCCGGCGAGGCGGGCGGTGCTCGGGCCTCACCCGAGCCACCGCGAGCTTCACCGAGCTCCGCCACGAGCCTCGAGCTCGGCCGATCCGGCCATGGGGTCTTGGTCGGCCACGGGCGCCGGCCATCGTCGGAGTAGGAAGGAGGCGGCGGCGGCGGAAGGAAGAGGAAGAAGGAGGAGGAAGGAGATGGCGGCGGAGGAAGGAGGAGGAGGAAGGAGGAGGGAGGAAGGAAGAGGAAAAGAAAAATAAAGAAAAATAATAAAAATTTCGATTTTTAAAAATATAAATAATTAAAAATTCATTTTTTAAAAATATAAAAAATAAAATTAATTTTTGGTCAATTAAAAATATTAAAATTCAACTTTTGATATTTTTTCCCAAACAATTAAATGAGCTAATGAACGGTGGAAAATATTTTCCACTCAAATTTTAGGTTTTGGCCGAACACCGGAAAATAGATTCATTTTTCTGGAAAATGACTTCCAGGAAAATGTTTTCCAAAAACATGATATTTTCCGTAAAACGAACGGACCCTAAATGGGAGTAAACAAATCAAGGTCTTCATTATACTCAATACCAAACATCTACGGCGGCAATCATAGAAAAATCATAAGTTGATCGTATAAATATCTTCATGAGACATGAGATCGTTAAAATCGTTAAAATTGGTTAAAAAACCTATTTCTTAACCCATGTTAGTATTAAATAAGTCATAAATGGGTTAGTTTTATTGAGTAAGATTTAAACACGATATAAGTGTTAAATGGATTTATTTGGATCGAATCATTTATGACTTAACACAAACCTGTTCCAATCCATGCAATTGTTGGATCTAATAAGATGAGGGCAAAGAACATAACAAAGGCTTGATTTTCATAATCAATGATATCCACCAAGAGTTGAGGAGATTACAAGCATGTCTCACCCTCATGGTCCAACCCCTCAATTAAGTGTTTAGATCTCCCAAATAATTTTTCTCAACAACCTCCAAAGAATTTGATGAAGACTTCATTTTGATCTTTAAACTATGTGTTTGAGTTTGATTGACCGACCATTTCCATCCAACCTTGTTTTGGTTAGGACAAATTTGGTGAAAAGTCCATTCCACCTATAGAATGTTCATACTAGCATTTCATGAAATATCATTTGATCTAATTTCTTATTTTAGTTCATCATCTTACAATAGAAACATAACTATGACAATATGTGTTAATCAAGCATAATAAGTGAAAAAACTGACCTAATAGTCAATACTTTTTAGTAGCTTTTAACATTGTACTCATTAATGTACCCTTCTATTATTCCTTTCACTGATGTTGCTATGTGTCTGGCCTTTTTTAACATCCTACCATACCTGACTATATTGCTACAAAAGCAAAATCAAATCTCCCCTCCTAATCCTTTTGTCTCTAACTAAAATCCATTGGTAGTTAGCGACAGCCACCACTACACCTTCAACCCCGGCAGTCGCTGGCGATAGAGAGCGTTGCGCGGATGATGAACATTTCCCCCTCAATACCATTGAGCCACCACGTCAACATCCATCTTCTTGAGGCACAGCTCAAGGACTCTCTCTCCCGTTGATGATGATATCACAATTTCTCATCGGATACTTTGAATCAGATATGTTTGTTTACATCTTACCGCTCTCGAAGCATGTTGTCTCGCTCCATAAGTACCGTATCTTACAACACGACACATAACTGGTTGTTGTTCTTTCTTTATTCGTCGGTAAGTCCTTCTCTTCTTCTTCTTGTTTGTCCGCATCTTGAATTCACAGGTTTTGTAAGTCACCATGACCCCCCAAAGAGTCTAGAGATCAAGATGGGACAGGACCCTACCCTTTTGACGTGGTCCTCCCTCTTCACACTATTTTCAAGAATAATAATAGAAAAAATATTTATTTTTATATGATTTGATTGAACCCGAGTAAGTCTTTAAAATATTTAAGGAAGCTCTTATTGGGAGAAAAATCCCTGATAGGTGGGACTTCTCATAGGAATTCTCTATATTCCCTTTTTCTCGAGAAGATAAATATTAGGATAAAATTGATACTAAACCTAAAATTGAAGGCTTTTTATGAGACAAACAGTAGAAGTGAGATGAAAGTTAAAGTTGGAGGTTTTTAAGGGTATTAGGCTAATTAGTGATATGAGTATGTTTATGTGAGAGATCCTCCTCCGCGTTATGTCTAAGATTCTGGAGAATATCCAAATTTCTCAAAATTTCTGTAGAAGTGCAAAATAAAAGTCTTGGCAGTCGTGTTATTAATGTTTTTTTGGTCGGTTTCGTGTTATTATTGCAAAAGCTCAATAGTCCGCAGTTTCACACATACGCGCAGACGGCTGAGGCCGTTCTCGATTCACTGTATTCGTCCGCCCAACCGCGTTTGGCCTTCTCTTTTTATATATCTCCGCAAATTTTCTCTCTTACCCAAAAGGAGAAGCTTCCCAGCTCCCATCCTTGAACGTTCCTCCGACCCTCTGCGAAGCTGAGCCGAAACCGCGAAGAGATGAAGACGGAGTATACAAGCCTCGAACTGCAGGTGATCTCCTGCGAGGACCTTAGGGCCTTCAACTTCTTCCAGAAGCTCTCAGTCTTCGTGACCGTGTCCATCGTCGCCGGCGACGGCCCGAGGAAGCGGCTTCACCCGGCCCTCCAGCTGCGCCACAGGACGCCGACCAGCAAGGGCGGCCATCGCAACCCGGAGTGGAACCACGAGGTGGGTTTCGACCTGTCGGCCGTCTCGCCTCGGGACTATCCGGGCCTTTCTCTCAAGTTCGATGTGCGGCTTCCCACCGTCGTTGGCAGCCGCTCGATCGGGGAAGTCCACGCCTCGCTGCAGGAGTTGGTCGACGAATTCAACGGGGCCGTCCAGTTCCGACGCTACAAGGTGAAGAACGATGGAAAAGGCATCGGGGTCTTGAAGTTTAGGTACAAGTTCTGTGGGAAGAGCGACGAGGCCGGCAACGAAGTGGCTCGGATCCAGCCTTCGTCCAAAGCTCCGGTTTCCGGTCATAATGCTACAAACTACAGTTATCTGGAGTGGCCGTGCATGCCGCCCCGGACGCTGATCCAAGGGATATTGAACTATCAAACCTATTCTTCGTCGTTGTTGGTACAAACAACCGACGAGAAGAACGTGAAAAAAGCTTCGATGGGCTACGGCTATCGGCATTCGTGGTACTCCATGGTGGGACCACTAGAGAGGGCATGCTGATCGGATGGCGTCACTACCGATTCATCGGCGAATCCCGCAGCCGTCAAACTTCCCCGTTATCTGCGGCTGCAAATTACTGTTCATGCTCCGCTTAGAACTTGGACTAGTAAGCATTGGCGTTGTTATGTGATGTTGCGTCAGTCTAGACTCTATAGAGCAGGGCGATATAGGTAAATAAATGTATCTGGCTCTGGGTACTTTCATCTGTTCTCGATGTGACCATGGTTTCTCAACGAAGAACAGCATCTCGGTTTGCGTTCCACTTCCCTGTATACATCGGTCATATTATAGTACAGAAGATGTTCTTAAAGATTCAGCCTTTGTCATGAACTTTTCGAGCATTCGGTAAATCCTGCACGATCCCTTTGTCCGAAGGCCCAGCAGTGGTTGTGCAACCGCCCGAGCCATGGCTCCATTCCCTGTATATCTATAATTCTTTCGTCAAACAATTTGAGCAAGCATTCAGTCTTTCTTTTACTAGTCCAACCTTAGTCATCTGGTCAAACCTGGAATCTTCCTCTCGGAAGAGTCGATACTGTGGTGGGGTCCGGTGTGGCGTCGGCTTATCTCCTCCCTCGGCCCTGCACGCGGCCCTCATGATTGAAGCAGAGTCGATCTTTCTGATATCTTAAAATAAACAACAGGTTCCGGGTTGCTTCCTTTCGGAAATACGTGCCTTCAGCAAGTTCTTTCCTCATTAGTCAAGCTGATTGATTATGCTGAAGCCTGATGCTGGTATTGCCAAGATGGCAAGTTTAATATTGAAAATCGAGAATCAAATGGAAGATTTCGCAGCACCATGGATCTGCTGCGATCCCACGTGGCCGACGACCTCCATTGTCGTAATGGCGGCGCCCTGGCTCGCCGCGCGGATGCGTTGTCGCAAGGGCAGGGGGATAGTGGCGGCTATTGATGAGCGCTTCGACGACGACGACGATGACGACCAATGATGGTGGCTGCGGAGCTGCAGGGGTGGAAGGGCCTAGCGGTGAAAACTAAGAAGGGGGTAAGAAGGGAGAGGGAAGGAAATTGGTTGTTAATGGTTGTTATTGTTCACAAAATGAGAGGGCATTTGGGTAAACTGCCTTTTCTTAATGCTTTTCTCTATTAAGTTGTTTCTGGCAACTTTATATTCCTTCCTTTCTTCTTACATTGAATGTTTTAGCATTAAAATTTCCATGTCAGCATTCCACAATAGATAATTAACATAACCAGCGGCAAAATGTAAAAGGCTTGATAGCACAAATGGAAGGTTTTAAAGCTCAGTTGCACGATTGATATGAAGTTTTAGGATCCAAGGTGGAGTCAACTCACCTTAAAAAGGAAGGCTCGTCTTTTCCTCCATCCATGGCACCGTACACATTGAGATCACCCATTTTGAATTTTTAGTTAAAGTTTGTACTTGGAAGATACCAATAGATAATCATTACCCATAAAAGTCTTACGGAGCAGAGGAAGACATAACCCAATCAAAAGTCGGACTAAATGATAGTTAAAGATTTCAAGTTCTTCATTACACACAATATAAAACATCTACGGTGGCGATCATAGAAAAATCGTAACTTGATCATACAAATATTTTCATGACACATGGGCAAGGAACATAACAAAAGGCTTGATTTTCATAGTCAACAATATTCACCCAAAGCCGAGGAGATTAAAAGCATGTCTTACACTCCTTGGTCCAAACTCCCGTTAGGTGTTTAGATTTCTTGAATAGATTTTCTCAACAACTCCCAAAGAATTTGATGAAGACTTCAATTTGGTCTTAAACTACATAAGTTTGACTTGATTGATTGATCATTTCCATCCAATCTTGTGGTCAGGACAAATTTGGTGGAAAGTCCATTCTACATATAGAATGTTCACTATGGGATTTCATCAGTTTGATCTAATTTCTCATTTTAGTTCATCATCTAACAATAGAAACATAATTTTGAAAATATGAGTTAATCAAGCACAATAAATAAAACCTGACCTACTAGTCAATACTTTAGTAGGTTATAACATTATATTCATTAATATACCATATTTTTGTCCCTTTTACACATTTGTCCAACCTTTTACATCGTACCACACTTTGACTATCGCCCTACAAAAGCAAAATCAAATCTTCTCACCTAATCCATTTGTCTCTATGCAAAACCTATAGGTAGGCGGTGACAACCACCACTACGTCTTCGACCCCAGTAGCTGCTGGCAATAGCGAGCGTCACACGAATGAACCCCTACCCATGTCTTTTGAACACAAGGGATTCATTTGCAAAGAGTACATGGATCAAAATGAAAGAAGGCATTTGTTTCATTTATCTTACTCTCCACGTGTGACCATAGCTAGCCCCTTTGAGCCTTTAAATGTAAAGTATTTTTGCAAAAAAAACCCTGTCAAGAACCATTCCACAATGAGACAAATATGAAGGTTTTAGTTGACATTATTTGGTGGGGGTGGAGAAGATAAGAAAGACTCATTTGCTTTCACTTTCATTGGTCTTTTTGTGGTAACTTTAGGAGAATTTTTATGGAAGCTTAAGCATCCCGAAATGAAAAAGAGCATTCTTTTCTCTAGCCAAATAGTCATTCCCTTTGCTTAGCCAAATTGAGCTTGCATCCATTACTCAAGCCCTAGTGATTCTCTTCCCACACTGGGGGCAAGGTGTATGATTTAGTAAGGTAATTAGTGCTTATATGACAATTTAAAAAAAAAAAAAAAAACTGGAGAGCATCTTGATAATCGCAAGAGCTAAAAGAAAAAGTTCAAAAGAGCAAGAGTGAAATGAAAACTAAGGGGCATAAACAAGCGGGGAAAAGTACCAAAAAAGTTCTAAACCTATTGCATTTGTACCAATTCAGTCCTAAACTTTTCAATTGGACCAATTCAGTCCTAAACCTTTTAATATTGGTACCAATTCAGTCCATCCGGCCAATTTTCGCGGCCGGCGCTGACGTGGACGTCGGCTAGTGATTGGACGCTGATGTGGCAATTTTTATGATTTTTTTATGATTTTTTTGAATTTTTTATTACTTTTTGGGAAAAAACCACAAAAACCCTAAACTTTGCACCTTGTGACACATTTACCCAAAATTTTTTTTGTGCCGTGAAAAATCCCGAATTTTCCAAACCGTGACACATTTACCCCATAAGGGCATTTTTGTCCTTTTAATTTCTGTTTTTTCTTTTCTTTTCTTTTTCTTCTTCCCTCCACCGGCCTCCGGCAGAGGGAAGCCTGCTCCGGTGAGGGTCGGCCGATGCCGGCGAAGGCGAGGGCGGCCCTCATCGGCGTCGGGCGAGGACGGCGGCGAGGGCACCCCTCGCCTCCGTCGGGCGAGACATCTTCCTCCGGGCTCGAGCTACCGCGTCGGATTTAGGGCTCGAGGTCGAAGAAGAAGAAGAAGACGAAGGAACGAAGAAGAAGAGGGCGCGGATGGGGACGAGATTACAGAGCGACGCGGAGAGGGAGAAGGAAGGACTCCCTCGCCGGATCTGGCGAGGGCCGTCCTCGCCCGACGCCGACAAGGGCATCCCTCGCCGGATGCCGGCTTTCCTCCGCCGGCTCCGCCATGGCCGGCGAAGGGAAGAAGAAGAAAAAAAGAAAAAAAGAAAAAAAAATGTTTAAAAATGAAAAGACCAAAATGCCTTTCAATTTTGGGGTAAATATGTTACACTTGGAAAGTTCAAGGTTTTTGGTGTCACAAAAAAAAGTTTGGGGTAAATGTGTCACGGTTTGGAAAGTTCAGGGATTTTTCACGGCACAAAAAAAGTTTGGGGTAAATGTATCATAGGGGGCAAAGTTTGGGGTTTTCGTGGTTTTTTCCCTTACTTTTTTTCTTTTTTCTTTTCTTTTTTTTTCCTTTTATGTCTTCTTCTTCGGGGTGGCCGGCGAGGCTCGCCGCCACCGGGCGAGGGCCGCGGCCCTCGCTGCCGCCGGCGAGGTCACGGCCCTCGCCCGGCCTCTCCCGAGCCGCCGGCGAGGCGGCTTCGCCGGATCCGGGCAAGGCCAGCCCTCGCCAGTGGCTGCGAGGCCGGGCGGAGGCGAGGGCCGCGAAGCCCTCACCGGCCGCCGGCGAGGGTCGCGGCCCTCGCTCGGCCTCGCCTGTGGCTGCGGGCGAGGCGGCTTAGCCCGGATCTGGGCGAGGCCGCCTCGCCCGCGGCCTTGGGCGAGGCCGAGCGAGGGCCGCGACCCTCGCCGGTGGCTAGCGAGGGCTTCGCGACCCTCGCCTCCGCCCTGGCCTCGCCCGGGCCGGCGAAGCCGCCTCGCCGGGCTGGGAGAGGCCGGGCGAGGGTCGACCCTCACGGCGGCAGGCGAGGGCTTCGCGGCCCTCGCCCGGTGGCGGCGAGCCTCGCCGGAGGCTCGCCGACCACCCCGAAGAAGAAGAATGAGTAGAAAAAAAAAAAAAAAAAAAAAAGAAAAAAAAATTAATAAAAATTAATAAAAAATTCGAAAAAATCATAAAAATTGTCACGTCAGCGTCCGGTCACTGGCCGACATCCACGTCAGTGTCGGCCGGCGAAAATTGGCCGGATGGACTGAATTGGTACCAATATTAAAAGGTTTAGGATTGAATTGGTCCAATTGAAAAGTTTAGGACTGAATTGGTACCAATGCAATAGGTTTAGGACTTTTTTGGTACTTTTCCCTAAACAAGCGATATGCCTAGTAAAAGCAAAGCTGATGCTCATCAAAAAAAGAAAAGTCATATCAAGAATAATATCAATATGTGAAAGAAAAATTGTCAATAACAAAGTGCTTGCATGAAGAGAAAATCATTGCAAATACAAATCATTAAAGATAAGAGAAAAGCTCTAATAATTGAAATGATTATCCATAGGAATTTCCAAGCAAGTTGGATTTTAAATCGAGTGCTTTCGCAAAGATTGGATGATCTGATAGTGATGCTATGATAATCATCAACTTATAAATCCAATTTGAAAAGAAATATGTATATATATTTTGAGCCTTTTGAGTCTCCAATCGAACTAGCATTACAACTTGTTTTGAAATTTCTTCTAATTGGGATGATTCAAGTAAAAATATGGACTTCTCAAAGAAGCTACTGCTAAAAAAAAGTGGGGTTATCTTATCTTATCAAAAGGTTTCTTGATTTGTAAATTCGTTGAAGATGATCATTGTCTATTATTTCATTTCTTAGCCAATAATGCTTATCCATTGTTGAAACAATGACCAAGTCCGCATTATGGTCCTTTTAAAAGACCTCATGAATTGATCAATGTGTATTTCTTGCAATTGATTCTCAAAACCTACAAGGGATAATTACCCAAAAAGTCCTAAACCTATTGTCCATGTGCCAATTCAGTTCAAATCCTTTTTTTTGGCCAATTTAGTCCTAAACCTTTTGCCCATTGTAACAATTCAGTCCATCCGGCCATAATTGGCCGGCCGGCGGCGTGGACGTGGACGCGGAGACAAGCGGCGGGCGAGGTAATTTTTTAATATTTTTTATTTTTTTTTTTTTTCGAATTTTAAAATTTTTTAAATTTTAAAATTTTTTTTTTGGTTTCTCCTTCCTTCCTCGGCGGCGAGGCTCACCCGCCAGCCACCGGCGAAGGCGAGCCTCACCAGATCTGCAACGGCCGCCTCGCCGTCACCGGGCGAGGCCGAGCCGCCGTGGCCGGCGAGGCGGCCGTCGCGCCAGCGAGGCTCGCCTCCGCCGGTGGCCGGCGAGGTCAGCCTCGCCGGCCCTCACCTCCCGGCGTCGGCCGGCCAGGGAAGTAGAAAAAAAAAAATTTTAAAATTTAAAAACAATTAAAAATTCGAAAAAAATATTAAAAATATTAAAAATATTAAAAAATTACCTCGCCGCCGCTTTTCTCCGACCGGCGTCCACGTCGCCGCGGCCGTCCAATTTTGGCCGGATGGACTGAATTGGCACAATGGGCAAAAGGTTTAGGACTAAATTGGCAAAAAAAAAAAAAAAAAAGGGTTTAGGACCGAATTGGCACATGGGCAATAGGTTTAGGACTTTTTGGGTAATTATCCTAAGCCTTCAACATTGGTAATGTGAGGTCCATTGAGTGATCAAATTTACTTCCCCATTAATGGATGGGATTGAGCCGTCTTTCTTGAGAGTATGTGAGAAGTCTTTTTCGACTAAGGAGTTCTCCTTTGACATACTTAATAAGCCATCTTTATAAGTCAAGAGGATTTTCACACTAATTTTTCTCCTAAGGGAATTTGATGATCAATGACATTGTCCAAGCCCAACACCAATTTGGTGATATTCCAAACAATTCATACTTGTTTGATTTGCTCATGCGATCAATGCTTTATCTTTAATGATTTGCTTTTGAAATTGTCTTCATGGCATTTATTCAAATGACATTAATTTTGCCTAGTACACTTTTGCTACCGGAGCACTTGTTATAACATATTTTGTTAGATATGCAGTGCTCATTTCGGAAGCTTCTTGGATATATCGGTACGGTGAGCTTTAACTATTTGGAACCGTTTTTATAAATATCAAACTTCCCTTGTGGAGTTGATTTCATTGCACAATGAGCTTCAACAGCCAGTGATGTCCTCTTTTCGCTACAAGTATAGGTGACATCTCGAAATACATTTTAAATGATGACTGGCAGATACCGTGAGTTTTGGTAGCCCATAACCATTTTTTTAACACACGAAAAGCTCTTGGCTGTCTGGAGTGGTATTCAATTAATCCACTGAGTGGAGTGGAATCTTCATGAACCCCCTAAGTGGAGTGGTCCTTTCAAATTCCTCTCGAATGGAGTGGATTCCCTATTAAGCTCTAGAGGGAGCAGTTCATTTGGTCGAAACCCATTGTTACATAGTGAGTCATTTCCTATTTAATCAAAACCCATTATTACATCGTGAGACTTTCCCTTCGGTCGAAACTCATTGTTACATGGTGATATCTTTCTTATTTAGTAAAATCCATTGTTACATGGTGAATATTTCCTCTCTCAATATCATTTTTACATTTTAAGACCCAATTCATATAAAAGGATTCTCCTATTAGGTGAGTATCCTCAATAAAAAAAGAAAAAAAAAAGAATCCAAGAGGAGGAGAGGAAAGCAATTAGAAGTATTTCAAATAGCCTCAAGATTCGAGGTAAGTAACTTTAGATGTGTTTTTATTTTTACGTTGGCATGCATCCTCATATATTACATTTCGAAAAATGGGGCTCATACTCCCAACAAACATATTATTCGTTGCTCATGTATGAGCAAAATTTAGGTTTCAGTTTGTCTTTGAATGCAACATTTGTGAGCACTTTCAAAAAGGGCCGCTATTAATTCTTAAATTTTGGCAATTCATTTAATCATTCTTCAAAATGATTTTTAACCCCTAAATAAAAATAATTTTCATTAAATTGCATAAGCATATAGGTATTAAAAGCATTTGCATTAGTAGCAAAAATAATTTATTATAATCTTTTTAAAAATATATTAATTATTGATTATTATTAATTATAAACAAGAGGAGAAGACTGGGCCGTTATGCTTTTGCAATCTAATGATTTTTTTTTTGTAAGCTTAAAATTTAATCCCTAATTTTTTATACAATTAACGAATGATTTGATGAATCGCCAAAATTTATGTGTTGACACTCCTCCCCCCCTTGACTCTGTCAAGTTGCCACGTTGACATACATCTTTCTAAGGCACAGCTCAAGGACTCTCTCTTGTCCATTATTTTCTTCCGCTTTTTGGTCGTGGAGCTCAATGGTGCTGGTATTAAGCTGGCTGGCTATAGCAGAGCTTGGCATTGCGTGTGTTGAGTGCTAGTCGATGATGACAAGCCTCCATATTTAGAGGTCTCCAGCATCTTTCGTGATTTCTTATCGGGTATATCAAATTGGATAGGTTTATTTTCATCTTTCCACTCTCAAATCATGCTGCTTCTTTCCATAAGTACCATATTAGTTATACTTACAACATGACGCGCCGACTCACCATGAATGGTTGCTCTTCTTTCTTTGCTTGTGCGTAGGTTCTTTTTCATCTTCTTCTTCTTGTTTGTCTGCACTTCGGATTTACTGGTTTGGGGAAGTCAACATGAACCCCAAGAGACTCCAGATATCAAGATGGGAGAGACCCTACTCTTTTGACTTGTCTTCCCTCTTCACATTGATTTTAGGTATAATTTAATAAAAAAATACTTGCATTCCTATGGTTGGACAAGCGATGATTCATTTTTACAGTCGAATTTTTCTATATATGAATAATGTAGGAATAACTAGTTATTTTTTATACCAATGGCATATGAGAGAGTTTAGATGTAGGATTATCCAACTAAAAATATTTAAGATTGAGAGGGACCACATGTGTATAAAATACATGTAATTTAACACTCTTCTGAAGTGCAAATCATCGAATTAAGAATTGAATTGAGAATAATATGTATAATTTGATTAATGAAGGTTACATAAGCAAAATAATTTGATACCGTCTCAGAATATTCAATTCAAAAGCTTATAACATCGTGGACGAGTGGTGTGATTATGCTAATATAAGAGATCCTCCTCCCTATGTCTAAGATTTGGAGAATATTCCGTTGTCCCAAAATTTATGTAAAAGTGCAAAATAGAAATCTTGGAAATCGTGTTGTCATTGCAAAAAGCTCAATATTCCGCCGTTTCACATCTACGCGCAGGCTGCTGGGGCCATTCTTGATCAACTGCATTCGTCCGCCCAACCGCGTTTGGCCTCTTCTTTTTGTACATCTCTGCGATTTTTCTCTCTCTCTCCCAAAAGGAGAAGCTTCTCGGCTCCCATCCCTGAACGTCCCTCCGACCCTCTGCGAAGACGAGCCGAAGCCGGGAAGAGATGAAGATGGAGTATACAAGCCTTGAACTGCAGGTGATCTCCTGCGAGGACCTCAGGGCCTTCAACTTCTCCCAGAAGCTCTCGGTCTTCGTGACGGTGTCCATCGTCGCCGGCGACGGCCGGAAGAAGCAGCTCCACCCGGCCCTCCAGCTGCGCCACAGGACGCCGACCAGCAAGGGCGGCCATCGTGATCCGGAGTGGAACCACGAGGTGGAGTTCAACCTCTCAGCCATCTTGCCTCAGGACTATCCGGGCCTTTCTCTCAAGTTCGATGTGCGGCTTGCCAGCGTCGTTGGCAGCCGCTTGATCGGGGAAGTCCGCACCTCACTTCAGGAGTTGGTCGATGAGTTCAATGGGGCCGTCCAGTTCCGATGCTACCAGGTGAAGAACGATGACGGGAAAGGCATCGGGGTCTTGAATTTTAGGTACAAGTTGTGTGGGAAGAGCGACAAGGTCGACAACGAATTGGCTCGGATCGAGCCTTCGTCCAGAGCTCCGGTCCCGGGTCATGATGCTACAAACTCCAGTTAGTTGGAGTGGCCGTGCCTGCCGCCCCGGACGCTGATTCAAGGGATACTGAGCTATCAAACGTGTCCTTCATCGTTGTTGCGACAAACAACTAACAAGAAGGACGTGAACAAAGCTTCGACGGGCTATAGCTATTGACATTCGTGGTACTCCATGGTGGGACCACTGGAGAGGGCATGCTGATCGGATGGCGTCCCTACTGATTCATCGATGAATCTGCATAGCCATCGAACTTCCCCCCCGTCTGCAGCTGCAAATTACAGTTCATGCTCAGCTCAGAGCTTGGACTAGTAAGCATTGGCATTGTTATGTGATGTTTCGTCAGTCTAGGCTGTGTGATATAGGTAAATAAATGTATGTGGCTCTGGGTACTTTCATCTGTTTCCAATGTGACCATGGTTTCTCTACGAAGAACATCATCTCAGTTTGTGTTCGCCCTTCCGATACATATTGGTCATATTATGGTGCAGAAGATATTCTTAAAGATTCGACCTTTGTCATGAACTTTTCGAGCATTCAGTGAATCCCGCACGCTCCCTTTGTCCTAAAGCAGATCGCTGGTCCTGCAAGCCTACGAGCGAGGGCTCCATCCCTTTTTCTGGAATCCATCTGCAAGCAAATTCATCCAACCTTAGTCAACCGGTCAAAGCTGGAATCTTTCTCTCGTAAGAGTCGAGACCCGTGGTGGGGTTGGGCGTGGCGTCAGCTTGTGTCCTCCCTCGGCA
The DNA here is from genome assembly GCA_014182555.1 of Eucalyptus erythrocorys. Lineage (NCBI taxonomy): Eukaryota > Viridiplantae > Streptophyta > Magnoliopsida > Myrtales > Myrtaceae > Eucalyptus > Eucalyptus erythrocorys. The sequence goes on from CM024606.1 coordinate 23,122,030, forward strand.
CTGTGCGTGGGCCTCGTGATTGAAGCAGAGTCGATCTTTAAAATAAACGACAGGTTTCGGGGTAGCTTCCTTCGGAAATGCATACCTTCAGCAAGTCCTTCTCCTCATTGGTAAAGCCGATTGACCGTGCCGAAGCCTGATGTTGGTATTTCGAAGATGGCAAGTTTGACATTGAGAATCAATCGAGAAGCGAAAGGGTAATTTCGCACGACCATGGATCTGCTGGGGTCGCACGTGGCCGGACGACCTCCATTGTCGCAATGACGGCGCCCAGGCTCACGAGAATTTCAGAGAGAGAGAGAGAGAGAGAGAGAGAGCTGCAAGTGAGCATGGGCCATCATGGGGAGAAAATATTGGGTGGTCCCGGAGCGCCACGTCACCGTGCGCCCCGACCAATGAGAAAGTGACGCGTGGCTCCACGTGAGCACCAGCGACTCCACTGGTTTTTCTGCACAAAATATATTATTTTCCCTTTTCTATTTAAAAATTTACTGTAATCGATAGACTAGTTGCCGCTTTTTTCTCTCGTATCTTTTTTGGAGTAGGCCTGCACGCATTTATGGCGCTTTCTCTCTCCTCCTTTCTGAAGAATGAATGCCCTTACGTTACAGCTTCCCTTCCCTCCTTTCTTTCCTTCTCAATTCAAAATTTTGGGTGGGAATTCACTCTACGTTGCGTTGCTTCTCCGGCTTGCTCCGGGGCTGGGTCATCTCTGCTCTCTGGCCCAAAGCACGTCGCTCCTTCGCCTTGCTCCGACGCTCACTCATCTTCGCTCTCTACCCCAAAGCTCGTTGCTTCTTCAGGCTACATCGTTGTGTTCCTTCTCCGCCTTGCTCTAGTGGGTTTTCCGAGCGCAAGACGGTGAGGAATGTTCTTGCTGTAAGTCGCAGACTCCAAGCGATAATAAGTTCCAGCTCTCTTTGATTTGGCTTCGGATTTGCAACGTTCGCAGCTTGTAACAATGAGTTTCTTTTTTTTTTTTTTTTTGGTATAACAGTGAGTTGATTTGGCAAATGCTTGCTGTGATCGGCTGCACAAGCTGCTGGTGAAGGAGATGGAGGGGTGGACCGGCATATGTAGCGACGAAGGTGGAGAGAGCGAGTGGAGGAAGGTGATGGAGGCGTCGTGCGGAAAGATGGACAAGGAAGTTGGAGGGAATGGGGTGGACACGTCGATGAGGATGGCGAGGTCGACGGCGGTGGTGGCGATGGTGGGGAAGGAGGTGGCGGTGATCTGTGTCCTGTGGTTTTGTGTACATCCACGCTTTGCCCCAAGCGGATATCTCCATCTCAAGCTACACTCTGGAATAGGAAGATACTCCAGCTTCAGAAGTAAATGCACAGTTTTTCTGGGTTTTGGGGATGTAAAGGATTGTGCAGCCATACCCGTCGAATACGGCCTTGGAAGTTCTCGCTTTCTTTCTTGAAAAATTTCGTCTTCGCTTCATGATGTCGGAACCTACTTCCAAGCTGAATAAGGGCGAGGATCGGAGGACGAAAGGAGTGAAGAGACATTATAAAACGAGTGCTCATCCTCTTTCCCCTCTACTTCGCTGATTAAAAGAGATGGTTTGAGATGTGCCACAGCAAAGCATGGTTTGCTGAGAAGTGAGAAAAGAAATGGCTTCCTTATGGTTCACGGAGTCCATTTTGTTTCTTGAACATTTCCTTCTTGTAATTGTGTTGTTAGAAAACTTTGCAACAATTTATGTGTTTGTTAGGATATAGCATTCTGTAAAACAATTGCATCTATTCGGTTTTTAAAGAATTTATTGTATTAAAGTTTACTTTTGCTCATTTGGAGAGAGCTCTTCCCATATTGACTTTGTTCATGAATTTCCTGCACTCTTTACTTTCTCTTTTCATTATGCACGGGATCTGTGTACTGGAAAGTAAGGTTGGGTCACACATTCATCTTCATAATCCTTTCTAGTTGGGAACCACCTGTACCCCGAACTCAACATTCTCAAGTTCACCAATTGAACAAGTCTGACGTATCATTGCAAAGTAGTAAGCTCAATTGGACTCCACCTAATGGACGGATACAAAGATAGAATCTGTCACAAGTAGAGATTCAGCAAATAGTCTCCAACACAATGTTGATGTCATAATTTTCAACCTTGGATAAAAGTTCATCATTTGAGGTATAAACGATAAACACCACAAAGCAATGACATCAAGGATCTGGCATTTTAATACCAACTTGAAGTCAATATGATAGATTATACAAGATGAACATTGATTAGCCCAACACTGGCCATAAAGAAACGTTCTCAATTGCAAGGCACCCATTTACATTTTACTAGTTTACACGGTGCCAGGAGAACTTTAAGGACTCTTTGAGTTTGGTTTCTTCAGCTTGACCTCAATCACGCTGTTGTTGTCCTAGCTACCTCAAAAGCCATGGCTAGTTCGGCTAGCACCGCAGCGGCCTTGGCGACGTTACTTCCTCTCGGCCCCTCAGGGAACCTCCTCTTTATATGTCTGTTGAGGTGTCTCCTCATGACCTGGCAAGCAACCTCATTAGCTAGCGCATCCCATAACCCATCGCTTGCTATCACGAGGAAGTCGTCCAACTCTGTTCTCTTGCTTACCGTGACCTCTGGCTTTGCTATCAGGTATGGCTTCAAATAATAGTCTCCAGCAACAAGTAAACGCTATTAGGTACATACGCCACACAATGGCACACATACAAAAGAAAGGGCCAGTCTCCACCTAAAACTTCTGCTACACAGCTTCAATGGAAACAAACAAACACGAAGCGAGACCTCACCTTGTGATCAACAAACAAGGGCACGGCTACGTCGCCACGACACAACACCGCTCGCGAATCCCTGCAGTTTGCCACCACAACCTCCTCCTTCCCCACCACCACCACCACCATCGCCGTCGACCCTGCCATCCTCATCGACGCGTCCACCCCATTCCCTCCAACCTCCTCGTCCATCTTTCCGCACGACGCCTCCATCACCTTCCTCCACTCGCTCTCTCCACCTTCGTCGCTGCACATGCCGGTCCACCCCTTCATCTCCTTCACCAGCAGCTTGTGCAGTCGGTCATGGCAAGCATTTGCCGAATCAACTCACTGTTATACCGACCGAAATGAAAAACACTCACTATTATAAGCCGCGAACGTAGCAAATCCGAAGCCGAATCGAAGAGAGCTAGAACTTCTTATTGCTTGAGTCTGCGACTTACAGCAAGAACATTCCTCACTGTCTTGCGCTTGGAAACCACACTGGAGCAAGGCGGAGAAGGAGCACGACGTAGGCTGAAGAAGCAATGAGCTTTGGGGAAGAGAGCGAAGATGAGTGAGCGTTGGAGCAAGGCGAAGGAGCAACGTGCTTTGGGCCAGAGAGCAGAGATGACCTAGCCCCGGTGCAAGCCGGAGAAGCAACGCAATGTAGGGAGTGAATTCTCACCCAAAATTTTGAATTGAGAAGGAAAGAAAGGAGGGAAGGGAAAGCTGTAGCGTATCGTTCTTCAGAAAGGAGGAGAGAGAAAGCGCCATTAATGCTTACAAGCCACTCCAAAAAAGATACAAGAGAAAAAAGTAGCAACTAGTCTATCGATTACGGTAAATTTTTAAATAGAAAAAGGAAAATATATTATTTTGTGCAGAAAAATCAGTGGGGCCGCTCGTGCTTACGTGGAGCCACGCGTCACTTTCTCATTGCTCGGGGCGCACGGTGACGTGGCGCTCCGGGACTATCCAATAGTTTCTCCCATCATGGGACACGCCGAGTCGCCGCGTGGATGTGTTATCGCAAGGGCGGCCGGGCGTAGTGGTGGCTGTGATGAGCGCTTCGACGACGACGACCAATGATGGCGGCGGCGGAGCTGCAGTGGTGGGAGGTGTGGCACGGAGCGGGGGAGAGGGAAGGAAAGTGGTTGGTAATGGTTGTTATTGGCCACAAAATGAGAGGGCACTTTGGTGAAACCGTCTCTAATTTCTTATTAAGGTGTCTTTGGCAACTCTTATGTTCATTTCTTTTTTGCTTATAATGAATGGTTCGGCACTAAAATTTCCATGTCAACATACCACAATAGATAATTAACATAACAATGGCAAAATGATTTGATCACACAATTCCTGTTGCTTAAAAGGTTTGATACTCCGGTGGTCATTTCCCGCATGGGAAGAGAAAGCTCTTGAGAGGGGTTTCGAATGGGGATGTCTAGTTTCAAATAAATAGTTCGACTTACACGCTTTATTAAAAGATAGGGTAAAAGTTCGAGAGTAAGTTGAGAATTAGTGTAAAACATTAAAAAAAAAAATATATATATATATATATATATATATATATATCATGGTGCAAATCAAAAGTTTAAAGGCTTGATTGTGTAATTGATATAAAGTTTTAAGATTAACGATGGCATCTCACCTTAAAAAATAAGGCTTGTTTCTTTTGCTCCATCCATGGCACCCACAATGAACATTGAGATCACCTGTTTGGATATAATACGCAGAAATAATATGCGAAATCGCTAGAGAAAATAAACGAGAAAAAATAAGTACACTAAAAATTTACGTGGTTCGGTTTGAGTATTCGGTACTTACCTCCATGGGGAGAGCCAGCAGCAAATAATCCACTATAATCGGAGTATCAGAGTTTACAATTGCTCAATCGCTCAAGTGTTTCATACACTTAAATTTAACCCCAAACCCAAAGTATTTATAAATAAACAGCTCAATTTGGTATAAACTCACGGTACAAATTAATTGCCCATCCAAGTCGCACACCAAAAAGAAAAGATCTTCAGCTTCCTCATGCAGCTCCTCTCTCTCTCGGCAAAGTGTGGCTTCTCGCGGTGGGAATCAGCGGCGTCTCACGAAAAGGAAGGGAAAAACCTGCAATTCTTATTCCCGTTTTATACGTGTGCGCCCAAGTCAAACTTTGACCTGTGGCCCACCTATTATGGCTTCTTTCTTGAGAAAATATTGGGTAGGTCTTACCCTCCATGTAGGCGTAGGGTAAGACCACTTAGCGATCGACACGTGGCGCCACGTAGGCGAGGGCGTCAGGCGTTCAAAATTCTCGCGAGCCGCGTGTGGGGCCCACCACTTTGACGCTCCCTCTGCTCTGCTCTCCTTTGCGACGCCTGTGCCTGTCGAATCGTCCTCTCTCTCTCTCTCTCCCCATTCTCCGTTCCCTTCCTTTGCAACGGAGAACAAAAGTCTCATAGCTGCTTCTCTTCCCCCTCCTCTGCTCTCTCTCTCCATTCTCGCCGACGAGCTCTCTCTCTCCATTCTCGACTCCGATGCCCCTCAAGCCGGTTGCCTCCGTTGCCCACGACTCTGACGCCGACGCCGCCGCCTCCGCCCCCGACGCCCTCTCACGACTTCGAAGCCCCCGACTTCGACGCCCCTCAAGCTAGTTGCCTCCGACACCGACAACGCCGCCTCCGCCTCCGCCGCCGCCCTCGACGCCCTCTCGCGACTCCGACGCCCCTCAAGTCGGTTGCCTCCAACGCCGACGTCGCCGCCTCCGCCCCCGACGCCCTCTCGCAACTCCGACGCCCCCGACTTCAACGCCCCTCAAGCCGATTGCCTCCGACGCCTCCGCTGATGCCGCCGCCTCCGCCTACGCCTCCGCCCCGACACCCTCTTGCGACTCTATCGCCCCCGACTCCGACGCCCCTCTACCAACGCGATGACGCCGCCTCCGCCCCCAATGCCCTCTCGCGACTCGACACCCCTCAAGCCGGTTGCCTCCGATGCCGACGACGCCACCTCCGCCTTCGCCTCCGCCCCGGACGCCCTCTCACGACTTCGTCGCCCCCGACTCCGACGCCCCTCAAGCCGGTTGCCTCCGTCGCCCCCGACTTCGACGCCGACGACGCCGCCTCTGCCCCTCAAGGTCGTGTTGCGGGTCCACCGGTTGCCTCCGTCGCCCCTGACTCCGATGCCGACGACGCTGCCTCCGCCTTCGCTCCGCCTCCGCCTCTGCCTCCACCTACGCGGAAATAATATGCGAAATCGCCAGAGAAAATAAACGAGAAAAAATAAGTACACCAGAAATTTATATGGTTCGGTCCAAGTATTCGGTACTTACCTCCATGGGGAGAGCCAGCAGCAAATAATCCATTATAATCGGAGTATCAGAGTTTACAATCGCTCAATCGCTTAAGTATTTCATACACTTAAATTTAACCTCAAACTCAACGTATTTATAAATAAACAACTCAATTTTGTATAAACTCACGGTACAAATTAATCGCCCGTCCAAGTCGCATGCCAAAAGGAAAAGATCTTCAGCTTCCTCGTGCAGCTCCTCTCTCTCTCGGCAAAGTGCGGCTTCTCGCGGCGGGAATCGGCGGCGTCTCACGAAAAGGAAGGGAAAACCTGCAATTCTTATTCCCGTTTTATACGTGTGCGCCCAAGTCAAAGTTTGACTTGGGGCCACCTATTTTGGCTTCTTTCTTGAGAAAATATTTGGTGGGTCTTATCCTCCACATAGGCGTAGGGTAAGACCACTCAGCGATTGACACGTGGCGCCACGTAGGCGAGGGCGTCAGGCGTTCAAAATTCGCGCGGGCCGCGTGTGGGGCCCACCACTCTGACGCTCCTTCTGCTCTGCTCTCCTATGCGACGCCTACGCTTGTCGAATCGTCATTTCTCTCCTCTCTCTCCCCGTTCTTCGTTCCTTTCTGTTGCAAGGGAGAACAAAAGTCGCACAGCTGCTTCTCTTCCCCCTCCTTTGCTCTCTCTCTCTCCATTCTCGCCGACGAGCTCTCTCTCTCCATTCTCGACTCCGATGCACCTCAAGCCGGTTGCCTCCGTCGCCCCCGACTCCGACGCCCCTCAGAATGTTGCCTCCATCGCCCCCGACACCGATGCCTTCGCCTCCGCCTCCACCTACGCGAAAATAATATGCGAAATCGCCAGAGAAAATAAACGAGAAAAAATAAGTACACTAGAAATTTATGTGGTTCGGTCCAAGTATTCGGTACTTATGTCCATGGGGAGAGCCAGCAACAAATAATCTACTATAATCAGAGTATCAGAGTTTATAATCGCTCAATCGCTCAAGTGTTTCCTACATCTAAATTTAACCCTAAACCCAAAGTATTTATAAATAAACAACTCAATTTGATATAAACTTACGGTACAAATTAATCGCTTGTCCAAGTCGCACGCCAAAAAGAAAAGATCTTCAGCTTCGTCATGCAGCTCCTCTCTCTCTCGGCAAAGTGCGGCTTCTCGCGGCAAGAATCGGCGGTGTCTCACGAAAAGGAAGGGAAAAAACTGCAATTCTTATTCCCGTTTTATACGTGTGCGCCCAAGTCAAACTTTGACCTGGGGCCCACCTATTTTGGCTTCTTTCTTGAGAAAATATTGGGTGGGTCTTACCCTCCCCGTAGGCATAGGGTAAGACCACTCAGCGATCGACATGTGGCGCCACGTAGGCGAGGGTGTCAGGCGTTCAAAATTCGTGTGGGCTGCGTGTGGGGCCCACCATTCTGACGCTCCCTCTGCTCTGTTCTCCTCTGCAATGCCTGCGCCTGTCGAATCGTCCTTTCTCTCCTCTCTCTCTCTCTCTCTCTCTCTCTCTCTCTCTCTCCCTATTCTCCGTTCCGTTCCGTTGCAAGGGAGAACAAAAGTCGCACAGCTGCTTCTCTTCACCCTCCTTTGCTCTCTCTCTCCATTCTCGCCGACGAGCCCTCTCTCTCCATTCTCGACTCCAACGCCCCTCAAGCCGGTTGCCTCCGTCGCCCCCGACTCTGACACCGAGGACGCCGCCTCCGCCCTCGATGCCCTCTCGCGACTCCGACGCCCCTCAAGCCGGTTACCTCCTACACCGACGACGCCGCCTCCGCCTCCACCTCCAATGCCGACGACGCCGCCTCTGCCCCCGACGCCCTCTCGCAACTCCGACGCCCCTCAAGCCGATTGCCTCGGACGCCGACGACACCGCCTTCGCCCCCAACGCCCTCTTGCGACTCCGACACCCCCGACTCTGACGCCCCTCAAGCCGGTTGCCTCCGACGCAGCCTCCGCCTCCGCCTCCGCCCTCGACGCCCTCTCGTGACTCCAATGCCATCGACTTCGACGCCCCTCAAGCCGGTTGCCTCCGACGCTAATGACGCCGCCTCCGCCTCTGCCTCCGCCCACGACGTCCTCTCGCGACTCGACACCCCTCAAGCCGGTTGCCTCCGACACCGACGACGCCACCTTCGCCTCCACCTCCGCCCCCGACGCCCTCTCGCGACTCCGTCGCCCCTGACTCTGACGCTCCCCAAGCCGGTTGACTTCGTCGCCCCCGACTTTGACGCCGACGACACCGCCTCCGCCACCACCTTCGCCTCTCAAGGTCGTGTTGCGGGTCCACCGGTTGCCTTCGTCGCCCCCGACTCCAACGCCCCTCAAGCCGTTGCTTCCGTCGCCCCCGACTCCGATGCCGATGACGCCGCCTACGCCGCCTACGCCTCCGCCTCCGCCTCCGCCTACGCGGAAATAATATGCGAAATCTCCAGAGAAAATAAACGCGAAAAAATAAGTACACCAGAAATTTATGTGGTTTGGTCCGAGTATGCTGTACTTACGTCCATGGGAGCAGCAAATAATCCACTATAATCGGAGTATCAGAGTTTACAATCGCTCAATCGCTTAAGTGTTTCATAAACCTAAATTTAACCCTAAACTCAAAGTATTTATAAATAAACAACTCAATTTGGTATAAACTCACGGTACAAATTAATCGCCCGTCCAAGTCACACGCCAAAAAGAAAAGATCTTCATCTTCCTCGTGCAGCTCCTCTCTCTCTTGGCAAAGTGCGACTGCTCGCGGCGGGAATCGGCAGCGTCTCACAAAAAGGAAAGGAAAAACCTGCAATTCTTATTCCCGTTTTATACGTGTGCGCCCAAGTGAAACTTTGACCTGGGGCCCACTTAGTTTGGCTTCTTTCTCGAGAAAATATTGGGTGGGTCTTACCCCCCACGTAGGCGTAGGGTAAGACCACTCAGCGATCGACACGTGGCGCCATGTAGGTGAGGGCATTAGGCGTTCAAAATTCGCGCGGGCCGCGTGTGGGGCCCACCACTCTGACACTCCCTCTGCTTTGCTCTCCTCTGCGACGCCTGCGTCTGTCGAATTGTCCTCTCTCCTCTCTCTCTCCCTCTCTCTCTCTCCCGGTTCTCCGTTCCGTTCTGTTGCGAGGGAGAACAAAAGCCGCACAGTTGCTTCTCCTTCCCCTCCTTTGCTCTCTCTCTCCAATCTCGCCGACGAGCTCTCTCTCTCCATTCTCGACTCCGACGCCCCTCAAGCCTGTTGCCTCCGTCGCCCCCGACTCCGACGCCAACAACGCTGCCTCCGCCTCCACCTCCGCCCCTCAAGGTCGTGTTGCGGGTCCGCCGGTTGCCTCCGTCGCCCCCGAGTCCGACGCCCCTCAAGCCGTTGCCTCCGTCGCCCCCGACTCTGATGCCGACGACGCGGCCTTCGCCTCTGCCTTTGCCTATGCGGAAATAATATGCGAAATTGCTAGAGAAAATAAACGAGAAAAAATAAGTACACCAGAAATTTACGTGGTTCGGTCCGAGTATTTGGTACTTACGTCCATGGGGAGAGCCAAAGAGCAAATAATCCACTATAATCGGAGTATCAGAGTTTACAATCACTCCATCGCTCAAGTATTTTTTACACCTAAATTTAACCCCAAATCAAAAGTATTTATAAATAAACAACTCAATTTGGTATAAACTCAAGGTACAAATTAATCGCCCGTCCAAGTCGCGCGCCAAAAAGAAAAGATCCTCAGCTTCCTCATGCAGCTCCTCTCTTACTCGGCAAAGTGCGGCTTCTTGCGCGGGAATCGGCGGCGTCTCACGAAAAGGAAGGGAAAAACGGGCAATTCTTATTCCCATTTTATACATGTGTGCCCAAGTCAAACTTTGAGCTGGGGCCCACCTATTTTGGCTTCTTTCTTGAGAAAATATTGGGTGGGTCTTACCTTCCACGTAGGTGTAGGGTAAGACCACTCAGCGATCGACACGTGGCGCCACGTAGGCGAGGGCGTCAGGCGTTCAAAATTCGCGCAGGCCGCGTGTGGGGCCCACCACTTTAAAGCTCCCTCTGCTCTACTTTCCTCTGCAACGCCTGCGCATGTCGAATCATCCTCTCTCTCCTCTCTCTCTCTCTCTCTCTCTCCCTGTTCTCCGTTCCGTTCCGTTACAAGGGAGAACAAAAGTCGCACAGCTGTTTCTCTTCCCCCTCCTTTGCTCTCTCTCTCCATTCTCGTCGACGAGTTCTCTCTCTCCATTCTTGGCTCCGTCGCCCCTCAAGCCGGTTGCCTCTGTCGCTCTTGACTCCGACGCCGACGATGCCGCCTCCGCCTCCGCCCCGACGCCCTCTGGCGACTCCGACGCCCCTCAAGCCGATTGCCTCCAACGCCGACGACGCCGCCTCTGCCTCCGACATCCTTCGCGACTCCTTTTCCCCCGACTCCAATGCCCCTCAAGCCGGTTGCCTTCGATGCCGACGACGCCGCCTCCGCCTCCGCCTCGCCCACGACGCCCTCTCGCGACTCGACACCCCTCAAGCCGGTTGCCTCCGACACCTCCGCCTCCGCCTCCGACGCCCCTCAAGCCATTGCCTCCGTCGCCCCTGACTCTGATGCCAATGACGTCGCCTCCGCCTCCCCCTCTGCCTACGCGGAAATAATATGCGAAATCGCCAGAGAAAATAATCGAGAAAAAATAAGTAAGCCAAAAATTTACGTGGTTCGGTCCGAGTATTCGGTACTTACATCCATATGAAGAGCCAGCAGCAAATAATCCACTATAATCGGAGTATCAGGGTTTACAATCGCTCAATCGCTCAAGTGTTTCCTACACCTAAATTTAACCCCAAACCCAAAGTATTTATAAATAAACAACTCAATTTGGTATAAACTCACGGTACAAATTAATCGCCCGTCCAAGTCGCACACCTAAAAGAAAAGATCTTCAGCTTCCTTGTGCAGCTCCTCTCTCTCTCTCGGCAACGTGCAGCTTCTCAGGGTGGGAATCGGCGGCGTCTCACGAAAGGAAGGGAAAAACCTGCAATTCTTATTCCCGTTTTATATGTGTGCGCCCAGGTCAAACTTTGACCTAGGGCCCACCTATTTTGGCTTCTTTCTTGAGAAAATATTGGATTAGTCTTACCCTCCACGTAGGCGTAGGGTAAGACCACTTAGCGATCGACAAGTGGCGCCACGTAGGCGAGGGCGTCAGGTGTTCAAAATTCGCGCGGGCCGCGTGTGGGGCCCGCCACTCTGATGCTCCCTCTGCTATGCTCTCCTCTGCGACGCCCGCGCCTGTCGAATCGTCCTCTCTCTCCTCTCTCTCTCCCCCCATTCCTCATTTCGTTCTGTTGTGGCGGAGAACAAAAGTCGCACGGCCGCTTCTCTTCGCCTCCTCTACTCACTCTCTCCATTCTCGCCAATGAGCTCTCTCTCTCCATTCACGACTCCGACGCCCCTCAAGCTGGTTGACTCCGTCGCCCCCGACTCCGACGCCGACGACGCCGCCTCTACGTCCGCCTTTGCCCCCGACGCCCTCTTGCGACTCCGATGCTCTTGACTCCTATGCCCCTCAAGCCGGTTGCCTCGACGCCGACGACGCCGCCTCCGCCTCCGCCTGCCCCCCGGACGCCCTCTCGCGACTCCGACGCCCCTCAAGCCAGTTGCCTCCGTTGCCCCCGACGCCGACAACGCCGCCTCCGCCTCCGCCTCCGCCTCCGTCCCTCAAGGTCGTGTTGCGGGTCCGCCGGTTGCCTCCGTTGCCCCCGACTCCGATGCCGACGACGCCGCCTCCCCCTCCGCCTCCGCCTCTGCCTACGCGGAAATAATATGCGAAATCGCTAGAGAAAATAAATGAGAAAAAATAAGTACACCATAAATTTTCGTGGTTCGGTCCGAGTATTCAGTACTTACGTCCATGGGGAGAGCCAGTAGCAAATAAGCCACTATAATCGGAGTATCAGAGTTTACAATCGCTCAATCGCTCAAATGTTTCCTACACTTAAATTTAACCCCAAACCCAAGGTATTTATAAATAAACAACTCAATTTGGCATAAATTCACCGTACAAATTAATCGCCCGTCCAAGTCACACTCCAAAAAGAAAAGATCTTCAGCTTCCTCGTGCAGCTCCTCTCTCTCTCGGCAACATGCAGCTTCTCGCGGTGGGAATCGGTGGCGTCTCACGAAAAGGAAGGGAAAAACCTGCAATTCTTATTCCCGTTTTATACATGTGCGCCTAAGTCAAACTTTGACCTGGGGCCCACCTATTTTGGCTTCTTTCTTGAGAAAATATTGGGTGGTTCTTACCCTCCACGTAGGCGTAGGGTAAGACCACTTAGCAATCCACATGGTGCCACGTAGGCGAGGGCGTTAGGGGCTCAATATTCGCACGGGCCGCATGCGGGGCCCACCACTCTGACGCTTCCTCTGCTCCGTTCTCCTCTACGCGACACCTGCGCTTGTCGAATCGTCCTCTCTCTCCTCTCTCTCTCCCCGTTCTTCGTTCCGTCCGTTGCGGGGAAGAACAAAAGTCGCATAGCTGCTTCTCTTCCCCCTCCTCTACTCTCTCTCTCCATTCTCGCCGACGAGCTCTCTCTTTCCATTCTTGACTCCGACGCCCCTCAAGCCGGTTGCCTCCGTCGCCCCCGACTCCGACGTCGACGATGCTGCCTCCGTCTCCTCCTTCGCCCCCGATGCCCTCTTGCGACTTCGACGCCCCTCAAGCCGGTTGCCTCCAACGTCGATGACGTCGCCTCCGCCTCCGCCCCGATGCCCTCTCGCGACTCCGACGCCTTTCAAGCTGTTGGCTCCAATGCCGACAACGCTGCCTCCGCCCCCGACGCCCTCTCACGACTCCGACGCCCCTCAAGCTGGTTGCCTCCGACGCCGACGATGCCGCCTCCGCCTCCGCCTTCGCCCTTGACGCCCTCTCGCGGCTCCAATGCCCCGACTTCGACGCCCCTCAAGCCGGTTGCCTCCGATGCCTCCGATGCCGCCTCCGCCTCCGCCCCCGATGCCCTTTCGCAACTCCGTCGCCCCCGACTCCGACGCCCCTTAAGCCGGTTGCGTCCGACACCGACGATGCCGCCTCCGCCCCCGACGCCCTCTTGCGACTTTGACACCCCTCAAGCCGGTTGCCTCCAACGCCGACGACGCCACCTCCGCCTCCGCCTCTGCCCTCGACGCCCTCTCGCGACTCCGTTGTCCCCGACTCCGACGCCCCTCAAGCCGGTTGGCTCCATCGCCCCCGACTCCGACGCCGACGACGCCGCCTCCGCCTCCGCCTCCGCCCCTCAAGGTCGTGTTGCGGGTCCGCCCATTGCCTCCGTCGCCCCCGACTCTGACGCCGCCTCCGCCTCCGCCTCCGCCTATGTGGAAATAATATGCGAAATCCCCAAAGAAAATAAACGAGAAAAAATAAGTACACCAAAAATTTACATGGTTCGGTCCGAGTATTCGGTACTTACGTTCATGGGGAGAGCCAGCATCAAATAATCCGCTATAATCGGAGTATCAGAATTTACAATCGCTCAATCGCTAAAGTGTTTCTTACACCTAAATTTAATTCCAAACCCAAAGTATTTATAAATAAATAACTCAATTTGGTATAAACTCACGGTACAAATGAATTGCCCGTCCAAGTCGCACGCTAAAAAGAAAAGATCTTCAGCTTCCTCGCACAGCTCCTCTCTCTCTCGGCAACGTGCGGCTTCTTGCGGTAGGAATCGGCGTCGTCTCACAAAATGGAAGGGAAAAACCTACAATTCTTATTCCCGTTTTATACGTGTGCGCCCAGGTCAAACTCTGACCTGGGGCCCACCTATTTTGGCTTCTTTATTCGCTGAACCTGTGTGTGCCCAACAAATCAAATTCCTGACTTGGGCCCGCCACTTTCAATTCTTCACCAATGAGAATCACACGGCTTTCCTTTTCTGTTTCATAGTCTCTTTTTTTTCGTGCAAGGGCACATCTTGGACGAAAATTCATCTTTTAATCTTCAAATTCGAGACATTAATTTAACATCACCTACTATAAGTTTTTAAGTTAAATTTGTACTTGGAAGATACCCATGAGTATCCATTACCCATTGGTCTTACAAAACAGAGGAAGACATGGCTCTCAAAAGTTGAAGCCAAGCGGTAGTAAACAAATCGAGGTCTTCATTACATTGTATACCAAACATATGCAGCGGCAATTGTAGAAAAATTGTAAAGTTGATCGTATAAATATGTTCATGAGGCGTAGATTATCAAAATTGGTTAAAAACCTATTTCTTAACCCATGTGGGTGTTAAATAAGTCATAAATGGATTAATTTTATTCAGTATTGTTTAAACACAATATAAATGTTAAATGGATCAATTTTGATCGAACCATTTATGACTTGATACAAACCCATCCTGATCCAGCCAATTGACGGATCTAATAAGATCAGGCAAAGAACATAACAAAGGCTTGATTTTCGTAATCAAAGATATCCACGGAGAGTCGAGGAGATTACAAGCATGTCTCACCCCTCTTGGTCCAACCCCTCGATTAAGTGTTTAGATCTCTCAAATAAATTTTCTCAACAACGCCCAAAGAACTTGATGAAGACTTCAATTTGATCATTAAACTGTGTGTTTGACTTTGATTGATTGACAATTTCCATCCAACCTTGTTTTGATTCGGACAAATTTGGTGGAAAGTCCATTCCACCTAAAATGTTCATAATGGCATTTCATCAAATATCATTTGACCAATTTCTTATTTTAGTTCATCATCTTACAATAGAAACCAAACTCTGACAAGATGTGTTAATCAAGCATAATAAGAGAAAAACTGACGAAATAGTCAATACTTTAGTAGCTTATAACATTGTACTCATTAATGTACCCTTCTATTATTCCTTTCACTGGATGTTGCTATGTGTCCAACCTTTTTTACCATCCTACTATACTTGACTATTTTGCTACAAAAGCAAAATCAAATCTCCCCTCCCAATCCATTTGTCTCTAACTAAAACCCATTGGTAGCTGGCGATAGCCACCACTACACCTTCAACCTGAGCAGTCACCGGCGATAGAGAGTGTCGCGCGGATGATGAACATTTCCCTCTCGACACCATTGAGCCACCATGTCACTATCCATTGTTTTGAGGCACAGCCCAAGGACTCTCTCTCACGTTGACGATGATGTCGCGATTTCTTATTGGATACTTTGAATCGGATAAGTTCGTTTACATCTTACGGCTCTCGAGCCATGCTGCCTCGCTCCGTAAGTACCATATCTTACAACACGACACACTGGATCGCGATAACTGGTTGTTGTTCTTTCTTTATCTGTCCGTAAGTCCTTCTCTTCATCTTCTTGTTTGTCCGCATCTGGAAGTCGCAGGTTTTGGAAGTCAACATGACCCCACCCCCTCCCCAAAAGAGTCTAGAGATCAAAATGGAAGAGGATCCCAGCCTTTATTTATTTGACGTGTTCCTCCCTCTTCATACTGTTTTCAGGAATGATAATAAAAAAAATACTTACTTTTATATGGTTAGATTAACCTAAGCAGGTCCTTAAAAGGCTCAAGAAGGCTCTTATTGAAGGAAGAATCCTTGACGGGTGGGACATCCCATCGGAATTACCTGTATTCCCTTTCTCTCGGAAATATAAATATTAGGATAAAATTAATATTAAATCTAAAGTTGAAGGTTTTATACGGGACAAAAGGTAGAAGTGAGATAAAAGTTAAAGTCGGAGGTTTTTAAGAGTATTAGGCTTATTAGTGCTATGAATATATTTATATAAGGGATCCTCCTCCGCATTATGTCTAAGATTTTGGAGAATATCCAAATTTCTCAAAATTTCTGTAAAAGTGCAAAATAAAAGTCTTGGCAGTCGTGTTATTAATGATTTTTTGGTCGGTTTCGTGTTATTAATGCAAAAGCTCAATAGTCTGCAGTTTCACACATACGCGCAGACTGCTGAGTCCATTCTCAATCGACTGTATTCGTCCCCCCAGCCGCGTTTGGCCTTCTCTTTTTATATGTCCCCGCAAATTTTCTCTCTCACCCCAAAGGAGAAGCTTCCCGGTTCCCATCCTTGAACGTTCCTCCAACCCTCTGCGAAGCCGAGCCGAAACCGCGAAGAGATGAAGATGGAGTATACAAGCCTCGAACTGCAGGTGATCTCCTGCGAGGAACTCAGGGCCTTCAACTTCTTCCAGAAGCTCTCGGTCTTCGTGACGGTGTCCATCGTCGCCGGCGACAACCCGAAGAAGCAGCTCCACCCGGCCCTCCAGCGGTGCCACAGGACGCCGACCAGCAAGGGAGGCCACCGCAACCCGGAATGGAACCACGAGGTGGGGCTCGACCTCTCGGCTGTCTCGCCTCGGGACTATCCGGGCCTTTCTCTCAGGTTCGACGTGCGGCTTCCCAGCGTCGTTGGCAGCCGCTCGATCGGGGAAGTCCGCGCCTCGCTTCAGGAGTTGGTCGACGAGTTCAACGGGACCGTCCAGTTCCGACGCTACGTGGTGAAGAACGACGACGGAAAAGGGATTGGGGTCTTGAATTTTAAGTACAAGTTGTGCGGGAAGAGCGACGAGGTCGGCGACGAAATTGGCTCGGACCGAGCCTTCGTCCAGAGCTCCGGTCCCGGGTCAAATAACTTCAGTTATTTGGAGTGACCATGCATGCCACCCCGGACGCTGATCCAAGGGATATTGACCTGTCGAACGTATTCTTCGTCGTTCTTGCTACAAATAACCAACCAGAACCGAAAGACGTGAACGAAGCTTCCACGGGCTACGGATATCGGCATTCGGGGTACTCCATGGTCGGACCATCAGAGAGGGCATGCTGATCAGATGGCGTCGCTACTGATTCATCGGCGAATCTGCGCAGCCATCGAACTTCCCCCTTATCTGCAGCTGCGAATAACGGGGTTCATGCTCCGCTTAGAGCTTAAACTACTAGTCAGCTTTGGCGTTGTTATGTGATGTTTTGTCAGTCTAGACTCTTAAGGGCAGCGTGAATGGTAAATAAATGTATCTGGGTACTTTCATCTGTTCCCCATGTGACCATGGTTTCTCTACTAGGAACATCGTGTTCCACCTTCCTGTGCATGTTAGTTATATTATAGTACACAAGATGTTCTCAAAGATTCGATCTTTTTCACGAACTTTTCCAGCATTCGGTAAATCCCGCACGCTCCCTTTTTGTCCTGAAGCACATCGGTGGTCCTGCAAGCCCACGAGCCACGGCTCCATCCCATCAATCTGGAATTCATTCATCAAGCAAATTTGAGAAAGCATTCAACCCTTCTTTTTCCAGTCCAACCTCAGTCATCCAGTCAAAGCTGGAATCTTCATCTCGGAAGAGTCGAGACTGTGGTGGGGTTGGGTGTGGCGTCAGCTTATCTCCTCCCTCGGCACTGCGCGGGCCTTATGATTGAAGCAGAGTCAATCTTTCTGGAATCTAAAATAAACAGCTGGTTTCGGTGTAGCTTTCTTTTGGAAATACATGCCTTCAGGCCTCAGTAACGCCTTTCCCCATAGGTTAAGCTGATTGATTATGCTGAAGCCTGATGTTGGTATTGCCAAGATTTCAAGTTTCATATTGAAAGTCGATAATCAAAAGGAAAATTTCGCACGGCCATAGATCTGGTGTCGCACGTGGCCGGCGACCTCCATGGTCGCAATGGCGACGCCTAGGCTCTCGAGAATTTTAGAGAGAGAGAGAGAGAGAGAGAGAGAGAGATGCAAGTGAGCATGGGCCATCATGGGACACGCCGAGTCGCCGCGTGGACGTGTTGTCACAAGGGCGGCGGGGGTAGTGGCGGCTATGATGAGCGCTTCGACGACGATGGCCAATGATGGTGGCGGCGGAGCTGCAGTGGGGGACGGTGGGGCGGTGAAAAGAGGGGGAGGGGGAAAGAAAATGGTTGGTAATGGTTGTTATCGTTCACAAAATGAGAGGGCACTTTAATGCTTTTTCTCTAATTTCTTATTAAGTTGTTTTTGGCAACTCTTATATTTCTTCCTTTCTTTCTTATATTGAATGTTTTAGCATTGAAATTTCCATGTCAGCATACCACTAGAGATAATTAACATGATCAATGGCACAATGATTTGATCGCATAATTCATGCTCCTTTAAAGGCTCGTTTTTTTTTCCCATCCGTGGCGCTACAGACTGATCGCCCACTTTGAATTTTAGTTAAATTTGTATTAGGAAGATACCCATAAGCATTCATTACCCACCAAAGTCTTACGGAATGGAGGAAGACATTAACCCAATCAGAAGTCAAACTAAACGATAGTAAACAAACCGAGGTCTTTATTACACCCGATACCAAACATTTACTGTGGCTATAGTAAAAAAAAAATCATAATTTGATCATCCAAATATGTTCACGAGGTGCGGTTGAGGAAAATAACAAGGCTTGATTCATAAGTCAATGATATCCACCAAGAGTCGAGAAGATTACAAGCATGTCTCACACCTCATAATCCGATCCCTCGATTAGGTATTTGGATCTTCTCAACGACTCCAAAAGAATTTGATGAAGATTTCAATTTGATCTTTAAACTATGTGCATTTGACTTGAATGACTATTTCCATCCAACCTTATTTGGTTAGGATAAATTTGGAGGAAAGTCCATTCCACCATAGAATGTTCATAATAGCTTTTAAATCAAATATCAATTTGATCTAATTTCTTATTTTAGTTCATCATCGTATAATACAAACATGATTTTTAATCGAGCACAATAAGTAAAAACCGACCTAATAGTCAACATGCTTTAATAGCTATGGCATCGTACTCATTCCCTTGCCCTTCTACTGTCCCTTTCATGGATTCTGCCCCATGTTCGACCTTTTCTTTCATCATATCACACCTAATTATTTCCCCACAAAAGCAAAATCAAATCTCGCCTCCTAATCCATTGGTCTCTACCCAAAACCCATTAGGAACAGGCAACAGTTGCCATAATGCCGTCGACCATAGCAGCCGCCGTGCAATAGCAAGCGTCACGCGGATGATGATCACTTCCCCCTCGACACCACCGAGTTGCCACGTAGACATGCATTGTGCGGAGGCGTGGCTCAAGGAGTCTCTCTCGTCGGTCGTTTCCTTCATCTTTGCAGCCTCGGAGCTCAACGGCGCCGACATTAATCTCACCGACCATGGCAGGGATTGGCGCTGCGTGCGTTGAGTGCTCGTCAGCTGCACAAACCTTCATACTTAGAGGTCTCGAGCAGCCTTCGCTGTCTTCCAGGCATTGGAGACATTGTTGAGGCCTTGATGATGATGGAAGGCAAGACGCTTTTGGCGGCAAAGGCTTGGGGGTGGAGTGGCGACAGTGGAGGGTAGTCGTGTTTGTTGTTAATCAAATATAGTGTGGCGAGAGGTCTACGAAAGTGAATTATGTGGCGCAATCTTCTAAATGAGACAGTAGATGAATACATACGATAGACCCGTGAATCTCCACTTGAATCGCGAAAGCTTTTTGTAAATGCAATTATGAAACCATAGCAAAATAAAAAGATGCAATCGACATGTGAGTAATGGTTGTGTCTAAGACTTTTAGCCATGGAGCTCTTACTTTGTGGTATTTGTAGGTTTATTCACAAGGTGGTCAATTCGGAGGTTGTTCTTTATTTTGGTGTTGTAGAAATTTTCTATCCCCCGTATCTTTTTTTTATCAGTTTAGTCCATTGTACTCGATGTCAACATTTCAAATACTTATTCTAATACGAAGGATCAACATGGATAAAAGAAAATCGTGGTTTAAGGATAATTCAGAAATCTAATTAACATCAATAAAAGTTTGAAGAGCAGTTTTAACTTTGGCTTTATCTTTTATCTATTTCTTTTCAATCCCTCTCGTATTTTGGCTTTCATTTATTATAGATACTTTTAGACATATAAATACATCTTGTATTACATTTTATTTTAACAATTTTCAAAAACTTAATAGCATAAGTCAACTTAGTAGGAGGACTTTCACCTCTCTCTCTCACCTTCGTCGAGCAGTTACTATATCAGACTACTAGTTTCTCAAATAACTTTCAAAGAAATTGCAATAGGATCTATCTTCCTATTTAGGAGGGAATCCTTCCGAGTTTTACGTTCCACGATTCATACGAAACAATTTAAAAATATATGCAGATCCGACTATTAATAAAAGTTGAAAGATTAATTGTGACTTTAACTTTATCTTTTATCTATTTTTTTCAATCCCTCTCATATATTGGCTTTCATCTATTATAAATATTTTTAGACATACAAATACATGTCGAACCACATTGTATTTTAACAATTTTTGAAACCTTAGTAACGCTTTCAATTTTAGAAAATGTTTTTCCTGAGCAGGGAAAGTGAAAAAGAATTTATTTATTTCTTTTTTCTTTGTCAAATTAGGGACGAACCTGGAGAGACATCTGGCCCCAAAAAAAAGGCAGAAGTCCTGAAGAACTGAAGAAGGGACTCTCCGGCTCGACGGCGGTGAAGCCGCGGACTCCGTCGATGGCCGACGCCGCCGCCGCCGCCGCCGCGGCGAGGCTCAACAAGGACGACGTGATCGCCAGGCTCAAGGACGACGGGGATTTCGATCGCCTTCGCCTCAAGCTCATCCGCAAGCTCAAGGACAACGTGCGTATCTCTGTCTCTCTCTCGTGGGCATGTTTGGTTTAAATCTAGTCGAGCGTTCGCTTCAAGCGATTGTATCTATGATCAGAGTTCACCCGAAATCACTGAGGAAAGAGACAGTTCTCGGGTCGCCGAATGTCGAGGTTCGCGAGCTTCCCGGTGATGGGGGCGAAGCGTTATTCTTAGCTATTTGTTCGTGTGCAGATTCTTACCGTGATGGGTATCTAGTCTTGCGCTATGTCTGTTCTGCTAATTTGAGGATGTAATGAGTTAGGAAAAAAGATAGATTTAATGATGTGGCCTGGAGTTAACAGGTTTTGTTTTCATCAACTAGTGGGGGATGGGATATAGAGAATTGGTTTTGTCTGGGATTTTGCTTCTTGTGCCCTAAGCTTTGATTGTTCCAGTCCATGGAGTGTTAATGTAAAGCGAGCACGTGATGTTACTTGTGATTTTCTCTCTATGGCTAGTGAAACAGCTCGATAGCGTGAAGAAAGAGTAAGTAAGTGGTTATGGAGGTTTAGCATTCCGCTCGGCACAAAGAATAGGAAATAAAGGGATTGGGTCTGGTCCATTTGTGGGGAGGGGGGAGGAGGGGGTTCACATCCCAATCCAGTGGACGCAATACCCTTTGGGTGTGAGTCGCAATGCAATTCACGGCTTCATCTGCGGATGTTCTCAGGAATTGCTGCAGGTGGTTTTCAAAATTATGCCTTTAGATGCTGAATATTCTGCAGTTGCTGGTTTGGCTTTCCCCTTTATGTCCTTTCTAATTGTTCCTTCAAGCCCTTAAAGAAGAGTGAGGAATCCATCTCAACTACAATCTCTGGGCATTTTTCTATCTCAATAGCTAACTACAGAGCTTCTAATGCTGCTGTTGTCTCTACCCCCTGAGGACAATTCGTTTTGCCAACCTCGTTCTTTCTTTCTATCTATAGCCCAAGGTCCATTACTATTTCACCCTATTCCATCTTGACTTCACTTCACTTCACTTCAACTACCCCATCATAATCCAACTTTGACTTATTCAGTTGGAAGTGATTCTTGTTCCATGGACTGAGCATCCGTGTTCATTCTCACTGGCTACTTCTTAAGTCTCACAACTCCAGTGCTTGGTAAATTCTCCTTATCCTCCCTCCAGGTACAGGTTGTTGCTGTCTAAGAGTAGCTCAACTTTGTATTTTCCAATTACATTGTATAAACCAGCTTTCTCAAGAATTCCTCTCTTGCTTCCTTCATAAATTGGTTCCTTTGTAAAGTTTGGGCCACTCATCTATCATTCAAAGAGACTCTAGCTGGATTGATTTCTCCTTTTGGCTATGGCATTAATGAAGACTCTCCAAAGGAGGTGTTTCTGTTTTATCATTTTTTTGGTTTGGGTTGGGGTGGGTGAGGGATATACATATGCCATCATTCTGATGAGTAGAACAAGTCCCTCCATCTGTTTTATCTCCGCTTTCTCCTTGACGCGATGATAGGCGACTATGCTGGTATATTTTCACTTTTAATGAAAGGTTAAAGGTCAAACATACCTATTTGTGAAATTAATTGTATGTCCAGAGGCCAGGTAATACTTTTCAAATCCTGCTTCCATTTTTGGGCATTTGCCTTGGTTGCTGCAAAGAAAAAGAATGAATCATCTGCAAATAAAAATTGTGAGAGAATAGCCCCCTATCATAAGCTAAATTTAGAGCACATTCTTTCTTTTTACCTCTCTTCCTAAGCCTCAACTAATGAAAAGCCTCATGCACGATGATAATTTCATCTTTGATAAGCTGTCCTGGGATGAAAGCACTTTGATGAGGGGATACAAATTCAGACAGCAACGGTTTGTCTATTTGCAAGAATTTTAGAAACTATTTTATACAAGAAGCACAAGTTGATGGCTGTAAATTAAATAGGTTCTCAGGATGAGAGTCTATGGGGACAAAATATTTCCCTGTTGTTGAAAAAGTGTGTGAATGTGAACTATAAGCCTTTGAATCATAGTAAGGTAGAATGCAGTATCCCTTTTATTTGTGATTGGGTATCTTCTTGGTATATTTGGTAGCAATCTGTCTTGGAGGTGCTGTGATTAGTGACTAAATCACCCCAACTGATATGATAGAAAGAAGTGGAGGAAGAAGAAAACAGACGAGTGTAGATATTATGGAAACCTCGACCTTTATTTAAGCTTTTGAAATTATAGATAATGACTTTGAGTCAGAATCAAAGTTAATTCATTGGTTAGTTCATACCACAATGTGCATATTATCTGCTAAATGTGACATCATCGCTACTGCAGATATTGCTTTATGATCTTACCATTTGTAAATGATGCAAAAATAGTCATTTGATTTTGTGATTTCGTGCCAACTAAGCTTACCCTGTGTGTAGCACACATAGAATGTGTGTATTGGTACCCTGCCCATATTTCAGTAAGCTGTCTCCATATAACCTCATTCTAGGTACCTACCCTTTAAAGAAGTTCTCATTCTATCATGCCAAAATGCTTCATTATGTTCCTCAGATATCTTCTTTGTTTGGATGGGAATCTTTTCAAGCAACATTTGCTCTATTTTTTACCCAAAAATCAAGCTATTATTTCTTTCATGGATTTGTTTCAATCTTCAGATAGATATTCTCTTATCACTTACTAATCTTAAAATGCTGACTATAAAATGCACTGCAGGAGAAACTGCGTTACAAGATCATTGGAATGGTGAAGCAGTCAGCTGCACTTAATCGTCCGGGTTCTGAGAATTTGAAGCCCAGGCAGCTTTCTGATGCTATATATGAAGAGGTTGGGTAAGTAATTAATGTCTTGATATTCCATCCGATGCTTATATCTGGTAAAATCCTGCCAATTGTTTGGAAATGCTTGTCTTGTTTTGTAAATTTTCTGAATGTGCTGTGCCTATAATTAAACGCAATGATACTTCTATAGTAACTTGTATTTGGTATGTACAAGTAAGGTGGACGGCTACCTGACACATGGGGCATGATTTTTTTACGGACATAAATTCACGATGACCGAGACATCTTGAAGTAACATGTATTGTCATGCATTTCTCTCTGATCAATCATTATAGTGTACTCGTTCTGTGCTTGCTTCCAGAAGGGCGATGTTTTTGAAGGTAGTACTGTATGAACCTTGGTCAGGGAACTTTCCTCCCAAGTACTACTAAGCAAATTTTGTTTATATATGTAAAATCATTGAAACATTCTGAGCTTGATTGTGCTTTTTTTTTTTTTTTTTTCCTATTTTAGAAGCAAAGTTATGGGCCAGATTTCTGAAAGCCTGTGGGAGATAATCAGATCGGCTGACGGCATGAAAGGTGAAATTGAAGATACAGTGCAATCTATGTGTAGTAAGATATTGACCCCTTCTGGTAAAGACATGCAGACACCGCTGCAGAGAATGGACTATAGCAGATCCTATGCTGTACCATCCCGTGAGACCAACGCAGTATTCAATGATGAACAGAAGGAACCTCTGGGTTTCTGTCCGCCCAGTAATAATCAGAATCATGGAGAACAACACAATGAGAGAGTCCAAGTACCAGCTTTTCATGAAAAAGGGTTTTCTGAAGGTTTGAAGAATGAGCAGAACCGTTCAGACAAGCTTTTGACCCCAGATGACGGAGATGTGAGTATCCCACCAGGTTTTCCTGGCAATGTTGAAAAGTGGAAGCTCTCTAATGATGCTGAGGATGATCCTGAACTGCCTCCTGGTTTTGGTTGATTGAATGTTCTAAGAAGTGTGCATGGTTGTTGCCCCATTATTAAGCGGAAATCATTTAATGACGTTGGGATTTGGTCATTGATGGAGCCTTCATTATAACTGCTTACTGCTCTGCTTATATACAGCTATCACGAGGGCATCTGGAATTTTTATACTGCTTTGCCGACTTCTTGTTTTGTGTTAGAGAGATCAGAGTGAGCCCCAAGTCTCAAACCATGATCATCATCGATTGACATTTTCATTGTATTTTGATATCTCTAGTTTGATCATGAAAAGTTGCCAGCAAGAGCAGATAAATGATGATAAAAATAGCCAATTTGAAGTGCAAACTTTAGCTAGATAGTACATATCAGCACCAATGGATGATTGATTCAGCATTAGTCATCGTTGCTTTCCCTCAATAAGCGAAATTGAAGGGTATGTCACGGTCAACGTGAGTATGAACTACGACCGGCAGGGACCGGGCGAAGAATATAACTGCTGAGAAGAAGCCATCGCTTTCTTATTACAATTGAAGACATATAATACATAGAGTTTCCACTGAACTGAAAGGATCGTCTTATTAATTGTGTATGGCATTCCAATATGGAGGAACAAAGTGTCCTTAATCTTCTTCTTTGTCTCATCCGGCTCGAATCTCCAGTAGACGTAAGAAACAAATAATATCGATCTTTTAACACCAAACTAGCAGAATATAAACAATATTATGTTTGTCTTATAGTATACTGATAAGTAGTATAAACGTAACAAAACCATTTCCATCGATTTTCACACAGACAAAGGGAAATTAGATAACAATATCTATGCTTTCTTTTTCATCATGGGATCGTGGTAAGACAACTGTGCAAGCCAACAAGGTAATTATCACTTCGTTTCTGCAGAGCAGCTCACAAAGATCTCTCTCTGAATGGCTGCAAAAGCGGCTACAGTGAGATCGAGATTATGTCGACGCTGGAGAATGTCGGACATAAAACAAAGCTCCGTAGGGTACACTTCATAGATGGCGATTCTCAAGTGTCGACATAATATCAACCCCGACGGTTTTTACTCTATATGGAGTGTGTTGCAGTGGCCATTTTGCAGCCATCGGCAAAAGGAAACTGGACACTGCAAAACAAATGCAATTTTCTGGGACATCCGTCCTGAACTCATCCTCATCGGCGTTCAAGATTGGAGACGAAGGCAACAACTCAAAACTCCTCCGACCACAGCCGTTGGATTCCGGCCCCCCATCACCTCCGGCCACCGTCAAGCTCTGCCAATTTCCTGCCGCTGTGGCTGCCACCAACGACGGTGCCCCTCTCTCTCGCGGCCACCTACAGCACTCAGAAAACTGAACATCTCCTTCCATCTGGTGGAGACGCCTCCATATCTAGAGGCTTGATGGGCCATGGAAGCGTCGAGCCGAGCCTTCGGATCCGGAGGCGACGGTCCTCCACGGTCCACGAGGATGGACAGTAGTGTGGCTGACCGTGGAACTTCGTAGGGATGCGGCAAATCAAATACAGAGAGAGATGACAGGTGCCAAAGGTTTCGGGTCAGTATTTGAGAAATTAGAACATAAAAAAAGAGGTAGGTGGTTCCACACAATTAAATCATAGTCATCATTTTTGGTAACCATGTTAACGTTGGGTTGTTCCGGACAATTAATCGTAGTCCTTATTTTGGTAACCATGTTGACATTGATGCTATGTTCCGTTCGTGTAATGCCCATGAATACATGAATTGCTAGGTGATAACTACCGTAAGGTCTGGCCACTTAGTCTATAATCTTTACTTGTAAGGCTACAATCATTCCATTTATACAATGGCTCGCACACTATTTTTATGATGGATTACAAAACACGTCTTTATTTGTTTTATAAATAAATTATCAATAGCTATGGGACAGAGGCATATTCAATATAAAGGTTTAAGTTTTAGATGCCTTTGAGATTTTTAGCCTTTAGGCATTGGAAGTTTGTTCGTGGAAAATTTAATATGTTTCATGTTATGGGAACGTTCCTGTAAAGGAACTGAGTGTAAGAAGATAAATGTGATAAGAATAGATAATATAATCTTTAGGGTTTGCCTCAATATCCACCATTCTCACATTAGAAGGGGATGGGAGTTTGAATCTTTCACGTTCTTAGAAGGGTTGAGGTAAGGACGATTAGTTTCATATTTTGAGAATGTTCCCTCGTCCCTGAACGGATTGAGTGTAGGAAGAAAATGAAGGCGGAAAGAATAGAGGATAGGAAGATAGGCTTTTTACATTGGAAAATAAAATTAGTGGGGTCGAGGGCTTTGTGCAGTCATCCTTTAAGATGGGCTTAAAAGTTGTGTATCCGAAATTGGGCTTTGAAAATCCTTTTTAAATTGAAGTGGGCTTGATATTAGAGCCCAGCAAGTCCTAAGATTTAGATCCAAAATCCATGAGACCAGAGATGTGGCCCAAGGGCCCATCCGGTGTCCCACTTAATCAGCATAAAGAACACGAGAAAGAAAGAATACGTTAACCTGGTCGTAGAGACAGCACCTGGACGTGGAAGAGAAAAGTAATAAAAAATAGAAAGAATAATAAGAAATTTGAAGAATAAAAAAAAATGGAAAAAAAGGTTAGAAAATAGGTCTTGATTAGGTTATTAGATCTCAATGTTAAATTTAGCTTGGTTTCCTTTAGTTAATATACATCTCCAAAAATTGTTATGAATACCTTCGATTTCGCTTAGATTTGGGTAGATCAATCTTTTTTTTAAAAAAAAGAGATTGAATTCTATCTGAAATTAGCTTGGCGGCTGCGATGATGGGGCTTAATGACAATACCGTGTTATATTTTTAATTGCATTTTATCTTTTATCTCTTTGTTTTATTTACTTTCTTTGATGAACTGGTTGTGATTCTTTCATTATTGCTTTTGTGTTGAGATTTATTTGTTATCGTTCATCCAATTGGAGCAGTTTTCGAAGTTAGGTCATATATTAAAGTTTTGTGAAATTCAAGCTACGTAGTTTAGTTTCTGAGTTATCGAGCTGTGGGATTTCATGTAAATGATAGATTATGTTGTTGTAAAGTTGTGGTGCTTGATGGAGGTTGATTTGAAGTAATTGTTTAGTCGGAGCAGGATTTTAGCATTTCGCATTCAAGTTTTATGTTGCAAACAGCTTGAATAATCACTTTAGGTGAGCAATTTGTTATCATGCATGTGGGCGTAGTTAAGTTGTTTCATAGTTAAGATAGTATTTTCCTTAGTTTTAACGTCGATTCTTATATAATTATTAGGATTATGAGATCGCCGGCTCATTTAGCTTTATGTTCTTTAGTTTTTGGACTTTCAGGTGATTGATGCTATCTCTTCTTTGGTTTTATAAAATTCATGTCTTGAAAATGATAGGATGATATATATTATGAGTTGAAGAAGCGTTACATGATTTGATATTCCCTTGTGGTGCTTATGACATATTTGATGCATAAAACTAAATCGAGAAATTACTACCCTTTTTTTCTATTGGAAATGGTAGAGTATTTTTTGGATATAGTTAGAGCTGATTATTATAAATGGTTTGCGAAATATTTTATGAAAGACGTTTTTGAGAAATTTTTACGAAAGACATATCGAAAGGTTATACATATCAATTTATGAATTCGGTTCATGAAGAATTTTTAAATGAATTGAGGAATGTTTTGTGAAATGTGTTCAATTTGATGAATAAAGTCTAGAAAGATTATGCATTTTGTTTTGGGAAATCAATTGCTGACATTGATTGTGGATTTTTATTGAAGATCTTCATGCAAGACTCAAGCCTCACTTTCACGCCTCTACCAGCATGGTTCATTAGTGGATCATTGGCTTGCACGCTTGCAAAAGAGAAGAAACGCACGAACAGTACAAACACAAACCTTCGCCGTAGTTCAAAACAAGGCAAAATCCAGAGAAAGAAAGATCAAATGACTAAGGAATATGCCCTATCTCCTTGCCTCATGGTTGATCTCTTCCTCCTGATGATGGTTGATATTCGATTCCGCAAGAAAACAAAAAGAAATTTGGAGATGGTGGTTCGAGTGAGGGGTGGCCGAGAGGGGGAGAATTACCAAAAAAGTCATAAACCTATTGTATTGTGACTAATTCAGTCATAAACTTTTTTAATTTGGTTAATTTAGTCCTAAATCTTTTATAATTATGCTAATTCATCCATCCGGCCAAAATTGGCTGACCGGAGACAAGCGGCCAACAAACGCCGATGTGGCAATTTTTTATTTTTATTTTTAAAATTTTTTTGAATTTTTGAATTCTTTTTTGAATTTTTGAATATTCTTTTCTTTTTTTCCCACCTTCTTCTTCCTTTGGCTAGCCAAGCCAGCCTCACCGGCCACCGGTGAGGCTCGCCCCCGCCGGCCACCGGTGAAGGCGAGCCTCGCCCAACAACGGTGGCCTCGCCGGCCACCAGTGAGGATTGTCGCCAAATTTGGAGGGCGTCCCCGGAGAGGGCGCAGACGGCGGATGAGCCTGAATGGGGTGGCGGGGCCCTAGCCCAGGTCGCCGATGACTGGAAGCGTGAGAGGACACCCTTTAGATCCGGCGACGGTCCTCGCTAGTGGTCGGCAAGGCTCACCTTCACTAGTGGTTGGCGAGGGCGAGCCTCGCCAATGGCCAACGAGGTTGACCTCGCCGACCCTCACCTTTGGTCGACGCCGGCCACCGAGAAAGAAGAAGGTGGGAAAAAAAAAAAAAAAAAAATTCAAAAATTCAAAAATTCAAAAGAAAATAAAAAATTCGAAAAAAAATGAAAAGATATTAAAAAATTTTCACATCAGCGTTCACCGACCAGCTATCCCCAGTCGACATCCACGTCAACACCGACCGGCCAATTTTGACCGGATGAACTGAATTGGTACAATTATAAAAGGTTTAGGACTAAATTGACTAAAAAAAAGTTTATGACTAAATTGGTACAATTGTAATAGATTTATGACTTTTTTGGTAATTCTCTCGTCGAGAGGGGGAAGGGGAAATTTGAGAGAGATGATTGAGTTTTCTTGTTTAAAAAGTGAAAAAATGAGCTTGGGGGGAGGGGGGGATTCTGTGGCTTGCAAGACAAATTTCTTGCATGAAAAGTGATTGATCTAAGCACTAATCACACATGGCTACATCTTATGCAAAATTATTGAGGGCAAAATGGGGATTTGAGTGTTATGTGGCCGGCCATGGATTATTAGGGCACAAATATGTTCTAGCTTGTCCAAGTTTAAATGTTCAGCGTCCCACATAATCTACACTTTAGGATGCAATGTCCACATTATTTTAAATAGCCATTATTTGCTAATTAACACAAAATTTCTACATTCTGAAATTGTCCAACGAATTTCCAAGATTCTGGGACCCGAACATATCAAATGGAACTTTAAAAGTGCCCCGAGAAATTCATATTTCCATATTAGCCATCATTGATCTTGATTTTGGCTTAAATATCGCTAAATAGATAGGCAAAATTTGTGATGTTACACTAGCTGTCAAGGTCTTGACGCCTATCAACTAGTTACTACATTGTTAAGGCTCGTAGTCGCATCTCCCTTTCCATTGGTTCGCGAAGGCTGCATTCTATTTTCGCTGAATGAAGCGTGGTCAGACGTTAAACCAGTATTTATGACACCAATGATATTCCCTTTCCCACAGTTGAACCATTGAAAGATCCTTGATGCAGTGGCAAGCCCAAGAACTTGAGGTTACATGTTGTTTGGATGCTATATACATGATTTGGGCTTGCATTGCGACAACATTAGGAGTCAGCCTTATTGCATATAAGGCATATGATTGGCATGCCATGGGCGTGTCACTAACAACTATTGTTCATACCAAATGGTATTTACGTCAAAAATACTTTTCAATATATTTTCAAATAAATTTTAACAAACACTACTTCTATTTCAAAAAAAAAAAAAAAACTCTTTTAATCAAGGTCCTGACGCCTATCAACTAGTTACTACATTGTTAAGGCTCATAGTCGCATCTCCCTTTCCATTGGTTCGCGAAGGTTGCATTCTATCTTCGCCGAATGAAGCGTGGTCAGACGTTAAACCCGTATTTCTGACACCAATGATATTCCCTTTCCTACGGTTGAACCATTGAAAGATCCTTGATGCAGTGGCAAGCCCAAGAACTTGAGGTTACATGTTGTTTGGATGCTATATACTTGCTTTGGGTGAGCTGCCACAAATTTGGGCTTACATTGCGACGACATGAGGAGTCAGCCTTATTGCATATAAGGCATACAATTGGCATGCGATTGGTATGCCACGAGCTGTGTCACTAACAACTATTGTTCATACCAAATGGTATTTACGTCAAAAATACTTTTCAATATGTTTTTCAAATAAATTTTAACAAACACTACTTTTATTTCAAAAAAAAAAAGAACCTCTTTTAATCAAGGTCCTTTTACATCTTCTCAAAAACATTCTCTGAAAGTTGAATCAAATGCACCATTTGTAACCTAATTTTACTATCGAATTCAGGCTTGTATATCACAAGCGAAAGATCACAAGTCAATCGAGATAAATGACATGATCATTGTGTTTACACCGCCTCTCCCGTCACGAATACAAGTTGTGTGAGGTCTGTGTCCTCAAGTCTCCCCACCCCATAAAAGCATTAAAAAGAAAAGGAGAGAAACAAGGAGCTAGTATATGAGGTATAGTTACGAATACCAAAACCACCAATAAATGAAGATTTAATTGCAAACCCCCCAACGTACCAAAAAAAAAAAAAAGGAGAGAAACAAGAAACTAGTATATGAGGTATAGTTACGAATGCCAAAACCATCAATAAATAAATATTTAATTGCAAAAAAGAAGAAGAAGAAGAAGAAAAGAAAGGATACCAACAGTAAGGAGCAAAAAGTGCACTTCAACCAATAAGAAAAAACAAAAACATAAAACGTCGCTGTTTTCGGCGTCCTAACCTTAAAGGTCACGCGAAAGTCTGTTCCTCCAAGAGATAATTATTTCCATGGGTATTAGCTAGCCTAGGAATCATTATTGTAAAACGTCATCTTAAAGGAATCCTCCACATCATTGATTGAGGTACTTAAAATTAGTTTAATACTCATTAAAAAAAATTTCTAAAACTGAAAGAAAGAATGTACACATTATAAGCAATCTTCAAAGGAAAATGATGATAATTTTTTAATGAACTAAAAATTCACATCCATTCTACAGATGATATGTACATTATGCATCAGGTAAGCAACGGTTATATTTGATCATTTTCAGTTCTTAAGATTTGAATTGTTTTTATTAATTGGGAATCATTAGTTGTAGAAGTTTGTAGTTCAAGAAAGTTTCAATCCACACACCTGGAATGCATTTTTTCCCCATTCCCTTTAGTTAAGAGGACTTAGATTCAATGTTAATGTGCCACACTAGTCACAAGTTTCGCAGGAGGGATCATTGCAATCTATTTCATTTTCATTCAAATATGGAATTTCTATAGGCGTCTTTATAATACTATGAATAAAAAGCAAATTAAGTATACAGTAAATACGAAAAGTAAGGTTCAATTACAAATGAAGACTTAAAGCTAATAAATAAAAAATTGGAAATATAATATGGAAACAAGAAAATAAAGATAAATATATTAGGAATTTAATCTAATGTGTATATATATTAAGTTCTCCTTTCTCTTAACATGAAATATACTTTTTTTTTCCCAGCAAAGTAAAGTTGTTCTGATTTATTAACATGCCAGTAATTAATTCACCATAGATATTCACTTGAAAGAAAAAAAGAAAAATAGAGTAGGAATTGACTTTACAATTCGGTTCTTGAGTTGGAAGTATAAAAATATTCTTACAGCGTGGACATAATGAAAAGTGAATTCTTACCGCGTGGACATAATGAAAAGTGAAGGAAAAAAAAGGATATACCACCATAAAAAATAAAAAAAAAAAAAAAATCTATACGTTTCCCATGCATCCCTTCAAATTTATTTGTCTGTTGATTGTATGAATATGTTCATGAGACGCGGGCGAGCAACATAACAAAGGCTTTGATTTTCAAAGTCAACGATGTCCACCAAGAGTCAAGTAGAGATTACAAGCATGTCTCGCACCTTATAATCTGATGTCTCAATTATGTGTTTAGATCTTTCAAATAGATTGTCTCAACAACTTCTAAAGAACTTGATGTGGACTTCAATTTGGTCTTTTAAACTATATGAGTTGGACTTGATTAGATGACCACTCTGTCCAACCTTGTTTTGATTAGGAAAATCATGATGGAAATCCCATTCCACCTCTACCGTATATCAATATTCATCATACTGAAAATCTAATTTCTTATTTTTGCACATCCTCTTTCAATAGAGAAATAATTTGCCAAGCACAATAGTAGGTAATATCTGATCTAATAGTCAATGCCTCGGTACCTATAACATTATGCTCATTAATGTAATCTTTGCTGTCCCTTCCATCGGATTTTGCCACATGTCCAACCTTTTTTACATCCTTTACCACGCCTATCTATTTCTCTTCACTCCTAATTCATTTGTCAATGCCCAAAACCCATCAGCAACTGGCGACAGCTGCCACTACGCCTTCAAGCACAGCGACCGTCGACAGTAGCGAGTGTCACGCAGATGATAAACCCTCCCCACGATCGAGCTACCACGTTGATATCCATCGTTCTAAGGCACGGCTCAAGGACTTTCTCTTGTCTATTATTTCCTTCATCTTTATGGCCGCGGAGCTTAACAGTGCCGACATTAAGCTTGTCGTCTATGGCAAAGCTCGGCGTTGTGTGAGTTGGGTGCTCGTCGACAGCTAAAAGACTTTACATTTAGGGGTCCTGAGCAGCCATCGGCGTCCTTAAGGCCCTGGAGATGCTGATGGATGGCAAGCCGCTTTGGGTGGCGAAGGCTCGGGGTGGAGTGGCAAGAGATGTAGGAGGGATGGTATTAGTGTTAGCTAGTGAAAATGCAAAGAAAACAAATAATGTGGCGTGATCTTGTGAGCAAGACAGCAGATGAGGTGCATACGTGTGAGACGGTGGATCTACACTAGATCACTATCTTAACAAGATAGAAAGATGCAATTGACATGTGAGTAACGTTTGTATCTTAGACTCAGCCATGTTGTTGGTAATTTGTGACATTCACAGGTTCATTTAGGAGGCAGTCCACTCGGAGATCCCTCTCTATATTTGTGCTATAAATTTTTTTTTTTTTATGTTACATCACTTCTTTTGATTAGATTTATATTGACGTTATAGCCCACGTCAACAATTCAATACTTTATTTTACGTCACGTCTGATTGTGTAGTTTAGTCATTGAATGTTGCCAAATTTGGGTTTATTATTTGGCCCTTTCTTCTTTTAGATTCGAACCTTTGACCGTATCCAGCGTTTATGCTAATAAGTCAAGCATACACTGTAGGTAAACAAATTAAAGGAGAGAGAAAACAAAATAAAATAAAATGATAAAACTCAAGCTCATCAGATCAGGTCCATTGGTTTGTCCGATAGGCCCAGATCTTATCAAATAGGTAATTGCAAACTCAATTGAAAACCCACAAAGCTCAAGAAGTCACCAGGGCCCATGACACTTCATTGTATCAGAAAATCGAGCCTTGGCCCAT
The DNA here is from genome assembly GCA_014182555.1 of Eucalyptus erythrocorys. Taxonomy (NCBI): domain Eukaryota; kingdom Viridiplantae; phylum Streptophyta; class Magnoliopsida; order Myrtales; family Myrtaceae; genus Eucalyptus; species Eucalyptus erythrocorys. The sequence continues at coordinate 23,155,988 of CM024606.1, forward strand.
AAGTCTTACAGCCAGCTCGGCGAGCGTGTTGACTTCCATGCTCGCTACGATTGGCCGAGCACGCTGAAATGAGGTGCCCCTGAGCCATGACGAGTCCGCCGAGATCTCAACCCATGACGACGACTTTATGTTGAGTTATTAATTTACTTTTCGGAGAATAGATCATCTATCCTCCCATTTCAAGGAAAATCATTAAAGCTAGGTTACTTGCTTTACTTAGATGATTCCTAGGGATTTACTTGCTCTACTTAGATGATTGTGAGTAATTTTCTTTAAGAGCTCATAATAGTAGTCGAGGCATTTACTGCCTAGAATATGGGGAAAACGATTATTTGAAAAAGGTTGTGCATAATTTGCCTTAACTTTATTACAAGAGGATCAGAAACATGGGGAGCAGAACCAAGTACCCTTTACCCACCTTGCAGCTTTCAATTGGAATGTTGTGTTGGTACGCCCCAAAAAGGCTTATGTTCCTTTTATTTCTCTTTTCCTAGCTTCCGATATTGTTAATTTACATGACCCTTTTTGTAATGTGAGCCGCCGATAATTTGGATTGAGCGTATGAAATTTAGTCGGACGATAAGACATGCAATATTAGTTACGTGTGGCAACATAATCTAAGATCGAGGTTGGTAAATGATTATTGCAAAGGAGTTAGGCCACTCTTGGCCTGAGTTGATAGGACAAATTGGAGAGAAAGCAGAGGTAGTGATCGAGTAGGATGATGTGAACATTAAGGTCACATTGATATCGGCGAAAGATGGACTTAGGTTAATGAACGTTTGCTATAACGGAGTATATGCTTAGGTTGATAAAGAGGGTAATGTCGCTATAATACTTGTGGTCAGGTATGGGGGAAAATGTGATATTGAATAAAAATAGCTGATGAAGCTATTCAGTATAATAAATGAAACAAGTGATGTTTTGATGTGGCCTTGTTCTACATATTGAATTTGGATTTTGGAGAGAGTGATTATACCCTACGAACTGAATAGGCATTGTCAGAAAACAGTTATTAACCGTAGTTCTATATATATATATATATATATATATATATATATATAATATAATGGTACTCCACAAATTAAGGGCCTGTATGGTAACGTTTCTATTTTTCCCGATTTCTGTTCTTTTGTTCCCCGAAACAAAAAAATAACAAGAATCTATTTGGTAATCCAACTTATTTTTCTACTCTCTATAATAAAAAAGTGGTTGGGGAATAGATTTGGAACAGAAAGAAAAAAAAAAAAAAAAAAAAAAAGTGGCTTATTGTTCCTGGAACAATTTCTAGAAATAAGTTTTTTTTTTCTTTTTCTATTTTTCTTTTGTTCTTCTTTCTTGTTGCGGCCACCGCCAGCCGCCTACCAACCGTCGGCCACCTCGCCAACCGTCGACCACCTCTTGCCGCCCGTGGCCACTGTCAGCAACCGATCGCCGACGAGTGTCAGTGACAATTGCCATTGCCTGTAACCCACCAGCTGCCGCCCACAACCCACCAGCTGACGACCGCCACCGTTTGCCGATAGCTTGCCGTCACTTGCGCCGCACGACCGCCAATCGTCGCTGCGGCGACGATCGCGATCGTGCAACGGTCATGTGGCGATCGTGCAAAGCAATCATGCAATGGTGGTCATGCAAAGCAATCATGCGACGGTCGTGCAGTGGCAGCCGGCGGTCGGCAGTCCATGAGTAAGAAGAAAAAATAAATAAATACAAAAATTTATAAATTTTTACAAAACGCATTTCTATTCTTTTTTTATTCCAAGAATAGAAATTTATATAATTACCAAATATATTATTTTACTCGGAATTTGTCTCCGGAGTAGAAATAGAAAAAAAATTATTTCGAAAAGAAATAGTTCTCCGGAATAGAAACGTTGACATGCGCACCTTGAGACAGATGATTGCATCAAGCTGACATTCCTTCATTGATTAGATAAGGGGTAATTTATTTTGGTAAATTTCTGCATCATCTGCAGATTATGTATCGAAAACATGTTGTGTGGTCTCATTAGAGAAATGTGGGAGAAGTACACTATTGGTGCCATGAATTGTGTACGGCGTTTACTTTCGTCGGATCACTTAAGTGCCAAAAAATTTGAAAAACGCTCACTTTTATGCCAACGCCGATCTGATCGGTCGGAAATCTGACGTGGCCTTTTTTTTATTAATTTCTTATGCTGATGTGGCTCGTTGGAGTTTCCTTGGATCACTTAGGCCTTCAAACGACGTCGTTTTAGCGTCCTAACACCAAAATGACACCGTTTGGTGTCTCCCCCAATTCAAACCCTAAATCTCGACAGCCCTTGCGCTCGGTAGCCGCGGCTCTGACCCCGACCCCGACCCCGACGATGGCCACTCGGCAGTCGCAGCCTCGACCCCGACCCCAACCTCGACGACGGCCACTTGGTGGCCAAGTCAAGGGCCGTGATCTAGGCAGTGCTCAGGGAGGCTGCCGACAAGTGCGCCGCCATTGATGTCTCCCTCTCCATCTCCGATCTCCCCAATGAGTGCCTAGCCTGCGTCTTCCATTACCTAGGCTCCAGCGACTAAGGCTGGTGCTCCCTCGTGTGCCGTTGAGAGCGTCCAAACAACGCCGAGCAATAGCGGCTGAGTGAGCAATAGTGGCCTAGCAACAGCGAAGGCCGAGCGACGATGGTCGAGCAAGCTAGGTCGGAAAAATCCCCTAATGAGTTAAACGGCATTATTTTTGTGAGGCCATCCATGTAGGATGGCAAAACGACGTCGTTTTCTTAAAGATGACCGAAAATGATGTTGTTTGAAGGCCTTGTCAATTTTTTTTTTTTTTTTTTAAAGCCACGTAATCATTTTGGCTGGAATCTTTCGCCGGTAGCACCAAAGTGATCGTTTTTCCTCCGATTTGACACTTAAGTGATCCAACGGAAACTTTTGACACCAAAGTGAGCGCCGTACACAACTTATGGTACCATTAGTGTACTTATCCCGAGAAATGTCAATGGAACACTGCAACTAGTACATGAAATAGCTAACAATGGGCGAGAAGTGATATCCTTCATTTCGATTCTTTGTCGTCTAGCCATGATTTCCTTAGATTTCCTTTAATGTTGCTTCCTTTCAATAAAGTTACCGATTTGCATTACGAAGAAAGATTCTGAAGCACCAGACGTGATACGCACAAAATATCGTACCCCCATCATGTGGTCCTCGCAATGTGATACTCATCCATTAAGGCGTTTACACACGGGGCAATTAATTGTCCATTCCCCTGATCAAAGTCACATGCCAATCAAAACTTTCTTGCCTTTCCAAAATCATCCAGTTATAGGACAATGTACATTTTGCACGCGAGTCTTCTTGTTCATTAAACTTTGATGCTTCGGTGGTTGAATCGAATTGTAACACCCTCGTAACAAATTATTCAATGGCCCCAACCGAGAATTTGAAGTGACTTGCAACTGACAAGATATGCACAAACTGAAGGTATCTCCAAAGTCGAGCGTTACTGTCTGCTTTTGGGGTACCCCGAGATTTGCATGTGGATACCCATGGATTGGCTTTGTTGCTTTTGGATCAAAGGGTGTTGACTCCAGCGTATCATGGGAGGTTTGAGTATTGGTGATTCATATTCAAATTAACAATGCTACAAGAAGTTTCTCTTCTTTACAGATTGAAGTTCTAGCTCTTGCTCTCTTTCATGTTTAACATCTGCAAGTTTCCCTATCAAGATCAGGAAGACGCGGGGAATTAAATCATCTAATTCTGTCAAGTCAATGCTTCAATTGGTACGAGGCTCCCGATCCCCATATCCTCATCACACCTCAACATGCAAACAATCCAGGGTAGGAAAACGCGGAGAATTAATCATCCGCTATTAAAAGTATATGTGTAGTTATCAATTGGTGCGATACATACTCATCAAACCTCCACAAGCAAACTTAGGAAAACACGGAGAATTAAATAATCTGCTATTAAAAGTAGATTCAACCTTGTTTTTGCTACAACTTCCATGTTTAGATAGTAGATAGGGATAATAGTCGTAAAGCAATTATTGTAATTACATACATAAGCCTTTTCCAACAATTGATCCTATGGGCCCAAGACAATGTATCCCTCACAGCTAATTTGATATGCACAAGCTGGTCTAGGGTGCGCATGGCAACATTTTTATTCCAAGGAATTATTTCATTTCAGAAATAATTTTTTTCTACTTCTATTTTGGTAACAATTTCTGAGCAAAATAATGTATTTGGTAATTATACAAATTTCTATTCTTGGAATAGAAAAAGAATAGAAATGCATTTGGTAAGAATTTATAAATTTTTGTATTTATTTATTTTTTCTTCTTACTCACGGACTGCTGATCGCCGGCCGCCGCCGCACAACCACCACATGATCGTCGCACGACCACCGCACTTTCGTCGCACAACCGTTGCACAACCACTAACTGTTTATCAGGATCATAGCGGCCCCACGGGCACCTTTTCACTTCTTTGGCCATTTTGAAGGGGCTGAGCGACCCTTTTTTACACAAGACAAGTTTACCTTTCACTTCACTGACTTCTAAATGTCCTGGGACACACGGCTTAGGAAACACGAGGGGCGGTAAGGTTGAAGAGAAGGAAGGTTGGTATAGAGCCTCACCGTTGTATTCGGCTCCATTCCCAAGTTTTACCATGGCGACCAAGTTCCTATCGATAGTGCTCGCTCCAACGATGAGAATCCATGGAGCCGCATTTGATACCAAGCTAGAGTCAGGGCCAAAATTCCGAGCAGCACAGATCACGAGAATCCCTCTCTGAATGGCTGCAAAGGCGGCTACTGCTATAGCGTCCTTATGATATGGTGGTGATGAAATCCCTCCTAGCGACATGGATATAATGTCGACGTCATCCATGAGAGCAGCATGGACTCCAGCCCGCACGTCCAACATTAAACACTGCGCTGGAGAGCAGACTTTATAGTCTTGAAGGCGGATTCAACTATTGGATTTGGTGTGGTTTTTGTTCAGCGACCGACCAAAGCATCTATTTATACAGGAGCTAGGATGGAGATTAGGGAGCTAGGATGGAGATTAGGGGCTTGCATGGTAATGTTTCTATTTCTCTTGATTTCTGTTTTTTTATTTCTTGGAATAAAAAAGAACAGAAATCTGTTTAGTAATGCCAACTTATTTTTTTATTCCCCGTAATTAAAAAAAAAAATGGCTAGGGAATCGATTTGAAACAGAAATAAGAAACAAAAAAAAAAAAAACTTCTTATTTCCATGAACAATTTCTAGAAATAATTTTTTTTCTTTTCTATTTTCCTTTTGTTCTTCTTCTTTGTTACAGCCACCATCGGCCACCTCCTGCCACCATGGCCACCATCGGTAGCCAATCGCCAGCGAGTATCGACGATGGTTGCCGCCGCTTGTAACCCACCAGCCGCCGCCCACAACCCATCGGCCGACGACCGCCACCGTTTGCATCAGCCTGTCGTCGCCAACTGCCGCACGACAATCGCCTGCCATCGCACGACCGCCAATCATCGCTGCCGACCATCGCCGCAGCAGAATCGGCGGTCGTGCAATGGTCGTGCAACGGTCGTGCAACAATCGTGCGGCGATCTGCGGCGATCTCGGCGACGCTTAGTGGTTGTGCGACGATCGTGCAATGGTCGTGCGATGGTAGGCAATTTTCTAATTTCTCGAAAATAACGTAATATTTATTTCATACATTTGAATTAAGTGATATCTCCATTTGTGAATATAATTAAACTAAAACAAACTTATTAATCATGCACTATGGTTAAGTAGGCCACAAAATCATCTCGCGCTTCGTAGTCTCTTGGCCCAATCCCAACCTTCATATTATTCTATCACGAATCATGATAATACTAATAATAAGAAAAATAGTAATAAAGTGTTTGATAAAAACTAATTGCAAAACCTCCCTCCCCCCCCCAAAAAAGTCAAAACTCACACTTTTAGGTTCTAAAAAATAGGGCCGAATCTTGATGGTTCGGATTCGGCCCGTCTTCAGTCCAACTCAATAAAAAGCTTTCTTATTCAATTTTAATCAAAAAAGAAAAAAAAAGGCTGCTTCATGTTGCTTAACTGTGTCTAACGTCGTGGCTGCCTCCGGCGGTTGTCTCCAATGACCACATCCAAGTGGAAGGTAGCTGCCTATCTTGGCCAACCCTTTTTCTTTCTCTGCGACTTGCTCTCCATGAGATCTCTCATCTCGCACACTCCATTTTTAAAACAAATTGGTCTTGCAAATTTAAGTGTGGATGGTGTGATCTACGATCAAGGACAGTCTTGAGCATCTATTTATATAGGAGTTATGATGGAGATACCGACAGCTTGCACATATCGAGTCAATTGTAGGTCACTTCAAAATCTCCATGGGTCTATGGAATAATTTGTCACAAGTGCATCGTGATTCAACTTAATCACAGAAGCATCAAAGTTTCTTGTTGGCTAAAGCAAGAAACAATGAAACTTGCACCCAAAATGGACATCACTAGGATCGCATGATTTACACAAGAAAAATAGATTGACATCTATATTAGTTAACATATTAGGGAGAAGAACACTAGGAATGCTAAAACCGTCGTATAACACTCACTTGAATGCCAAACCTTTTTTTTTTTTTTTTTTTTTTTTGCTCACTTGAGTTCTAGTAAAAAATGTCCAATGTGGAATTTTTTGATTTTTTCAGAATTTTTTTAAAATTATTGTTTTTAATTTTTTTCTTTTTTTTTCTTTAGGGCTAACAAGAGTCACTGATGACTCTCAGCCACGAAGGCACTACACGAGGCCATCGAGGCCTCGCCAACTTCTGGCAAGGGCCCTCATGGCCTCGTTGTAACCAGCAAGGTTGCAATGCCCTCGCAAGCTCTAGGCAGTATCACCTACGGCCAACGAGGTCACAACACCCTCACCTAAGGCCTAATGATATGGTTTGTACTTTTGATTTTTTTAATACTTTTATATTTTTCACTAATATTTTAATATTCTTTATATTTTTATTTTATTTTCCTTTTCCTTCTTCAATTTTTCATTTTCTCTTTTTTTTCCTTCAATTTTTCATTTTCTCTTTTTTTGTTCTTTTTCTTTTTCCCTTCTTAACTTCGCGGGGCTTAATGGTATGGTTCTTACTTTCATAGTGCATGTGAAATTAGCTCGCTACAAGATCTAATGATATGGTACGGTCACTAATGTTGCCAAATTTTGGACCTGGCCGGGAGGGTCCTTTTTTAGAAATGCTTCTTTTCTATTTCTATTCTCGCGGACAATTTCGGGTAAAAACCCGTTTGGTAACTACACAAAATTTCTACGAAATAGAAAAAGAATAGAAATGCGTTTGGTGGGAAAAATCCTTTCTTTTTTATATTTTTATATTTTTATTTTTGTTGGCCGATCGGGGGAGGGCTGGAAAAATAAGCTCCCCATGTCCGGACCAGCCACGCCCCTCCTTGGGAAACCAAGGAAGGGAACGGCCAGCACACCCGAACCCCGCGATCTTTGGTATCCTAGTTCGAACTAGGCGGCCGATGGGGTTATGATGGTGCCGGTGGAAACACTAGGTGGCCGGCCGACCGGCGAAAAAATCCTTTTCTAATACTAGCGGGGCGGACCGCAAAGTCCTTAAAAGGCTCGACAACCCGGAAAGACGGGTCCCAAAGGAAACGGAGGGACAACCTCCCTGGGGTGGGAGTCCCCGCCGAGCCTTGGGTCAACACTGGGGAATAGGCCGTGTGCAAGAGAAAAATAAAAAAAAAAATTTCCCCACTTATTTCTTAAACTTATTCTCGCCACCTCCTCCTTGGGAAACCAAGGAACTTTTTGTTCGGGAATAAAAAACACCGAACCCCGCAAACGGTATCCTAGTTCGAACTAAAAATAGAAATTGGGGTTATGAAATGGTGCCACCATGCAAACACCTAATGTTGTGGCCGGCTTTACAATGTAAGCAAGGTTGTTTTTTGCAGCCGGGATGTAGCATTTTGATCTTTGACAAATCCTTGCCCTTTATGCTTTTCAATATGAGTTGCCTCTTTTCTATTGATGCCGTCACTTGTAGGTGGCAGTTCAGATGCAAGCAAGATAATTATACCTCATCCAATTCCTCATTGACCAGGTTTAGTTGACATTGCTAGGATCGCATGATATGCACAAGAAAATTAGACTGATTATAGTTAACATATTGAGAACATATTCCTTTAGTCTGTTCTACTTTGTTCTTCTGTTTTGAGTTTTTTTTTTTTTTTTTTTTTTTTTTTTTTTGCTGAGTGATTTTATTTAGTTTTACTAATGTAGACTTCTAGAAACAATAATATCATTTCAACATATTATAACGTACTTTCTCTTTATCTACTCTTTTCCAAGTTTTAAATCAAATGTTTTCACCTTCGATAATGTGTGTGTGTGTGTGTAAAATTTGCTTTACAAAATTAAAACTCATGAACGTTATCTTCATCCGTTACTCAGAATATTAAATTAAAGTAGTTTCCTTATGCATTGTTTGTTTATTAAGAAAATGAATCTTTAGTTCCTGCTACTATTATTTAGCTTTTTCTAATATATTAAAATATTGTAAGTGTAGATCGAAAAAGAAAATTTTGTACTACAAAACTTAGAGCTCATAAACTCTCTCCTCATCTAGATTAATTAATTATTACGCTAAATAAATGTGTTTGTTCATTGTAATTTTTTGATGTATTTAATCAAATTATTTGACCGAAATAAATTATACTTTAAATTAACAACAGTTCATTTATTGTGATCATGTGTCTTACTTTTGTTTTATTTCTTATTAAAAGATCTATTAGGTTTTTTACAAGTTTTTTTTATTTAGGTTATATTATTCTTTTCTCGGTTCAATATATTTTCCTGAAGAAAAGAGTTATGTCCTTTGAACTAAAATTATATCATTCAATAACATATTGGTGAAACCACATTCAAAGTAAGCCTCATTCAAAGTAAGTCATATCATTCTCCAAATTATCTTTTTGTTAAATTTAACTCAATGTGAGATAAAATATTGATAAACTTTCTCCTTCCATATTTAGAAGTTTAAATTCAATACAAAAGAGAAATTGGATGATGACAAATCACTCTACTATAAGTTTATTGCTCAAAGATGGACCACATCTAAAAAATATGCCATATATCTTTCCACGTGATAACCACAGCGATAAAGTGAAGTGTCACATGGAGAATCCAAAAAAAAAAAAAAACTTATTTTGTAAACTATACTTTGATTATATATAATAGACAATAGACAGTACGATTAGAATCACCCAACTTAAACCAATTATTTTTAATATGAGCTATCGAGTGTGACTCTTTAGTCTTTTTGCTAGGGCTAGTTAAAGGTTCAAAACTCCCAAGACTGAAATTTTCACTTTGCTTGAGCTACTTCAAGTTACTGAGCTTGAGATTTTAAACCTTGAATTAACATCGGACTAATAAAAAAATCTAAAAACTACAAATACAATGAAATTAGAAATTAATTTATTAATTCTTTTCAAACACATTACTATAGCCATAAAAATATCTAAAATTGGTAAAGAATATCAAATAGATAAAAAAAAAAAAAGTAATGTGATGTCAAATTAGGGGAAAATGGGAGTAAACTTGCGCTTTGCCCGGGTTGAAAACAACAGCAAATTGAGTTTTCCATCTTGGTGGAGCAGACTCCATGACAAAGACTTCTAAAAGGGTAATGCGGGCTTGGAACTCCACCCAAAATCAAGAGTTAGGCCCATCAATCGCATCTTTTTTTAACTCTTGAATAGCTTACATTATATATAAAGTAATTGCACGTTTGAGTCGTAATACGTAATGATCAACAAATAGTATACCAAAAAAGAGATTTTCGGAAAACAAAAAAAATGAGATTTGGCCTAACAAGCCCGGATCAGTATCTACAATTTTATTTTAGGCAAGAACGTCCTTAATTTAGGTCGAAATTACAAGCTAATCTGGAAGGAGCCAGGGCCCAACCTATTCGAGCAAAGCCGAGAAAAGGTTATCTTTCAAACCTTGACTTGCGCATCGCATGTTTATCCTCTTCATTAAATGCATATGAAATTCACTGCACATCTCACTGTACAAACATGCATGATCAGCGAAAAAGAATTCGAGGTGATGTCGAGCCACCAAGGTTACGCCATACGTCGGCCACACACCACCACCAGGACGGCACGACACGACACGACACGGACGCCCGGTTCGCTCGGCTCTGGGACCGTCCCAATGCGTGAGAATCTTCTCGTTTAATTCATGTGCTGAACAGTCCATTATTTGAGTCAAACGGTGCCGTGTGATCTCGGTCACTCAACCAAAAAGCATGCGGTGCTCGCCTTTATTGCCAAGAAGGGCAAAAAGAGAGAGAAAAAGGAAATAAAAATGACTGGCAATTCGGCAAACGTCCAAACCCACGAGCCGGTAGCCACCCCCAGCAAGCGACCGAGCTTTGACCGCCACAGTGCATCTTGATTTGACGTCTGAACATCCCGAGCCATACGCTCCTCGCTCCCACGTGCGCTTTTTGCCCGTGGGTCCCACGGCCCATCCTTAGGTACTTCACGTTGGGATTTTTTCTCGCCCTTTGCCCGGTCCGAAAGCGATGATGCGCGACTCCATTCGAATGCGATCGTGCGGCCCATGTCGTACCTTGAATCACGACGTGCTCCGTTCGATGGGAAATCGAAGAACATGTCCGGTACTTCCGAAGATAGAGCGCTGCCCGAAAGGAGCGATTTGGATTCCGTAGAGATTAAGCCGGTTTAAATTCTTTAGCTATTTCCTTTTTAATTTGTGGTCTCGAGTTCGAGTTTTATGAGAAGTACTCCCGAAATCGAAATCTCAAATGAATCCGACCGATGTGGAGAGGACTACGCCTTCGATGCATCAAAAGAGATGCGCGGTATCCAATTCAAACGTCACCGAAAATAAAAAGAAAAATGAACTGATGAATGAATGCAACTTGGGAGGAAGAGGATAAGGAGTTGGGCAGGCAAGAGGTGAGCGCACGCACGCGCCAGTCCACTCCAAGCTGTGAAGGGGGGGACGCACTCTTTGACCATTACTTTGTCCGTTTGTGACCCGACCGAACTTGATTGAAGACAAGAAAGAAAGAGAAAGAAAGAAGAACAAATCCAAAGATATTCGCCAACAGCTCCCGCACGGTTTCTCGCTCATCCATCCGTCCGTCCATCACGTTCCTCCCTGGACTCCACCAGCCTCTGCTCCCCGATCCAACTCATCGCCACCGTCGATCAACGCGACCCAATTCGCGAGGCGATTGGTGCATATGATTAGGCGATCCACGTCGTCGCTTCACTGTGAAGCTTGGTCATGCACGCACTGTGCACCCGTCTCCTTCTCAACATCCTTTTGGCTTCCCAGTTTACAGATCTACAGATTGGGAGAAGTGTATTTTATGTCCCCATCCACCCCATTTGATCTGGCGCGGATTCCTGTTGACCACAACTGGGGTCTTTTGACCGGAGAGATCAGCTTTGTCTTTGTCTAATACCAGAACAGAACTGGCCAGATAGGGAAAAGTACTGGGACCAGGCAAGAATTTATGTTTTGTTTTGTACATCTCACGCTTTCAGATCGCATCATGCTTATGAAGTTTCAAAATGAGCCTTAAGTCTAAACCTGCGAATATGTATGTAGCATTGATGCATTATACCCAGATCGAAACATTATTTAGATTGGTGGCGTCGGCTCTTTCCCAATTTTAAATCGGCGTCGTCTACGCTAAAACCCAGGTTTTCTCGATCATATAAAATGGTCCCTAGTCCTTGAATCCACTCCAAGGCATAGCTAATGATCCATGTGATGGTGTAATGTTCTAACAATCATTATTTTATGGAAATGACGTTGAACTCAAGACCAGATCTAGTGCTGGCCTTGACCTCCTGTAGGTTTACACTCGCGAAAACCCAGAAATTAAATCATCATCGTCATCTGAAAACTGAAAACTGAATTGCAACTAGGCTTGAGCTAGAGAGATATCCAAACCAACACGTACGGATTGCATGCTTTTATTTTGTATTTCATTCATGTAAAATGTCTATGAACAAGGCTCTACAAAGTACGTCTGTTTTCTTTCTTTCTTCTAGTCTCTAATCAAAACCCAAAATCTAATAAAATGACTAGCATCATTTTCTCGATCTAATTTTGATCTTAGCTCTGTAAGAAGGTTTCGTCGAGGCTGCCGTCGCCGCCGCCGCCGCGTGTACGTGACTCTCCGACGATTTCTGGATCTTGTGATTCGGCGCGGAGACTTTGGATGGAGGCGATGGCGGTTTCTTCCTCCTCTTCATCCCGAAGGAAGAGGAAGACCTGCTCCTCTTGTCGCTCTCCCTTATCATCTCGAGCTTCGGCTCCCACCGCCTCGACAAGACCACCAGCTGCGAGTAATCCCTCTCCAGCTGGGGCGTCGTGCACAGTCTACTGATGGGTTTCTGCTCGCCGTCGCCGCCGCTATCGCGACTTGCTTCCTTTTCGACTCGCCTTCCTTCCTCCATCAGCTGCGACATGAACTCGTCGGACACGCGTATCCGGAGGCACCCGGAGGGCGTCCTCTGGATGTCGAAGGGCTGGCACCCGGCAGCTTTCCTTAGGAACGCGTTCCGGCAGCTATTGAGGTCCCGCGGGACCGGTACCGGGCTCGGACCCTGCGCCGTTTGCGACGCGACGAAGGATGCGATGGTGACGAAGGTGAGGACGGACTGAAAGAACTGCTGCGGCAAGAGGAAGTACTTGTGGCCGAGCTGGAGGAGGTCGTGCTCGGACAGGGCCGGGATCTTCTGGCCGATGTAGAACGAGTCGGAGCGGCAGACGAGGTGCTTGGGGAACTGCGCCATGAGCTCGGAGGCCCGGACCGGCCGGTGGTAGGTCTCGACGAGGCCATCGGAGTGGATGAGCTTGACGGTGCCGGCATCGTCGTCAGCTGCAGCGGAGGGCGGGGGAGGGGAGGGCTCGGGCTGGAGCTGGACGCAGGAGATGTGGTTGCCCATCAGCTGGAAGCACCAGTGGATCATCTGGAGGTTCAAGAACTTATAGATGCCCATCTCTCCTTACGGTATCTTGCTGACGCGCTCTCAGTTCATAAGATGGGTCCAAAACACACAGCCGAACGGGGAGATGATGATGATGGTGGTGCGTGGCTTGGGTCTTTGACTGCAACTAAACAATGGCATAAAAGCTTCTTTCCTGAGTTTTCACTTTGCACAGAGGGGGAAGAGAGAGAGAGAGAGAGAGAGAGAGAGATGTATGTTGGAGAAGGGACGAGGGTGGGGATGATGACTTTATACGGACAAAGGCTGAATCTCGAGAGACAGAAGAGTGAGTGTGTGACTGTTGCATGGAGATGGTGACTCTATAAAGACGAGAGAGAAAAAGCGAGAGGGGGGGAGAGAGAGAGAGGCGTGAGACCCGGGTAAAGCTTTTCTCTCTCGCATACTACTTTGCAATTATTAATAATTATTATTATGGGATTGGTTCTTGGCTTGGGGTTTGAAAGTCTGACAACTTGGTTTGACTGGGATTCATCTTTTTCTCGCCCCTCTTTTTCCCTCCTTTCTCTTTTCTTTTCCCCCCCGCCCGACGCCAACCGAGGCCAACGCCACATTCTTTTGAATCCCATCATATCCCACCGCGCACCACCCTTTACGACTCCTATCTGGCAATCCATGTGTGTATGCAAATTCCGCCATGTGATACATACGAGCTCGGAGATCCTTTCCCTCTCCATCTCCCTCTCTCTCTCTCTCTCTCTCTCTCTCTCTCTCTCTCTGCTGGAGAGATTCTTGAAGCTAGCTGGGGTCGTCGTCTACGGATGGGGGGGTGGGCCAATCGTCGAACATGTTCGTTCACGCACCAGTCGTAACTCGAGCAGAAGCATCGTCAGTGGGGCCGCGTCTCGTGCATCTGCCGCTCGTGCTCGTGCGGTGGTCAGTTTGACGGGGCGTGGGGATTGGCCCCTGCCCTGAGATGGGGAAAAAACGTGGGAAGCGTATAGGCTGGCTTGCCTGTTCGTGCGTACTTTGTCTTGGGTGAATAAAAAGGAAAGCTCCCGTGTAGGAAATACTTTTCTTTCCTTTGCGCAGACGGCATTTATTGTCTCGTGAGTTTCGTTTTTATTCGGGAAGTTTGTTTGACCCGTTAATTGGGGCAATTTCTCAGCTTAATATTTGCTATAATCTGGAATCATAGGAGTTTTGAGAAATTCGGATTTGTCTTATCAATCGGTGAAATCCACTATGGCGAAATCTCATCGAATGATTCAAGTCGTATTGTATTTTCTATGATAACAACCACTACTATCCGTATATGAATTGTAGAGACTAGGTTCTTGGTACATTCTTTGTGCTGATGCAATGGTAGATGATTTCTAAAAAGAGAGAATTGGGACCACAAACTCAAAATGTTTGGATTCAAATAAAGTAAGTGAAATACTTATGGAAAGATGATTTAGTTGTAATCGGTATTTCTTTTTGTAAGTTGGGTGGGTATTTTAGGTACACTTTTTGGGGGCCAGTAGGTACACTGTTTCTTTGTTTTTGGCTAAGGTAGGTACATTATTTTATGAGAAATGATTACATAACAGTGTTTAATTTATCATAAAAAGGATAATTTATTCTAAATCATAAAAAAATAAATCATAAATAATTATAAATTATTAGAAGACCCACTTCTTTAAAAAATTGTGATTCACAACAAACTGATATTCTCACAACACTTTAAAAATTATTATGTTAGCAAAACTCATATTTTATCAAGTATGTTTTGTTTCTATTATGTATGAATACCCTATTTTGGTTAATTTCTTCTTCTTCTTTTTTCCATTTCACTTAATTATTAAATCAATTTTGTTTGAGATACTAATTACTATAAGAAACTAATTAACACATTAGATGCAATATAGTAAAAATTTCCCCCCCTTCAATGGTTCTTGGCTTTGTCACCGTAAAAAAAGGTTAAAAAATCAAACTCCAGAAGTTTAAGCAATACGGGGTTGTTTTGTATTTTATTTAAGTTTTCAATTATTAACAGTAAACTAATTAGACTTTTTTTTAGTTTAGTTAAGCATTTTTATTAAGAAAAAAATCTGGTTATGACATATGACGAATGTTTATCTAACATCATTTTCACCAAACAATATTTATCATGTCTAATGCTATTTAATTATGCTTCATTTATTCTATACTACATTTTTATCTTTCATTCAAGTTATATAGTTAAAATAGATATCAATTAATTAGAACTAACAAAAGGAACACATTTATTTCTTTTCAACATGAAAAATCTACTCTCCATTCAAAGTACTATCAAAACTATTTATTAGACATGACAAAAGTTCAATTATTAAAAGATGAATAAAATTTTCCTAGATCTTGCTTGTGCTTATGACATGGTATGTGAGAGGTTTATCTATTAATAGCAACGGTATGCGGCTTCTGGTGAATCTGTAATTTTTTTTCCACTCATGGAAACTTCAAAGGCGCTACAATCTCCCCTCCATGTTGCGGTGAAGGTGGTGAAGAAGAAATTTTATTGAGTTAGAAGAGATATGCAATCGCTTTTCTCTATTGTTCTAGAAATCAGAAATACTCATAATCACTTCAATTATATTGTTAATAAATCGAAAAAATGCACACTTAGCATACTTGCACAAATTTTCCAACGTGCTCCTCAACTTATAAATCATACAATTAAATCCTTGAATTGATGAGATTTTAACAAACTAATGCCACCATAGACAGTTCATGCTAAACAAACTGAAAATACAACTCCTCCTGACACATTGGAGCAAATTTTTAATATCTTTCCATTCCATAACAACATCGATCATCTCACCATCAAACTTCTCGACACTGATCGACATGTCGATGTTCAACTTGTTGGAATTGACTGTACGGATACTTGAGTCCATCGAAGGATTCTACAAGTTCAAGAACTTCACTACAAATTACAAATTCGAGAACCTTGTCAGACAACAATGCAAGTTCAAGGACTGGCCATTCACGCTTTCCTACGAAGATTGTTGCATTGAGGATTTTTCAGCAAGTCCTCTCGAGAAGGTTGTCGTGTAATCGAGTGCATTTTTTAATGCATTTCTCAATATATGTTACTTTTCCTGTTCGATGTTCACTTATTATTCCGGACATCTTAACTGAAAAATGTGCTAAACGAGTACACTTTAACAAAGAGCTTGAATAATAATTAATGAATTTGCGGGGGATTGGCATATTCACATAAAATGGCATCAAGACAAAGGAATATTTCTTCCTTTGGTCTATGAAAGGGGCGACAACTGCCTACAATTCCCAAAGATTGAATTTTTTTTTTTTTTTTTTTTTAAGGACCATTCTTAATAAGGCCGAGCTCAATGTCGGACCATATAATATAAATTGAATTAGTTTCTTTCCAGTGGTCCCCACGTTTCTCTTCCTTCGAAAACTTTATCCTCTATCAATTCTAATCTTTGCATGGATAAAAGCAGGAAGATTCCCTGTTCTCTTCTATCGATTCAGGTTCATTGCTTAAGCTGACCGAACGAGAAGGATTTAATTAAACTTATACATCTCATAGAAAAATGTTGCCCATTCTACCACCAATTAAAATCGATCGCAAAAGATCATTTTTAATTTAAGTTGCAAATATTTCTCAATCCAGAAAAAAAGTTATTTTGGTTCAGCTAAAGAATTAGGGGATGAATCACGCGACATCTGCCATATGAATTGGATAATCTCTTGATTTAAAATTTGAAAAAGCACATTAAGGGCCTGGCTTTTTATAATAAAAAATTATGAATAAAGCATTGTTTTTTTCCTTTTGCTTTCCTCTCGAAATTTAATTAATTATTTATGTTTTATGAAAATTTGAAAAATTTGAAAAACGATATACAAATCCATGTGTTAACATTTGATCATCTTGAAAGTTCCGATAGCTTCGAATCTAAGATAAAAAGTCAAAGTGCATGATTTTAATCAAGTAAAAAGTAATATTGATCTAGTCATGTCGAGTAATGAGAGATGAGTTAACTTTGAAGGGAAGTTATAGTTTTTTTTTTTTTTTTGTGACCCGGGGAATCCCGCACGGTCGATGCCGAGTAAACCACCGGGGCGACACGTCTTATCCACCACACACGTGCCACTGCGTAAGTCACCCCGCGACGTCTTTGGGGTTTCGAACCCTCTCCTTCGTGAGGGAGAGGAGGCCAAAGCCAACCGTCGATAATTTGTAATTTTTATAGTGAACTTAAATGCATGCAATGGATTTTAAAATGGATTTAGATATAACTCCAATTATTTTTGGCCCTCCCCCTTTCCAACTGCCCACTCACATCGAGACTGCAGAAGCGATGCCTTCCTTATAAGCTACTCCGAGAATTAAAGATAGCGTGCCGCTGGGGTTTATGTCTGCGACCGGTTGACCCATGAAAGACCCATCGATAAATTTTTCCTTAAAAAAAAAAAAATTACATTTATTATAATTTCGAGGAATATTGCCTTTTATTTTAATCTCTTGGAATTTAATAACTTCGTGGAAAAGTCTAAGTAGCCCACGCTTTGTAGGGCCGCTGACGGTTCCGAAAAAAGCACCGGCGCTTGCAAGTTTGACCCGATTTATGATGAACTTTTTTTCGGCAGAAACAAGGAGGCATTAGTTTCTTATAAAGTTAAGGGCAATATGGTCATACGGTGCAATTTTCTGACCTAGCGTTAGTCATGACTCATGGGAACTAGGGACCATGGAAGGTAGAAAATGAAGGATTAGCGAATGATTTGAGGAACATTTTTTAGTAGCATACATTGATTTTTCCTTGGTTTTCATTCATTCTATTTGGTCATATGTTAGGGGTATGCAATATAAATTTAAAGATATAATATTGGATAAGTCCATCGATTAGATGGATTAATCCTTATAAATGTCAAAGGGAATCGTTCACGCAAAGACTATGGTAAATATGAAAATTAGGATTCAAGAAATTAGGAGGCCAGTAAGAATTTCGCAACACCTAACTTAGGAGTAGCCTGGAAGAAATAATCCAACCTTTATAGGTGGGTTACTTTCCAACACATCCTCTGACCTCTTTAGCTTCGTCATGATCCAGAAGCATCATGTCGCGTCCAAACAAAGTCTCGGGCTCAGTGGAAAAGGGCAGGTTCCGAACATGATCACGGGCCAATTTTCTCCAAAATTAAGGCATCTCCAGAAGTGGGAAGCGATCAGAGGATTCACGGGCACATTACGTAGGGGATATAAACAGTTGGAATCTCGACACCCTATCTTCCGTTCGTCAAGTCCGCCTTCCCGCTTATTCGTCGTCCTGATAAGCTTATAACGTGTACCACCACATGGGCGATTCCGGGGTCCGAATAGAAACTTCGATTCAACGAACCAAACAAAGAAGAAAAGCGCGACGAATATGCCTTCCGAATCCAACCGGCGATGACCTAATCTTCTAGAGCCTTGGCAAATAAAGAATGATTTAAGTTGTCCTTCAGTGGTGGCCGGTGGTCTTGGATCCGGATGGAACCGCAACGAGCCCATGTCAAAGTAGGCGTCTGATGATGGGAGATCATGGGGGCCAAATTGATCCATCCGAGCGAATAGGACGGCGATGACGACGCCGGTGGCAAGGCAGTGACGGCGAACCACCAAAGAAATTGACAGCTCTTGCTCTTGCTCTTGCTTTTGCCCTGTCTCCGGGACTACCCGACGACCCGTTCGTCGCCGCGGACCCACGTGGGGAATATTGGCTCAGTAGATAGCCTAATCTTTTGACTCCCGGACGCACGTGCGCGGATGTTTGGAATTGGAAGGGGAAGGAAGGAAGGAAGGGAAAGGAAAATTGGGTCCGACGGGAAGGACAAATTCGGGCCTTGACTGGCGCACGAGTTTTGAATTTTCTGTTTTTTTTTTTAAAGATTGGACCTGTTCATCTTTTGAACATACTTACCTGGTCGAATGGGCAACGGCGCCTTGATTTTGATGGTACGTAGTTGTTGCCCCGAATCTCGACTCATTCGTCGAGAATTTGTGCACCTCCTTATCATCCGTGGACGCATTTGCAAATTGGAATAGTTGCTCGGATTAAGACGGGAAAGTTCACATGCTGTTTTTGAGATCCTCTACTCGACTAATCCGAAGATTGCACGCAACCCGTCCCCGTCGTTGCAAAGTGACCCATCCTTCAAGCAACCGTCGCGCGGTCGGATCCGGAGGCCTTTCGAGGGAAGTCGCCGGGACTGAGGCCGAAGTCGAGGAGCTAGATCCGGGAGCTTACTGAAGATTGAATTGTGCAGTGGAGATTGAAGGGGCTATTTTCGCTGAACCGGGAAGTGAACCTGCGAACTCCGTCCGAGCTGTTGTTTTGCTAGCTAAAGGCGAAGACGTCCTGTTCTAACACGATACGATTAGATGGTACCGCCGCGGAGTGAATTCTCCGGCGAGATCGACTTCAAAATAGAGGACCCGGGTTGCGTGGAGGCCTCAAGAAACGCAGCTGGTGAAATAGGCCTTGCCGAGTTCGGAAAAAGGTCCAAAACGGTTGACTTTTGATGGCTTTTGTTCAAATGGGCCGAGAGGCCCATCAAACTCCATCGACCAGAACTAGACTTCTGTCCATCAAACCCGTCGCAATACCTCGATGATCACTCGATATGCTTTGAATGGGAAATTGCTATAATTCAAAGAGGACCAGTTATGTGCCAAATTTGGTGTGTCCTTGATATAGCTAAGACTATGGTGTAGCTGTGTTTTGCACCGTAGCTATGTGTTTTTGGCAATATCTAATTTGAAGTCGGGGAATTTAAAAATTGGGCAAGACGGCTTCTTAAAGCAAACTAGTTATAACTTTGAAAATTTTTTCAATAAGATAAGCTTATCTAATCAAATAAAAACTCGACTTAATCTAGTTGGTAAAGAAAGGGCTAAATTTGATGCTATAAAGAACTTTAACTTGTTTAAAACCTTACCAATAAAGATTAGACTCTTATGTTCGACGAGAAATTATCTAAGCATCAATTTTCAGCTATTCTTAACTGATTTTTTCATTTTTATTTGGAATAATAACACAAATAATCCTTAAACTTTGGTTTAATATACAATGCGATTTATGAACTTTAAATTTGTTTAATGTGATTTATAAAGTTTTAATAAATGTTAAATCCAGTTCTCGAACTAATGTTATCCAACATTGAACGTTCATATAGTCCAAAAACTAAATTAAATAATTTCTAAAAATTTGCAGATCATATTGAATAGATTCAAAGTTTATAGATCACATTACACATTAAGTTAAAGTCTAAAGACTACATTAAACAAATTTTAAATTAAAGGATTATATTACGCAAAGTAAAGTTGAGAAATTATTCGTGTCATTTACCATTTTCATTATCAACATTTAAGATTATGAAAAATTAAAAAGTTGTGTTTAACTTTTTAACACTTGCTTTTACATCTCATTAAGCAAGCTTAAAGTCTCATAAGTTATAACTTTCCTGTTATACCCACGCCTAGTATTAGCCTAATGAGTAATGACCATGTTAGTTCATGTGCCTAGTAATTGACCTTCAACGCGTGTCATTTACTTTAAGAGGTAATCCTACGGCTCAAAACGGGTCCCATATAAACACGCAAGGGAAGCTTGGATTTATCCTCTTTCCGGAAAGAAGTACGCCGCCCTCTGCCGCCGTCTCGGGTTGCGGAATTCCGGCGATCGGCGAAGGAGGCTCGGGAGGGGGACGGCGATGGGGGGCAAATGGTGGAAGATCGCCGTGGCGGCGGCGGTGGTGATCGGCGCGATGAGGGAAGCGAACAAGCGATACGGGTATGACAAGGAGAGCGCGTTCCGGCTGTTCGGAGAAATGTCCGACCGGCTGGGCGTGTGGGCGATGCCGGCGTACGTCGGGATCCACACCCTCACGCTCGCCCTCTGTCTCCCTTACGCCGTCTTCTTCGAGGCCGGAGCTTCCCTCCTCTTCGGCTTCTCCGCTGCCGTCCCCTGCGTTTTGGCCGCCAAGATTCTCGGCGCCTCGCTGTCGTTCTGGATCGGCAGGTACGGGCTCTCTCGTTCGATCGCCGTCGTGTGACGAAGTTCGCGCTGGTTATTGTGTGGGTGGGTAGCATTGGGCACTTGGGTTTTGTGCGAATTTGCATCTTGCTAGTTTCCCCCAGCTCCATTGTGCTAGTGCTTTCTTTTTGGGTGGGTTGAGATGTGATGAAAGGTTTTATTTTTGGTAAGCCATAATATGAGGGAAGGTAAATTTGTGATTGTGATCGTGTTTTCAGAGATGGGATGATTTTATTTGCGTAAACCGACCTTTTTTCGATGGATCGTGCGTGCAACAGGGCGTTGGCAGCTAACGAATTCGCATCGCATTTCTCGTTTTTGTACTCTTTTGGGTCTTTCTTAGGTTCCGATGTGTTGTTTAGTCTTCTCTTAATTCATCAGCCCATAGAATCTCGATTTCCATATGACATTTCGGTCTTGTCGTGGCCATAAGTGCAATAGGTAAAAGGGTAGATTCGTTATTCTTTTCATTGGGATAATGGTTACTCTATTAGCAATCAATTTTAATTGTATATATGATAAATGATTTTATCTTTCTAATTCAACCTAATGAAAATGTGGGAAATATGATATGATATCATAAACTTAAGAAGAGATACCTCTTTTCTTATCTAAGAAGCCTGGGTTATTTCACAAAGATGATGATAGTGATGTTGTGCCTATGAGTAACAATTTCAGACATGTTCCAAATATTTTTTTTTTTTGTTTTCATTGGAATTCCCATATGTTTGTATATAGATGCTGAACGCCTTATCTGCTGTATGTCAATATTAGAGTACTCTTGCCTGCTTGTAATTCTGGCCTAACTGGCCGAGCACCCAAGGTGCCAATATATGAGAGATTATCTGAGAATCCAAATGTAGTTCGACTCTTATATTAGTATTCGGCACCATAAGAAGATATCAAATGTTAAAATTATACGGAGGAAGAATTTTGATCCATGCAAGCAGATCCAGCGCATCGTGTATTTTAGGATTCCTGGGCTTAGAGATGGGTTTAGGGTGCATTACATCAGATACAGATCTCTGCAAAGAATTTCCCATGGTTGGCCTTCTTTTCATTGATATAATGACTAAGGAGGCATCAACCCTGTAGTATGCTAAGCATAGGAGAATGTTCTTTTGCTGATATGGTTGCCACCATTCAGTATTGGGTTAATCATAGTATTAATATACCTTCCCTATTACTGTAGCCAGTTTTGTCGAAGTCCTGCAAAATGTTTTCCTTGAGCTTTAGTGACATTCTCTAATCGAACAAGAAATCCGATGCAGTTATTGATGTCATACTTATCTTATCTGTTAAAGATACTTTGATTTTTCCATTTAGTGCTTCCAGATTTACAGACTTATTGTTATGCTTTTGCTTAATATGGTTTGTTCTTCTTCATCCACTTTTTATGTGCTCAGCGGAAGCCTTCAACTTCCAAGTTTCTCTACATCAATTTATATACTCTTACTTTGTTTCATTATGCAAAACAATCTTGTTGGAAGAAAGTGTACCTCGTTCGTCATTATTATTAAAGCATAGCTTTGATGCGTGCATATTACTATAAGAAACTCCTAGATCACCCAGTGTCCTCATTAGAGTCATAACTTCATTTGTTAAAACAGAAAAGCAAAGCAAAGAAAAGAGAAGTGACACTTATACATGCATTTACTTTTTATAGCCTGGACACATGCAAGGTACTCTAATGACTTTTCTGGGGATTTTGTGGCCCTCCTCTACTTCGTTAGAAGCAAGCTTTGGATAATTAAAAATATCTCCATCAACCATATCAATTTTCGGACAACGTCTGTCAGTGTACATAGAACTGGAAGTAATTTTTTTTTGGCATTTTTTGAATCCTTGAGATTATATTGGAAGCTTGGTTACTTTCAACACTTCTATGATTCTCCATTCAGTCCAAATATTTTCTTGTTTTTATCCTTTTCAAGGTCACGTTTCCTTAAACATACTTTTCTTTAAATACTCAACTCTCTCAAGGTTACAATAACTGTTGATGAACAACTTATGAAAAGTAACTTATATACATCCATGTGGCACTTCAACAACCAACAACTTTTTGTTCTAATACTTAACAACTCACCAAAGTAACTATGATTCATGCTTTGGCTGAACTATCTTTTCCTCGTACTGCTTTTAGTTGTCTCCATTGCTGCATTTAGAATCTATCTAAGCTGACAAATCTTATGTGTCCCTGAAATTTTCTTTATGCTATGCCTCTTTCTACATTTCCCCAATATGATTCAGGTTTTCCTTCACTCACGAGTCATTATTACACTTTGGTTTGCTCAGGCTAGTTTTCAGGAGTTCAAATTCAGCAATGGAATGGGCTCAAAGCAACAAATATTTTCATCTGCTTTCTAGGGGAGTTGAACGAGATGGTTGGAAATTTGTTCTTCTTGCTCGGTTCTCGCCCATACCATCATACATAATTAACTATGCCCTGGCAGCCACCAATGTTGGGTTTGTATTGGATTTCCTCCTTCCCACGGTCATTGGTTGTGTGCCAATGATCCTACAGAATACCTCCATCGGCAGCCTCGCTGGTGCTGCCATGGCCACAGCTTCTGGAGCTAACAAATCTAGGGTCTGGTCGTTCTTGTTTCCCATGCTTGGGATTTTATCAAGCATTCTTATATCCTTGAGGATCAAAAGTTATTCCTCTGCAATGATGGTGGATGAATCTTCTGTTAACAAGGGTAGTGATAATCAGGGTAGTACTACTGATTCAGCCCACGGTTCGTCCAGCGGAAAAGAGAGTAAGGACATCAAGAGAAGGCGATGATAAATCTAGAAAGCCTCCTCAGTCTACATTTCTCACAATTCTCTTGGTTTAGAAGATGTTTGCCATCCTGGAGATGTGTTATTCTTATCCGGGGGGGCTCTTTCATGCATTGTTGACTGACATGTTAAGGCTTTGTAAGTTTGTTGCAGGGATAAGTCATAGCATTTAACAAATTGCGCAGGGAAAGCTTTAGACCTCTGCTCTTACTTACATGGTAGATTGTAACTTTGGTTCTCTAGATCCTGAGATTTTATTGGTAACCTATTTAACTGGTTCCTTGCTTTTGGACTTGAGTTCAGGTACATATCGTTACAGTGTAAGCTGCTGAATTTGAAGTCTGCAGAGCCTTTGGATTTCATATTCCATCACTGTTTCTTTTTTTTTACTCTTCATTTTTACTTTGATTTCCTCAAAAAGCTGTGCCTTTCCATTATGCTGATCATCCGTAGTATTTGGCTAAAAGAAATAGGACCAGTCATATCATTTACTGCACAGTTCACGTTGGCAGCTAGCATCTATCCAGTGTCCAACGTATTAAGGAGGAAGAGATTTCAGAAAACGGACGATCTCATGAAAATCACATGCATTTTCATAGTAACACCAGCATCGGCACAGAGGTGAATGAGCTACTCTCATCATGCTTCCTGCATTACCTCTTGTTTGTTTCCCGTCCCCAACATTTTATGTCAGCAGTTGCCAATTTATTCCTATCAGTAGTTTGCGAAAATGTTTCGACCTACATCTGTTTAAGACCTGGCCATTAGACCGAATAGCCAGATACTCAGAAGGTTATTTCTCTTGTGCCAATATTACTATGCACGTCTCTCACATAACTGTGGCATCACTTAGTCTGAAGCTTATATTACCTGTCAGAGAGGGAAGGAGTGTTATCTCAGACTGCCTATTAACAGGGTAGTACAAAGCATCAAAACTACTATTTGGAAGTGATCTGGACTGCATTAATTCACACTTGCACTCGTCTTCTATTAAGGTTGATTCCCAGTCCCTGCTTTCTGCAGCATATTAGTAGTTCCAGTTTGAGGCAGTTTGCAAGGTCCAAATTGGTTTGGCGCATTGTGTTCTTGTAAGAAGTGAGCATAAGGCCTTTTACTCATGTTGAGAGATCCACTTAATGAGCTGAGCCATATCCACCTATCCAAATGGGCCTTTGTTTTAGGCTTCTCTACAACAGTAAACGCAACATTTTGAAGTTTGACGACAATGAGATTTGTTTTAGGCTTCTCTGCATTCAGGTTCACTTAATCTGACCATTTTTGAAAATTTGATTACGAATTCCTCCTTACGACTTATATTGTGGGCGATTTTGAAGTTCAGCGACAATGAATATTTGTCAAACGCTCTTAGTGTGGCAAATTCAATGGTGAAATGGTCATTCCGATTTGTCAAACATCCTTTTAACGGCTTCTCAGGCAACTCTTAACGATTCACCTATAATTTCAATTCAATGGATCGATGCGATGCTTGCCCTTCTCTCGACTTGAAACTCGCTCGATCAACGAGTCATCCAAACTTAATCCTCGAATCCCGCAGGATTCGGTAGACGAAAAGTTTGTCCTAGCAGGCCAAGAGCCACCTTTCTTCAATAGTCCTACCTATAATTTCATCGTGTTGGTCTCTGAAGACTAATAATAGGCAATTGAAGCCTCACGCCAGAAGAGAGAACCAAGGGAAAAAAGGGGTTTTGAGTACTTGAGACAGCCTGCCACTTTCCAAAACATGCAGCGGATTCTGTGGGCAAGAGAGAGCACTGGGTCCATGTTTTTATTACAGTCCTCCGGAATTGTCGACGTTGAAGCATTCCTTCCTAACATGTTGTGGAAGTCAATTTCGAAGCACAACAAGGGAGCGAAGCGGGAGTAGGTGAGCGCTTAGGCAGTGGAAGTTTCGAAGTTTGTTGGTGAGATGTCGTTGGTGACCAAGAGATGAAATCGCGCACGGATCGACTTTCTACAAGTCTAGATCTGCTCTTTGACTCATGTCAATTCCTACTTTTCTTTCTTCCCTTCTTTCTGGTATTTTCATATGTGGAAAAATGCGTTTTAACGTTGAAATGGCGAAGCACGCGGTACGCGTTTTAGATAATTTTACAAAGTCAACAGTGGCTTTTTTGGGGTGTGGTGCCAAACTCAACTGTCCCCTTTATATAGCAGGAAGGACTTAAGTGATTTCTTGCCATGGAGAAAATTTACTTTAGTAAAACAAAAGCCGCCCGTCATGCATAGGATCTCAAACTACTGTCCATGCACAAAGCTATTGTCGAATGATGCTACGAAAGGATCTGAAAACTCATCGACATCGACCTTGTAGATTGATCATTGCTGATATCGTGATGCCTTGTTTATTTTATTTTATTTTATTGATTTCTTGATATTTCTCACCATTGGATTAGATGAGGCTCTAGGAAAACTGAAGATATTTTCTAAAATGAAATTGTCTGGTTAGTCATAAACATATTGAATGAATGCAAATTCAGTTCTAAACTATTCAATTTTATCAATTTAATCATAAATCTTCATGCAAAATTCCAATATAGTTATTCAAGTCAATTTTTACTAAAGGCTGCTAATGGAGAAGCATGCAATACATGTTTAGATAATTTTACAAAGTCGGCAGTGTCTTTTTTGGGGTGTGATACCAATCTCAGACTAAGTGAAAAGAAAAAGAAATCAAAAGCCGCCCATGTCATGCATGTTATCTAAAACTATTGTCCATAAACAAAACTATTGTTGCATGATGCTATGAAAGGATATGAAAACTAATCAATATCGACCTCGTAGATATTGATTATTGTTGATCGCAATGGCTCATTTATTGATTTCTTGATACATATCATTGTTGGATTGGATGAGGGTTGGGGATTTGGCTCTAGGAAAATTGAAGATACTTTTAAAATGGGATATTGTCCAATTAGTCACTAACATATTACATGGATGCGAATTCAATTATAAGTTATGCAATTTTGTCGATTTAATCTTAAATCTTTACACGAAATTCCAATGCAGCCCTCCAAGTCAATTTTTACCAAGGCCGTTGATGAAGGAGCACGCAGTGTGCGTATAGATGATTTTACAAAATCAATAGTGTATTTTTGGGGGTGAGATACCAAACTCGATTTCCCCCTTTGTATACTAGGAAGGACTAAGTGATTTCTTATCATGGAGAAAATTTACATTAGTATTTGACTTTTGAAAAAGAAAATGAAATCAAAAGCCGCCCATGTCATGCATGGGATCTAAAATTATTGTTCGTACAAAAAACTATTGTTGCGTCATGTTATGAAAGGATCTAAAAACTAATCGATATTGATCATGTAGATATTGATCATTGTTGATCGTTATGGCTTATTTATTTATTGGTATCTCTTCATGTTGGATTAGATGAGGGTTGGGGATTTGGCTCGAGGAAATCGAAGATATCTTAAAAAAGATACAAATATATTGAATGTCCGCAAATTTAGTTTTAAATTGTTAAATTTTGTAAATTTAAACTTAAATTTTCATGTAAAATTTTAATATAATAATTTAAATTAATTTTTACCAAAGGCCGCTAATGCAAAAGCGCCCCGTACGCTTTTTAATAATTTTACAAAGTCATAATGTCCTTATGAGGGTGTGATGCCAAACTCAGCCGTCCACTTTAAACAGCTGGAAGGGCCAGGCGATCTCTTGTTACGGAGAAAATTTACTTTATTACATGAACTTTGAAAAGGGAAGAAAAAGTCAAAAGCCGCCCCTGTCATGCATACCATCTAAAACAATTGTCCGTACACGAAATGATTGTCGCGTGATACTACGAAAGGATACGAAGACGTATCAATATCGACCTCGTATGTATCGATCATCGTTGATCGTAATGACTTATTTGTCTATTTCTTGATGTTTCTCATTGTTGGATCAGGTGAGGATTGGAAGATTTGGCTTTAGGAAAATCGAAGATATTTTTAAGCAATTAATATCATTAAAAACCCTTCGAATTGATATATTTATAATAAATTTATTCAAATTAATTTTTTAATTATAAAAAATTCTAATTTTTTATTATAAAGAACTCTAAATTGATATATTTATAATAAATTTATCAAAAATTAATTTATGCAATAAATTTGTATGCTAATGACAAATTTACCATCTATTAGTTTTTGTAAATTTTTTCTGTTAAATTTGCTAACATGGATGACACATGGTGATGTTTTACGGTGATGTGGCAAATTCAAGTGAAACTTTATAGGGTGTACAATTAAATTTATCACAAAGTACCATTAAATATATCATAAGTATATCAATTTTGATTTTTCATTATAATTACTCTATGGTTTCCATGTAGACTTGCCACATCGCCATACAACATCACCATGTGTCATCGAGGTCAAACAAATTTAATAAATAAATTTGACAGAAGTTAGTGGAAGGTATATTTGTTACAATTATATCAATTTGTGGTTTTTTGTGGTTAACAAATTAGTTTATGGTAAAATTGTCATTGGTGTACCAATTTATGATTTTTTTATGGTTAAAAAATTAATTTTTGGTAAATTTGTTATGGCCATACTAGTTTAGATTTTTCATGGTATGAATTAGGGGTGAGAATGGTTTCAGTGGACAGTTCCCAACCTAGAACCGAAGCGCCCATTAATGACTAGTTTCAAAAAATCAGAATTAAGAATCGCCCATTGATTCTACGAATCCACCCAGGAATTGGATTGCCAGTTCGGTCTACCTCCTAGGTAGGTCCATGGAATTGGTCCTATCAAGCTTCATGCATTTAGTGCAACATTTGCTAGCAAGTCAAAGTAAAGCAAAAAATAATGAATTTCCATATTCTTAGCTGTAATATTAGTAAAAAGATTGAACTCATATTAAAAGCTGATAATTGAGACTGTAAGTCAATGGATGTTGAACTTGAAAGAGGAGGTTGTGAGTGAAAGATAGAGAGACAGACAATTCAAATGAGACAACAGTGAGATGAGATGAACACTCAATTAATGGGTGTTGAGCTCCAAATTAGAGGTTTTATGGTTTTCACTTTTCTTAAATTGTTTTTTGGTTGGAATTTTTTCTTAAAAATTCAATGTATATATTTATAAATTACCGTTCTAGTCTAGGTAGACAGGTCAATAGTTCCATATGTAGAATTGAGAACTGGATCATTACTCACCGATTTCAATAAATTGGAACTAAGAACCGAATCGACTCTCTTGGGAACCATCAATTCTGGTATGACTCGGTTTGAAATTGTCTAGTTAGTTACAAACATATTAAATGGATGCGAATTTAGTTCTAAATTGTTTGATTTTGCCAATTTAATGCTAAGTATTTGCGTGAAATTTCAATGCAGTCCTCCCAATTAATTTTTTTTTTCAAAACTCACTGAAGTGGCGACGACGGCTAGTGGTAACTGGGCCACCACGTCAAATACTATTAGTGAAAATTGATTAGAAGACCTACATTGGAATCATTCGTGTAGTTTATAATTAAATTGATAAAATTGAAAAATTTTAAATTAATTGGCTCTTCCAATTCGCACGAGTGAGGCTCGTGAAGATGTCAATCATTTTCATGATTCTTGAATGCCTAAAAGGGGGTCCCCTAGCATCACACTAACGACGGTGAACAAGTGGTGGCATGCCTTCGTTGTTTTGTCAATTAGCTTATTTTCCCCGGTCACCCATGTGCACGTGGAAAATATAGTTGGCGAAAGGTTTAAAAACCAATTAAATAAAACCAAAATAAAGTAGGAAAAAAAAAAAGGACTCCCAAAAATTCAACGATTGACAGGCGTTAGTGTCCGAAAAAAGTCCGAAAAGAGCCGTCCTTTACGCATTGAAATTAAGTATGATTATCCGTGTTAGTGGCGTAGCATAGTGGATTTCCCACTGCAAAAGAAGATCTTTCTTTCTTCTAGCAATTAAAGAAACAATATACTCTTATCAACTTTCCTATGTTCAGACTTGAGTGTTTCCAAAACCAATTGTAGGCCTTCGCCACTCTAAAAAGTCGATTAGCTTTGGTCTTGCCTCTACGTTGATGATGCTTGCTTCCTCGTGTCATTAAATTACTCGGAAAGAGACTAAATGGATTTACCGAAAGATCTTCCTATCGTGCTAATGGAACGAAATTGAATATAATAGCAAAGTGACTTTTGATTGATTTGAAAAAGCGTTAAATGATCATAATCTTATAGTTCCGAATAATGGATCGCCTATGGACTATCCTGTTGTATGTCGCTTTCATCTGACTAGGAACTCGAACAAAGAACCAACTTCGACACTAGAGGCTGCATTTCGATGCAAGAAATTATAATAATTCCAACTGTTCATTAATAATCAAGTCGTGATTCAAAGAGCTTTCCGTGAAATCATATGTTGCGAGGTATATACATATCCCACTAGCGGATGATAATCGAGAGTGTTTCCAAGGTGTCTAATGGACGAACGAATCGAAAGTAGAAAAATGAACTAAGAAATGATATTATAAACTTTGGGTATACACATCTGATTGGTATTACATGATGAAATAACTTCCTATACCTAACTCTACATTTGCAATAAGGTTTTCGGGTCAGCTTAAATTTAATATGAAGGTGCATCATCCCAATTCCAAGCGGGGACAAATAAATCCCTGAATTAGTACGTGCTTACGCAAAAAATTACGTTACCGATTCTCTACAAGAACAACATCGCTGTACAAGAATTGATTGTAGTTAACCGATATATCCTTCACCTTCGACTTTATTTATACAATTTTCCCTGCCATATCCCTTTGCTCCTAAGTCTTCAAAGCTTCTTCAAAAGTTCTCCTTATGGAAGTCGAACTTGGTGTTTGTCTTGCGAGAGAAATCCAGAGCCAAGTGCTGTAACTCCTTTGTCAACCCTGGCGCCCCACAATAGAAGACTCCTGCAAAATTGTTCATTGTGGCCAAATCAACAACGCATGCATTCCTTTACCCAAAAAAAAAAAAAAAAAAACAACGCATGCATAACAACGATAAATATGACAAATCGTTCGGGTCAAGCAGAATCACTAAAGACACGGCGGGCGCGGGGGTTAGGTTAAGCGGGGACCCACCAACTCGCTTGTCGGGGTGGTGCATCGCGACCTTCTTGTAGACCTGGCGCCAGTTCGGCTTGGCGAAGTGGGACATGACCCGGGTCCCGGACACGACGTCGACCCCGTGCTTCGCGTGGTTGAGGGTCTGGAGCATCGCGATGAGGGCCGACCGGGCGTCGCCCTCCTCGAACACGCTCGTGCAGTAGTTGTGGAGCTCGATGACCTGCCGCTCGTCCATCCCGGCCACCTCGTCCATGATCCCCTTGAACCACTCGAACGAGCCCTGCTCCCGGGTCACCCAGTAGAAGTAGGCCTTCCTGGTCTTGAACGCGCCCTGCCGTGGCTGCTCTTGTGGCCCGCCTTGGGATTGTGGCTGTTGCTGTAGTCCGGGGTGAGTGGAGAGACAGGTCGTCCTCCACTCTCCAACGACCCGTAGTGGTCTTGCTCGTTTTCTTTGACTTTGATGTTGTTGATGATGTCCTTCACGATGCTCACCATGGGCGTGGCGCCGATCCCTAGCCCCACCAGGAGCACTACCTCATACTTTTGGTAGTCTTGTGCGGGGGCTCCATATGGACCGTCTATCAGTATCTTTGGGAAGCTGAACGCAATGGGAAAAGGACAATCAATCATGGATCTAAACATTCAATAATTCATGTTTGAAATTGATAATGCAACTATCTTTCTCCAACAATGATTGGTGGCGCCTTAAAGGAAAAATCGGGTAAAACCAACCGGGACTTTAGGGTCTCATTAATTCCCGTCTTGTTCTATGTCTCCTGGATCTATCACGGATTTGGTACGTCTTTTCTTTTTTTTTTTAATGGAATTTCGCTAGACCACGCGTCGTTTCCTATTGTTCGGAGGCTTGACTTCTGTAAACCTTAGCTACCCTCTTCAAGATAACTCTAGCGGAAGCTGAAAATGTTCAATTTTCAATTTCATTGTTGCACCTTTTGGGGAATTTCCTCACCGTGTGATCACCGCATATCTCGGAAAATCGATTGATTATTTCAAGATCAAAATGTTTGTTTTCTTTGAAGTTAGTGCAACCGAGGAAAAAAGTCTTACCGTGGGATGCTTTCTCCTGTATCGCAATCTGCTCTCAGCAATCCGCTCTTCCCAACGGGTGGAGGTTGGCATACCTACCAATTTATAAAATGGAGAACAAATCAATAAACAAATGGCTCGCGGAAATTCTGGAACTATGAATCCCACTAGCCATGATTAATCAATCGATCAAACCAACCTGCGAGAATACTTCTTTCAGTTGCCCTGTCCAATCTCCCAATGTCCGAATGTGGACGCTGAGGTAGTCATCTCCCGGGGACGAAGTGATCGAGAAAGGGTGCCTGCTCATAATTAAACATTAGCATCTTCTCTAGCAGTGATTGCTCAAACATCGTGGATCATCACAAATGTCATATGAGAGAGAGAGAGAGAGATATACCATTCAAAAGGAGAAACAGCCGAGCAGTTTACGAACATGTACTGTCCACTTCTGTACTTGAACCCTTGGGGCTTCGACATGTGCAGTGCCAGTACATTCCCTGGGTAAACCGCCACCTGCATGCATGCCCATCAAATTTTGATTCAACATTCATGACATCTTCGTCGGCTGACGAATAGATTATTCGTTAATTATATGCTCCAGATGACGATGATCAGAAATATGCAGATTAAATATGGCCGTTTAGTTCAGGGTTTATATTAGAATAACCTTGAGAATCTTCACCGGCTCGATGCTGGACCTAAAAGCCCGGATCAGCCTTTCACATGCATAGAGGGTCACCGGCACTGCCAAGTACATCCACGTCTGCGATTATAGTTAAAAGAAACAGCGGTTAAAGAGGGAAGAATAGCATTGGAAGCAACAATTGCGGCTAGATTTGTAGTAATTGGAAGGAGGGGGGAGAGAAGGAAGCTTACCGTCTTCTTGTACCATTCGTGGGCGAGGTAGAGCTTGATCCCGTGGACGATGAGCAGCGTGTAGACGATGACGAAGAGGTGGTGCGAGTACCAGAAGGCGTTGAAGCCCGTGAGCTTTTTCAAGGGCCCGGGCAAGTTGATCTTGTTCCGCCTGAACCACGGCATGGCCAGCGTGAAGGCGATCGCCATCAGAACCACCATCAGGATCCCCGTCACGCCCTCCACTCCCTTCACGAACCACCAGTAGTTCGGGGGCTGCTCCTCGCCGAAGTAGGGCTTCATGGGCTCGTACACCTCGGGGCTCGCGTGTAGGATCCTCGGGAAGTCGCACGTCAAATGCGAGATTACATGCAACCCGACCCCGACAGCTATTCCTGCCGCGATCACCTGGAATTGTACACATATAGGTAATATGATATTAGATCAAGCTATTCATCAAGATCTCGGAGTCGAGATTATTTTGAGCAACAAAAGTCAGATGAAGTTAGCAAGATATAGTGATTTACTATTAACAAAATGTGAGTATGAATTGCAAGCAAAATCTTGACATTTCATTGTATACTTCATCACATACAATAGTAGATAATTCCCAAAATTTTTCCATTGCTTAATTATATAAGTATTCTTATGTGGAGTCTCTCATTTCATTAGATTAATGATTTTCTCAGTAATAAAAACAATGGAAATAAAAGCATCTCGCTGCCGTATTACCTTGTGAAAGTTAAGGTTGTCGTCGAAGGGGACTGCAACACTCAACCGGGTCTTGTTCCTAAGCCACGTGATGGTGTTTCGACAAACGGGCAACAGGATGAGGGCCATGTTGAACTTGGCTGTCTCGGCACCGCCCTTGGCGACGCAGACACAGTAGCCCATCACACCGAATGCTGCCCTGTTCCGGTACTGGATGAACTTGTAGGTGAAGAGGCCCGACATTATCGCAATCCACAGCACCATGACCCACAGCCTCTTCCAGTTGTCCATCAGGAAGTACTTGGTGTGCTCACACCATCGGCGGACCAGGTTGTTTTCGATGGTCGGTTTGAGCTTCTGGCTCAGTAGCTGGCTCAGGACTTTGCTGTCTCCGACTCTCACGGACTGGTTCGGAGCTTGCAAGAGCAGTGTTTCCAGGTTATGAACCTGTGTAGGGCAAATCAAGAACGTGTTACATAAGGATGGCTATTTCATAGACGTGGCTAGTGAAAAAGCTCATTTTCCATTAGCGATCCTAATTTATCACCGATGATGACTACGTTAAATTTCGTAAAAAGTGCAAATTTTTGTCCGAATTACGTAACGAATTACAAAACGTAATGAGAGTGTTTAATGATATATATATATACCATGATGTATCCCTGATTATCCGGGTCCAATTCCTCCATGATGAAAGCAGCATATTCCTCGGCTTGCCTCTGTATATTTGACAGCCTATTCGCCGATGCGCTCAGGCTGATGATCTACAAAACCAATTATTTATTCTCTTTCAACACCATTAAACAATTCCACGTCCAAACAGAAAAAAAAAAAAAAAATAATAATAATAATAATCCTTCAACATTTTCCAAAGAACAGGAAAGAAGATTATATACCTCTCTGACTTCTTCCTCCGTGATTCTCCCATCCGCGTCCTTGTCCACCCTAACATTTTATTGTACCACCAACCATTTCGTTTTTAATAATCAAGAAAGCTTTTTATAATAGCATTAACTTGTTCAATACCTACACGGAAATAAAATCTAAGACGAGCCGAGAGCGCTCTGCTTGCTTACATGTCGAAGAAAGTTTGCAGCCTCGAGTCGAAGCTCTCGTCGCAGATTTGTTCCCAGAATTCCTTGAGCTGAGCCTTGGTGATGGAGTCGCCAAATATGTAGCGCCTCTGCGCGAGTGCTCGAAAGAGCCCGTTCGCAAATTCCTTAGACTCTTTGTTCATTCCTAATTGCAATTATTAACAGACGTAATAGACATTATTGAGCCGTAGAAGAAGTACCAAATTATAGTGCAATAACCCAAAAAATAAAATAAAATGGGAGTGATTTTCAGGATTTTTAATTCACCTATGCATTCCCAGAACTGGGAACAATGCAGGAGGCCACCGGACTTAGCGGTCAAATCTTCGAATTTCTTCTCGACCGACGGCCACCCGGAGGCGGCGGAGCCAGCGCCGCCGCCGCCGCCCGTCTTGGCGGCGATGAACTTGAGGCCCTTGAGCGCGTGCGCCGCTGCCGACCTCGTCCGGTCGAAGCGCCTCGCTGGTGGTGCCGTCGGCCGCCCGGTGAGGGAGGCGATGCGCTTCAGCTCCTGCGAGAACTGCTGGAAACGGGACGAGGTGCTCCGGAAGACCGACGACCCAAACGACGACGACCTCCGTGTCTCGAACGTCCTCTTCGCGAGCAGCGCCAGCTCGGGGTCCTCGAGGTTGGCCTCCCCGCCGGCGGCCTGCACGCTGTGGACGGCGACGCCGTCGTCCCGGATGTCGAGGGTGATCTCGACGTACGGCTCGCCATCTTCCTGCTCGGCTTTCGAGGTGGCGCCGGCGCTCCGGAGCCCCGCCGTCTCCGCAGGGATGTTGAATCTCGCGCTCTTTCTTGAGCCTCGCTTGGAGCTGCGAAGGGCCGATCCGAGCGGCCCGCTGAAGGCTGCCCCACCGTCGCCGCCGACGCTTTCCGTGTCGGAACTAGTGTTGTTATCCGATGAGTAGTTAAAAGTTCCCATTCCAATCTCTTGGTTTCTCATCTTGAAAATCGAAAATACACAAAATCTCCGGAGCAGAAAGAATGATGAATGGATCGAACTGCGGAGTACAAACGAAACCCAGAAACAAAGAGAGTCTAAACTAACTCGCGAAATCGAAGCAAGAGAAAGAAAGGATCAATCGACGCAGTTGCGCGTCAGTAAAAATCCGGGAAAATGGCGACTTTTCCCGGAAGAAAGAATCGAATGAGATCAAGAATCTCAGAGAAATCAGGAGGGTTCTTTTTCCTCCCCCTCCTTAGTAAGGAGGCGGTGGAGGGATGTTAGGAATATATTCCTCCTTGTTCTTGTGCTTCTTCTTCTTCTTCTTCTTCTTTTCTTCTTCTTCTTCTTCTCTTCTTTTTCTTGTAAACGAAAGAGTTACTTTCTTTGTTCTAACTGCCGGGACAGGGTCCATATATATATAGATAATAATACATAATATAACATATTTAAATATGTACATATACAAATGAATTTTGGAAGCGGGTCGGCAACCGGCATGGGCTACAGTATGAAACGAAAGTTGATGGCGGTCAATGGCCACGTTATGACTGGAACAGGAAATGAGTAATTTTAAAGTTATATAGATATATAAAAAAAGAAAATACGAGGGAGATCGGAAGTTTCTGTGCTGGGGCTGTGGATGAGATGGAAACATGGTGCCGTGGTAGTAATTAATATTAAAGTTTCTGGAAAATTGGGATGAAGAGTTTTTCTTTACTTTGGAATATTTCATGGCGGGGACCGCGACAAAATTAGGTGAGGAGAGTCGAACAAAAACACCATATTATATCAAGAATAGATCTTAGCCTCCTCCAAGTTGAAAGGTAAAACTTGCTTTTAGTTAATTTAGCCTCTTGAAAAGTCAAGCTCAGAATTCACGGCACTGATTCAAAAAACTGTATAGAAAGTCATAAATCTATTATATTTTTACTACTTAGCTTTTAAGCCTTTTAATTGTATCAATTAAATCATAAAATTTTTTATATTTTACCAATTGAGTACATCATGTCATTTCACTGTGATAAATGGTATGGTTAGAGGATAATTTTAATAATATCTTGATATTTTTTTCTTATTTTTTTTTAATCTCATCGGCCATAGGCAAGGGCTAACAACCCTCCCCTAGGCTCGGCGAGGGCATCATGGCTTTTGCCAGCCACGGGCAATGGCTTGCATGCCTTGGCTGACCACAAGAAAGGGCGTCAAGCCTTTACCTAAATCTAAGCAAGGGTCAACACCTTTGCTGGCCCTAGGCAAGGGCCTCTGTACCCTCACCAACATCTAGGGAAGGGCATTGTGGCCCTCGCCTATGGCTAATGATGGTTGGCAAGTGACCTCGTTGACTACAATTGTAAAAAAAAACAAAAGGAAAGAAAATTTTGAAAAATTAATTAAAATATCATTAAAAATTGTCAACGTTAATAATTTCCAACCAAAAATAGACTAGATAAATTCAATTGATAAAATGTGAAAATGTTTAAGATTGAATTGGCACAATTAAAAAATTTTAAGATTGAATTGATAAAAATGCAATTGGTTTGTGAAATTTTTGAACAATTTTCTTGTATTCGTTCCAATTCTACTTTGCACCTTATTTCCAAAACCACAAACTTACGTTGAGTTTCATTGGAGAACAACAGATTCCACATCACGATAACTTAAAGGGTCAACATATTTGCTAAAAAACCATTTACAAGAAATTATTTTTGAACTTCCCCACTTTTGTATGATGGAAAACTAGTTGATCGATGGAAAATAACAAGTTTAAGTCGGAAAAAATGATTTCCTCTTCTGTCAAGATTTTAATAGTTTTCTTGATTTCTTGTTGCGTGTCAAAGTGAGAAAGATAAATCTCTCTATATCTATTTCCTATCTCTCGCCGATTTTATTTTCCTTTTCTTTTTCAATAATTATGATCTATTTTCATTTTCTCATAAATCTTGTCTACCATGTCCTGGATATACTTCATTAATGCACAAATTTTTTCTAATAACCCCAAAAGACACCATTATATATAATGTGTTGCAAATATGATTTCATAATCTTGTTATTTTGATAAATTACAAAAGAAACAAAGAAGAACTTTACCAAAAAAAAAGAAACAAAGAAGAAGCTGATTCTTATTTGTTGGTCATTACAGGCCTTTTTTTTTATTAAAACAATTTTTAAATTGTTTTCAGTGCAAACAAACACCAGATAATTTTCACTTGTGCAATGGCCAGTGAGGAGTTGATCAAGCATGTAAAAAGAAAAAAAAAATTGCAGCAACTATCCTGTAAGGAATAAAGAAATTTGTCTTGTGTTTGAGGAGGTGAGGAGATAGCATAATGTCACCTGCACCAAATGCTTCTAATAATGTTCTTGTACTAAAACACATGAAAAAAAATCCAGAAATCAATTTAATTAATTAAGTTTCGAAAGCACATGGTTACAGTTATAAATCATTATGCCCTATATAATTTTTTAAAGAACTCTCAATAATGACCGCCTTGCAGTTAGCACATGCTTGTCAAAGGCCATATCTTATACTAGTATACTCTAATAAAGTTCCAGTAGATAATCACGTGCAGAACATCGATAAATCGATTCTAACAAAATAGGTTTCAAGAGCAAATGGCTAAAGTTGAAGATCATCGATGTTCACGTAATTTTCTAAAGGACCCTTACTAATGTGACTACTGAGCAGTGAGCACATACTTATCGAAACACTATTCTTTATGTTCTGAATTAAGGATTTCAACCCCATTCGCATCATGTGCGGCCGGTAAGAAATCATTTTATGTATGTGTCGGTTGACTTCGTGCTATTGATCGAGCATCCTAATCACGCAATATCACTTAACCATTTAAATTAACATTCAGAATAGTTAGTGTTGGTTTTATAATAGTCTCAGAATAGAAGACCCTGACTCTAAATCTCTTCAAACCTTTATTTGCCTTAATTAAGTAAGATATCAATAATAACAAGCTCATTACACCATTCAACATTGTAATTTTCTCATCGATAATTTTCGCCCCCTTTCTCTTAAATCGAATCCTAACCATATCACAATCGTCAATCTAGAACTTACAAGTTGTATGTGATATAAAGTAATCATGATTTAAATCGAACATTTTATAACAAGTGAGAGATCTTTATTACGTTTTACAAAGGGGTTGCCAAGAAATATTGTCCCTACAAGTGAAGTTGTACAAATTCTACTCTTTCTTCAGTCCAACGAACTGCAATGAGGAATTCAGGCACTTAGTGGAAACGGGCAAGAGCCGATTAATCTTAAATAAGATGGTCGCGGAACCGGTGAGAAACGATGGGAAAGCAATTTTCCCCAGGGAGGATGAACGGGCAAGTTGCGAGAACATTTTTCCACAAGGAGGATGGACCGTCTAAAGGTACGACTTTGGTATGACATCGCCCATAACCCCACGACTGCTGTCGGCAAGATATCTTGTCGCGCATCTCCAAAAGCCAAAAGGCAAGATCGGATTTTCCTTTTTCCCGTTTCATTTTTTTTTTTTTTTTTTTTATTCTTTTGGGCACTTTTCTCGAGATGCCACGAATATGTACGTCACCGCATTGAAGGTCAAAAACCTAGGAAAGGGGAAGGAACACCATCCTCGGGAAGAGAGGCATTATTTGTAATGTGTTTTCTTTCTTTCGCGTGGAGTATTTGCTTCGTCGGACCTTTTTCATGGATAAATTTGGAGCAAAAGAATATAGCATCTTAGTTAATCACTGCCCGCAATTCTTACATGGTAAGATCTTTCCCTCAAGGTGATAGTTCAAATCCCGGCATTAGGAATTCTTACCTCGTGGTGGTAGGTTTTGCTCCCCTGCGGGTTTGCTCGCCGGGCGCCGTCGGTTTACGGGGTTCCCAGGTCACCAAAAAAAAAAAAAAAAGAATATAGCATCTAGATGAGGTAATTATCCAAAAAAAACATTATAAACTTATATTATGGAAATTAATTTAACCATAATTTTTTTAATTATGTGAATTTAATCCTAAATATTTTGACAATTTATAAATTTAGTTATAAATTATCCAATTGCATCAATTTAGTCCTAATTTTTTTTAAAGATTTATCAATTTAATCCCGAACTTTTATTGGGATATCTAGCCGAAAGACTACACAAACATATCGTCAAAAGATTTAAGATTGAATTGGAAAATTCATACAAATGTGTAGGACTAAATTGGACAATTGAAAAATGTAAGATTCAATTAGCAAATCTTTAAAATGTTTAGAATTAAATTAGTTCAATCGAAAGATATATAACTCAATTATTATATATTTAGGACTTTTTGAACAATTTCTCCGCAACTTGACCATCGGACACCATAATGATATGGGTATAGTGATTCGTAAATAATGATAATATTAAGCAATGTGGCCAATTATAAATAGACATTTAAATAAGCGTATTTTTTCAACAATGACTAAGAATCCACCACATTATTTAGCATATCAATTTTTGTGAATCAATTTAGTAATAGGTTTTCCAAGAATCTTAGCAATAAGCAATGGGGTGCTTAGACGTAAAACGTAGGAGTCAACCGTTTTCTCTTTACTTCAATAGATCACAAACTTCTACGGATTTTATAATGGTCATCATGTAGGAATTTCAAGTGCTAATTTTACTTGTTGGGCTGGATAGCCAAGCGCGAACTTAGAAGTCACTTAAGGCGTATATGAAAAAAATTATGTTTCTTTATTTCTTTATTCTTTTATTTCTCGGAAAAGATTTGAAACAAAAATCTATTTGGTAATGCAATTAACTTTTCTATTTCTAAAACAAATTTCTATTTTAGAAATAGATTTAAAGCATAAATCAAAACCTAAAATTTATAACTTTTCTATTTCTGGAACACAAAAATAAAAATAAAAACTCTTCTTATTATTTAGTTTCGTCAGCTCTTGCCACCCACTTGTCACTTGTGGGACACCGGACGACTACCACTGACCTCCGAGCACCTGTCGCCGGCCATTGGCTATTGGCTACTCATTGTCTCCCCTAGAAATAAAAATTTTATTTTATCATCAAAAGAATTTTTGTTCGAGAAATATAAATTTTGAGTCGTGATCTGACGAGTTTTAAAAAAAAAAAAAAAACTCATTCAATGAACAAAATTTGAGAAATTAATTTCCAGTCATAAATTGATTTTTGGAACCAAAATGCTGTCATGTGCGCCTTTATTTTAAAAAAAATGAATTGATATTTGAAATTTTAAAAACCACAAAAAAATTTCTACAGGGTTGCAAACTATGGAGTTTCCCTTTAAGAAAAAAAAAACGAATTTCAAATTATAAATATAAGAAGTCTTAAAGATGACCTCTCAATTCAAACGCACGCGTCTTTTCCGAACATCGCTGGACGATATTAGATTCATCGAATTCCGGAATGCCGGTTTCAAATGAAATTCATATGATGAACGGTTTTGACGAGTGGATACGAAGAAGAGAAAAAGTCAAAAGAGTTCCTGATTTTGTCCTTGAATATCTTCCCTTTGCTGCCCCCACGGAACGCGGATTCTCCAAGCGGACAAGCAAAGTCAAAGCTAATAAACTAATAACGAAAACGTGTTTGCTAAAAGAGATCCAGCTACTCTTTTCTTTGACTTTTGACCGCACGGCCACGGCCGACTATTCTCCGCAGGCCTGGATCAGTCAAACTTAGTTTTACCTGTTCTCGTTCTGTCCTTCTTCAATTTTTTTTAGGGTTTTGGTAGAGGGATTTGGAGTAATTTCAAGTTTTTATTTTCTATTCATCCTTATTCAGCACAGACGACCTCACGAGCAAGTGGTCTCCATGAGTCGCTAGGGACCTGTTTGTTTAGTTTTTATTTCTATTGCCCGGAACACAATTTTTATTTTTTTATTTCGAGAAATAAAAAAAGAACAGAAACACATTTGTTTACATTTTTATTCTCAGGAATAAATTTGGAACAATTGTTTCTTGTTTCCCAAGAATACTTCAGAGAAACAATTTTTCTTTCTTTTATTTTTTCCTTCTCTTTCTTTTCTTCTTCTTTTTTCTTTGGCCTATCGCCAGCCTCAGCCATGGCCGGCAACTGGCCAAAATGAAGAAAAAATAAAAAATAAAAAAGGAAAGAGGAAAAAGGAAAAATTAACAAAAGTAAAAAAATTATACAAGTTTACAAAACATGTTTCCATTTTTTTCTTTTCTAGGAACATAAATTTTATACGATTCCAAATGCGTTATTCTGTTAAAAAATTGTTCATCGGGATAAAAATAGTTTTTTCTATTTCTGTTCCCTGAAACAATTTTTGAATGGAAACGTTACTAAACGCGCCGTAAATGTACGACATTGTTCTTGACGATGAATTGTGACATTTGTCGTATTTTCTTTGAAGTTTTCATGCATCATTCGTATGTCTTACCTTAAACTTGGTATCATTCATTGAATTATAAGGATGTTTTGGTTATATGCGTCATATGTTTTGATGATAGAAATAATGTATTTATCAAGAAATAAGAACTTTTCATAAATTTGTTTGTGTTGTACCATATGACAAGCATATAATTATTTATGAATTTCATGAACTAAAATAACTTGTACTTACACCGTATGTATTTCTATGCTATCTAAATATACAATTTAGTAACTATTTTGAATATTTTGTACAAGTAGCATCAAAATCAACGGTGTGATGATTTTCGTCTATAGTGTTCTCACAATGAAATGAGCCCATCAAGATTTGTTCTTAACTTCTTAAAGAGGCACGATTTACCTAAATTGGTGACAAATATAAAGTAAATATTTCTCCGGGTTGTCGAGCATTATTAAGTTACAGGTACAGAGAAGGATGGAAAGCTAGAAATATGGAACACTTTGGTTTTTGAATTGCAGAAAAATAGATTATATAGGAAACAAGCCATGATTGTTCTGCAGACACGTGGATAATTTTCTTCTTTTCCGATGGACCTGGCCGAGTCCAAAACGTGTTTAGTTCAAACTTAAGATAACCTTAATTGTAGGAAGAGATCTTGTATATCTGTCTCTCTTCTTTAACAGGTAGGAAAGGTGGACTGTAATATACTTTAGAATTAAATATTGGGCAGGGACCCGTCCATGGTAAGGCGATTGACCAAATTAGTTTTTAATGAGGACTAAAAAAAGATAATAAAAAAATCATTGTTGTTCACACTTTCATAATTCCGGATGATTACGTATATGTAGGGAGTAATTGGTTTTTCTAATGAAATAAAAATTTGAATATAGAGGAATTGTACTTAGCTCCATTTAAATCACATAAAGCCTTAAATGAAAATACCGGCAGCTAAAGCCAATAGCATTATATACCCACAACAAATCAATGAATTCGTGATGTATAGAAAAAATTCGTTTTCCGATCTTGTACTGTGGCTTTTAAAGAGACAATTTTTTATTGACACCAATTCAAATGCTGAGTTCGTGAGCAATTATTAAAAAATTTCTCCTACTATTGTAATTTAAAAGGAAACCGGAAATTTTTTCGGAAAATTAGTCAATATGTAGACTCGGATATTGTAATTTATGTTAACTTGGTCGAAGTGTGTTTTAGAAATAAATAAATAAGACATGGAAATGGCTCCACCCGATCTTGATTTTTGAAAAGAAACACTTTTTTCGGTGGGGGAAGTTGGACTTCTCATGAGTGACGGGGCAGTGACATGAGCAGTGACCTCCATCCCGAACGCCGAAATGTCAAATCTGGAAAGTCAACACGCTGGATTGTAGAATCTGTAAAGTATACAATAGAAATATTTTAAATTTTTTAATTTTATCAATTAAATCAAAATATTTTTAAATTTTGATAATTGAGTCAATCCAATTAATTTAAATCGGAAATCGTTGACGAATGTATTGGATGTTTTACATAATACAAGTTGCGTTAAAATGGACAATTTTAATATTTTTTTTTTTTTGGTTCTCTTATCTTTTATTTTTTCCCTTTTTTCCTTTTCTTTTCTTCTCTTCACTTTTCCTTCTTATTTTCTTTTTCTTTTCTCTTTTCTTTTTTTTTTTGGTTTTTCCTTCACCAAATCGAGCAAGATTGACCATTGCCTAAGCTAGTGAGGGTAACAATTTGCCAAATTGAGCGAGAGTTTGCCCTCGTCAACACAGGCAAGGGCGACCCTACTCGAAGTTGGCGAGGATGTCCCTTGCCAAGCTAGCAAGGGTTGTCCCTCACTTGAGACCGATGGAGGGAAAAAGAAAAACTAATAAGAAATGTAAAGAAGAGAAAAGGGGCTAAAAAAACTAAAGAAGGAAAGAAAAAGGATAGATAAAAATTACTTAAAAATTCAGAAAATATTAAAATATTATTAAAAATATCTACATTAATATCAATTATGCTACGTAAGACAATTATTATTCACGTCAATTATTTTCTAGTTAAAATTGGCCGGATGGACTCAATTGAAAAAATTAAAAAAAAAATTATGACTGAATTGATAAAATTATAATAGGTTTAAAGTTTCTTAGATAAGTTTCCCAAATTAAAACTAGTATAAAGGCTTAATAGAACCAAATCAAAGTTGAAGAATTGAATTAACTATTGATCAAGAGAGTACGTGGTCACATAGGAACCACTAGTCCGGTCTAACTCTGGGCAATTTCCGGTTCTTTTGTGAAATTTATGACCTTATTAACAACGTATTGAAAATTCTACATGGTTACCGTCTTTAGACATAGAATGTAAATAGGGAATTTAGTATCTGCACATCTTTTTATTTACTTTTTTATTCCTCTTTTGCACTTATACTTCCGTTTTATATCCTCACTGTTCCACAATATATTAGTGTTTTGCAATGAAAAAGTAGACATTTCCATATTATGCTTAAATTGTGTCGAGTTTGAGCTTGGAGAACGAAACCGGGCCCGAATTGAAATGTTCTTGAGATTCGCTTTTGTTCACTTAACGAGAAGGGTTATTTGTAAGTTCCTCACCAACTAGAAAGAAAGGTTTTATTTTTAGAATTTTAATACAAATATTCCAACTAGGCTGTTCTTTTGGATTGCTCTTTTGTAACCTTTAAATACTTATGTTTCTGATCCTGGGTTTCTCCTAGGAGAAAAACACCGTGAGATATTTGATCGGGGCTTCAGATTAAGAGACTAAATTGAGGTTGGAATCTTCTTGATTTGTCGTTACTACTCTCCCCGTGATTGAGATCAGAACCAAGACCGGAGTATGTAAGTCCGGTGCGTTTGTTATCTATTTCTTGTCTATTTCTATGCTAATCTCTTTTTTGCGGTAGATTGTGCGATCCTTTTTTCCGTATCA
Source organism: Eucalyptus erythrocorys (assembly GCA_014182555.1). Lineage (NCBI taxonomy): Eukaryota > Viridiplantae > Streptophyta > Magnoliopsida > Myrtales > Myrtaceae > Eucalyptus > Eucalyptus erythrocorys. The sequence goes on from CM024606.1 coordinate 23,200,863, forward strand.
TTCGACATTCGAAGGTTCATCAAATAGATGTAAATAAGTTCTCTCCATGGCAATCTCCACGAGCAAGTGCATCCAAAGTTCTTCCATCCTAGTCACGTAGTTCTACCATCGGATTCATCGCCTTTCTCGGTCATTCTCCAATTTCCAAAAAGTCTAAAGAAGCAATCGGCGGTTGCTCGTTCTTCCGTCAAAGCTGAGTATCGCGCCATGTCTGTCGCCACTTGCGAACTGTCGTGGGCTCGAGATGTTTTTCCATGCATTTCTCTTGTCTTTTCCTAGAATTTTTTTTTTGTGATCATGAAGCCGCTATGCATATTAAGTTCGAACCCCGTGGTCGTCCATGAACACACCAAAGACATCGGGATTGACTCTCATTTTCTTCAGGAGAAGATTCAGAAGAAAGATATCGTTCTTGCTCATGTCCCCTTCTCACGCCTTTGCGAAAGCTCTAGGTTTGCAAAAACTCTCTTGAAACCCAACAAGTTTCGGGTTGGACTGGAGAAACGAAAGCATGGTCCAATTTGGTGATCGAAACCCCGACAAGTGAACACGACAGAGTCGAAAGACATCGCGATTTGCGACTCCATCTCGTTTCGGGATTTGGGTCAATGGAGAACCCATTTGAGATCGAGAAGATTAAGAGAAGTTTAGTTTAGGGAGTTGATCCGCCTTCCCATTTTCACGGTGTTCTCCAGAGCTCAATCGCCAATCTCGGGCTCCAAATCGTGGTCGTCGTTTGTGTTCGGGTCACCTTCCTGCGGTCTTGGGCCACAGAGCAAAGCTTGCTCTTTGCAATATTAGTGTTGTTCCCTTTTGTTGGAGTGTGGACCGGGTTGGACCCCTCCGACGGGGCCGATTAGCCCGAGCAATCATCTGGCAAAGGAAAACGGCCCACTTTATTTATTTTGAAGAGTCCTTCTACAAGGGGTCATCGACATGGACATCTCATATGCATGTCTGGTTAAGTTTACATGAGGGCAACGTTGTATGATTGGTGGGTGATGAACTATAGATATCATCGCCATACAAATTGAACAGATATGTGGATTTGGTGATGTCCTTATCTGTAATTCCCCGACCAGAAGACTCGTTGACGTTGTCCTTCGGTTAGGATGAGGACATGGTCTGAAAAAAGAGCCAACTCGGAAGGCTTGAGGGATAGAGGAATTCTTCTGTCAATAGGAAAATGAGTTGACAACGTTGAGGTTTATGGTGTGTTTGTGCCCTGCAACCGAACTTTATGAGTTCCATGTCGAGTTACCATGAACATTCTCTCCAAATGTTAATCAACGTTATGAGAATACTCCCAAAACCGTGTTCTTTGTTCAAGAAAATTGAACCTCTCATTGAGACTTATAACTTTGAGGCCATATGAAACATTATGAGTTCAATGGCCATCCGAAAGGTTTTTTTTTAGTATTTTGCAAGAAACTAGTACTATTTAAAAAAAAAAAATTACACACTAATGATACGGCTCTTTCTTGTGCAAAAACATGGGCTAATCTTTCAAATGTTCATCTCTTATACGCGCCAAACTTTTTAAATGAAAATGTGAGTGTAGGATCATGTAGATATTAGGTACAAGATATAGGATTACATATCCAATATTCTTAGAAGACAAGAAAATAAAAAAAATAAAAAGTGGAGTAAAAAAATTGGAAGGATAATTAAGAAAGATAAAAACAAGGAATGGTCTATTTTTGGGTGGATAACACATTCTCTGTAGCTCTCTTTTCAATCGGTACTATAAAATAAGTAAAATGATATAAAATATGATGCTCGGCCAGAATAAAAAAATTTATGGAATAAGGTGGTGAGAGCACATAAGTATGAGTACTTCTGTTCACGACAAAAGAAACGAGAGTAAACCAAACTTATGGGTGTAGCTTGGTTTATCATAATTTTCAATTTTTTTTTTTTTTTTTTTTAAATCTCCTAGGATTTGGCATGTATTATAAATCCTATCTACGTGAAATTTTTGTTTCTCTATGTTAACCTCAGTGCACGTCATTAACTAAATCTAGTACGTTTTCTTGTATGTTTGAAGGAGCATGAAATTCTAAACTTGATTCTCTATATAATATGACAAGGAAGTAATTGATTTCTAACTTTTGTCTTTTGACCGGATCAAGAAAATAGATTCAGATAAATTAAGTAACATTCAACGGAAAAAATATCTAACGAAAATTGGAATATATTGTTAAAACCCATTATCCATGTTTGTTAAGAACCAACAATACTCCACACAAAGTTTCCAGCAACTATCAAAAACCTTTTTATTCCTTATTTCAGCATTTAGCATTGCTAACGGTTTGGTATCTAAATCCTGACCACATTTTTTTTTTTTTTAAAGTTCCATTAGTCTTTTATGCGAAAGCTAATTTAATTCACCCCTACTTCGACATATAAAAAAGGTAATCTTTAGGACATACACAATGAAGATAAAAGTTTTTAAGGACTCAATCAAATATCGGAATATTAATAGTATTATTAGTGCAATTATTATAAAGGCAATATATATTAGTCGGCAGGATTGTCGCTTTTCGAAAGCTAGAGGATCACAAGGTGTCAAGGACTCAGGAGAGGTCATTTTCCCACTTTCGAGTTGCGTCGTCACCCTTGAATGCGAGCTTATCTTCCTGTGAGTTGTGACAGGGTTATCAAAACCATCCATTCAATCGATTCGTCGCATGTGGGGCCGTGCTTTTTGAACTTTTTTTGCTGTCTTCAGACGTGACATTTGTCGCGCAAAGTTCAAGTGGCCACAATTTGGTACTGGCAAGACGACGGATTCACTCCCGAAAACGTGCTGATTTCACGAGAAAAAAGATACGACGGCTATCCCAAAAGTCCCTGTCTTTGCGCAGCTGTCGTTAGCGAGCTATACGTGTATTGCAAAGCTTTCGTCGAAATCGGGACGGGAGTAATGGCACGAGAAGTCTTAAAATTTGTGCAATTAATATATACGGGTCCGAAAAACTTTACTAAGTTCATTTGTGCTTCAAAACTTACAAAGAAAATTCTTACCAAAAGGTAAATTTCGCATGGCAAATGCAATGGTAAGATTCCCTTGGTTTCGTCGGTTTTCAATTGACGGGATACTCTAGCAGACCATTTCTTTTATTGATTTCTACATCTTGTTTAGTACCGGAATTAGAGAAAGTCTATAATTTGCGAGCAGGCCACCGACAAGGGCCCATGGGCCTCGCTGCCCCCTCCCACCCACCCCGCTCTTTCTCTTTTTCAACTTTTTTTGTCATCTTATGATGTGATGTTTACCTTGTCGCCATGTCAACGTCGCGTTTCTTCGGAGGAAAGTTCCGTCGGCGTGACAACGATGGCGTAAGACGGGAAATTTGAGAGTAAAACGCCACCCAGAATTTTCCGTGTAGTGAATACGGGCAGAGCTTATGGAATGCAATTTTCAGCACTCGAATTCACGAAACCCTATTCATTCAGGAAAAATTAGATATCGGTAGTAAAGATGAACAATTTCGAGTTTTGAGTAGAACTAAGAATCTATATATCAAAATAGATAACTCATTTTTTAGAATTTGGAATCTATCATATATATTTAGAATTTGAAATTATCCCATCATAAGTTTTAAATCTATTTGAAATTATCTCATCATAAGTTTTAAATCTATCTTAGTGTCGGCCAATTTCTTCTTCTTTTTGTTTCATTTGTAATTAAGCCTAATTTTTTGTTTTTCTTTTCAAACAAGGATTGAAGTTACCTAGTTTTCTAGACTTTTAAAGCGTCTCACAACCATAAGAGTACTCAATGGCTGCATGCAATTGTCGATAGTTCATAGCTTTGCTTTGGCTTTAACAAATCAATTCAAGTTTAAGCAGCAAAATGATATTTGTAAATAAAGGATAAATAGTTTCAGGCTTTATTTAGTTTCTATCTATAACTTAGAATCTACTCATCGAAATGTTTTTCTTATTTTTTGAAACTTAAAATTTATCCTGCATATCTTAAAATTAGACTGGTTTGAGTTTATCTTAAAACTATACTCACCCCTAATTAATGAATTTCACAGTTAAGTTATTGAACTTTGATTTCGATCGTTGCAAACACTAGACTTTCATTTCTTTTCCAAGGAACACACGTTGACCGGAACTTGATTTCGATCAAATTCTTACACACCAGGGCCACCGATCGCAGAAAATTTGGCCGGCTCCTAATTAACATGCACATGTCGAAGAACCGAAATGTGGGCACCATCGAAAATGAAGTTCAACAATCAAATTGTAAAATCCGTTGAGAACCGGACACACACTGATAAATTTATCCACGTGAATAGCAAAGATATGCTGATTGGATATGTCCAGAGCACCACAGGCAACAGCACGAGGGGCACAAGCGTTCTTCGCTAATATACAGCTCCGGGATGATGTGAACCCCAAACTAACGTAAGCCGGGCGCATTGACACCGCGTGGACAATTCATCAAACACCTAATGTGCATGCAAGTGCTCTCGGTTTTGGCAAATCGGCGTCATCTCCGATTCCCAGATTTTTGCCGCGTCAACAACCAGCAATGTCCCTCCCCCGCGACTGGACAGCTAAACCCAACGAGAGAGGACAATAAAGAAAGCAAGCCACGGGTGGGGGCAGGAGATATATGTGGAAGCCTTTGGGATTCCAAGAACCAGAACTCACGTCACAAACCCTGCCAAAGTAAACATTAAATACGCCCACATGTCTCGGCCGAATCATCGGACCCCATCTGCTGCTGTTCTCTGAGGGTCTTGGTCGGGAATGAGCTGCCAAATTCGTGACATGGACGACGGAACCCCAATCGAGCATCGGGATTTTTCGAAGTTTCAGCGCTTGTTGAAGCGATGATTGAACGGATTCGGCAAGGTGGTTAAAGATTTAATGCCAAACCCGTATCTTGCCATGTTACTTATTCCTTCTCCGGCCTTTGTTTAATGGAATTGAACCGACCTTACCTACTGTATTTGCCAAAAGTCCGGTCCTGAAAAAGAAGACTTTCCTAGAATTGTCCGGGGCTTGCTGTCTTGCTAGTCATCATATCGATTTGGTCTTTAGACGCCCAAAAGACACTTGTTAAATAGCCAATTAAGGAATTGACCAAAATTCTGGCGCACTTCATTCTGGCCTACGCGTATGCGTCATCAATGCTTTGCAAGTTGAATTCTTTTGAATCAATAGTACGCTCCGACATCGTTTCTGGACATTCATCGACCCGACTCTTCACAAATCCCGTGAGAAAAGTGTCGCGGTTCAACGGGATTAGTCTTCCACCACCCAAAGTTGGCCAGAGCCAATTTGACTGATGAGATTCTTTGGATTACAATAAATTGAAAAAAGAAGAAGTGTTGGGCTTTCCACATGAAGGCCATTATGGGATGAAGGGTGATCCTCAAAAAGTCTTAGTTGGACATGTGAAAAGGGTTTGAGGGGCGAGAGAAATTGACCTGAAATTGACGGTCAGCTTCTGTTATAATAATATAACATGAAATGGATTGAGATTGGGGATTGAGTCGGGGTGGAGTGATTCTTCTTCAATTTGAGATTTTAAGGAAGGAGGAATCATCTGGTTCAGGTGGATCATCTGGTTCAGGTGATACCTGATGCTTGCTAGCTTTGGAGGGGCTGATTCGCCTTCACACGCACGGGCCATGATTACGCTTGAAATAAAGAAACCCCGTTCACGTTGCGTCATGAACTCAAACCCCAAAAAGAAAGGGGAAGAATAAAATAAAATGAAATAATTCGAGATTGGGATCGTTTGAAAAGAAAAAATGAAAAAGGGGAAATAAAGGCCGAGGAGACGCGGCGAGAATGTTGGCAGACGTTGGAGGAGAATGAGGAAGTTTAAGATACTCGATGACTTTAGAAAAATTGTCCAAATTTTTTTACACTTATTACACTTTGACTAATTCAATCACAAACCTTTTAATTTTCTTAATTGAATTTCAAACTTTTTGATATTTTATCAATTAAATTTATCGGGTTGATTTTAACTGAAAATCGCTTATATTGATATCGATCGTTCCACATGATATAACCGATACTGACGTGGATAATTTTTATATTTTTAAAAAAGTCTCTAATTTTTTTTATTATGTTATCATTTTCTATTTTTTTTCTTTCTAGCCTAGCGATGATCGAAGTCTTAGCCCGACCCGGTGAGGTTCATGACCCTCATCTTCGATCGGTGAGAGCTTCGCAACCCTCGCCTAGTGGCCAATAAGGGTTAGCCGGCCCTTGTTGGACTTGATAGAGAAAAAAAGGAAAAGAAAATATAAAAATATAAAAAATTAATTTTTAAAAATTATAAAAAATTTCAATATTAATGCCAATCATCTTACGTGGCACTGACGTTTATGTCAATGGTTTCTGATGAAAATTGGCTAAATATACTCAATTGATAAAGCATTGAAAAGTTTATAATTCAATTAATATAATCAAAAGGTTTATAGTAGACTTGACAAATTGTGATAGGTTTAAAACTTTTTAAATAAATGTCCCGATGAATTTGGATTGTTTAAAGGAAAGTCTAGTGATGCCCTATAAGCATTTAAGTCTTTTTGCATGTGAGGATGGAGGATTCAATGTAGTATGATCAAATTCAGCGATTTCTAATAATGATTGACACGTCGCATAATCGTGTGATTGAAGAATATATATTAAAATGAGCTAAATGTTGAACTACTTTTTGTTAAAAGCCGGTATAATGCAAAAGGTACTTCTATTTGCGTGTTGATGAAACGTGGCACTAAAGAAAAAGAAAAGAGAGTTATACTATTCCTTTTTTGGTCGGCAGTCCGCCCGACTAGCGAGAAACGAAAGTTTCATGTGAAAATTCATGTTTGTACGTGATATGAAAGTACGAGCCTTTAAATAAAAAAAGGTGACCATATTCTGAGACATGTATGGCAACTTTATCTCCTAAAAATTGAACTGGAACGTACGATTAGACCGTTTAGCTTATATGCCCAGTTGGGAACTTTTGAGGATGGATGCCCTTCGTAGGAGCTTTTGGCTCCCATGTTTTCAGACGATGAACAATGGTCGGAGACCGCAGAAAGTGCACGATTTAGCTTGGTCACACATGTTCATGCCAAAGGACAGAGATTATGTGATGCCATGGATGAGTCTCCGTTTAGTTTCTTTCAAAAATTATCATGTTAGAGATAAATAATCTCTTAATTATTTCTAACATATCACTTGAATAATCCTCCCGATAATTTATACGGACTTTGTATCAGAGATAGAAATCAGCATAGCTGACTCGCGAGGCGAGACATGGCTAGGGAGATAATGTTAAAGTGCATAGCTATATGATATGTACTTTGGAATCCTATGCAAGGAAAACACAAGGGTTCAACGGTCACGTTTCTGAGTTTATGCCCCTCGATTTGAAAACCAAATGATATGTCTATTCACATTATCTTCTTCAGAATTACTGTATATTTCGTTAAGTGTTTGTTTGTGTACACTTTTCTTTTCGCTCCCAATTATCTACTCTTTTCTCGCACCACCGTCTAAAACAAGCCATTATGAGGAATTCCAGAAGTTGCTGCGTTATTTTTATTGTGCTTTTGTTAATCCCGAGACCGCATTCTTCTCTCGGCATCACTTTCCCTCATAATTTCTATAATGTTTTAGTCAAGTTTGGTGCATGTAGTGACTATACAACAAAACTACGATCTATAGATGGAAAAATGGCGATAAAAATAGAGTTAAAAAACAGAATTTGCCTATATATTTCAACCCAAATGAATATTAAATGGGTTATAAATGAGTTTACAATTTATTTATACTCAACTCATCTATATAACTGTTTATTTTTTATCGCCCTCATTTAATCTTGCGTTTACTCATTCCATATTCTTATCTCAATTTAGATATGATTTTATCTTAGATTGAGTTAAAAATAAAAGAATTTTAATAATATGGGTCGATTTGAGTATGAGTCATTATATGAAAATAGGTCAAAATTAGTTTATAAGATTCATTTAGGTCAATCCATTTTTGATATAATCCACTCGTTTGTTAGATCTAATTTCAACCGGTCAAAGAGAGGGTAAAGGACGTCTTTGTTCACATTAGGCTTGGGGGGCAATCGGAGACCCCAGTAGACGAGTTTCTTAGGACAAGTTCGAGACAAAACCAGGTGGGTACGGTTCCATTATGGTGCTAGCATGCTCAAACAGGTTTCCTAACAATAGCCATTGATGAGACACTGACAACTACCCAAACTTATTTTTACAAAACTAATTACAAAATTCTAAAAGAAAGAAAGTAAGAAATAGTACTATGTATATGAATAAAGGGCTGCCTTTACGCTATCGAGGACGATAGACCTGCCTTTGCCAATGCCAACGAAGGGAAATCGCTGCCCTTTTCAGCGATTTTGTGATGCAAGATAGAGGATTAGGTCAGCTAAATTATCAAATGATTAGAAATTAAGCTGATGGTGTTCTGAGGGGCATTAAACTAAAACAAAGGGAAAAAAGGGAATTATGATTTGTTGGGGGCCTTCACTATATCAATCTTTCTATACACAAATTCAAATAATTTAGTTTGATTATTCGGCAACGACAAAAAAGGATTGGATTAAGTGGTGCAACACTAGAGTTAAAAGTTGGTCATACCATAAAAGAGGTATACATGCTACTATATCAATTCGTTAGGTATCCATAAAATCTAGCTGTAAATGGATATTCTTTTTTAAGGAGTTTTTTTTTTTGTCAGTCCTACTCTATACCTATTCTACTCTCACTCTCAGACTTTTGCCCTACCTCTTGCAGAACGTGGGCGTCAAAACCCACTCCTGAAACTTGCGCGTCCCCCACCCCATCCCTCTCCTCGAGAAGGTGGGAGTTTGAACCCCTCACCTCCCCTTCCATGTTGGAAGGGTGGCTACGGGGCGAATCCCAATGGTTAAAATAGTCAATAATGCTTTCGTTTGGTGTGGCTGTGGTTGGACTATAGTTGTGTTGATTTTTCATGTTTATTTGATTTACTTATTTTAAATATTTTTAAAGAATATCAAAATAGAAAATAAAATCAAAGTGGGCTTGAAAATTGGATCGCTCAGGTGCTCTCCAATTTCAAGGCAACCCGATTTGGGTTTTGCATCCTTACTTGTTAACACATCTCTAATTATCATTCTTACTATGTTTTCATAGTAATTACTTCAACACTCAAGAGTTGCTAAGATATTATTAATGAGTGGTCTCAAAGCATTGATTAAACACATTTTATAAAGATACGTTTTGATTTTAACAACACTGATTACACATAATAAAATGAGAAAACAAGTCCTCTAGAATTTGTAAATGGTCTTTCTTTGACTATCTAAGATACATCTATGATCACTCCTTAACACAATCTACGTATTGTTATTTTCTATCATCTGCCAAATATCTCCTGAGCCAGTGTGGGAACAGTGATCGAGGAAATGACATAATTAAGAAGACTTTGTCATCGTTTTGTATTTGAATCGTTCACCCCTTGATCATGGCCTTCTATTGCTGCATGACTTTGGTGACTTGCGAAAAGGACTACAAGAAGTCAACCTTCTTTTCTCTTGTCTTCTTGGGATGAATGCCGATCGTTCAATTTTCATTGGTGGTAATTGATAATTAGTTAAAGAAAGTAAATGCAGCTGTTGAGATTGGCTGTGCTTCATGATTAAACGCGGCTACGCGGACATAGGGCTGGAAAGCATTGATGTTCCCCGACCCAAACCCTACCTTCTATCTTTTGACCTCAAACCCTAGATTTTGCCAGTGCAGATAATCACGCAATCTTTCTTTCCCGATAACGACAATTCTTGAAGGACTACTCAGAAAATTAATTGATGGGAGCATTATATTTCAAAATAAGTGCTTTGATAGTCTTAAAATATATTATGAAAATATAATTGAGTTATAAAGTGTTTTAAAAAAATTTAATCAAGTTCTAAAATTTATTAGGAAATGTAATTGAGTTCCAATTTTTTTTTTTTTTTAAAAATACAATCCATGGAAAGACTTAATTGAACAAATTTGATCAATTTTAGAACTTGATTATATTTTTGAAAAATTTTATGACTCAATTACACTTTCATGATGAGTTTTAGAATTATTAATGTACTTATCCTCTATACTTATCTCCTATTTTTTTTTTTAATCATGTATGACTTCTAAATGAAGGGTCCATTAGAATTCCTTGTGGGTCAATTAATAGTTTCATTTCAATCAAGTTACATCTAAAATAGTATAATGCACAAGTTAATATCAAAGCAAGCAATGATATCTCTCTTTATTTTATTTGTTAAAGTCGGCCACATGGGTTAGGTACTTTACGTATATTAAGTTATTATAAATTAATAAAAAAGTGGATTTATCCCCTTTTACATAGATTCACGTGGGAAACACCAACATTTGTCTACCCATTAAATAAGCCAAAAAGTTTAATCGAAGGCACCTAAGATCATCCATCATTTTACCTCCATTACCATACCATGATATCAACAAAAAAGGTACAACATGATTCCATCCATTAAAGTAATTATTTTATTTTCTTGACATAAAAACCTAAAGTTGCCATGAAGTAAAGAAGTATTAATTTTGTTTTTTGTTTTACGCATATCTCTTTAAGCACTTGACTAATCTTTATTGAATCCGGCAATAACTCATCTTACACACATATGTAATTACTAGGAAATACATGGGCTTGCACTCATACAAGTAGTTTTAAGAGAATGTGCAAATGTGATAATTAAGATTAAGACCTTGGACAAGGAAGACATTCATGCTTATTGCGCTTGAGCAATCCATTGCACTTGCATTAAACACCATGCATTTAGAAAGCTCCCGAAACAAATACAACTCACGGTTTAGTTGATCGGAAGGTAGGGAAAAATAATAGCATAATAATACGTCGAGTATTATTAGAATATACCTGGGTTAATTATTTATTTTTGCTTAATATTAATATCTCAACTCGCGTATCTTTTCAATTTCTTTACTCAAAATATCTGAAAATTTTCAAATCATATAAATATCAGCATGAGGATACACATAGATTCATAAGTATATTTGCATTTTTAAAATCTAACCAATACCTAAATTTCGAGGGAGGAAAAGATTTTGCTCCTACTTGATCTAAAACAAACATGTCTTAAATCACGAGTTTAACCGGGTGATTTGTGGGCGAATTAGGCACAAACCCATGCGTTAGTAATAACATCTCGATGCTCATTTTGGTTCGAAGTATGCCGCAGTTGAATTATGAAAATAGCGAAATATTTATTACGTCACGGCTTTAATTTGGGACATGAAAGACACTGCACGGATGAATCGGCGTGTCCGTCTATCAATGGACCGAAAGAGGAAATCGGTAGTGGGGGCCCCAAACGACACGCACACGTGGATGGTCTGAAACATTGACTGTTGACAACCTCACCCGCGTTTAATCAAAACTCTAATCGACTATGTTATGTTTTTCTTCGAATCCTGTCATCTCATAAAAAATAATGGTTTGCAAATAATTTTAAAATAATAATTGCTTATAAAAACAGATGATTAAAAAATATTTTTATTATTCATGAAAATATTTAGATATAAGTTATTATAGATAATGAAAATATTTTTATCAATTATATATTTCAAGCATACAACTCATTAATTTTTTTCAAAAATTAAATTATTTAGTTTCCATAAAACAACTTTCTTCTCAAAATCAAGTGAGACAAAAGATCTCACAGGCTTCTTCCAGCTACGCCTGAGCTGCCCCTTCTGCCTAATGCTACATGGTTGGTTGGCTATCATATGTCACCATTAAATCTCTCTTTTGTTTCCTTCCTCCCCATGCATGAACCCTAGCTCTAGCACCCCTTTTCCTCATGCAGTGGCCCCAAAGATTGCCCATCGTCACTCGTGGATTTCATCGTTCTTTACAGCAAAAAATGCTGACGCGATCAATGCATCACTCACAAAATAATAACTCGAACAGAAACTTTGAGATATAGGCCTGAGTACTGATGTGTAGTTTTCGGAATGGAGCACTACCTGAATGTGTGCATTTCATGTGAGGCTGTCTCGCGATAATCACTCAATCTAAAGGTGCATGGAGGACTCAATTGACTATGGTGCTTTGGATTAAATGGGTCCTTTAATGTGAAGTTTTTCAATAGCAATTAGGGTTTTGGATGCCCTTATTTTCTTCCCTTATGTCATCAGCACGATCAAATTGTCCAAAAGGTTATTTCTATGCTTCTCTTTAATATGCCCATTTTAAAAGGACATACGAATCTTTTTAAAACCTGACAAAAAACTCTTACAACAAATATTTGGAAGTCGATGAATACGTTGTGTGAATTTTTAAGTCGAAATTAGATCGATTTTGGCTTGACAAATGACCAAACTAAAGAATTTCTTTTTTCATCTTACTAACTTGACATTCTTTTCCAGGTCAGAAACAAACAGATACACCCACAATTTTAATATCACTTTTTAATATAAGTAATGATGGACACAAAATCATTTCGTTTGAATGAGAAAAATGCCAACGTGAAAAAGTTATTTTAAAAAACCGAAAGCGCATTGCGAAGCCCTAGACATGGGAGATTGGGAAAATTTTGTCCCCTTTATACCAGGAGGAAGACAGTAACCCATGCCAATCACTTTGCAGGTTGACAGAATAAAGATATGTCGAAATTATATCATATGTTTTTTTTTTTTTCCTGGTTCTTCACCCCGAAATGCCACCAAAAAGAATAAAAGGACATTTGAACGTTGGCAGGCCGTGGCCCATGCTATGTGGTCGCTCTTAGCAGCTCAATATGAATGAATGAAGCAATAGGTGCATTGCATTTGCATTATGATGTTAGGTAAGGTCCACAAAAAATGAGTCATAGTAGGTATATTGATACATAAATGTACCCAATTAACACGTCCAGAACGATGTGACTGATGACGGGCTTTTAAGTAGATAAGTCATATTCAATATTTAATAATAATTCATCGTCAAGTATTCTTACTTGCAAAACATGTTTGGGAACAAACATTTTCAACATACTCACATAAATATATATATATATTGAGAATCATGAAACTTCTTCCATGATTGATCCATAAATGTAAAGGAAGCGCTTGTTAAGAAAAAAGAAGTAAGAAAGAGAAGAAGAAGAAGAAAAAAACATAATAAAAGGATTCGAATGGTATTGCCTTCACCAATGTTACAGAAGTTTGTATTTTCTTGTCAATTGGTAAATATTTAGTCATATCCTTATTTGAATTGAAATAAGATAAATTCTTAATCTATCTTTCGAGGAAATGGTCTCATTTTAAGGATTTATCTGAAATTATTATTATTATTATTTTTTTTTTTGGGTCCTTCTCTTTCTCGCTGGAGTCACACGAGAACCAAAGACTGAGAGAACATAGAAAAGGAAACAAAAAATGAGATAGAAAAGGGAGAGAGAGAAAGTATTCGTTTACGCCTTTCCTCGAATCTCTCCCCCAGAGTCCACGCAATTTCTTCGCACAGCCAAAGGGAAGGAAGGAAGAAAGGAGGAAGAATAAAAAGTAAAAATAATTGCTGTACCACCTGACATGCACACTGCACATTTTAGCTGTATTGCCACTGTATCATTATTGACCATAAATGATTGGAATGTAGCCATTTTTCAAACTTCAAGTGGCCCAAGAAAATCTTGAAATCCATTAAAGAAAAAAAAAAAAAAACTGAATTTCCCTGCACACCCTTCAATAATACTCATTCTCTGCTCTCCCTCTGGATTGAAAGGATTCTGACCCCTACATATACACCTCCCCACACTGCCATTTTTCCCTCATCTCTCTCTCTCCCTCTCTGTGTCGAAGGGTATTGCTCTTGAGCTCCATCGTTTCTGCTATGTTGTTTCTCTTGCTAGAAGCCTATGAAGGAAAGAGCATTTCGTCTTGATTTCCATAGCTGAAGTTGTTTGTTTGTTGCTGTTCTTTTTTGCAGAATCGGAGTAATGGCTTCACACGCATGTGCTCTGTTTCTGGGTCTTGTTCTGATGGCTTCTGGGGCAATGGGGGCTGCTCCAAGAAAGCCTGTGGCAGTGCCATTCGGTAGAAACTACGTGCCCACATGGGCTTTCGATCACATCAAGTACTTCAATGGTGGCTCCGAGATACAGCTCTCCTTGGACAAATACACAGGTGAATGTTATATGGACGCAGGGAGCGTGTGATTCAGAAGTTGGAAGAAAGATCCCAACTCGAACATTTCGAGAGAATAACTCCCTCTTTGGCTTTGATTCCTTCTCAGTTCTTGGCTGGTTATAACTTGTTTTTTTTTCTTTTTATAATTTTTTGGGTAAATAAAGGTACTGGCTTTCAATCCAAGGGGTCTTACCTGTTCGGGCATTTCAGCATGGACATCAAGTTGGTTCCTGGAGATTCTGCAGGGACAGTTACTGCTTTCTACGTGAGTATTTCTTGCCTCTTCTGTCGACCATTTCGTGGCATTTGAAGCCAGGATGTCTTATCCGTGAATGATCTGGTTATAGAAATGGGGTTTATAAAAATGGTTTTTGTTTTCTAAAGTGATCATCTTGATTTCTTCTTGAAATTGCTTGCTTTGGGGCTTGTCTTGTTGCTCTGTTTTTTTCTTCTTCCTTCTTTCCTTTTTTTTTTCATCACGGGATCATTCGTCACGCGAAATGTGATCTTCTGTTGCAGCTCTCATCTCAAAACTCAGAGCACGACGAAATAGACTTTGAGTTCTTGGGTAACAGGACCGGGCAGCCGTACATAGTGCAGACCAACGTGTTCACGGGAGGAAAAGGAGACAGAGAACAGAGGATTTATCTTTGGTTCGATCCCACCGCTGCCTACCACTCCTACTCTGTTCTCTGGAACATGTACCAGATTGTGTAAGTCCCCCAATTTCCTCCCTTCTCTCTTCTATTTCTACGTTTAATTTCAACACCACACAATGACCCTGTTCTTGCCTTTACCAGATACGAATTTGAGGATAGGTATTAACAAAAAATTTACGTGTGAGAAAGGATATCTACAGGGTAATCATCAATTATAAATATGATCCACGCTTAACCGTCAATTTGTGTTCCTTTTTAAGCTCAACATTGTTTCTCGTACTCTGTCAAACCAAGCATGACTTGATAGCGAGACGGGGACATGAGTCTTTCTAATCAGAAGTCACGATTTCAAAAACCGGTCAAAATGGTTTCTCGTTCTCTCTCTCTCTCTCTCTCTCTCTCAATGGCAAGTGGGAAGTATCAATATTATTGTTTACTACTTTACCAAGGAATCCGTCAGAGAGAAAGGACAGAACCGGGTAGTGTCGTGGCGAGCAGCTGATGTTCTTACTGGCAACTGGGCTGATTCGCATAAAACAGATCTTAGATCAAATCTTCACTCTGATGTGCGTTGTTATTTTCCTGAGCTGTGGTTACCAGCTTTAAGTAATTGCAACTGCACCGTCTCATCCCAATCAATCGAATTTATTATCACTGAAAAGCAGCACCTCCCCAGGATGAACTTTCCCAGTAATGAATTAATAGCACTACCTCCTTCCCTTAGAAAAAGAAAAAGAAAAGAAAAAGGAACTTTTCCCTTTGGTTTCATCTCTCTCTCTCTCCAGACAATCTTTTCTTGGGATTTCTTTAAAATTTGCCTGTGCCCAAGTGTCGCAATCACCGAATTACATGCGAAGTCCCCTGGATACAGCTCACACATCTCACTCTCGAACTAGTCCCCGACAAAGGACAGAGCCCCTAATGAGACGAATCAAAGAGAGATTCACGCTATTATTTGCTCTGCTTTGGTCATTGGGGGGTTGTTAGGGCTCACTTTTTCGTGGCCCTTCTTTTTCAATGTTATATAGATTCCGACAGGATTTGGCAAAAAGATTGCCAACCAATCACTTTTTCTTGGTTTCGTTCCCTGTTTTTTCACAAAATGCGAGCAAATTGTGGGGGGAGCGAATCAACAGTGATGTCCATCTTGGTCTCTTAGGATGTAATTGCTGCTTTGCTAATCACAGCTCAAAAGCACATGGACCTACTCTTTGAGCATTTGAAAAAAATGAAAAAGAACTCAAGATTTTCACACTAGGTAAAAGGTCTTAAGAGTAGTTAGGTGGCGGATTGGATAGCCAAAGTCCGCATGTGCTGTCTCCCTATAAACTTGGGCTGTCTCCCTAGAAATTGGATAACTGACCCCGTCTTCTCTTTTAAATTTATTATGTGCTGATCCTCTTGATGTATTTGCTAAGAACTTAATTAAGTAATGAATATCCGCTTGTTAGATCAAAAAAAAAAGAAAAAAAGAAAAAAAATGTCTTTGAGTAGTTGAACTTCCCATTCATAGAAAGAGTGTTTATTAATCACTAATTTATGTTTTCTTCGATAGAGATTTAGAATAGGTTCTCGCGAATGGCTGAACTTATTATTGAATGGTTGAATTGGGATTATTCGGTATTGATTTCAATCTGCTTTCGTGCAGATTTTTCGTGGATGACGTGCCAATCCGGGTGTTCAAGAACAGCAAGGACCTTGGGGTGAAATTCCCCTTCAACCAGCCGATGAAATTGTACTCCAGCCTGTGGAATGCGGATGACTGGGCCACCCGGGGAGGGCTGGAGAAGACCGACTGGTCCAAGGCGCCGTTCATCGCCTCTTACCGGGGGTTCCACATCGACGGGTGCGAAGCGTCAGTTGAGGCCAAGTTCTGCGCTACTCAGGGCCAGAGGTGGTGGGATCAGAAGGAGTTCCAGGACCTCGATGCCTACCAGTACCGGAGGCTCCGGTGGGTGCGCTCGAAATACACCATCTACAACTACTGCACCGATCGGAAGAGGTACCCCGCGATGTCCCCGGAGTGCAGGAGGGACAGGGACGTCTGATCGAATTCTGAATTTGGTGGTCATGAGATATTAAGAAGCTAAGCATGAAAGATGAGCCTAAGAAGATGGATATTGGATGCTATATTGTTGTTGCTTTAAGTTATGTTTTACCACTATTCGTTCATCTATTTCCATGTCTTTTGATAAAAGATGGGTGTGGGACTGGGGCCTCAAATTAAGCAGGTGTATACCGTCGTAAAAGTAAAACTCATACCTTGTGAGCATCTGGATGTACTTGATTTATCTGCTGGGAAATAACAAGATTGATTGCTATTTTTGTTCTGTGTCGCTGCTGGAGTGAACAATGTGAAATTTGTATGGTTAACAGAAGCTGGGTGTTCTGGGTTTGTCTCTGATAGCTGGAGGAGCTCTTGAATGGTTGCTAAGAGTTTTTTTTAACTCCAGTTGATTGAAGAAATACTGTCGAAACCTGCATGATTGCTGGGAGGGGCAATACAGCTTTGAACGAACTATGGAAATATTTCACTTTCAAATTTAGGAAAGTGTTGCCTAAAGCCAGATTGCATGGTTTAAATCACGCCAATCCATGAACAGCTCATAAAATAATCAGATGCTCCTGACACAGTCGATGTTCCTGTGATCTAATGTTAATCCTCGCTAGGACACCACTGTGACAATTGTGACACAGATGGATACGCTAAAGATTGCCACGAACTCAGTGGCTGACCTGTGCTTAATGTGTTCGGCTTACATGAAGTATGGTCTGAAGAGGAAGTTTAAGAAATTTAATTGTCGATAGAGAGAATTTAATCTCCCAGTAATCATTGTGATCACAGTGGCCAATCCTGTTCTAAATTAGGAGACTGCATGCTTCCATTTTGAGATTTAGATATGTCCGGAAGACAAGGATCTAGGATTTTAAGGTATGCTTTGATGGAAATAAAAGAACTTTTCTGAGCTCTGCTAAATAGCTCATCAGTTCGCAGATTAACCAGGAAACTTCAGGAAACTCTTCATTCAGACGATTGCAATGGTACTAAACCTAAGTGCGCTGAATGTCGTTCCACTGAGAAGCCAAAGCTGATGACACAGTCGGGTTATGTTGCCAATCCATCTATAAAGTTTAGTCCTTGAATGCTTGGAGTATGGAGAATCTCTGTGTTCATCTATGTTTACAATGTTACATCAATGCAAGTTAACAGGGTTGATCGTCTAAGCTTCAGGAACTTCGATTGTACACCAGAAATTTGGTATCTCTTCGTCATGATCAGATCTAGACAGTGTCCTTTAGCTTTTTCATAAGAGTTGTAACCATTAGAAGTACAGGAAATTTGAAGGGCAGTAAAATAAAAATGTCCAAGAAGTGTCGGTCTTTGAGTTTGATCAAGCAAAGAAGGGTGCTTCAGCCGACTGAAAAATTGTACAGGAACAATAAAATTGTTTAATCTCAAAAGTGATTGAATAAAAAGAACTACTAGATTGGTAATAACATTTGTGCACAGCAAGTATTGCCAGTGTAGCTATCGGTTCTCGCGCATCTTGCCTGTCAACTTCATAGCATTAGAGCACGACCAATCTCAAAACTTCTATAAAATTTATTTGGGAAAAGAGCTGAAGTACGTTTACTTTTGTCATTCTAGGAGAAGATCGAAATTTAAGTACGCGATTAATAAGAATCTTGAATGTCACTGAAGTTCTTGGCCTGGTCTGAATGAGGACTTCTAATGATTTCAAGAATTGAAATACTCTTACCCCACATGAAAGTTTGGGGCTTAAAAAATGTGAACTAATAATATGAAATCACATGGCATGAGATGTAGCAATTAACCAAGATCTCAGATTATCTGAAAAAGAAGGTGAAGGAACATGAGCGCCATTTGTAGGGATCAACATGCTAAAATGAAAACTTGCAGTATCAGAAAAGTTGAATGCAACATAAATTTTAGAAAAACTGGAACATGAATTTCAAGAGTCACCACAACAATCCAGCTGGACGAGGGAGCAAAAGACCTAGATATCCTTAGCATCAAACCGTTTCATCCTGAAGGTGCTGAAACAAGAACCCCCTTTAGACTTATTCTTGATCTCAGTTTCACTAACTTGTTGCCTTAATGCATAAGAAAACCATTCTTAAACTCTGCTAAATAGCTCAGTAGTTTTCAGTTAGTCAAAGGAAACTTCACGGAACTCCTCATCCAGATGTTAGCAACAATCATAAACCTACATCCATGTCATTCCAACTCTGAGGCCAAAGATGATGATAAAATGTCTGTTTCTAATGTCCATAAATTCGCAGGTAGTCTATCAATACTTCAGTTCCCATCAGTGCAAGTAAATGGGTTTAACTGTCTAAGCTTCAAAAAATCAAACTCTATCCATGCATGACATTCGGAATTTCAGTACTTCATCAAGATCGATTGCACAGTTTTCTTGTCTCCACTGTGCTCTTTTGTCATAAGATCTATAAATCTATTGGACATTTTAGGAGCATCATAATGTAAAAGAAGAATCAGTCTGTAAGTTTGCTCGAAGGTGAATGAACGGTAACAACAATTTGATTGATGATAAAATTCAAGCACTGCTGGTATCACCTCAGAAGAGCTTGTGTATCAGTTCTAGCTCACCTCTGTCAACTCTACAGTGGAAGAGTGTAAGCACCTCAGAAAGGTCTTAAATCTGTTTTGCCAGAGAGCTGGACTATGATTCTATTTCTTATTCTCACCTAGAAGAAACTGAGGATTGAAGTACATAATTCATGGCGGTCTTGAATATTTCTGAAGTTCTTGGCCTGGTTTTGATGGGGAAAAGTACAGGTCCTTCTCATTAAAACAAACTAAATTTTGTTGTTCAGAGACTGAGGACCCTTCATGATCCTCAAGAATTGTACTACTGTGCAGCACTCAAGGCTGGGACGTTGAAACATGTGCACTAGCATAATTGAAACACATCACAATTCACAAAGATGTACCAGTTAACTGAGATTTCTAATTAGCTGAAAAAGTAGACAAATGATCATGAGCACGAATTCAAAAGATTTGCATGCTGAAGTGAAAATGCACAGAACTGGAACAGTTGAATACAAGGTGAATTTCAAAAAATAAAAAAATGACATGCATTACTAAGAATCTCCATAATCATCCAGCTGAAGGAGGTAGAAAACCAACAGATCTTTTGCGACATAGAGTTCCATGTCAAAGGTGCTCTAGAACATAACTTCAAGCATACTGCAGACAAGCAAGGAAACTTAACAAGCTCAAAAAGCAAGGCTCACTGATATCCAATAACCATATGATTGCAAAAAAAATCAGAAAGCTCAGCTCTGGCACAGTTTGTTGTATCGAAATGGCGACAGGCTAACACTCAACCCATGAAATACTTTCTAATGATCTCTACAGACTACAAACAGTATCTTGAGAAATCTCAATGGTCTAAATCCGAATTTCTTGTTGGTTCACCCTTTATTCATTACTTGGACAAGATGAGAAGTGAGTACAATGGTTGCTACAGGGATGTTGATGCTGTAGATGTCCGCTGCTTATTGCCAAGGATGATTACTATAACTGTCACATCATCATGATACTTCCTTCTCCGTCCCACAGGAACATTCAAGAGCTCATCAGCACTAAAACCTACAATAGGAACAAGAAATATTCACCAGAAGAAACAGATGCTACCACTAAATATCTGGTTCTTGTAACATCTATAGAAGTTGCCATTCCAAGTCAGACGGATCGGTCAAATTAATTAATCTTTATGCAGGTTCTGCTTTCTTTTTTCAGTGCTTAAACAGCGGAAACCAGAGGATAATGATCCAATTGGCGATCCCTAGCTTGCTAACATTACCTTGCACGTCCATAAAATGACAGATCAATGGCTGTGTGTGGGTGAGAGAGAGAGAGAGAGAGAGAGAGCATCCTGTTTCCATTGCACCACCAACAAAAGGGGGACCTAAAACGAAGAGACATTATCTCAGAAGCAATTAACCTGCTTTTTTGGCTGCTTTTTGGACAAGCTGTTCAATGAGGTGCTTCGCAGGATCACCAACAGGATTATGCTGGATGAAGAGATGAACAAGCCGCACAACCTTATCATTACTGAAGAAGTCAAACAGCCCATCACTTCCCAGAACAACAAAGTGATCATTCTCTGACACTCTGTGGCTCATTGTGAAGGGATGGGAATAAACATAAGGAGGGCTCCGTAAGTTCTGAATACGGAGTATGCCCATCAACATATCATTCATTTTACTCTGCGAGGATTAAAATAGTTTGGAACAAAATCAATTCGAATTCCATAAATAAATTAGTGGATTCAATCTTCATCTTCAATTAAAGCACACATAAACAATTGGCTACCTCTTTGAGGTAACCGACTCCAAATGCTCGAGTAACCTTTAGTTTCCCTTTCACTCTTCCATTTACAATAGGATGAGGATCGTCAGGGTGATCCTCCAAAAGCTTATTCTTCTCCAGCTCATTATCCACAGTATGAGTTTCTGTCAACTGAATTGCCTTCAAAGCACCATCCCGCGTGCCATCACTTGTCGCCAATATAGCCCTGCTGTCTCCTAAATTTAGAAGATAAATGTCATTCATGTGGAGAAGCGCCACCAACACACATGATCCGACAGACACCAGGTCAAGCCGGTCTTCCATTTCGTGTTCAACCATGCACTGGAAATCACTTTCTGCTTGAGCAACAGCATTAGTGAGACAATTTATCACCCCACAGCGAAAAGTGTCATGTGTGGATGCATCATCAGAGAACTGAAAAGGTTCGATTTCTCTATCCTCCAAACTTGAAGTGTATGGATCAGTGGTCAAGGAAATGTCATTATTGACACTGCCATGAGTACTTTCAGAAAGTTGATGCAGTGAACTACTTTCACATGACCTATGTAGCTTCATTGTCCGCCACTCCAGGCTATGCAGAGAAGAAGCAATTCTGTTATAAAGTGTCCCAGCTAAGAAATCTGCAGCATCACGCCCATTAAATCCATCATATATTCCACAAAAGAGCCACCCATTTTCTTCTGAACACACAGCCTGGACTCTATCCTCACCTGCAGCCCCTCCTGCCATTTGTACATCCATTGCATTAAGAAAGCTGGAGGACTCTGTTCTAGTGGGAGAACTATTAGACGGACAAAGGTTCCTCTCATTCTTGATGATCTCAGTGTCTATTGATCCATTCCCGACCAAGGGAGCAATGCTATTAGTGAAGGACGATGATACAAGGTCCAACTGAGATAGGGAAGAAGAAGAGGGCAATCTTCTAAATGATTTTGGAGAGTCAATGCTGGGCAAGATTTCCTCTCCTATGATGCCATTACAGATTCTTGTGTTGGCTAAAGTTGCATTGGCACTCAGAGCAGCACCAGACAAACAAGAAAAAGAGCCATTCCTCATCTTCATGGTGGAACTCCAAGTCATGATACTTTCTGAATCATCAAATTCATCTTTGATGCTCATCGAGCTGGTGTAGCTAGTGGTATTGCATTGATAGCCAAAACTGACACTTAGTGCCCTCGCATGCATGGGGAAATCAATGTTATATTTTTCCACCATGTCTCTCACAGAAGACAGATGTCGTGGATGAGTCAAATTCCTCTAGCAGGACATGTCCGATCTCAGAGCAGTAATTCCTTCCCATGAAAGTTGACAAAAGGCAAAGTTTCAAACATTTGGATATTGACAGAAGTTGTGCCTGCAGAATTCAGAGGAAGCAAGCAAGATTTAAGGGCTTAATATAAGTGACTGGTGCTAAAGGCATCAAGACAACACTTGCTTTTGATACATGAGCAAGCAAAAAAGTACTGAGTGTCTTACCAAGAAAAAGAGGTAATTATCAATATTGAAGGCATTTTCTGATAATCGAAGGCAAATGCCACCCAGTGCAGCTGTTTCTTACTAATTCTTCTGAATGATTAAAAGTTGCGTCATTCACACACCAGCAGCCAACATAAATCAAACAATGAATATTTCTCAGGAAATAACTTCGTGAATTGTTCCTTGGTATTGACCATATGTAAAGTCACCCATAAAATTTGGCGCTGTTGCAAATAGGTAATATGAAAATCAATTAAACAAGAAAACCATGTGTTTTGCATGCTTTGCAAGAGCATGACGACGTTTCTGTTTCATTTAATTAAGTAAGAGCATTATTGTGCAAACAAATGCTTTTCTTTTAAATCTTTATTGCATTTCCTCTTACCATAAGATTTAGAATATATTGACAGTCAAGATTAGAAACCTACTGCTGGCATTTGGAAGTCTATGTTGAAGGTAAAAGAAACCATACTTGAAGATGTAAATTTGGGAAATCGCAATTGTGAAGGCTAACCATTGAAATTTTACTGGTTTCAGATACTTCTATAGAATCTGAATTAAGAAGATTACTGCATGTATATGCTATGTCGCTAAATTGTTCCATTGAATCAGTTTATTATCATATTTTTCGAAACCAACAACAACACTAAGTATCTTTGATTTTTCCCTCAAGGCTCTAGATATCACCAAACTGGTAGATCGACATGGGTGGATTCCGACTTAAGCAATCGAGTACTGCGATTAGTTGGCTGACAGATCACTCTAGGGAAAAGTGCATTTCACTTTAACTAAAAAAGTTAATCCACCACAATAGGTATCTACAAAAAAGGTACTCATAGAAGTAATCAAAAGTTCAACCACAACATCTTTCACGTAGGATTCCACCAAACACCAGCACAGTATAAACTGAAGAGTTACTAGCAAAAGGACAGGAAAAGGGGGTAATAAGGGGTGAAATTTGAAATTCTTTCTCCGTTCCCACAAACAAATTTTATTGGGTGAAGAAAGGAGTTAATCGAGATTGACTCCACCCAGATGAACTTATTCAGAGTTGAAATTTTCAACTGAATAACTAAACATTCACGTCCATATAAACCCAAGTCCAACGTGAACGCCGAGCACAAGTACAAACCTGTTCGGAAAATGGTTTTGCTCTCAGTAGATGAGCCCAGGACTGCCAATTGATTAAAGTGCCTTGGAAATCCTGGGCACGACGGTAAAAAAGGAGATTAGAAGAAGGCTAAAAAGAAGACACAAAACAGAGAGAGTTTTGAGGCACGCCACTACACTAATCAATCACCGATCACAAAGACGAAGGAAAATAAAATCACCGCTTGTTTCATTCTTTCAAAGGACTAACTGGGCCAGTGCGATTTGCAGTCCAAACATCCCCATCTGATACCAATCTCTATTCTCACCTGAACTTCCAACAAAACCAAAACTTTTGATGACTAAAGAGAATGACGAATGAATTGCTGGAAAATTCATGAACATCAGAGAGCACAAGAGAGGGAGATTCCAATCCTCCCAAAACAAGAAAACAAAAATTGAAAATGGAAATCATGAACATAAGAGAAAAGTTAAGCCATGGATGGATGAATTTCCATAGAAGCAGACCTGAATGGTAAGATAAAAGGAATGCAAAATGTTCCACGTGGAGTAGTTCCTTCCCTTTTTTCCCCCCCCTTTCTTATTTTGGGTTCGAGCTAAAAGACTCCCAGAAAGCAGTTAAGTAAGAGAGGAGGAAGATTCAAACCTGAATTGTAGGATTACAGATGTCAGAAGCGGAAACGAGGCCGGCCCACGATGGAAAGAATCATATTCTCTCTGGTATCAGCAAGAAGATCTTCAGACCGAGGGACACGAGAAGAGAGAGAGAGAGAGAGATAAGAGAATTACATGCAATGGAAGAATAACAAGGAGAATCTAAAGGCTATTGGGTGGGGAGGGAGCTAAAAGATGGCCAGAGAGAGGAAGCAGGGGACGTATGCATAAAATAAACTAGCACGCTTTTAGTAAGAAGACGAATATAAAAGTTCACCTCCCCGCAGAAAACGACAACAGCATTTTTAAGTCGAATGATTTAGGAAGTGAAGAGAGAGAGAGATAGAGAGAGAGAGAGAGAGACAGGTGGGGACCAATGAGGACGGTGCGGGGAGAGATTTACGAGGCGATTCGACCTTAGAAGAGGGGAGAGAGAGCACGAGCTGGAGGGGAAGAGGAGCCAATAAGGGGAAGGTTCAGCCCTTCTCTGCGCTAAGGGCCAACCGGCCGGTCCCCATCTCGAGTTTCTCTGGATCGGGTCTCCTCCGTCGCGTCGTTTCGCAGCTGAGCCTTCTTCGGCATGTGAGAATGATCTGATCGCGACGACGGCGACGACGACGACGATTCGCCGGGTCAAAAACCCTGTTTTGCCTTTTGCGCTTGATCATGAGCCAGTTGACAGAAACTCTTGCATCGTCATTGATAGTGAAGCGCCAGGAAAGAAGATGAAAGAAATGAAAAGAAGTAACTAATCTATATTTCCTTAAATTCAATTCACGGTACGGATTTTTTCCTGGTGGCTGAGAAATGGTAATATATTAGACATGGGAATACAAATTTTATTACTTCTAGCTGATTTCATTTCTCAATAGTCTCTTGATTTTAAGCATAATCTCGTGGTAAAATCCGTGTTAATATTGACAAGATGAGAGGTTTTATTTTTGGACGATTAGTGGAGGAGCTTAAAACTTGTCAATTTATAGTCCTTTTTTTTTTTTTTTTTTTTTTTAATTTTAGTGGGAAAACTTATCACGGTTGCCTATTTTGGTTGTTCTGCTAACTCTATTAGGTTTAGTAGACGGAAAATCCACATGGCATTTTTTATTGATAGCCACATGAGATTCAAAATATAATTTTAAAAAGTCATAGATCGCATTTTTTTGTCAACTTGAAATTGATGAAGTTATAAAATGACTCAAGTGCATCCAACTAGCAAGTTTTAACATCTAACTTAGGAAATGAAAATGCAAGGAGTTAAGTATATTCTCAATTTCTCATGACAAGTTTTAGGACTTATTTGTAATTTTCTTTTGGCCAAGATATCATCATTACTTTTCCTAAATCTGTTTGTTTACACTTATGCGGATATTTGAAACAAATAATTTTACTAGATGGATTATGAAAAATAAATATATTATCTAAAAATATTTAAAATTAAAAAATTATGAAAAAACTTATACATGAATTTACACGTTAGCATTTCAGTATTGAGAAAGTTTCAAGAGTTTTGGATTTGAAAAAAACCAAAGTGGATAACATAAGTCATTCCCACTGAATACAAACAAAATCTCATTGTGAAAATATTTGAAAATATAGTCTAACAAAAGTCCTAAAGGAGGAGGAGGATAAAGCAACCACCAATGGAGGCAAATTCCTTTCGTCTTTGCAATTGCCACCCAATTTAGCAGCTGGATTTGCACTTCGTATCGAAACAACATCAAAACTTCACAAATTTCATGAGTAACAGGAGCAATCTTCCTTACAGTGCTCTCACCCTTCTTTAACAAAGCTTCATGAACATTCTTTGAATCAGTCTCAGTCACACAATCTTCCCAATTCATTCCTTAAGAGCCTCAGCCTCAGCAATTTCGACATAGCAAAATGTCTCGAGCCCTTCCTTGGCCTACAACACTTCCATAAGCCAACAAACCAAAGAAGTTATCTTATGGATGAGAGAATAAGAGTTCAAAAGGGTGATAAGCCCATATAATTTATCATTTACCGAATTTTTTTTAATGTGACATGAACGGATAGCCGATTTAGATAGAAATAGTTTCTTGTATTTAAGTTGCGCCTTGCCCCCTCATCTGGGAGGGGAGAGGTTCGAAACTTGTCACCCCCATTGTGCGACTTAAGTGGGGTGCTGTGAGAGGTAAGTCTCCACGCTAGTGCTCTCGGGTTTACGTTGCCGGCTGCCAGCTGTTCGGCGATTCTTGAGTTATAAAAAAAAAAAAAAAAAAAAATATCTTCCTGCTCAAGGGAGATTTCACTAAATTAACAAACATCAACGAAGACATATTATGACCATTTGACTAACGTATTATTAGATGTGAGATTTTGAAGCGAGTTTTGCACCGCGTCACCTTGAAAGTAATTCTTTGTAAATTTTGTGATCTCAACTTTGAGGGCTTGAGTTGAACCCCACCAAAAGGATAATGACCCGACCAAGATTGGAACATATTCAATTGTGAAAATAGGATCCTATCTCAATGAAAGAAAATTTGGAATCAAAATATAGTATTTGCAACATCAGAATTTTACCTTCACAGCAGTGTTTAGACTTTGAAGTGACATATTGAAGATTATATAGCTAAACTCTTTTATGGTATCTACTCGAGACTCGAAGTTTTAATGGATTACTTGAGTAGGGTTAATTTACATCTTACGCTCCACTTTCTATTCGCTTCCTTTGCTCTCCCAAACAATGCGTAATTAAGTATTTTTCTCCTTATATTTTACCCCCATCCTTTTCTTTCCTTTCCTTTCACTCTGCACTCCCAAACAAAGCCATAATGCCTCTTGAAGAGTAACAAAGGTCATGTAAGAACGTCCAGAGCATGATATCATCAATTTTTAAAGCACATAAACCATCATTCAATAAGGACAAGAAACAACCCTAAATCCAATATTAAAAAGAATTTCTTCTACGACACAAGTGGTAAAGATGCTGTTTGGAAGCGAGCGAGCTTATCGCCATCTGCCACTGGAGAACGGACAAAATGCAATTGCAACTAGAGACAGACTGCCCTAGATAGAACCAGCTAATTAATGAAAGCTAAGTTTAATGAAAACCCCCATTTATTTTAATCATTTTCTCAGAAGAAGACAGGCCCATGCAAGATAAACCCCTCTCCTCTCTCTCTCTCTCTCTCTCTCTCTCGTACGATGACGAAACGCCACGTAGAATGACAGCGAGGTTTCGCATAATAAAATGGTGTCTATAGGAGCAATAATTGGCGTATTGAAAGAGAAAAACTAGGCGATGTGGATCTTGCTCGACGTTAAGAAACCAGTGGCGTGGTCTGTTAGCTGCATCACAACGTTTGTTTATACATGGAAAATGGAGACGGATGTGACAGAAGGGAGAGAGAGAGAGAGAGAGAGAGAGTGGGCGAGAGGGAGGACTGGGTATGGAGGGCCTCCTGCGTCCCTACATCGTTCGTTTGGGAGAGAGAGAGAGAGTGGGCGAGAGGGAGGACTGGGTATGGAGGGCCTCCTGCGTCCCTACATCGTTCGTTTGGGTTGCCTAAGGATTTGATGTCGGGGATGACAGTGCGCGACCAATTCCTTCAACATATTCGCGGCCGTAGCTGGCCTTGAAGGGCCAAAATCCACAGCCACCTCCATAGCCACAGCTGAATACATATATTTTTGAGAGAGTACTGTATCTTTTATTTTCTTTTCTTTATATTCCTTTTCGTGTTTGTGTTTCTCGTTCTTAATCATTAAGAAGCACATTCGATGCACATTATATTACGAGCTTCCTTTTCTAAAAGTACTTGAGAAGGTCGATGATATTAAATACTAATCGAGAGTTTGAATATCTATCCATATAAAAAAATTTCAAGTAATTTAATTTAGAAAATTGTCGACAAAACCATGGCAAGCAACTATGCCCATAAGAATTGTTGCGGCCGGCATGATATCAACTTATCTTAAATGCGGCTTTTGCCTTAGATCAATTTAGGTGAAATTTTTCTTTCCTAAGTTGTGTCACGCAAAAAAGGGGCGATCCATCTTTACATGTGCTCATGCGGCTATCTCTCTCTCTCTCATAAATATTTTTTGTTATCAAATTTTCTAATTTTTTTTTTTTTTTTTACAATAACGTGTAGATATTTCTACATTAAGTCTGCATCTATGTATACTACAATGAATAGATTTCTTTTTTTTTTTTGAAGCATGTTAAATACTGATGAATCACCAGTGGTGATTCAAAAATTTAAGTTTACAAATCAAGCATATTGAAGGAGTTTATTGCATTAAAAAGTTTGATAAGTGGAATTGAAAATCAATATTAGTAAAAAGACTAAATTGGTCTTAACGTGACATGATTTTGAAAAGTAGTGGGAGTTGAGTTTGGCAAAACCCTTGAGCACCGTTCTCGGTACTATCTAGAAAGAAGAAGAAGAAGAAGAAAATCAGTATCAAAATGGACCATCTGATGGGCCTGTAAGTCTTGGGGAGGACTTGAGTTATACTTCTAGTAGAGTGGCCCAACCCAATTTAAGATTTAATAAAGCTGGCTTGGGTTGTAAGGTCATCAAGGCGGGTTTGGGCAGGTCAGTTCTTTGCAAATGACATGGATACTCTTTAACGTATAGTGCTCTCCTCGATGGCATAAATAAACCTCTAGAATGGTTGAGATTTGCTGAGAAATTAAGAGAAACACACGGTAGGAATAAAAGAACTTTGCATCTTCTGAAATTCTTTGGCCCATCTAAAATCGTGAAAATTCTCCACATAAAAGCTTTTAATCGCACATACACATTCATGTATTGGTAGGCCTATAAGCTTTCGGACACGCCTTGCTCTGACGAGAATTTTCGTCTGAACTCAGATTTTAGAGAAAAAGTAGTGAATAATAGCCTTTAATCAAAGAGACTGAGGCACTTTCTCATTTTGCAAGATAAGAATGTCCTAATGGTCGGTTTACTTCCTTACCAAAAAAAAAAAAAAAAAAAAACAGTTGGTTTACTTGGGATTAAGTTTGAATGGGTCGTACGTGATGATACATACATGTATAATATATACGCATATAACCATATAAGCTATACTTGCTTATGGGGATTAGTCGTTTCTAGAGTAAATCCAAGCACTTCTCAATTGGAGCTCATAAACTACAAATTCTTCTTGATTTGGAGCTCATAAATGTTGACGGCGCATTACGCTTATGTGATTTGAAACCAAAAATAATAATTAAAAAAGATAAAATCCACGCTAATGATTAGTTTAATGTAGAAGCTTGACTTTCCCAGTATAATTTGACTTTGATTTGAATTCTAATATATGTTTTTACTTGAGTTAATTTTTTTCTTCGTAGGAAACAATTGGAAGTTCCGGAATTTCACACGAGGTGGTTACGGCTTCTCTTGTGGCAATCTGAAATTAATTTATAAGAAGGAGTCTCGTGTAAACTATGCGAAGTCCATACCTAAATTGACATTACATATTATCTATTCATACCTGGATTTCATGTAGATTGCGTGCCATGCAATTCGATTCGTACGGCTTTCATGGGACCCGCTAAAGCACGTTCTCTCTCTTTACCTAGGACAACAAAAAGTGAGACACGTATCCAAAGTTTGTCCCGGAATACCACTTCGACGTGAAGCGATGAACACAAGAGAACAGAAATTTGCTGAACCTGTGAAACTTGCGCAAATATCATGAGTCCTTCACCGCCACCGCCGGACCCGAACGACACCGACTGGATCGTCCAAGTCGAGGACAGCCTCAAGCGAAAGGCCTCCAATGACCAACGGTACTGGAACAAGCGGTCCATCTACAGGGTCCGCACCTGCATCGCTGACCTCAAAAGCAAGGCCTGCCAGCCGCAGGTTGTCTCCTTCGGTCCCTACCACCATGGCGAGAAGCACCTTCTTCCCATGGAGGAACACAAGTGCCGCGCGCTTTTTGAATTCCTCAAGCGGTCCAGGAAGCCCCTCAAGCCCTTCCTCGAGTCCCTGAGGGAGGTGGCGCTGGACCTTGAGGAGAGCTACGATGCACTGGACCCCGAGTGGAAGTGGGGCGGCAGAGAGGGCATAGCGGTCCGGTTCCTGGAGCTTATGATCACCGACGGCTGCTTCATGCTTGAGATTCTCCGTGTCGCGACCCAGGAGGTGACACCAGCGAATGACTATGCCGTCAACGACCCCATCTTCAGCAACCATGGGAAGCTCCATGTAATGCCGTACATCAGGCGAGACATGCTGATGCTGGAGAATCAGCTGCCAATGCAAGTGCTGGCTCGGCTGGTGGCCGTCAAGAGTGACGGCGAGGAGGTTAGTTTCTTAGATTTCACTCCATTCGTAAGAGAGGTTATTGCATGCTTGCAAACCGCTGTACTATGTTAACCAAACCGTATAGCTTGGTGATTCCAGATGTACTCCACGTGAGATAGATTCGAGACGAACCGACAATTTCATTATTATATCTATCTATCGGAAACTTCTTTTACACTTCTTATGCAAGTAGCATCCATACGACGACAATCTCGTATTCATTGCACTGACTTTATACTCCAACAACGCAGGGCGACGAATTCATCAACGGACTCATCGTCAACTTCTTCAGTTCCCCCAGCAAGGTCACTGGCAAATGCCTACACGTCCTGGACGTCTATAGGAAGAGCCTGCTGCTACATGAGGAGAAGCCGGAAAAAAAGAAGCTCAAGAAGCAGAAGTCCAATGAGGTCTCACCCAGGCTGCGTGGGGAGACAATCCGGTCGGCCACCAAGCTCCACGAGCATGGGATCTGGTTCAGGAAGAGTGAGACCAGCGGCCTCAAGGACATCTCCTTTGCCAGAGGGGTCCTGAGGCTCCCCACGATCCAAGTGGACGACACCACGGAGTCTGTATACCTCAACCTTATCGCGTTCGAGCACTTACACGTCGGGGCTGGGAATGAGGTCACGTCCTACATCTTCTTCATGGACAAAATCATCGACAAAGAGGGGGATGTCGCACTGCTCGATGCCCAGGGCATCATTCAGAATGCACTCGGGAGCGACAAGGCAGTCGCCGAGCTGTTCAATTCGCTGTGCAAGGAAGTGACGCTTGAACCCGAGAGTAGCCTCAACACCGTGCATAGAGAGGTCAGCGACTACTGCAAGAGCACCTGGTACACGTGGATGGCTACTCTCTACCACACCTACTTCAGGAGTCCTTGGTCTATATTGTCTGTCATCGCCGCTATCCTCCTCTTCGCACTCGCTATTATTCAGACCGTATATACCGTGCTCTACCCTTGAACCCTCCGTTTGCCTCTCTCTTTAATAATTTTTTTCTTCCATCTTTTGGTTTTTCTCCTGATGTTGATACTCGATGACTACCTCTTGATTGGTTGTTAACTGTTGTTATAAATCATTTTCTTTCTGTTTTCAGTCTTGTTCATTGTCTCTCTTTAAATGTTTTGAATGATGGACGTTTGGCTGCTTATTTATCATTATAAAATGATGATTCTCTTGCTTCAGTCTTCATGTTTGTCCAATTTGGCTAGGTAGCATGAAGGATAATCTAGTTTTAGGCAGATGAATCTTCCATCGCACCATTTCCCTCTTGATTTATATTTATTTACAAATTGCACCGAATTTGATTGAAAAACAAGTATGGCTTCAAAGTCATCTCCATTCCCCCACCGGCTTCAAAATTCAAAGTCATCTATTTATTTTCCAGTCGTCAAGCAATCTGCCATTAACCAAGGGAACTTACTTTTATGCCTGAGAAAGAGAGATTTTGACACTTCCAATATCCTTCCTGAAATAAAGAGAGCGAAAGATATTCACTGTTGTAGAGCTCCTATATCGATGTAAGCTAACAGAGAACTGCTAATGTACAAAGAAAAACACCCATTTATAGAAATTGCAATTCTCTAACCTTAATGAACAATACTCATATTTTCTTTATGAACTGCTGAAATAATAATGAAGCAAGCGATCCGATAAAACAGATGAAAAGAAAGAAATAAATTGGACAAGGAATTTATGTAGTTCGATTGATATAACCTAACTCCATGGGAAAAGCAACGCATTATTCCACTATGGAACAAGTAATACAATCATATTCGAACATTCAAACACTTTCGGCGTTTCCCAACTCCTAATTACATCCAATAACTCAGTTAGTATTTAGCCTCCCACATTTTTTAATGAAATAATCTCTCAATCTTATAAAAAGAATAAACAAATTGTTAACACAATAATTTAAGTGGTTAAATCACTTATGTGTAATTGAAACGAAAATTTCTCTCTGCCGAGAGCTCCTACCTTTTGCTTCGGGAAAGCTCTTAAGTCTTCGACATCCTTTCTGCGTCTTTATATAATGCTGAAGAAGGCCCTCATGAAAAAAATTATAAAAACTCCACATTCTTTATCATTCTTTGGGCACAAGCCTCCATCATGATGCAGGTTGCAGCTTGTGAGAGTTCCCTCAATTTCCGCTGAAGGGAGTCACGTGTGTCTAGCAAAAGGAGTCTATGCCTTCTTGCTTTTATCCTCTTGACCTGTTTAATTTCCACCAACAACTTCATCTCCCGCCACTACAAAACTAACTCCATTATCACTAAGCAAATAGAAATTGTAAGCTCATATTACAAGTTGACCGACCATGTGTGCATGTGCGGCCATAATTCTCCATTTATTCCATTACCGTTGCAATTGTCATTAACACTAATGGGAACAACTCAGAAGTACCTCATTGACGACTTCAGAATTACATGGCCGAGCATCAAAACATCCTCATATGTCGGGTTTGGTTTGGCTCAAAATGGAGACATATTTTCAAAAACTGCAATGAACAACAATTTAAAAGACAAGGTTAATTGCTTCGATATATATATTTAGGGATTGGGAGCGTCCTTGCAAAATAGCAATAGCTCAATTTTAGGCTTCCTATCATTTCCAGTTCCAATTAAGCTCGGCTGCAATTAGAATATTTATCAATTTTGCGCCATCGTCAGACAAATAGTTATTATAATGTTTCGTTGGAAATAGGGAAATGGAAGGAGAAAGCAAACGCACAATGTAGAGTATTCCGTGTCCTATCTCTTCCAAGATGCGTCAATCCTTAATTATAGAAGTCTTCAATCTAACCGTGGAAGACCTTTAAAGAGATCAAGCTAGCTGTTTGAGGGTCGGAGTCGTATGTCAAAATTGGGACTACTTATATGACTCCTTCTTCTGACTTTTGCAGGTTTTTAAAAATGGAGTCTATTATAGTTCTCACTTTGTTGAAGCTAAAACTTGGGAAAATTGTCCAAAAAGTCTTAAACCTATTGCACTTTTGCCAATTCAGTCCTAAACCTTTTAATTTTGCCAATTGAGTCCAAAATTTTTTCACTTCTTGCCGATTCCGTCCATCTGGTCAATTTTGGCAGGAAAATGCTGACGTGGATACCGCCGGTGACACGTAGGACTATCTATGTTGACGTGGACAATTTTTAATAATAATTTAATATATATGTTTTTTATTTTTTAAATTTTTTTGAATTTTTCTTTTTTTCCCTTTTTTTGGCTTTTTACTTGGCTTTTTCCGTGGCCGGCCACGGCCATAGGCGATGGCTAGCCATCGGCCATAGCCAGCCGGCTACCCTCGCCCGCCATAGGTGAGGCCCGACTAGGGTCGCCTAGGCGAGGCCGACCCTCCCCTAGGCCAGGGCGGCCTCGCCGGGCGAGGGCCAACCTCGCTAGATCTGGTGAGGGGAGCCCTCGCTAGGGCTCACCCTTGCCCAGGTGAGCGTTGACCTCGCCTAGAACAGATTTGGTGAGGCCGGCCCTCTTTTCTAGCCGGGTAGGCGTCGGCCACCGGCCATAGCCCTCGCCTCTCGCTCAGCTTCACCCAGACGTTGAGGAACTCCTTGGTCGGTGGCTGGCGCCCAAGCGACCCTGGCCTGTGGCCGGGTGGGCGTCAGGGACGAGAGCTGACCTTGCCAGATCTGGTTTGGGCCAGGCCAATGCTCGCATGGGCGAGGGCGAGCCTCAACGAGGGTTCCCCTCGCCAAATTTGGCGAAGCTGACCCTCGCTCGGTGTCGTCATTGCTTGGCTGATGCCTGGCGAGGCCACCCTGGCCTGGGGTAGGGTCGGCCTCGCCCAGGCGACCCTGGTCGGGCCGCGCCTGGGCAAGGGCTCCCCTCGCTGAGGCTCCTCCTCGCTCGGTCGGGCCTCGCTTGTGGTGGGCGAGCCGGCCCGGCTGGCCGTGGTTGGTGGCTGGTGGCGGGCCATCGGAAAAGGCCAAGTGAAAAGCCAAAAAGAAAAAGGAAAAAAGGAAAAAAGGGAGAAAAAATCAAAATTCTTTTTAAAAAAATTAAAAAATTAAAAATTATTAAAAATTGTCCACGTCGGCGCCGGTAGTCCTACGTGTCATCGCTGGCGTCCACGTCAGCATTTTCCGGCCAAAATTGGCCGGATGGACTGAATCGGCAAGAAATGAAAAGGTTTAGGACTCAATTGACGAAAGCACAATAGGTTTATGACTTTTTGGACAATTTTTCCACTAAAACTTGTTAGCTGCTTTATAGATATCTTTCCCGGTTTCTCAACTATGGAACTCAGTCTTGCAATGACTATATTATGTACCATCCATGGCGTCAATGGTCATTTTTGTTAAAGAAAAATCCATTGTAAATTTTGAAGTTAACAAAACAACCTCATCAGTAAAGTCTGAAGATTCCAAGACTCAATCGGTTAAATTTGAAGAGTTCAAGACCCAAGTGTTTTCCATCTGAAGACAGTCAGACCTAGAGTTACGGTCTGAAGATCTCCAGACCCAAATCAAAGTTTGAAGATAGTTTGTGATTTTGCCAGGCTGACAGCAGGTTATCTTTATGGTTAAGGAAATTAAGATTTGGATATTATATTCCCTAACTTATCCATGGAATATCTCTGACTGTGATTGTGAGCTTGGAATATTTTCTTTCTTCGGATTTTATCCGTTGAAGATCAAGCGAATTTTTGGAAGGATCTAATTTTGGAAACTCAAGATCCTGATTGTATGGGTGAGCAGGATTGACGAGCTATTTTCTACTTATATTTTCAACAACGTGAAGATCACTTAAATTGATTCAGTCCAACGGGTTGATTGGATGAATTCTTGGAAAGTGCTACGGGTATGGAGGCACGAAGGATATTTAAGGTGGGTCGGGGTTGTTTGAAAGTATAAGAGAACTGATAGAAAAATTTCGAAGTTAGAACCTCTAATATCTCTTATTCTCAAAATCTCTTGTGCTCAAAATTGTGTATCAAAGAGAGTCGCTTATAGTGCGAAACAGTAAGAAGCTGTAGAAGAGACTTTATATTGAAGAAGTGTAGTTCGTGAATTGTAACAGCTCTCATTTGCTACATAGTGATTATAGCCAGTTGGCTGCCAGCGTGGAGAGTGGATGTAGGCTTGCTATAAGCCGAACCACTATAATCCTTGTGTCAATTTTCTCTTACTCTACTCTACTTGTTTTAATGTATGATCTATTTATTTCTGATGTGATTCTCATATTAAAATATATTTTAGTAAAAGATTCTAAAAGAATTCCATAATCACCTATTTACCCCCCTCTAAGTGGATTCACTAGCCTATATCAATTGGTATCAGAGCAGGTTGCTTATTTTTATTGGAAGTGTTTATTATTTCTAAAGCTAAAGATCTATGGCTAGTATTTTGGTTCTAGGTTTAATTGAAGGCCAAAGCAATACCAGACCTCCTTACTTCGATGGAAATGAATACAATGTATGGAAAAACAAGATGAAGGCATTCCTAAGATTCAAAGACCCTCAGGAATGGGATGTAGTGGAGAAAGGAATTGTTCCTAAAGCCGTATCAACCACAGGGAAAGAATTACCTGATGGAGTGGGATTGTCACAAACCGATATTTCAAAGAGACAAGCCCTTGATGCAAAAGCTATCTATTCTCCTACTGAGTATAATAGAATTTCATCTTGTGAAACAGTTAAAGAAGTTTGGGACATATTGCACGTCACTTATGAAGGAACAGATTGAGTCAAAGAAACCATTCCTTTGATTGATTTTCCAAAGGTAAAAAAAAGAATTAAGAATAGGTCTACAAAATCTTTTTACAAGGGTCATTTTCAAAAGGTTTTTGTAAAGCCTGTTGGAAGAAATGCTCTTAGTTGTTCAAAGTGCAAAAGCTTAGTACACTTTGAGAAGGATTGCCCCAAAGTTTGGAGACCTGTTAAGAAGAGTTGGACAAAGATTGTTTATGGAACTAACAACGATGGACTCAAGAAGGTTTGCGTACCAAAGAAGACTTGAGTTTTTCATTTATATGCAGGTCACTATCAAGAAGAAAATCAAATGGTATTTGGATAGTGGCTGTTCAAGACACATGACGGGAGATTCAAATTGTTTCACAAAACTCTCTCATGTAAAAGGAGGAAATGTCTCATTCGGTGGCAACAACAAAGGAAAAATTGTTGGTCGAGGAACTGTGAAGATAGGAAACCTCACAATCAACAATGTTTCTCTGGTTGAAGGGTTAAACTATAATCTTTTGAATATTAGTCAACTATGTGACACTGGATACAAGATCAACTTTCAAGAAGATTCTTGTTCTGGAATAAGCAAAGATCTCTCACAATCCTTTACTAGACGAAGACATGGAAACATTTATTTGTTGGATATAAAGTTTGACAGTTCTAAATGCTTGATATCAATTCAAGATGAAGCCATTCTTTGGCATATAAAGCTTGGACATGTGAACTTGAAGCAAATTGCAAAAGTTTCATCCAAAGAGCTTGTTCGAGGACTTCCTGACCTGAAATATCAAAAGCATGAATTATGCACTCATTGCGTACTTTGAAAACATGTTAGAAATTCTTATAAATCTATAAATCAGGTATCCACTAAACGTATTTTGCAGCTATTACACATGGATTTGTTCGGTCCAACAAGAACTCAAAGCTTGGAGGTAAAAGATCTTGTTTGGTAATAGTTGATGATTATTCTTGTTTTATTTGGGTATTCTTTCTTGCAAATAAATTTGAAGCTTTATCTTATTTTACTAAATTTGCAAGGAAAATCCAAATTGAGAAAGGATATGCAATTTCAAGTATTCGAATTGATCATGGTGGTGAATTTGAGAATAATGATTTTGCTAAATATTGTGATGACTATGGTATTCAATATAATTTTTCATCCCCATACACTCCACAACAAAATGGAGTTGTAGAGAGGAAAAATCGTTCTTTGCATTTTTCCTTCTTTGCAAGAAATGACAAGAACTCTTTTGATTGAAAGTAATATTTCTCCTCATTTTTGGGCTGAGGCTACTTCAATTGCTTGTTATATTATAAACAGAGTTTTTCTAAGACCTATTTTGGAGAAAACACCTTATGAACTGTTCAAAGATAAGAAACCTATTGTCTCTTATTTTCATGTATTTGGTTGTAAATGTTTTATCTTAAAGAATTCTAGTGATTGAATTGGTAAGTTTGAAGAAAAATTAGATGAAGCAATTTTCCTTGGCTACTCAATGACAAGCAAAGCCTTCAGAGTTTTCAACAAACGGACTCGGGCGTGGAAGAATCCATGAATGTGAAGTTTGAAGACTCGGTTCAAAATCGAGACTCAACCTGAAGATTATGAGTCTGGCCAAGTGTCTACAAATTCTCTTGAAGAAAATCAAATCTCAGACACTCGGCCGCAAACCAATTTAGTAGCTCCAACTGAAGTAGAGCCTCATCAAAGTGACAAACCAATTACAAATTGGAAACACAAATCCAGTCACCCTGCGGATCTCATCATTGGCAACATTGATGAAGGAGTTCGTACAAGATCCAAAAACCGTGAAAAATCTAGTGCTCTAGCACTTATTTCTAAGATTGAACCTAAAAACATAGAATATGCATTGAAAGATGAAAGCTGGATTGAAGCTATGCAAGAGGAATTGAATCAATTCAAAATCAACAATGTTTGGGAACTCGTTCCTAAACCAAAAAGGTAAATCAATTATTGGTACCAAATGAGTTTTCAGGAACAAGCTTGATCAACAAGGAAAAGTGGTGAGGAACAAAACAAGACTTGCGGCAAAAGGTTACACACAAGAAGAAGGCATCGACTATGATAAAACCTATGCTCCGGTGGCAAGGTTAGAAGCTATAAGATTACTTCTTGCTTTTGCTTGCTTTAAAAATTTCAGGTTATTCCAAATGGACATGAAAAGTGCATTCCTAAATGGAATTATCCAAGAAGAAGTCTATGTGGAACAACCGCCAAGATTTGAAGATCCAAGAAAACCAAATCTTGTTTTCAAGCTGAAGAAAGCTTTATATGGCTTAAAACAAGCACCTCGAGCTTGGTACGAAAGCTTAAGTAATTTCTTAATTCAAAGTGGTTTCTCTAAAGGTAAAGTAGATATTACCTTATTTATTAAAAGAAAAGGCAAGGATTTCATACTTGTTCAAATTTATGGTGATGATATAATATTTGGTTCTTCTAATGAAGAGCTTTGCAAGAATTTTTCAAGTTGTATGCAGAATGAATTCGAGATGAGCATGATGGGTGAATTGAACTTCTTTTTGGGACTTCAAGTTGTATGTCTTGTCCTTATGGTTAACCTTTCTTTATGTATCACAAGACATATGCACAAGGCTAATAACCGGATGCCCCTAGCCTTCACTCAAGGTTTAAGCAATACGTTGATACTTTTATCAATATATATTCAACATAACAACACATTCAAAAATATCTTATTGAATGCAAAAGTTAATACATATCAAACCGTTACTAAATGTAACGAACCATAGATGTGAACTTTATCAAAATAAAGCCAAAATAACTCCCACTAAACAACAGTATTCGAAGATACTCCTAGGCCTATGCTAATGACATGTCACTCAAATACACATGAGCATAGGCCTTTAGTTAGTGGATCTACAACCACATCATCTATGAAAATATGTTATATTATAAGTCATCTTTCTATACCGTTTCTTTATGGTCAAAAATATTTGACTGCCATATATTTAGACCCCTTGAGACATTTGTTACTAATAAAAATACAACAAATTTATTGTCTCAATACAACCATATGGGTCTATTCATAAAGTCAAAACAGTCAACTCCTTCATAAGGTTCCGAAGCATAATAGCTCAATTAACAGCCTAAAAAGATATTACAAACTCTACTTACATAGTAGACATAGAACTTTATTTACTGCACTTCCTGCTAACATAAGTATGTATCCTGTTATTGATATTATATCATCCTAACAGTCAGCAAAGTTAACATATAATCTCTTGTCATTTTAAAATACCTTAAAACCTTCTTGGCAACAACCCAGTAATCGCGTCCTGAATTCAATTTATATCTGCCTAGAAATTCCATCATAAAGGCAATATTTAATCTAGTGCAAAATCAAGCATATATTATACTTTTAAGTGCACTAACACAAGGTACACCACTTAACTATATTTTCTCAATATCTAAATAAGGACAATGTGATAGATTCAGTCCATCACCCTTAACAACAGGAGTAATTCCTGACTTGCAATGATGTATATTGAATATTTTCAAAATATGATAAGCAAATGTCCTCTGAAAAAATATAATAAAATCCAATATTTATTACAAGAATAATCCTTGCGGACCTCAGTACAAAGGACAAAAGATGCCTCAAGGTCACTACTTGTAAACAAAATATCATGTACATAGAGTATGAGAAAAATAAATTTCCTCCACTGACGTTGCAGTACATTGAATTACTTTGTTCTCAATTGAACAAAATAACAACACTATGAAACTTTATTAATATTGTCTGGAAATTTACATAAAATTATTAATAAGACTTTTCAGTCTACACATAAGTTTACTTAAATCTGTTATAAAATCCTCAAGTTGCACTATATAGATTTTGTATCTATTTGGCGTAACTCCATACAAAAATAAATAAATAAATAAACTACTAATGCCACATTTACTCTAAAAGAATCTTTTAAAGAAATAATTATTTCTTCACTATTAACTATCCACCTCTCTTTCAGAGTGAAAATTTTAACTACATCTACAAAGATTATATTTAAGTCCTAATGACATATACATCTCGTATATGGTTAAAAGGTTGTTTCCAAAAGTTTTTTTTTTTTTTTTTTTTTTAGGGAAAATAACCGAGATAAAGAAGAAAACAGTTTCAATTAGTCTCTGGAAGGTTTGATAAGCCTCCTCTCCATCAACCTATAGCTCGAGGAAGTACCTGTCCATCTTGTTGACAATCAAGACTATGTTGAGGGCGTCTGTGTCCAGATAGAAATTGTTCTTCGTCAGGTTTTGGGTGAGAGGATCAGGCCTGTCTTGACTGTCAACAAGATGGACGGGTGCTTCCTCGAGCTGCAGGTTGATGGAGAGGAGGCTTATCAAACCTTTGAAAGACTAATTGAAACTGTTTTCTTCTTTATCTCGGTTATTTTCCGTGAATAAAAATTTTTTTGGAAACAACCTTTTAACCATATACGAGATGTATATGTCATTAGGACTTAAACATAATCTTTATAGATGTGTCCTAATTACTGTATTAGACAAGACATAATTTCAAACCACTAAGGCTTTCATCATCTCTTAGCAGTGCAGTTAGTGGGCAAACCACTTTTCAAGCGTTCCAGAATGGAACGCTTCATGGACAGTAAGCACATTCTATTGCTCTTTTCTCAAGCAACAAATCATATGTCCACAACTTAAAAATTTGAAGCAGTAATAACTTCAATAATAGTGGAGTTATTAATTATAGAAAAGATGACTGAAAAATAAGTAATGTATACAATTAGCATCATGTGAGCACCGTGTAATTTGACGTATAAGTACACATCTAGAGAGTTACACGCATAATCATATAATTACCTTTGGGTAGAATACATGACATGCAGTTGTACACTCTCCACATGATAG
This sequence comes from Eucalyptus erythrocorys, assembly GCA_014182555.1. Classification (NCBI taxonomy): domain Eukaryota; kingdom Viridiplantae; phylum Streptophyta; class Magnoliopsida; order Myrtales; family Myrtaceae; genus Eucalyptus; species Eucalyptus erythrocorys. The sequence goes on from CM024606.1 coordinate 23,242,193, forward strand.
CGCTTATGAAAATATATTCCAATCTTCGTGAATTCATCACCTTTGGGCAGATTAACCACTAGGACTGGTCACTCCTCCACCACACGATCATGTATCCCTCCATGAACTAATACACAATCACTTCCTTTGGGAGTATGACCACGCATTAGACCAGGAGACATTCCAATCAGCATACGAGACTGAAATTTCTCAAACCCAATCAAGCGTGCCATTTTGGTGGTCACTACTCAATTGAATCTTGGAAACTCTCTCATACCAGGGATATAAAATCTATATCTCACATACACCATATACATGTGATTTCAACTTTAGTGATAAGGGCACATATCATTGAAATCACATATCATGCTAATTACATTGCCTTATTCATTAATAAAATTAAATATGCATATATATAACCTGTAAGACAGATTTCAATGAGATCACAGCAACACAGGAAACTTCTCTTGTGCACCCAAATTACTAATTACCAGAACAACATAAAAAGAACGTTGATCCAAAGGATTTATCACAAATGAACATCAATAGCAATACATGGTACACCAGATCGAGAAGCCAGACGGCTGATCTATTATTGCTCATGAATTTCATAAGGCAAAATTGACTTCAAGGCCAACAGCTGATTTATTAATCAATTTTAGGTAACAAATATCATTACTTCAACCAGTGGCCTATAAATTGATTCAAATCACATAACCAAATATCTAAATTATAACAGTAGATACTATAATTCTGCATAAATATTGCCATACTCTTTAGCCATAAAAATATTCAATTTGATGGACATTAATCAGTGATCATATGAATTTAGGTATAATATGCAATAACTTAACTGACATGCATTATTCACATTCAGCATATGTGTAAATCAATACAATCAGTAAGGCGTCCATTATTCAAAGGTTACTAGCATGTAAAGGAGTATACATGAGCAACAAAAGTTTCATGACTTTTACTGTTTGTCATTATCTCAAGATATAGTTCAATTACTATCTCATTAAGCCATCTTTTCATAGGATTCAGTTTCCTATCTTAAACGATTTTATCCAAAATATATCTCTATATATTTTAAACAAAATCCAAGTCATAGTGAAAGTTGGACTTTCCTATTTTAGCGGTCAGACTCTCTAACGCAGATTCAAATTTTGAGGATTTGATCTTCAGATCTTCTTTGCTCAATTTCAAATGTCCGCAACATATCCAATTTGGAATATTCGGAATTTCACATTGGACTCAAACTCGAGACATATTTTAACAATCTCCACCTTGGCTTGACGTTTGAGCCAAGTCACAATCACTTCGCAAAAATTCAAACTCTACCGCTACTTTCCCAGTCCGAATTTGTGATTTAATTTAATTTTTATTGAACGAAAAGTCTCGAAAATCACAAATTAGGGCAAGATCCGTACTAATTAGGGTAAATCTATACAAATTACGGTAAAATCAATTAGGGTTCAAGTTCTAGGGTTATGGAGGCTCTGATACCACATGTTGAACGCAAATTGTACAACCCTAAGATCTCCATAACCAAAACAAGAACACGCATAATTAGTTAGAAAGATTAACACACCTGAGATCCATTGTTCTTAAAGCGGAAGCGGAAACACAATGTTCCTTACGCAAATCCTTCTCCTATATTGCCCTCCGTATCACTGGCTCAATGAGGCGGCCCCTCACGATTAGCGTTAAAATAACGCCCCTTAGGTGATGATATGTGAGAATTAGGGTTAGAGGAGAGACTTGAGCACTATTTATAGAGTTTTCAGCTAGTTCTCTTCATTACGGGTCAGGCTCAACTCGGCCCACATTAGCCAGCCCCATATTAGACTAATTAAGAAACATTCTATCTCACCTTAGACCAAACCCCGTAAAACGATAGACGTTAAATGGTAAATAACAACGTCAATTAATTTAGTCCATATTTAGGAAAACTCTTACATGAGAAACCAGTGGCGTGGTCTGTTAGCTGCATCACAACGTTTTTTTATAAGCAGAAAATGGAGACGGATGTGACGAAAGGAGAGAGTGGGCGAGAGGGAGGACTGGGTCAAAAGAGAGATGGCGGTGGGGCTGCGTATGGAGGGCCTCCTACGACTCCACATCATTCGTTTGGTTTGCCTGAGGATTTGATGTTTGGGATTAACAGTACGCGACCAGTTCGTCAACATATTCGCGATCGTAGCGGATCTTGAAGGGCCAAAATCCACAGCCACCTCCATAGCCATAGCTGAATACATATACTTTTGAGAGAGTAATGTATCTTTTTTCTTTTCTTCTTGGTAGTTTTTGTGTTTAACCTTTGGTAGATTGAGTTTAATGGGAAGGATACTTAAGTCAAAATTACACATAGCAGTTTAAAGAGAAATATCCTTTATTATTCAGGATTTGTCCAAAATTTACATAAATGGATGTAACTATTATTTCAAGTCCCGCCATAGACTCGGCCAACCCCACCCCAATAGCAAAAGGACAGGCATGTTTCTTGTTCTTAATCAATAAAGGCAAGTTGATGCGCATTACATCGCACGCTGTGACCATTTTCTAAAAGTACTTGAGAAGGTTAATGATATTAAAATACTAGTCGAGAGTTCAATTATTTACCCCTCTAAAAAATTTTCAAGTAATTTAGTTTAAAAAATTGTCAACAAGGCCATAACAAGCAGCTACGCCTATAAAAATTATTACGGCCAACGTGACCTCAACCTATGTCAAAATGCGACTTTTGCCTTGGATTTAACTAGGTGAGCTTTTTTTTTTCCTAGGTTGTGTCACATGAGAAAGGGGTGATCCATATCATTGCACACATTTGTGCAGCTCTCTCTCTCTCTCTCTCTCTCTCTCTCTCTCTCTCTCTCTCTCTCATAAAGCATGTTTTATGTTATCATATCTTCGACGTTTTTTTACAATGATGTGTAGATCTTTTTACATTAAGTCTGCATGTGCAAGTATACTTCAATGCATAGATTCCGTTTTTTCTTTGAAGGATGTTAAGTTTTGACGATTGAAAGATTTGAGTGTACAAATCAAGCGTATTAAAGGAGTTTATTGCATTAAAAAGTCTGATAAGAGGAATTTAAAATAAATATTAGTAAAAAGACTAAATTGGTCTTAACGAGACATGTTTTTGGAAAGTAATGGGAGTTGAGTTTGGCATAACCCTTGAGCATCGTTCATGGTATTATCTAGAAAAAGAAGAAGAAAATCAGTATCAAAATGGACCATCTTATGGGCCTGAAAGTCTTGGGAGGACTTGAGTTATACTTCTAGTAGAGTGGCCCAACCCAATTTAAGATTCAATAAAGCGGGCTTGGGTTTTTAAGGTAATCAAGAGGCGGGTTTAAGCATTTACAAATTATATGGATTCTCTTTATCGTACAGTGCTCCCTCAACGGGATAAATAAATCTCAATAATGGTTGAGATTTGCTGAGAAATTAAGAGAAACACGCTAGGAATAAAAGAACTTTGCATCTTTTGAAATTCTTTGGCCCATCAAAAATCGTGAAAGCCCCCAAGTAAACACTTTTGATTGCACATATGCATTCATGTATCGATAGGCTCAGAAAGTTTCAGACTTGTCTTATTCGAATAAAATTTTTTGTTTAGAATCGTGTCCAAAGGCAAAAGTAGTGAATAGCCTTTAATCAAACAAACCGAGGAACTTTCTCATTGAGTGAGAAAGGAATGTTCTACAGTTGGTTTACTTGGGATTAAATCCAAGAACTTCTAGAGCTCAGCTACCATTAGAATAATTGTCAATTTTGCGCCATCGTCAGACAAATAATAGTTCTAATATTTCGTTGAAAATAGGGAAATGGAAGGAGAAAGCAAACATACAATGTGGAGTATTCCGTGTCTGATCTAGGTGCACCAATCCTTAATCATGAAAGTCGTCAATCTAACCGTGGAAGACCTTCGAAGAGATCAAGCTAGCCGTTTGAGGGTAGGCGGAGTCGTATGTCCAAATTGGGACTACTTATATGACTGCTTCTTTTGACTTTCACAGGTTTCTAGAAATGGAGTATAATGTAGTTCTCACTTTACTTTTTTTTTTTTTTTTTTTTTTTGAGCAAGTAGTTCTCACTTTACTTTACTGAAGCCAAAACTTGTTAGTTGCTTTTTAGATATCTTTCCCAATTTCTTAATTATGGAACTCCGTCTTGCAATGGCTATATTCTGTACCATCAACGGAGTCAACGGTCATCTTCATACACATAACTCATCATCATCAGTGATAACTCACCATTTATTCAGAATTGACAATCAGCTCGTGCAAATTATGATTGAGTTAATTGACGATCACCTATGACAATATTGACAAAATGACGTGTAACAACAGGTCGACGGTTCTTCACTTTTATTAGTCTCAAATATTGTCAAGAACACTAGCTTGACTTAGGTCCATCCGAGCCACCATCTTGTTCACTAGTTTGTCGCAGCCTAGTTTCTTAGCTTTACCGATATAAGAAATCATTGACATTTGCAAAGTTAATTCACATATGCACTTATCATAGTCGGTATTAGTACCAAAGATAGTTTTGGTACCATCAAATTCCATAGGGATGTTTTTCCAACAATCTCCATCTTTTTTATGATAATAAAATTGTCTCGCACATTTATAATAAAAATAATATGAGAATAGTCGCAATAAGACGCTTCTCAATAAATTTTTTGTCATAACGATCAGGCATGATTATAAGTCACTTGAGATCTTCAGTAAGCATAGTGAGACCGTTAAGAGAATCAATCATCACTGAAATTCAAGAAATTAGTAAGAATCAAGAAATCTGTAACGATCAAGCAATCAACGACATTCTGGCTACGCCAAAGATGGTAACACCAAAGAAGGAACATTGGAAGAATCAAGCAAAGAAGGAAACCCACAACACACTCTCCACCAAAGAAAGAAACCAATTGACAGAATCAAATCCCCACAAATCAAGCATCAACAAATCACTACATCAATTCCCGATTAGTGAATTACATTTCCTTTCCCTTTCGATCAAAAAAAAAAAAAAATACATTTCCTTTCAAAAGCCCCTTCATTGTAGACATTGATCTTCTTGTAAAAGTCTATAAATAGAGCCTTTGTAATTGTACAAAGACACAGCTAAAAAAAATACAAACATATTCCTTCCTCTGCGAGATACACACACACACACACACCAAGTAATTTAATTTCATTGCAAAATGCATTTATGATGTCAAATAGGTATTTTTGATGTTAAATTTACATGAATAAGTATCCTACAATGAATTTATTTTTAAGCTCATTAGATGCCGTTGACTGATAGATTTGATTGTACAAATCAAGCCTATTAGAAAATTTGATTGCAATAAAAATTTAGAAGAGCGGAATAAAAAAATGATATTGGTAAAAAAACTTAAGATGTCTTAAACTGACATGTTTTAAAAAGCAGTGGGAGTTGAGTTTGGTAAAGCCCTTGAACGCTGATTTTTATATTGCCTCGGAGAAGAAGAAAAGGAGGAACAGTATCAAAATGAACAATCTGATGGGCCTGAAAGTTTTTGATGGGTCTGACTTGTACTTCTAGTGGAGTGACCTAACCCAATTTTAAATCTAATGAAGCTGGCCTGGGTTGTGAAGGTAATCAAGAGGTAGCTGGCTTGGGTTATGAAGGTAATCAAGAGGTAGGTTCGGACAACGTTGCCCGGCTCTTTTGAAATGACATGACTCATCTAGACTCCCCTCAATTTTACACATAAATCTCAACGGTTGCTCTACCTAGATTAGGCTCATAGCAACGGTTGAGATTTGCTGAGAAACCACGACAAACACCATAGAAATAAAAGATTTTTGCCTCTTTCAAAATCTTTGGGTCCGTCTAAAATCGTGAAAGTTCCCCATATGAAAACTTTTAATTGCACATACTATTCGAGTATCAACCAACCTAGAAGCTTTCGGACATGCCTTGCTCTGAGGAGAATTTCTTTGTCTGAACTTGGGTACAAAAAGCGAAAGTAATGAACAGCCTCTAAACAAACAGACCGATATACTTTCTCATTGAGTAAGAAAGGAATGTCCCGTACTTGGTTTACTTGGGCTTATGGAATTAGTCGCTTTCGGATTAAATCCAAGAACTTCTCAATTGGAGCCCATAAACTGTGATAATGAATCCAAATTCTTCTCGATTTGGAGCTCATGCTGGCGCCCATTATGCTTACGTGATTTGAAACCATAATAATAATAATAATAATTATAATAAAATCCATGCTTATTAGTAGTTTAATGTAGAAACTTGACTTTCCCGGTATAGTTTGACTTTGATATCAATTTACTTGAATTAATTTTTCTCCATATGAAACAAGTAAAAGTTGGTGAATTTTACACAAGATGGTCACAACTTGCCTTGTGCGCTATCAGAAGTTGACTTATTATGAGGAATGTCATGTTAAAAATGAGAAGTTCAAACCTAACTTGACATTATCTATAGAAAACTGATTAAGTGCTAACTTTTAATTTATTGTGAGGATAACGGTTTTCTCGATTACAAAAAATCAAATAACAAATAATAATAATTTATCAAAAAAATAATAAATAATTATAAATTGTTATGAGACTTAATTTTTAAAAATTTGTGGCTCATAATGAATTGTTATTCTCATAATAGTTAAAAAATTATTATGTTAGCAAAACGCTTATGTATAATCTATTCATACAAACCTTTTAATTTGGGCAGATAGCCATGAGGTACATCGAATCAACGTAAATTGCATGCCAGGCACTTCGATTCGTAAGGCTTTCATGGGACATGCAGAAACACGTTCTCTCACAAAAAGTGAGTCACCATGGTTTGTCCCGTAATACCTCTTCAACTAGAAGCATTGGGCTTGGACACCCCCAAAACTTTATCCTCCCACACTTCCCATCTCTCTCTCTATCTCTCTCTCTCTCTCTCTCTCTCTCTCTCTCTCTCTCCCTCTCTCCCCCTATAAATTCACCTCTTCTCTCACTCCATTCAGCTTAACCCACCCCCTCCCCCCCCCCCCCAAAAAAAAAAAAAAAAACAAGAACATGAGTCCCTCCAGAAGAGAAACTTGCGGAACCATGAACGAGACCAGCTGTATCCTCCAATTCAAGGAGAGTGAACTTGACGAGCTCATGGCCTCCGACGAGCAACGGAACTGGGAGAAGCGGTCCATCTACAAGGTCCGTCCCTGCATTGCCGACATCCACAGCAAGGCCTACCAGCCGCAGGTTGTCTCCTTCGGCCCCTACCACCACGATAATGACCGCCTCCTCCCCATGGAGGAACACAAGCGCCGGGCGCTCCGCCACTTTGTCAAGCGGTCCGGGAAGCCCCTTGAGCGCTTCCGTGAGTCCCTAAGGGAGGTGGCACAGGATATCGAGGAAAGCTACGATGAACTGGACTTGAAGTGGAAGGCAGGTGGAAGCGAGGGCGCAGCCAGCCAGTTCCTTGATTTGATGATCACTGACGGCTGCTTCATGCTCGAGATCCTCCGGCGACTCAAGAGGTGGCACAGACGAAACAGGAGAAGGACGACTATGAGGTCAACGACCCCATCTTCAGCAACCATGGGAAGCTCCACGTAATGCCGTACATCAGGCGAGACATGCTGATGCTGGAGAATCAGCTGCCAATGCTAGTGCTGGATCAGCTGGTCGCCGTTGAGAGCGGCGGCAGGAAGGTTAGTTTCTTAGATTTTACTCCATCGTAAGAGAGGTTATCGTACGTTCGCAAACCGCCTAACTATATTAGCCTAACAGTACATCTCAGTGATTTCAGATGGACTCCACGTGGGATCCATGAGACCGATTCGAGACCAACCGACGATTCATTATTACATCTATCCGTCGGAAACTTCTTTTCACACCTCTTATGCAAGTGGTATCAACATCCTCAAGTTCTGCCGTTCCTCTCCCAACAAGGTCCCCAACAAGGTCCCCGACAAGGTCACTAGCAAATGCCTACACGTCCTGGACGTCTATAGGAAGAGCCTGCTGCTCCCTGAGATCGAGGACCGGCATGAGCAGCCCAAGCAGCGCCAGGGGTTAATCCGGTCTGCCACCGAGCTCCATGGGCATGGGATCCAGTTCAAGATCGGGTCCACCAACCTCAAGGACATCTCCTTTGAGAAGGGGTCCTGGGGTTCCCGGGATTCCTGAAGCTCCCTAAGATCTTCGTGGACGACACCACTGAGTCCGCATACCTCAACCTTATCGCGTTCGAGCGCTGCCATGTCGGGGCTGGGAATGAGGTCACGTCTTACATCTACCTCATGGATAAAATCATCGACAAAGACGGGGATGTCGCACTGCTCCATGCCCAGGGCATCGTCCAGAATGCCATCGGGAGCGACAAGGCAGCCGCCGAGCTGTTCAATTTGCTGTGCAAGGAAGTGACGCTTGAACCCGAGAGCAGCCTCGACGCCGTGCACACGGAGGTCAGCGAGTACTGCAAGAAAAACTGGTACACGTGGGCGGCTTATCTCTTGCACACCCACTTCAAGAGTCCTTGGTCTATAGTGTCTTTCATCGCCGCCATCCTCCTCTTCGGACTCACTATAATTCAGACCGTATATACCGTGCTCTACCCTTGAACCATCCCTTTGCCTCTCTCTACAATATATATATTTTTTTCTCTCTTTTGGTTTTTCTCCTGATGGTTGATGCTCGATAATTACCTCTTGGTCGGTTGTTGATTGTTGTTATGAACTATTTTCTTCCTGTTTCCAGTCTTGATCATTGTCTCTCTTTAAATGTTTTGAATAATGGGCGTTTGGCTGTTTATTTATCATTATCAAATGATGATCATCTTGCTTCACTCTTCATGTTTGTCCAATTTGGCCAGGTAGAATGAAAAATGGTCTACTTTTAGGCAAATAGAATCTTCCGTTGCACCATTTTCTTCTCGATTAAACTTTATCTACAAATTGCAGCGAATCTAAGTGAAAAACAAATGTGGCCTTCAAAGTCATCTCTATTCCCCACCAGCTTCAAAATTCAAAGTCTTCTATATATTTTCCAGTCGTCAAGCGATCAATCTTTAACACAGAGAACTTACTTTTATGCCTCTGTGTGAGAGAGAGAGAGAGAGAGAGAGAGAGAGAGAGAGAGATTTTGAAACTTCCAACATTCTTCCCGAAAAAAAAAAAAATCCAAAAAAAAAAAAAAAAAAAAAGAGAGCAAAAGATATTTACTGTTGTAGACCTCTTAGATCGATGTTAGCTAACAGCGAACTGCTAATTGTGTACAAAGAAAAACCCACAAATTTATAGAAACTGCAGTTCTCCAACCTCAATGAACAAAATTTGTATTTTCCGTATGAACTACTGTAACAAAAATGAAGCAAGCGATTAGATAAAACAGATGGAAAGAAAGACATAAATCGGACACTTAATTTATGTGGTTCAATTAGTATAACCTATCTCCACTTAATACAAGAGAGATTATAATAATATTCGAGCACTCAAAACACTTTTGATGTTTTCCAACTCCTAAGTACACATAATAAGTTGGTCGGTGTTTTAGCCCCTCGCAATTTTTTGAGAAATAATCTCTCGATCTTATGAAAAGAATGAACAAATTCTTAACACAATAATTTAACTGGTTAAATCACACGTGTTTAATTACAACGAAAATTTCCCTCTTTTGCTTCAGGAAAGCTCTAAGTCTTTCACATCCTCTCTGCCTCTTTATATAATGCTGAAAACGCCCTCCTCGTGATTTAAAAAATGGAAACGCCTCATTCTTTATGTTTGTTTGGGCATGGGTCTCCAATCTCCATCATGATGCAAATTGCAGCTTGTGAGAGTTCCCTCAATTTCCGCTTAAGGGAGTCACGTGTGTAGCAAAAGGAGTCTGTGCCTTCTCGCTTTTATCCTTTTGACCTGTTTAATTTCCACCAACAACTTCATCTCCCGCCACTACAAAACTAACTCCATTATCAATAAACATATAGAAATTGTGAGCCCATATTACAAGTTTGACCGACCATGTGTGCATGTGTGGCCATAATTCTCCATTTATTCCATTACTCTTGCAGTCATTATCAACAGTAATGGGAAAAACGCAGAAGTACCTCGTCCTCGACTTTATCATTGGATGGCCAAGCATCCACACATCCTCATATGTCAGGTGTCGCTCGGCTAAAAATTGAGATATATTTTCAACACCTGCAACGAACCACAATTTAAAAGACGAGATTAGTTGCTTCAATTTGTATTTAGGAATTAGGAGCCGTCCTTGCGAAGTGGCAATAGCTCGATATCAGGCTTCCTATCATCTTCCAGTTCCGATTAAGCTCAGCTGCCATTAGAATACTTATCAATTTTGCGCTGTCGTCAGAGAAATAATAATTCTAATGTTTCGTTGTTGAAATAGGGAAATGGAAGGAGAAAGCCAACATACAATGTGATTCTCAGGACTCCTCCAGTAGAAGTCCAGGAGAAAAAGGGGCAAGACATTCGTCACGCCAAGGACAAATATAGTCAACACGTTCTTCCCTATCCGCTCCAGAACCGTGGTAGTACGCCTAAGCGCACCGAAATCAACCTGTTGAGGAAAAAGTCAAAATATGTGGAACATGAGATAAGACTTGACAGGGACAAGATCCTCACCATAGCGAGAAATGAGTGCATCAAATTGTAAAAATTTGACAATCAATACGTGATCGAGGGAATCGACAATGTATTATGATCAGGTAATAGAAAGGTGAAGAACCCAGCTACACCAGCATCAACAGTCATGTAACTGCATGTGTAGAGAGCCTTATTCACGTGCATGCCTGTTATGACAAAGCAAATCACAAAAAAGATTGATAATTCATATGACTGTCCTCAGAACTGATAGGTGATTGTGATAAATAATCAAGATCGAAAGTAAATCACCAAAACGATTTAATGCCGGGCCTTGAGCTACAAGAAAAAAAGATGAAATCATCGAGTGGAAAGTTCTATCCCCATGATCCTGAAAGCCATATGCCAAAAGAAGAAAATGGTAAAAGTTGTATTCTCCATTGGGTAAAAATAAAAACTCCAGGATACACAATGCCCTCACCTTGAAATTGACAATCGCATATCCAGAGTGAAAGCCAGCCAAGCATGTAACCATAGCTGCACTAAGCTGCATCCATAAAGCATACACATTGTTGGAATACAGAAACCAGTAACAAATCAACAGTTGTCCTTCTCTACATAGAAGGCCACCACCTTGTATTTCATCCAGTGCGAGTTGTGTAATTACATTACTAACATAATCACAGAAACAAGAAAAATAATGAATAAACTGCGTAGCTTTGGCCTTTTTACGGTGAACTACTTTTGATGTAGCCCTTAACATGGCAAAATCTGCACCCTCCACCCTCTTTTCCTTTCCATCTTTCCGTCCCCCATCCGAGTCCCCCCACACCTCCCTAACCCCCAACCCTCCCTAACAACCCCCCCACGAAAAAAAAAAAAAAAAAAAAAAAAACTTTTCCCTTCCCCGAGGCGCAATTCTTAAAAAGAGATGAAAGAACGAAGATTAGAATCTCGAGAAATCACCTTAAAGGGCCGTCAGTATCAAAGGGCCTTTGTCACCATGATGGAGCATTAGCAGGCAAAGGACCAGAAATCTGGAGAGTTAGTGAAAGAGAACGAATTATCAGCACAGAACTACAGAAAGCCGAGAAAGGATTACCGTAGACACGGGAGACAGATTGAATCGAAAAGTCCACCAAAATTCTTTCTTGCGAGAGGGAGGGGGGATTAGTTGGGCATGTGTAAGCCATATGATAAGGAAATATGTACAGTGGTAAGCACCGGTACCACAGCCCTGGAAGAAGGACATGGCATCAGCTAAGGAAGTTAACATGCCACAAGAATGATGCAGTCTGAGGGAATATTATCACAAATGCGGTCGACTAAGGGGAAAGACTTTTAAATTGATGACTCCAGACGATTAATGGGCAAAAGGCTTTTCATTACTCACGAAAAACTAAGGTCTTTATTACAGAGAATGCCGGATTTCCAGTGGTTTTTCATAGACACGGCAATGAGGTGGAATTTTGTTCCATTAGTGGATAAAACTCCAGAGCGAAGTTCTTTCCATCAGACATCGATGAGGACGCGCAAGTTCCATTCAAGTGGAAGTGGTTTTTAATAAGCACGATGCGTGGTTGCTCAGAGGAAGTTTCTGATAAAGTAACAAATATTGACCAAGACATGATATGACCATTTGACCAACTTCTAATCACATGTGAGATCTTAAATCGACTTTTGTATTACGCTGCCCAGAAAGTAATATTTTATATATTTTGTTATCTCGCCTTTAAGGGCTTGATACGATGTACTACTATCTTTGTTCTTCATTGGAAAAAGAAAAAGTGGCAGTCTTCGCTTTCAAATTAGATTTTGTTTCCCCTAAGGACAAATTTGACTCAAGGATTGAAGCTTTGTTATCTTTATCCAAACCACCGTTCCCTCTTTTAGATTTTTCCCCTCTTGTCGTGATCCTCTCGAGATGAACCTTGGCATGAGTTTAAACAAATCGTTAGGCGGGCGGATATAATCCTCTTGCGAGGTGACTCCCACGATTTGCATTAGCTATCCTAAGCAATTCCAATTGCATTTAGTGTCTCATATGAATGAAAGTAGAGTCGTCACTGACCAATTGTAGGTCAATTGTTGATATATGATTGTTAGTCAATGCATCACAAAAGACAAAACTTTGTGATTAAGGTTTCCAATTGCGATAAAACCCGCTTTTCGAATAAAAAGTGTCATTTTCATTTCTTTTCTTTTGGCCTTTCATTTGTGCATAATTTTCTAGCCATTTTTAATAAAAATCCAAAATATCAAAGAGTTGACTTTTGACTTATTGATCAATCATTTGACCAAAAGTCAACCCAAGTCAAAATTTGACTTTTTGCATGAAAGGCTTCCAATTGGTCCTAATTTCACCTCGGCCACAATAGTTTAAAAAAAAAAATCGAAATTTGATCATAAAATCAACATTTTAATAATAAGTCACTAAAGGGTTTACCATTTGACCAAATAAATTGAAAAATATAAAAACTCAAAAATCATCTCATTTTACTTTCAATTTGACTTTGACATAAACTTTTTTTGCAAAGATCGATTAAGAACCTCATATTCCGGATTTTTCAGATTTAGGTTCAAAATCGAATAAAAGTAAAATTATTTTATTTCTATTTGCATTTTGACTTAGCTTCTTTTGCAACATTGGATCTAGAGGCCATTTCAAGGTCACTTGTGTGACCATTTTGGTGATTTGGTATATCTAAGCAAAGATTGCAGTTTTTAGCCTAATCATGAGTCTCATTCGGTTCTTCATGGTTTAAGAGCAATCATCCTAAATTAACTCATTTTCTTAAACTAGATCCAAATCTAGGGTTAATTTTGGCATATTCACTAGGGAAATTTCCAATTTGATGGATTTAGGTAACTTAAACTTTGGAAAGTTAGGCTAATGAGCTTCAATTAGTGCAATTCAAGTTTACCCATTCTAGACTAAGGTTTAATTTGATGGGTTAAGGTTTAATTTCATCGTTGGCCCTCAATTGAATTTTGACATAAAATTTGTACCATCATTCTAGTGTCAATTTGGATACATTAAGCCATCATGAACATGGGTAATTGAAGCAAATGATATCTTGCTGTATCAATTAGAGTCAATTTCGATTAACTTGGTTTTGAGGATGGGAATTGCACAAATTATGCTAATCAGCTAGAAATTTCAAATTCACAGACCCATTGAAGTTAAGCATGATTTTCAATATCTGTGGGGTGATTAATCCAATTAAAATCAATTGAGACATTTTTGAGAGTCTCGATTGGTTTAATTTCAATGAATTTGGATTATTTTCCTTCAAATTAGCCCATTTTTATTCTAATTGGATAGGAATTTTTCACAATTAGGTCCTTACATAAAATTTTTGAAAGAACTGGCCAAAACTAATCTAGCCCATCGAACCGATTAGAACCTATTTAGATCGGTCTGATTAGCTCGACCTGTTTTTGGAGGGAAATGACCAGTTCAACCATTTTCCGATGGCGCTCCAGCGGTTGGTGATTACCCCTGATTGGCCCAAGCTATGGTTGACTCTCCCATGCCCCTCTTGCAAGAAAATTACTAAATTGCCCCCAAAGTGCCATGTCACTAATCCTAGTCATTAAGATTAAGCCAATTAGGAGACTTGCTTAGGGATTGAGCATTAATTTTTAGCCATTGTCGTGACCTAATTTTCGGGATGCACCACTTAAGTTTTAGGCTAATGGACTGCTAAGCTTAGACTTAGCTCGAGCTCTCCCCAGCCCATACCAATTCGCGACTTAAGGTTTAAATATTTAGTATGCAAATGATTATTATTTAGGAGTCGCCACTAATCGATTTACGGTAGGCCGATTAGATACCTAAGTAAAATAATGGGAGAATTATTTTACTCCTATGAACTAGAGACTAAGGGTACGGGGACTTGGTTACACTAGATTTCTCTAATGCCATTTCGGTACCATTTCTTTTTTAAGTTTTCAAAAAAATGTTTTTATAGGCAGCTTGGATTTATTTTAACTCACTTCTCTAATATATTAGGTGATCATGCGGGTGCGCAAACCACCAATTTAACACTCAGATTAAAGCGATGAATAAATTGCAAATTTACTTCAAAGCAACAAAAATATCTGCAATGTTAAATCAAAATTCACATTGATAGTCCTAAATATGATTTTCCAATCAACACACAATTTCTTTTTTGTTTTCACTTAATTAATGAAAATCATGTAATATGCAATGCATGTTACTAATTTAATATGAAACGACATGACATGGCAGTATAGTCTAAGCTATATGACATGAGTAAAAGAAATGCAATAATTAAATATGCAATTTAAATTAATCTAATGATTTAACTCTAATGAAGAGTAACTTCTAATTAAATGGACCTAGCAATAATCACTAAATGACATGCACTTTCATGATCCTAATTCTATGTAACATGGGCATTTTTATTTTTCTAGCAAAAACAAGCAATCTATTTAAGGGAAATTGTCTAAACCCTTAATTAATAAACATGCAATCCTAATATGCAATGACGTGCAAAGAATATCCTAATTCTACATGATGTACAACATGCAAGCTAATATGCATATTATATATCATGCAATACTTAGCAAATGACCTAATCTACTGACGGGAAAATGTTAATGTCATTATGCTAATATGATATGCATTACCCTAAATATGATTTTTTAAATGACATGATATCTAATTCTCTCTCTCTCTCTCTCTCTCTCTCTCTCTCTCTCTCTCTCTCTCTCTCTCTCTCTCTCTTTATGTTAATTAAATGCAATCTTAATATGCATTAATTTATTTTGATGTGATGTGAGATGCAATTCATTTGGCATGACTTGAACTTATCACAATATGTATGTAATCTAATTTATATAGTCCTAAATGTGCATGCACTACGTAATATGGGATGAAATGACATGGTACTTCTTATGATTTTTTAATGATGATCCATTTTTAATACATGCAACCTACACTAAATGATGACATGAAATGGGATTAATTATGAACTAACCTATTAACCAACTAAGCAAAAGACCTTTGTATTATTTATTCTTTTTTCAAAATGACTTAATAATTCTTCTTAAAAAGAAAGCAACCTAATGATGCAATTAAAGAAAGCTACACAATGGAGCTACTAAAATATTAAACTATGATTCACTAATTAAAGCGCACCATGTTATGAAATCTATATGACTTAAATAACATTTTTTAGTTTTGGGTTTTATTAAAGGAAAATTATCTAAATTCTATATGAATCTTAAAAAAATAAAAAATAAAATGCGTTACTTTAAACATGAAATGTACATGGACCTAAGTACCTAAGTTCTAGATATGCCATAATTTTACTAATAAACAAATTCTAATTAGATAAGCCTATTATGCAAATTAATTAACATGCACTTAATATTTTTGATCATTTTTTTAAATGAAATTAGGAATTAATAAAAACCCTAATTAACTATCTAAAGTGAATAATTTTCTAATTTATTTTAGGCATTAATTTCACTTAAACCCTATCCTATCTTAGAAAACTATTTCTAGAAAAATGAGATAATTAAAATGTGCAAACATTAACTAAAACCCTATTTATATAAAAAAAAAATATTTAGGTCTAACCCTAAACTATTTAAGAAGAATTATCTAAAAATGCAATCCTAGAAATATAATCCTAAAAAAATCTAATTTACTTAAAGCTACATGTCGATTCACTAAATCTATGTACTCATGCAAAATTTTGACTTTTTGATTTTCTGATTTTTATATTTTTTAAGATAAGTAATTATTAAATAAATATTAAATCTAAACTATCAACAAAATCAACAAATAAAGGATTAAAGTAATCGAAAAAAATAACTGTTGTCTCACGGGTTAAATTAACGATTATTCTAATCCTAATTATCATGACAAAGATGTTCAAAATAATTAAAAATCTGATCGAAGTCTTATGGATCAAATTAATAATTATATTGATTCAACAATTAAAATACTAACAACAAACCCCAAAAATTAATATAATTAAAAAAATGATCCAACATCTTATGAATCAAATTAGTAATTACAATAATTTTGGAGAAAACCCCTGCGAATAATGCCTACAAGATCTTATGAATATTAAGATCCAATATTGCAATTTAAATAAATAAAATTAAAAAAATACAAACAAAATAAATTAAATAGAAAAAGAAAAAATAAACCACCTAATTTACTTTTCCTTTTTTTTTTTTTGGCCGTCGGTTCGGGGTTCACCGTCGGTCGCCGGTCGTTAGAGCTCGGCGAGGAGGACCCGGCGGCGAGAGGATCGGCAATGAGCGGTGGCGTTGCAAGGAGCAGTAGCAGGTGGCCTCGCTTGGGCTCAGGCAGAGAGGCGGAGTGGCTTGGCTCGGGCTTGGGCTCGGATAGAGTCGCCGGATCGTCAGCAGGTCGCTGACCAGAGTAATCCCGGTGGAGATCTAGCTGTAGGAACGGAGCTCGGGCACTGGGTTTGTGGGTTGCTGTGGGTGCGGCGGTGGCAAGGCGTCACGGATTTGGGTCGTCGAAGCAGAGGGCTCCGGGTGTGGGCATTAGACGATCGGAGATCTGCAGATCCGGCTCAGGTAGTCGCTCGGGTGCTGCGGCGTGACCAGGGATTGGCACGGTGGAAGGTGAGCGACAAGACTCGGGCTCGGGTTGCTGGCGGGAGGTGAGCGATTTGGGATCAGGGGCTGGGTGTCGGCGCGATAGCCCAGATTTGGATCTGGTGGAGGCGATCAAGATCGGCAGGTGGTCAGAGCACAGGTCGACGCTGGGCAGTTGCGAACAAATCAGGGGCGGTAGTGGCGTCACAGGTGGATCTCGAGCAGCAGAGGCCAGCGAAGGAAGGTTCACCAGGCGGAGTAGGAATGGCGTGGTAAGACCAGCGGGCGACCAACGGAACGGCGACGGTGGCGCGAGTGCAAAGAAGGCCGACGGAGGCAATGGCCTGGCTATCGGCACGCCGGCGAGGAGATCGGACGGCGGGGGGGAAATGTCGAGGGGAAGACGACGCTTCGGCTGCGCATGGCAATGCTTCTTGGCCGGGGAACAATTTTTTTTTTTCAGAAATGGTTCTTTTTTATTTCTATTTTGGGGATAATTTATGTGTAAAAAAACCCGTTTGGTAACTACACAAAATTTCTACTCTAAAAATAGAAAAAGAATAGAAATGCGTTTGGTAAAAAACCGTTTCTCTTTTATATTTATTTGTTTTTTATTTTTGGGCCGACCTCCACCCGTCGTCGAGGCGGTCGATGGCGGCCGATGGGTCGTGCAACCGGCGGCGGCGGTTGGTCGGTGGCCGGAGGTTGGCTGGCGGCGACATGAGACGGCGGGTGGAGGTCGGCCGGCGGCGGCGGCGACGGTGGCGTCATGCGGCGGTGGCGGCAGTCGATCGGCCTCCGGCGATCGGCGGCGGTCGATCGGCCTCCAGCGATCGACGGCAGTCGGCCGGCGGCGGTGGTCGGCCGGCAAGACCGATGGCGGTCGGTCGGCCTCTTGCGACCGGCGGCGGCCAGCGGCGGCGGTTGGCCTTTGACGATCGGCGGCGGTGGTCGATCGGCGAGACCGACGGCGGTCGGTCGGCCTCCGGCGGTGGCGGCGGGCGACGGTGAGCAGCGGTCAACGGCGGTCAATGGGCCGTGCGCAAGAGAAGAATAAAAGAAAAAAAATTCACTTATTTCTTAAACTTGTTCCCGAGAACCAAAAGCAACTTTTTTTTACTTCTCATTTCTATTCCCGAGCTAACTTTTTATTCCCGGGAACAAAAAACTAACTTGCGGTTATCATGCAGGTTTCTATTCTTTTTTTGTTCCCGGGAACCAAAGAATAGAAATTCCTCTTCCCGGGAAGGTTGTCATGCAGGCCCTTCCTCTCCCTTTTTCTGTTTTCTTTTTTCCTTTTTTTCTCTCTCTCCCTCTCACCTATCAATTTCATGTCACTCTCCCCTCTCTCTCTTTTTACTTTTCACTTTTTGTTTTCTCTTTTTTTTTTTCAACCTTCGACGATCAGAAAAAAAAAAAAAACCCAGAAGCCCTTCCTTCCTTCTCTATTTATATCGAAAAACAAATCAATCTATTTCACCAATATATTGACCCAACCGTTAAAGATAATTTAGAATTTTTATGAAGATTTTCTGAGATAATCCATTCAACCATTAAAGATAAAGCTCCATTATCCAACTTTAAAATCTTTCAAAATCCCGCTCTATAGCAAAATATTCTATCTTGTAGATTATTCCTTATCCTTTTTCTTTTTAATTTCATTTTCATTTTTTTAAAACAGCTTTTTAAAGATAAATTGAATACTAAATGTAAATGAAATGCTTTATAAAAATAGTCAAAATTTTAGGTGTCTACAGTCAATGATTAATTCTAACCATTCATCTAGACATGTCATTGATCCATGTGATCAACTTTAAACCAATAGAATTAAGCCTTGATCAAGAAGGAATAATGTGAGCCTTTGGATGAAGCCAAGGGCCCAAATTTGATCTTGATTGGGGTATGAGTTCATTTTTCCCTTCAAAATTGGGAAGGGGGGCTAGATCTTTTTTTGCAGATCAATCTCTCTCTTCACACACACACACACACACGCGCGTGCACACACACACACACACACACTCTCTCTCTCTCTCTCTCTCGGCCATGCGTTCCTTGCCATCCCATTGCCGCTTGTCGGCACCTATTCAATGGTCCACTGGTGCTTCGACCACCATAGTGTGTCTCTCAGCCTAGTTGCAAGCCTCGCCAAAGAGCCTCAATTGTACTCCATCTTCCTCACGATTTGAAGACCAGCTTGCACGTCAATAGTGTTACGAAATTGCACATCGATTCCAGAAAAATAACGCTTGCAAACAATTCACCAAGCAGAATATAATAATAAAAGAATAGAATCGGAAGAATACGCTAGAAAATTTGGTAACGAAGTTTACCCAAACTTGGGCTATGTCTCTGCATAGAGGCACTCTGCGAATCCACTAGACTTCGAAAAAAGTTGGAATACAACGATGATATTTTCTCAAGATTAGAACATAAAGAGATTGAGAACCCCGATAAAGAAAAAAAAACTCACTTTTTTCTTCACTTTTTTTTCCCTTTCTCTTTTCTTTTTCAGCGTCTTGACGACTAGCGTTTTGCTATCGCTAATATCAAAGTATCACTTTTAACCTAAAAGCAAATCTGATATAAAGGACAAAAAAGCCCCTAAAAATAAATATTTGGCTTCATCTATAACAATCTCCCACTTGAAGACAAATATACTTGAGCCCCAAGCAACTTTGCATCCATCTTCTTCAAAAACTAGTAGTTGAAAAACTTGTGCCTCTGCAATACTCCTTATCAATCGACATAGAGTAATACCAATGGTAGTAGTACATAAAATATGCTTCTCTATCTACTACCTTGATCAAAATGTTAGCTGGATTTTTTGAGCCATCAATCTTCTGTAAGTTTAACTCATTATCTTTCAATGTTGACCTGATAAAGTGATAATGCTTCTTGATATGTCTAGTTTTTGAGTGATAAGCTACATTCTTTGCTGAGTGCACTGCACTTTGACTATCACTTGATAGTGTACTAACTGGTTGTTTTTGATATAGCTCCTCCATATAATCTTGTAATCACATGATTTCCCTGGAGGCTTTTGTGATCGCCATGTATTCTGCCTCTGTTGTCGATAAAGCCACTACTTTTTGTAGTTGAGATACCCAACTCATTGCTGTATCTGCAACTGTAAAGACATATCTAGTGGTACTCTTATCACTATCTTGATCACCTGAATGATCTGCATCTACATAATCCTGCAACTCTAGAGATGTGCCACCATAACAAAGTGAGTAATTGGAAGACTTGCTAGATATCTCAATATCCATTTTACTGCCTTCCAATGCTCTTTGCTTGGGTTCTGTATATATTAACTCACAACTCCCACTGCCTGTGCAATGTCTGGTCTTGTGTTCACCATGGCATATATCAAACTCCCCGCTGCTGATGCATATAGAACTACCGCCATCTCATCTTTCAAAGCCTGAGTGTTCAAACACATATCCTTGGAAAGTTTGAAGTGACTCGCAAGAGGAGTTGCAACTGGTTTTGCCTTGTCCATGTTAAATCTCTTTTACACTTTGTTCACATAGTCTTCCTACGACAGCCATAATTTCTCATTTTTTCCATCCCTGATGATTTTCATGCCTAAAATATTCTTGGCCTCTCCCAAGTCTTTCATAGTAGACTACGATAATAACATCTTCTTCACTTCTACGATTCTCTTCATATTAGAACTAGCTACCAGCATGTCATCCACATATAAAGAGAGATATACAATGTCACCTTCATCATACTTACGAAAATAAACATAGTGATCAAATTCACAATGTGCAAATCCTTTTTCTTTCATGAAACCATCAAATTTTAGGTACCATTGCCGCGGAGCTTGTTTCAAGCCATACAAGCTTTTCTTCAAGTGACATACCATGTGTTCCTTACCTTTGACTTCAAAACCCTTAGGTTGTGCCATGTATAATTCTTCATCTAAGTCACTGTGTAAAAAAGTTGTTTTTACGTCTAACTGCTCAAGATGAAGATCCTCTACTGCAGCTATACTTAGTAGAACTCTAATTGATGTCATTTTCACTACAGGAGAAAATATCTCGGAGTAGTCGATTTCTTCTTTTTGAGAAAATCCCTTGACTACAATTCTCGCCTTGTATCTAATACTACCATCTGCTTCATTCTTAATCATGTATACCCATTTGTTCAATAAAGCTTTTTTTACCTATGGGCAACTTGGTCAACTCCCAAATTTTGTTCTGAAATAGCGAGCTCATCTCGTCTTTCATAGCACACTCCCACTGCAAGTGAGACGTGTCTACCTTTGCCTCATCGTAAGTCTTCGGTTCCCCATAATTTGTATATAAAACATGGCTCAGAATAGTATTAGCTAATAGATCAAAAATTACCTTTGGCTTTCTCACACGTGTAGATCTCCTCAATACAGGTATTTTAGGGTCATTAGTTTGCTCCGAATCACTGCATTCCTCTTGAACTACCTCTTCACTGATAATAGGCTTATCTTGAACCTCTCTTTCAAGTGTACTTTGATCTACTGAAAACATCTTCATGGGCCTTGTGTCTAATTCAACATATTCTGGTTCTACTACCTTCTCATGCTCTGTTTGACGATCCTTGTACATCTTTTCTTCATGGAATACAACATTCCGACTGCATATGACTTTGTTATTCTCATGATCCCAATGCCTATAGCCATACTCATCGCCATCGTATCTGATAAAGACGCACTTCTGGGACTTAGCATAAAGCTTTTTCCTATCCTCCCTGTCAATCAAAGTATATGCAATACAACCAAACACCTTTATATATGAATAATTAATCTTTTTACCTGACCACCGCTCTTGTGGTATTTCTCCATCCAACGCACTAGATGGACTTCTGTTGTTAAGATAAACAATTGCATGAACTGTGGCAACCCATAAGTGTAGTGGGAGACCCATGTGTAGCCTCATGTATCTCGCACGTTCTAGAAGTCCTGTTCATCCTTTCAGCCACACCGTTCTCTTGAGGAGTTCTAGGAACAGTCTTTAACCCATGTATGCCTTCTTGACTCAAATATTCTGTAAATTTCTTACTCGTGTATTCACCACCATTATCAGACTTTAGAGCTTTAATCTAATAACCTGTCTCTTTTTCTACCATGGTCTTCCACATTCTAAACATCCTGAATACTTTTGATTTTCCTCTAAGAGCATAGACCCAAGTCTTCCTTGTCGCATCATCAACGAAGGTGACAAAATATCTCTTACCACCATAAAAGAGTTCTTGAGTAGGTCCCTATACATCAGTATGAACCAACTCTAACTTCTGGCCTTTATTTTGTTGCCCATTCAATTGAAAACTAACAACTTTTTTTTTTTCCATAAATGTAACTCTCACAAAAATCTAACTCAACTTTTTGCAAACTTGGAAGTAATTTCCTCGAGTGTAACCGCTTTACTCCTTTTTCGCCAAGATGTCCCAAACGATAATGCCAAAGAGTAGACAAATTACTTGTAGCCATTGTAGTCGCAACCATATCACTGATATTGTCTCCTTGGAGAAGGTAAAGTGTACCTGTACGCTTTCCCTTTGCTACTACTCTTGCCCCTGAGGTTATCTTCCACTCTCCACATCCAAAGGTTATTACCAAACCTTCTTTGTCAAGTTTACTGGTTGAAATCAGATTTTTCTTTAATTCCGGAATATGCCTAGCTTCACGCAAAACTAGACGTCCTCCACCTGATATGTTCACAGTCACAGTTCCTTTCCCAACAATGGGACACATGTGGCCATTTTGCACAATCACTTGTCTGAAATCTCCACTAGCATAATCATTAAATATGTCTTTTTGCGAGGTGCAATGAAAAGAAGCACCAGAATCAATAAACCATTTATCTATTATCAAGTCGAACCCTGTAGACAACCACAAGTTATCTAGCAAAGATTCATAGCTAACCACATTAGCTTCTTAATTCTCATCTTGCTACTTCTTTTTGTAGGCTTCACACTAAAACCTCCGGTGTCCGGTTTTGTGACAACACCAACACTCATCTTTTGCAACCTGTCTCTTACCCCTTGATTATGATCTGTCATGCCCACTGAATTTTCCTCTACTTTTACTTCTCCCACAGTTCTCCACTGCGAGTGCCGTTGAAGAAGTAGATGCAGAAAAATTATCTCCACTTGAGACTTTCCTTTGCATCTCTTCATCTATGATACTACTCACAGCATCATCAAGAGTTAAATCATCCTTCATGGTGCTCAAAATTCCTTGCACTGTGGTCTTGTAGCTTTCTAGAAGAGAACATAAAAACAATAAAGCTTGAAGCTTCATATGTAAATTTATGCCTGCGGATTCCAATTGACCTGTGACCTACGTGAAATTATTAATATACTCTGCCACAGAACCTCTATCAGATAACTTCATATTAACCAGTTTCTTCAGCAAAAATATATGATTTCATGTGGATGGCTTCTCATAAATATTCGTTAGAATATCCATGACTTCTTTTGTGGTTTTTGCTTTCACGATGTGGTACCCTGTCTTTTTCATCAACCCTAGACGAATCGCACCTAATGCCTTTCAATGAAGAATTTTCCATGCAGCTTCTACTGTCGGATCCACTTCCGCCATCTCAGGTTTCCAACCCTCAAGTGGTGCATAGAGATCTTTTTGATAAAGATAATCCTTGATTTGTAGTTTCCACCATCCGAAATCCCCCCCATCGAACTTATCGATTCTGATTTTATCTTCTGCTATACTATTTGCTTTCAATCAAACGTCATCGAAAAACCCTCGATGTTCTCGATTAGCTAACCCAAGCTTTGATACCAGTTGTTACGAAATCGCACGTTGATTCCAGAAAAACAACGCTTGCGAACAATTCACCAGGTAGAATATAATAATAAAAGAATAGAATCAGAAGAACACGCCAGAAAATTTGGTAATGAAGTTCATCCAAACTTGGGCTACGTCTCCACGCAGAGGCACTCTGTAAATCCACTAGACTTCAAAAAAAGTTAAAATATAACGATGATCTTCTCTCAAGATCAAGGCACAAAGAGATTGAGAATCCCGATAAAGAAAAAAAACTCACTTTTTTCTTCTCTCTTTTTCTTGCCTCTCTCTTTTCTTTTTCAGCGTCTTGCTATTGCTAATATAAAGGTATCACTTTTAACCTAAAAGCAAATCTGATGGAAAAGACAAAAAAGCCCCTAAAAGTAAATATTTGGCTTCATCTATAACAAATAGCTCATCCAATTGGTTCGAGCGGTGATTCTGATAGCCAACGTTCTCCTCTGGTGGTCCAAGCCTTGCAACACTCTTGGCGGACCTATCCTTAGTGGCCGATGTCCATCTAGTTGGTTGCCACATTCTATCTCATTTTAATCTTCATTAGGTTACTTGTTTGAGCTTAATCGGAGCTTAATCGATCACATATTCAATTTATATTTCTTGTGATCATCATCTAGATCTTATAAGGAGCTTGGATCAGTCATCCCTCAAAATTTATAGGTGGTTGGCCTAGTTCATTTGAGCTCGAAGAACAATCATAACAAGGTAAACTTCATCAAATTATGAATCCAATGAAGCGAGGTTGCAATGGACAACTAGGGTTACGATTCTTCCAAGTCCATGTTTCTCAACCTCATCGCATTCGAACGCTCCCACGTCAATGCTGGGAAGGAGGTCACGTCCTACATGATGAAAGTAATTTGAAGGTGAAATGCTTTAAACTCACACAAGGAAGAGAAGAAGATAGATAGTCTTGTAGATTTATTTTACCTTCACAAAAAACAATTACAAGACTCTTGTATTTATAAACTTGTTACATGACCTTTACTCTTCCTAATAGATAAAGCTAGCTTTCCGAATAAGATCTAGAAACTAACAAAACAATTATCATATCTCATATTATCTTTGAAAACAATCTCTATCTCTAAAAATGATCACTACACCGAAAAATATGAATAGATTCATTAAAGACAATGATGAATAGACTTATTAAGATTAGGCTGTAATTATGTTTCTTCTTCAATGCAGGCATCGATGAATTTGGTTTAATTTCTAACACTACATCTTCTTCATGGACAACCTCATTGACAAGGGGCAGGACGTGGTGCTGCTCCACACCAAGGGCATCATAAATAATGCCATGGAGAGCGAGAAGGCGGCAGCCAAGCTGTTCAACTCTCTGGCCATGGGCGTGGTGCTGGAGCCCAACAGCAGTCTCCATGACGTGATCAACAAGGTCAGAGAGTACTGCAGCGATAAGAGGCACAAGTGGAGGGCCAATCTCATCCACACCTACTTCAGGAGTCCTTGGGTTTTACGGTCTCTTATCGCTGCCGTCCTCCTCTTCGTGCTCACCATAATTCAGACCATATATACCGTGCTCAGCTACAACACAAAAACCTAGCATTTGCTTCTCTGTAAAAAATATATATTTTTCTTCTCCATTTTTTTTGTTTTTTTTTTCTCCTGATGGCTCTCTTGATTTAGTTGTTATTGTTAAATACTCTCTCTAGAATAGTCTACAATACTTTCTGTGTCTATCTCTCAGTGGTAGGTGAATTTTGTGGCAGAAAAACGCTTGGGAAGTCGTTAGTGTTTGTAATAAAAGAAGAGTCCACGTTGAAGCTCTTGGACAAGACTTTCTTGTGCCACGTCGGTCATTGGAGGACTATAAAAAGCATACCCATCTTCATCGGCAGCATAGCAGAAAGCTAAGAAAGAAGCATCCCTTGTATTTAAAGCCTCTGTAATACAAAATCCATAATTTTCCTATTGCTCTCTTTTTGCTTTAAAATTTGCCGCCCACTAACCTTACATTTTCTCACCCTTTTTCAGTCTATCAAGCTAACTGTTATAAATGAATCCTGTTTTCAGTCATGTTCATTTCCCCCTTCAAGCGTCTTGAATGGTCGACATTTGGCTGCTATTTATCATCATCAGATGATTATTCTCTTGTTTCAGTCCTCTTCATGTGTTTCCATTGCCTCTTTTCCATGTCATTCCTCAATGGCTTCAAAATCCAAAGTCACCTATATATTTGCCAATTGCCAAGCAATCAATATTAACTTAGTTTTTTTTGTCTAGGAGAGAAAAATATTTTGAAATTTCCAACATCCTTCTTGAAATAAAAATTATTCATGTTTCGTAGAACCCCATTGTAAATCTTCTATCAAAATGAACTGACGGTGAACTTCTATTATGCAAAGACAAAAGCCAGCAAATTATTGAGAACTGCAACTTTTTAACCTTACTGAACAAAATTCATATTGTCTGTGTGAACTGCAAATGAACCACAATTTAAAAGATGAAGTTCATTGCTTCATTAAATATTTAGCAATCTTGGGTATCCTTCCAGAGTGGCAATAGCTCGATATCCAGCTTCCTATTGTCTTCCACTTCTGATTAAGCTCAGCTGCCATAAGAAGAGTTATCAATTTTGCAACATGGTCTGACAAATGATAATTCTAACGTTTTGTAGTTAAAATAGGGAACTGGAAGGAGAAAGCAAACATACAATGTTTTCCTCATGACGTGGCCAATAGAAGCTCTGGAAATAAATGGGCAACACATTCGAAGCAGCAATGACATAAATAGTCAACGCATTCTCGCCTATACGCTCCAGAACCAATGTAGTACACCTAGGTCCCCTGAAGCCGACCTGTTGAGGAAAAGCCCATTTGGAAAAATCCAGAATACGTGGAACATAAGCGAAGGCTTGACAAGGACTAGATCCTCACTGTCACTATAGCATTAAGGCAAGTCAATCAGACTGTAAAATCGTCAATATGTGATTGAGCGAATCCACAATGCATTACCATCAGTTAGATTAGGGTAAAGAGAACACGGGCTACAACAGCAGTGATGCCCATTTAACTGCATGTATAGAGAACCTTGCTCCCATACACGCCAATTACGACAAAGCAAATGATAGATAAATTAATGAAGCTGTCCTCAGATTGATTTTGATGAATATTCAAGATCGAAAGTAAATGTTGAGGCCTAATTTTTAGATTTTATTTTTTTGAGTTTTTAATTAATTTTATTATTATTTTGGATTTCATTTCATTTTATTTTACTTTGTCTAAAAAAACAGAAAAAACAGAAAAACCAAGAAAAAACACTAAAAAACCAAAAAAAAAAAAAAAAAAAAAACGGATAAAAAAACTGAAAGAAAACGGAAAAGGGAGGCAGCCCGCGTGGGTCGACCAGCGCCCGTGCCCGACCCACGCTCGACCCGCCGGGTCGTCTTCCTCACCCGTTCGCGTGCGAAGCACGCGCGAGTAGGTGCGACGTGGATCGGGCGAGCAGCGAAGCACGTGGAGGAGCAGGGGGAGTAGCCGGCCGACGGGACGCGTCGGATGGGACGCCGGTCCGGCCGGGTTGGAGCCGCGGCAGTCCCTTTGGTCGAGCCCCTGTTGGCCGGCCGCCCTCGGCCTATAAATAGGCCCCCTCCCCCCTTCGATTCAGGACACACAGGCACGGCAGGAAGCAAGGTTGAAGCCGCGATCCTTGGAGCCCCTCTGAGAGACTTCAGAGGGAAGCCAGGAACTCGCGGCCTTCAACCCAGGCTTCGCCGGAGTCAGTCGCAGAGAGAAAGAGGAAGAGAAAGAAAGTAGAGAGAGAGAGAAAGCAGAGGGAGGAAGATAGAGAAAGAGGCATCGAGAGAAGCCCCGACGCCGTCGCCACGCCGTTGCAGGTAGCCGTTGCCACTGCCGCCTTCGCCATCATCTCTTCCCTTCGCTAAGCCATCGCCGCCGTCGCCGTTGCCCCCTTCGTTGCCCCAAATTGGAACCCTAGGGTTCCTGGTTTTCTAGGTCGCGATCCCGGGTAACTGGGTCGGACCTGGACCAAGAACCGGGTAGGGTTCCACGAGTGAAAGGGGGATTGGAGGTCGGGTCGCAAGTTGGGTCGGATTCGGGTCGAAGCTGGGTAAAGTCGCCAAGGAAACGGCGTCGTATTGCCAGATTACGAACCAGGTTGTGGAGCGGGTCGGACGCGTGACCCGTGGGTCACGCACGATCCGTCCCCTCCACGGCGTCGTTTCGCAAGAAGCAAGAATGGCGTCGTTTCGTGCGTCACCTCAGTGTCGTTTTGCAGGGAAGGATGGAGTTGGGAGCCGGGTCGAAAGTCGGGTCAGGTCCGGGTTAGGTGCCGAGGAAATGGTGCCATTTCGCAAAAGACAGGGCGGATCGTGGAGCAGGTCGGGCACGTAACCCGCGGGTCGCGCCCGGGTCGGCCTCACCACGGTGTCGTTTTGCAAAAAGCGAAATGGCGTTGTTTTGCGAGTCTCGCTACGGCGTCGTTTTGCAAAGAAACGGGAGTCGGGTCACCGAAGTGGGTCGTCGGGCCGGGTCGGGCATCCACGCCCGGCTACGACGCCGTTTCGGCGCCTCGCCCCAAAACGCAGGTTCGTCCGCGTTTCGGGCTGGCCCGGGCGGATCCGACCTGTGGATCCGACCCGGCCGGTTTATAATATTTTAATAAAAATCAAAATAATTTAAAAAATCATTTTAATTTCCGAAAAATCAAAAAATGTTTTAAAATGTTTAAAAATGTTTTATTTTCCAAAAAATAAAAAATAAAAAATAAAAATAGTTTATTTTCGAAAATACTTAAAATATAAAAAAATATTTAATATTTTCCAAAAAAATCAAAAAATCCCAAAATTTATAAAAAGCCCAAAATTTTCATAAAATACCAAAAAGACTTGTATTTGTCCAAAAATACCCCAAAAATCCAAAAATCCCTTTTATGTCCAAAAAATGAGAAAAACGCCCAAAAAATGTGATTTTTCCAAGAATGCATGAAAAATCCCTAAACATCCAAAAACCTTAGAGTTTAAACAAGATTAGGTACTGAAAGGGCATTAGTGATTAACTACTGTAATCAAGTCCCCGATCCTAATTTCTCTGGTTGCGTAGGAGCGAGTATTTTTCCCGATACTTTGCTTAGGTTTCTAATCAACCTACCCCAAATTGATTAGTAGCGACTCCATTTTAAAAATTGATTTACAAACCAAATATTTTAAAGTCGTGAATTGGCGGACTTGGGAGAGTCCAGGTTTTAATTAAATTCTAGCCGAGCCATTAGCCTCCCTAGGCGCTCATACCCGATCCGGCCGGGCGCCTCCGAAAAAAAGAGGTCGCGACAGCTTGGCGACTCCGCTAGGGATTTTGAGGACTTAGGCCATATTTATCTTGTTTAAATTCTTTACTGACTTAGGTTTTTTTTCTTTTTACAGGTCAATAATTTAGAAATTTATTTTCAGCTTACTTAGATTAAATTGTCTCGTGATTATAAACTGTCGTGCATGCTTTACTGTTTTAAACACTACACATGGCACACACAACCCGGCCGTCGGACCTGGGCCGCCATAGGATTTCTAGGATGGTGTTAAGAAAGATACGACCTCGAACGCGAGACTGCGATGTAGAGGTTGCCTTTCTTTTCCCCGAATTTCTTAGCCGAGGTTAAGGGGGTACGCTGCTAACGCGAGACTGCGACCGGTAGATGCCCTTTTAATTTCAACAAACCTTTTGAGTTAGAAATCAAGCCACACGTCCCATCTGTATGCCCCTGTGTTTGTCATGTTTATTTCAAAGCAAAGCAGTTTATTTAATTTCTACTTAGTCCTCATTGGCTCATGGCAAATTAGGGTCAGGTTGTATAGCCCCAATTTTTAAATGCGATGGGAAGAATCGACATCAAATTCATCCCTGCCCCAAAGAAAGAGCTCCTCAGATGGTGGAATCAGTTAGAGCCGCTTGGTCAAGAGCATGTCAAGATGAGGATTGGTCATCTCCTTCCATTGCTCAAAATCAATATCCATTCCGGAGTCATGCAAGCCCTACCACATTTCTGGTGTCCAGAGACATCCACTTTCGTATTCGGCAAATTTGAACTAACTCCCACTTTAGAGGAATACAGTCTCGCCATAGGAATGCCCCTGGGAGCGGAGCTTGCTAAGCCATTAGCTCACATCGACCTCATAATCAGTTTATCACGTTTTCTAAAAAATAATTCGGTAAGAGAAATTGTTAAAACCAATAACAATGCTTTCCCACTGTCATCCTTAACCGAATGTTTTGAAAAGCAATCGATGCGCCAACAAGCCAAGATCTTCCTTTTAGCGTTCTTCGGATTTGTTATCTTCCCCTACAGAAAGAATGCCATAAATCCTTCAATCATGAAGATAATGAGTCAAATCATTGTCGGTGCAGGGTATGTGAACATGGTTTTAGCCGAAACGTTTTTATCCCTTAATCGTTTTAAAAGCAAAAAAGAAAAGATCATGAGGGCCGCCCCAGAAATTTTACAAATGTGGTTCTTTTCCCATGTCAAAGGATTTGGGCACCTCATGCAAATATTTGAAATTAATGAGTTCAAGCACCCACTGCAAAAATTCCAAAATTTGGAGAAGCATTCTCCCGATGAAGAATATTCTTGGTGGATTAACTTGCTAAAAAACCCGGTCCCAGAGACATTTATATGCGAGCTAAGTGGTTCACTACAAGTGAGGCATGTTTCGTGCTTGATTATTACGACCCCATTCCACTGCTGGGCCTTTCTGGAGCTACCTCATACTACCCCCAGTATAGAGTCCTTCAAGAAGTCCCGCCACTGCTCAAGCCGGGACTGTTTCAGATTTCCTTCACCCCCGCAGGTTGTGATTACTCAAAAGAAATCAGCATAATTCAAAATGCATGGGATAGATGCCAACTAGAGAGGATTATCATGTCCAGAAGACTGAAGGGGCAGGAAAGAGCCCATCATGCATCCACCTTTTACATCCTCAATCACGAGATTCCTAAGAAATTGCAGCCGGAAATCCTTGATGTAAGTAAGAGGCTTACCAAGCAAGAAAGGATCAAGCTTCTCGAAGAAAGTTTGGAGGCTACCCGGAGACACCTATCAAAGCTTTCTCGAGAAAGCAAGCGACGTCGCAAGATCGAGATGTCCCATCGCATATAAAAATGGGCGTCGTGGCTTTTAATGTATCTAGGGTCATTCTAGCTTGTGTAAAAACTCTTTTGACATTGTACAAATCTCTTGTTAATAAATAAGAATGACTCAATCCTTGCCATGAGCCAGTGTTCTCTGTGTTCCCTTTACTTACACTTTGCCCACTTCTTGCAAAAATAGGTAATCACGACATAGCCATATTTGCCAAATCCAAAGACTAGAATGGCTGAAGAAAATGTACCAAGCCGTGTTGAGGTCATGGAAAATGAAATGAAGCAAGTCTTCAATGTGCTTCAACAACTCTCAAAGCAAATAGATTCCATCCAAGGCAAACTAACTCCTACCCCGGCCTCAATTGAAGTGGTACTGCCGCAGTCATCCACCCGAGGAAACCAAGGGAGATATACCGATGACAACATGCCCGAATTGGAAGACGACGCGCACCAAATCATAGTGGAGAAAGAAAAACCCGACGTTCTATCTAAAACTGAGCATGACAAGCGTCTCGAGAAGCTCGAAGAGAGGTTGAAGCAGCTTCAGGGCCTACAGGATCCTACTCTGATGGACCTCTCTATCTACTCCAAAGTCAAAATGCCCGAAAAGTTTAAGATGCCTGAATTTGAGAAGTACGATAGTACGACCTGCCCAAGAGCTCATTTACAAATGTATTTGGTTCGAATGACCCAGTATGTTAGTAATGTGCCTCTAATGATCCAGTCATTCCAGTCCAGCCTAGCAGGTCCCGCCTTGAGATGGTACATCAAGAAAAACATAAACCTCATTGAAACATGGGGTGAAGCGAGTGAGGCATTCCTCAAGCAGTATAAATTCATAATGGACATTACCCCTTCTCGTGAGGATCTCAACCGCACGAAAAAGAAAAAGCAGGAATCTTTCAAAGAGTATGCTATCAGGTGGAGGAATCTCGCCACCCAGATCAGTCCCGAACCAACTGACTTCGAATTGAGGAAAATGTTTGTCAAAACCCTCCCCTACGAGTACCGCAACAGAATGGTGACTATGGTTGCCGAATCATTCAATCAACTCATTCCAGTGGGAGAGCAGATAGAGATAGGATTAAGGGATGGTTGGTTCACCAAGCCTGCACCTGTCGGCAGAAGATTCAATTTGAAGAAAGATAAAGATCCCCTGATTGATGTCAATGCCACCTACACTGCAGACACCGATCGTCCCCCAGTCGTTCAGACAAGCACAGGCCAGCGTCAGACCAATAGCCGTAAGCCCCAGCGCTACAACAACCGAAGACAATTCACTCTGCTCCCTGGATCTCCATCCCAGGTTCTGGCAATCCTCCGGAATAAGAATCTCCTCTCGACTGAGCCAAGACGACCTAATGCCGAAAGCTTTTCCAGCTATGACCCGTCCAAAAAATGCGACTATCACATGGGGGAAGTAGGCCATTTAACTGATGATTGTTTCACCCTTAAGCATCGGATCCAGAATCTGCTGGATACTAAAACCTTCTCGTTCCAGACTACGAAGCCAAATGTCCAAAGCAATCCGCTTCCTAATCATGCTGATAAAGTAAATGCAATATTCAGTTCTGAAGCTTGCCAAATCAAAAACACCAGTGCACATATCGTTGACATCTATCGAGGGCTAGTCAAAACCGGGTATTATTCAGATGACGAAATACCGCCTTTTGTGACAATGGAAGAAAGGGTTTCAAGAATGATAGAGGCTGGAGTAGTCGTATACGTTGGTCCCACCAGTACAGTTTCCACTATATCACAAGTCCTCATTAATTGGGATGAGGAATGTGCCGTGTTAAAGACAGAAAAAGAGAAGATGGATTCCGCCTCACCCGAAGATGCAGTTGAAGAAAAAGGAGCCATAATCGAAGCATCACTAACAGGAGCGGCTATAGTCATTGAAATACCCCAGCCTTATGAGTATGAATGCAACAATGCTGTACCATGGTCTTATGACCTTGATGTGGGCTTAGTCATGAGATCTGGGCGGACCTACGCTCAAGCAAACACGCACTCTGCTAAGCCCGTCACTGACGAAGAAGCCAATGAGTTTTTGGCCGTGGTTAAGGCTAGTAAATACAATGTGGTGGAACAATTGCGAAAGTCTCCAGCACAGATCTCTTTGCTGGAATTGCTCTAGACATCCGTGAAACACCAGAAATCCCTCATGAAGGTATTAAGCGAAGTACATGTTCCTGAAACAATCGACTCTTCTCTTTCATGGATGGATTCTCGGGATACAACCAAATAAGGATGAAGGAGGAAGACAAGGAAAAAACGGCATTCATTACTCCATGGGGAACTTTTCACTATAAGGTCATGCCTTTCGGTCTGAAAAATGCTAGAGCAACTTACCAACGCACCATGGTCACCCTTTTCCATGACATGATGCACAAAGAAATTGAAGTATATGTCGACGACATGAT
Organism: Eucalyptus erythrocorys; assembly: GCA_014182555.1. Taxonomy (NCBI): domain Eukaryota; kingdom Viridiplantae; phylum Streptophyta; class Magnoliopsida; order Myrtales; family Myrtaceae; genus Eucalyptus; species Eucalyptus erythrocorys. The sequence continues at coordinate 23,275,706 of CM024606.1, forward strand.
CGCTAAAACCAGACATGGAGAGGACCATGTGAAGACCTTGGAGAAACTATTTAAGCGACTTCGCCAGTTTAAGTTGCGCCTGAATCCGGCAAAGTGTGTGTTTGGGACAACTTTTGGCAAATTACTCGGATTCATTGTGAGCTGCGAAGGAATAGAAGTAGATCCTTCGAAAACCGAGGCAATATTCGAGATGCCTCCCTCCTCGACTGTAAAAGAAGTTCGGAGTCTCTTGGGAAGATAAATTACATTGCACGATTCATTTCCCAGCTTTCTGAAACTGCAAAACCTTTCTTTAAGCTTCTCAGGAAAGACACACAAATTAAATGGAATGATGATTGCCGATTAGCATTCGAAGACCTGAAGCAGTACCTGATGAAACCCCTTATTCTGGTACCTCCGGTCCCGGGGCAGCCCTTAATTCTTTACCTTACTATCAACAGTGAATCCTTAGGTGCCATGCTGGCACAAAAAGAACCTCGTGACTAGAAGGAGAGAGCCATTTACTATTTGAGTAAAAAGTTTACCATGTCAGAACAAAACTACTCCAGATCAGAGAAAACATGCGCCGCATTGGTATGGGTATTGCACAGACTCCGACAGTATACCTTGCATTACCAAACTTTCCTCGTAACTGAAAGCGATCCGATCAAGTATCTGCTCAGTCGTCCAGCGTTGGTAGGAAAATTGGCTAAATGGCAAATTCTGATCACAGAATTCGACATTCAGGTGATGCCACAGAAATCAGTTAAAGGGCGGGTGATTGCCAATATGTTAGCAGACTGTCCTAAAGAAGTACATGAAGATAATCCCCCGGACAACCGAATTTCCACAATAGAAGAAGACAAATACACCATGTTTTTCGACAGGGCTGTGAATTTGTCAAGCTCCGGCACCGGGGCAGAGTCTTGATATCCCCAAGAGGACAACATTATCCTATGGCTGCGAAATTGGTATTTCCATGCACCAACAATATAGCCGAGTATGAGGCATGCATCCTCGGCTTGCAGGCGGCTATTGAAATGGGAGTGACCAAGCTAAAGGTGTTTGGCAATTCTACTTTAATAATCTTCCAGACGGTGGGCGAATGGAAGACGAAAGACGCCAAGCTTGTGCCTTATAATAGTTACTTGGAAAAGTTGGCAAGAAAATTCCAAGACATCTCATTCGAATACCTTCCTAGAGTCCATAATCAATTCGCTGATGCGCTAGCAACGCTATCATCTATGTTGCAAGCAACGAAAGGGCTAGAAGTAGAGCTTTTAAAGATCGAAGTCCTGGTAAGACAGGCCTATTGCATGGCTATAACTGAAGAGCCCGATGGAAAGCCTTGGTATTACGATATCATGAGATACGTCCAGAAGCAGGAGTTCCCTGAGCAAAGCACTCCCTCTGATCGAAAATACCTAATGAAAATGGCTTCAAGGTTTTTCGTCAGCGGTGAAAATCTGTACAAAAGATCGTATGACTCAGTCCTGCTAAGATGCGTGGATGCAGCCGAAGCCATGCGAATAATGCAGGAAATACATGAAGAAGTATGTGGCCCTCACATGAATGGGCGTATGTTGGCCAAGAAGTTAATGAGACTAGGTTATTACTGGCTCCCTTTAGAGAAGGATTGCGCTAAGCATGTGCGAAGTTGTCATCTTTGCCCAAATTCACGGGGACAAGATAAGCGTCCCTCCCACTGAACTGCACCAGTGATATGAGCCATGGCCATTTTCAATGTGGGGCATCGATGTAATTGGCCCAATTAACCCAAAGGCGTCAAATGGACATCGGTTCATCCTGGTGGCAATTGACTACTTTTCAAAGTGGATTGAGGCCACATCATATGCCAGCGTGACTGCACGGAATGTTATGAAGTTCATCAAGCGCGACATAATAGCCCGTTATGGTGTACCAGATTCCATCATCACCGACAATGGGACGAACATGAATAATAAGTTGATCGATCAGCTATTTTCTAAGTTCAAAATCCAGCATTTGAACTCATCACCCTATCGGCCACAAATGAATGGAGCTGTAGAGGCCGCCAACAAGAACATCAAGAAGATCCTGGCCAAGACAGCTGAAAATTACCGTAATTGGCATGAGAGGTTACCCTTCGCACTGACAGCATACCGAACCTCGATTCGAACTTCTACTAGGGCAACCCCTTTTTCCTTGGTTTACGGTATGGAGGCGGTTCTGCCCGTGGAAGTAGAAATCCCTTCCTTGCGGGTTTTATCCCAAGCTGGTTTATCTGAGGAAGAGTGGATACAACAAAGGCTCGAACAGCTGAACATGATCGACGAAAAGCGACTGAAAGCTCTCTGTCACGGTTAGTGTTATCAACAGAAAGTAGCTCGATCATTTAATCAAAAGGTGCGGCCCAAGCACTTCGAGGTAAACGAGCTAGTCTTGAGGAAGATGCTGCCAATCTTTCCAGAGCCTGGAGGCAAGTTCGCCCCAAATTACAAGGGTCCTTATGTAATAAAAAAGATACTCCTCGGAGGAGCCTTGATCCTAACTGAGATGGATGGGCGAGAATTTTCTAAGCCAGTGAATTCCGATGCTGTAAAAAAGTACTACCTTTGAAAAGTGTTCATTGCCTGGCGTTGCCGAGTACCTCTCTATCAGAATGAAAATGCCTATGCACCCTTTATATATGAGTAATGTATTTGCACCATCATGAGAAATATGCGCTTGGTTAAATGAATGGTAATCACCAGCATTTAAGGAAGTGATGAAAATTGAGTAACAAACTCGATGACACAACTCAGGCAAATCGATGTTACCCAGGCAAATGCGTGAGAATAATCCATGACAATTTCGCTTGACTTGGCATAAAAGAGGCGTCATTCAGGAGCCACTCCAGTCAGAAAGAGCTTTCGGTCCCAGTCAACAACTTAGAATCTGAAAGCCTCACTTCTTGTTCTAGACACATGCCCTCGCAAGAAGTAGTCGCTATTGAAAAGCCGGAAGCTTCGACGGTCCATCTCAAATTCCATAGAAACTTGAGGTACACGACCTTGCCTAGTGTTGCTACAATCAAAGGTAGAAGGAAAAAGAGCTCCACAAGAGGAAAGCATTGAAAGAGAATCCTTGGCTACAAGAAGGAAAGGCCAGTCAAACGAAGCATTAAATCAAAAGCTGCCATCAAGATCCAGCACGGATAAACTACGGGGAAAGGTAACTCGGCATCATTTCTTACACTCACTCTCTGAGCTCATGTTAACAGGAAACATCAAGACTCAAGGGCCCGATGGCTATGAAAGGCAAATTGAGCCATTCAAAAACAAAAGAAAGACAAAAGTGTCCGATTAAATTCCCATCCCTGACTGATCGTTCATGTGTCGTGTCCCTGACCAATAGGAGCATTTTATTGACACCTATTTGTGAATAACCCTTCGTAAATAACTATTCCGAGTAAGCACCCTTAGAGCTATTAATAGATTTTTCTTGAGTGAAAGCCATTCATTTATTTTGAAAAAATACGAACTCTTTCACATCACAAATTGCACGCCTTTTTCCATGTGAATTGTGCATGATGATTTCATCTTTCTAAATCTGTAGCACCCTAAAGACCCCCTTAAGGTCGCCACAGTTATCCTTCTAACTTCGCATTTCATATTGAGCCGTGAATTCTTAGGCTCTTTTAAAAAAAAAAAAAAAAACGGTCCCAGCGCACTTGCTTTGCGGAAGCATAACCAAATCTCTCCAATTCTCCCTCCACATAACCAAAAGGGCAATGCACACCAACTAAACATCATAGGATAGCGAAATCGGACCACTTTTATTTATATATCTACAAGATGGATTTCTTAGGGTAGGTACATATCAAAAGGAGGCCAGCTCATAACTAACATGGCTCATACTCAAAAGAGAAAACCCATCTACCCCTCAAAACGATTATACACAGACTAATCCATCTCTCGGTCTCGGCTTGTCCAAAAAAATCTCAACTCCTAGCTCCCAGCTCCCCCGCAGGCTCTACATCCACCCTGGTGCGTCGGATGGCGGTGGTGGTAGCATGCCTTGCATGATCCCGTCCCTGCGCACGTGGACGGAAACAAACTCTTGAAATATTGGGCCATCCTCTAGACCCACCTCATAGCGTACCAACAAACGCACCCGGAAGAAGGTCAACCCAGGGACGGATGGACAGTCGATCTCAGACACCTCCACCTCTAGATCTGATGGAATGCCATAAAAAGTGCCTGGCGGGACTGGCTGGAGCAGCATCGCTAGGCTGAAAGTTAGTCCCCAAAAGGGGTGAGTATAACAACTCAGCAAATACATGATCCCTTTAGCTACTCACGCATCACACCAAACAATCAAATATATCATTGCATCACATAACATCATCACACATGTCATCTCATCATATAATATCAACAAGCATATCTTTGCATCATATAACATCATCACACATGTCATCTCATCATATAATATCAACAAGCATATCTTTGCATCATATAACATCATCAAATGCTCAAGCATATGCCAAAATCATGCCGCCATGCCATAGGTATTCTTTCATCTAGCATTCATTTCCAATGCTCATGCATATGCCATGCATACATGTCTCTGAATACCTATGCACACATACCATGAACACATTTCATCTCATGCACGACTCAACCTCAAATTCACAACTTTTAATGTGCCTTTATTTCTCACACCCAATCTTGGTGAATGCAAAGAAAACAAACAACCCCCCGGGCATGTATTCGAAAATACAACCGGGCTTCCGGCATCCTCTATGCTTCGGGCATCTCGGCACCCCGAGGCCATCCAGAATTACGCCCCCAGGGCCACTGAGCATCCGGCATTTTCACTCCCTGGCCGGGCATCTCACACCCCAACTGGCATCACGAGGCATCCCCCCGGCACACACACCGTCCGGGCTTCCGGCATTCCTTACGCTCCGAGCATCTCAACTCCGAGGCCATCCAGATTTACGCCCCCAGGGCCACTGGACATCCGGCATTTTCACTCCCTGGCCGGGTATCTTGCACCCCAACTGGCATCACGAGGCATCCCCTGGCACACGCACAATGTCCGGGTTTTCTCATTCACACGCATGATTCATGGCATATGATATGATGCTCACTCTTCATGACTATATGCAATGCCAAACATCATCACTCATGTGGCATGAAAATCACATAGGACAATACCATTCATTTTAATTCCCATCTTTTTCCTCAAACTCATAAAGTTCAGCATGCATGGGTTCTGAAAATGTTTAAATTAAACACCCAAATGACTCTTAAAAATTGTAAGATTTACACATGTGATAGTCAAGACATAATGGCACACTTTTCATGAAGAATGCATGTTCTAAATGTCAACACATAAAAAGATACAACTCAGCCATTGCAACACAACAATTTCGGACATCACAGCTTACACGGTTGCAGAATATCCCTAAATTAAATATCTAAATGACTTCTAAAAATCGTGAAATTTTACCACATTACCATTAAGACATAAAGGCACAACTTTCATGAAGAACTCAAGTCCAAAAAATCCTCACACGAAAAGATACAAGTTCTGCAATACAATTCACAGTTTCGGGCATTCCAGATTGCACAGCTTTGGAAATTCTTCAAAATAAATACTCAAAACACATTCAAAAATTATGAAATTTCACCACATGATAGCCAAGAGTTTAAAGTAGATTTCTCATGAAGACATTAACATCAAATTCGTCCTAGATAATTAGTTACAACAAACAAAAGCTTCTGTCCCTAGTACCGAACCGTCCAGAATCAACACACCACCGAAATTTCGCCATTTGACCTACCTATCCTCCTTCTTTTCTTTTGATTTTTGGATATGTTCTAGTTTAAAGTGTTTTCTTCAACTTTCATTTAGAAGTCGAAGTGAGATTCCCAAAAGAAAGTCACCTTATGATCCCCGTAACCTACTGGCGTTCCACAAGCTAGTCCAGATTCCATGTCTTTCAGAAAATATGTAATTCACTAGGCTATAGTTGTTATATTTGTCTAAATTTTGAGTATGTTGTTCGTCAAGATGTTCCCTACAATTCTCATGAAGGAGTCAAAGAGAAATTCCCAGTAAAAAGTCATGTTCAACAATCAACAATCATCGAAAGTCAACATGCAATCCAATATTTAACCAGTTTCATGGAAAATCGATTTCACCCCTCAAATCTCATCCATTTTACTTCAAATTTTAGTATGTTATAGTTCAAGACATGCTCTACTACTTTCATAAAGAAACCGAAGTCAGATTCTAACTTTAAGGTCACCTACAAGCCCTCACAAACTTCTGGCGCACACTAGTCTACTCGGGACAGATTGCACCCTCAACAAATTCACTTAAAAAACCTCAATTTCTACCCTCAAAACTCACAAATTCAGCCACTAGACAACACTACATCAACATCACAGCAAGCATGAGTAGTTAAGAGACCAATTCTTGCCTATAATCTCAGCTAGACGTGCGAAGAAACGAACGGCAATCGCAGGCGACGTCGGCTTCCTTCTTCTCTTCCTCCTTCCTCTCTTCCTCCTCCTTCTTCTTCTTTTCTCCTTTCTCTCTCTCTCTCACACTTAGGCACGTTCGAAGACCTCTCAAGGACCGGCCGAACCCCTTTTATCTCCCTACACTCCATTACTTGTAATCATAATTTCCCATGCAAGATGACACCTTGCACTAGCTGGTGACACTTGGACAAGGCCATTGACACCTCATTCTCCCTTCCTTGGCGTGCGCATGGGGTGGCTCGGCCGAAGCCTCTCCATGGGCCCATAGGCCGGCCCACCAACTCGCCTAAAGCCCACGCCATTCAGCCCAATTTCAAGCCCATCCTACTTTAAATTCTAATCCCACTTATACATATTTAACTACAAATACTAACTTAGCCGTATAACACAACTACATAGGTCAATCAAGGGTAGTTCAATTATAACCCATTAGTCCAATGACTAAAATCGAACAGTATTTCCATCGATCGGCCACAGTCATCGCATCCTCGAGGTTTGTCGAAATTCTTGGGTGCCACAACTCTCCCCTCCTTAAGGAATTTCGTCCTCGAAATTAGATAAAACCTATGTCTCTTTAAATAAGTGAGGGTATCTTTTCCTCATCTCATTTTCACTTTCCCAAGTGGCTTCCTCCACATCATGATGTCGCCATAATATCTTAACCAATGGAATCCTCTTGGTCCTGAGAATTTGTTCCTTTCGATCCAGTACTTGCACAGGCTCTTCAATGTATCTTGCTTTCTCATCCACTTCGATGGTTTCATGATCAAGTATGTGACTAGGATCTGGTTGATACTTTTTCAACATCGACACATGGAATACATCATGCAAATTTCCCAATTTTGGAGGCAATGCCAAACGATAAGCCACATTCCCTATTCTTTCAAGTATTTCAAATGGTCCAACAAATCTAGGGCTCAACTTACCCTTCACTCCAAATCGAGATACTCCTTTCACTGGGGATACTTTACGGAATACATGGTCTCCTACACTAAACTCCAAAGGTCTTCTACGCTTATCTGCATAGTCTTTTTGTCTACTCTGAGCTGTCTTGAGCCTTTTCCTGATAATTTCAACAGCTTCAGTAGTAACTTGTACCAATTCAGGTCCTGTCAATTTCCTTTCACCTATTTCGTTCCAACAGACAGGAGTCCTACACCTTTTCCCATATAATGCTTCGTAGGGAGCCATACCTATACTTTTCTGATAACTATTATTATAAGCAAACTCAACTAAATGCAATCTCTCATCCCAATTTCCTTTAAAATCAATCACACAAGCTCTTAACATATCCTCTAATATCTGAATTACTCTTTTTTTGTCCATCTCGTTTGGGGATGAAAAGCAGTACTAAGTTGGAGCTTAGTTCCCAAGGCATCTTGAAGACTTCTCCAAAAGTTCGAAGTAAATCTTGAATCTCGATCTGAGGTAATAGTCACTAGAACACCATGCAAGCGTATCACTTGGCTCACATATATCTCTGCATATTTATTCATTGAGTAATCTGTACGAACTGCTAAGAAATGAGCGGACTTAGTTAAACGATCTACTATTACCCAAATAGAGTCATGACCACTTGACGTCCTTGGTAATCCTTGCACAAAGTCCATGTTATATGTTCCCATTTCCACTCTGGTATATCTAGTGGTCTCAAAAGTCCTGCAGGTTTACGATGTTCCGCTTTTACCTGTTGACATGTCAAGCATTGAGATACGTACTTGGCCGTATCCGTTTTCATACCATTCCACCAAAATTGCTGATGCAAATTCTTGTACATCTTTGTACTACCTGGGTGAATATTGTAATTACTTTTATGTGCTTCCGACAAAATTTCCTTCTTTAGCTCTTCATTGTTGGGAACACAAAGTCGTCCTTGACATCTTACCACTCCATCTTCAGAAATTTGAAATTCTGGTCTTTTTCCTAAAGATACAGTGTCTTTTATTTTCAAAATTTCCGGAACAGACTTTTGCAAAATTTTAACCTTCTGAATAATTTCAGGTTCAATCCTCAACGCACTAAGCACACCGGTAAGGCAATCCACTTCCAATTTAAATTCTGAGTCTGTTACAGATTTTAACAGGCTCCACTTCGCCATTCTTAAACTAGCTATTTCCACAGCCGACTTACGACTAAGAGCATCTGCTACCTTATTTGCCTTTCCTGGGTGATATCGTATCTCACAATCATAATCTTTCAATAATTCCATCCATCTCCTTTGTCTCATGTTCAATTCCTTTTGTGAGAATAGATATTTCAAGCTCTTATGGTCTGTATAAATCTCAAACTTTTCCCCATACAAATAGTGTCTCCATATCTTTAGGGCAAACACTATAGGTGCTAACTCTAAATCATGTGTTGGATAATTCGACTCGTGGGGTTTCAGTTGTCTAGATGCATAGGTTATGACCTTGCCATGCTGCATTAAAACACATCATAGTCCTTTATGAGATGCATCACTATATATTGTAAAATTATCAGATCCAGACGGTAAAGTCAGGATTGGGGCCGTAGTCAATTTTCTCTTAAGTTCCTGGAAACTCTTTTCACATTCCCCATCCCATTCAAATCTCACATTCTTTTGAGTTAATTTTGTTAAAGGACTTGCCAACTGTGAGAATCCTTCAATAAATCTCCGATAATAACCAGCCAATCCTAAGAAACTCCGTATTTCAGTAGGTGTGGTCGGTCTTGGCCAATTTATCACCATCTCAACCTTCGCCGGATCCACCGCAATTCCTTCTCCTGATATCACATGTCCTAAAAATACTATCTGGTCCAGCCAGAATTCACACTTACTAAATTTGGCATACAACTTATGATCTCTCAGAGTCTGCAAAACTATCCTTAAGTGTTGTTCATGCTCTCTAGGCTCTTTAGAATATATCAAAATATCATCAATGAAGACAATCACAAATTGGTCTAAATAAGGCTTAAACACCCTATTCATTAGATCCATAAATGCAGCCGGTGCGTTTGTCAATCCAAATGGCATAACAAGAAACTCGTAGTGTCCATAACGAGTTCTAAACGCAGTCTTAGGAATATCCTCTTCTCTAATTCTTAATTGATGGTATCCCGACCTTAAGTCAATTTTAGAGAAAACCGAACTTCCCTGGAGTTGATCAAAAAGATCGTCAATCCTAGGCAAAGGGTATTTGTTCTTAATGGTCACTTGATTCAGTTGCCTATAATCAATGCATAAGCGCATTGATCCATCTTTCTTTTTCACAAACAAAACTGGTGAACCCCATGGTGAAGCACTCGGCCTACTGAATCCTTTATCAAGCAATTCCTGTAATTGCACTTTCGGTTCCTTCAACTCTACTAGTGCCATCCTATAAGGGGTTTTAGATATCGGCGCTGTTCCGGCATCAATTCAATTTCAAACTCAATTTCCCGGTCCGGTGGCAATCCGTAATTCCTCGAAATACATCTTGAAATTCATTAACTACCTTAATTTCCTCAATCTTAGGTTCCTCTCGAGTATAATCTTTAACCACAGCCAGATATCCTTGACATCCTTTGTCAAGTAGTGCACAAGCTTCTATTGCCGAAATGAGTGGTATAGATAGGTGAGTTTGACTTCCCAAAATTCACAACTAGACGATCGTAGGGTAAAGCGGATCACTTTTCTATAACAATCTACTTTGGCCCGATGCTTATGAAGCCAATCCATCCCTATAATAACATCGAAATCATACATAGCCATCACAACTAAGTCTATCTCCATATCTCTTCCTCCCACTGTTATCTTACAACTTCTACATCCCAGCGTAGACAATATCATATTCTTTAAAGGCGTAGAAACACAAAGAGGCGTTTCAAGAGGCGTAGCTTCTATCTTATTCAACTGTCTATATCTTTCAGACACAAATGAATGTGTAGCACCTGTATCAAACAATGCATATGCCTTTCTATCATTTATAAGAATCGTACCTGAGATAACATTTTTGGAAGCTTCCGCTTCCTCTTGGGTAACCGCATACGCCCTTCCTTGTGCTGGTGGTCTCTGGGAATTCCTTGATAGGCTTGGTCTAACGGTACTCTGTTGTGTCTGCCGCACTGAGCCAACACTCATCTGCGACCTTTCTTGTGGGCAGCTTCTCCTAAAATGACCTACTTGTCCACAACCATAACACTTCAATTGTCCATTGCAAGGTCCTGGGCCATGTCGTCCATCACACTTTGGGCATTCTCCATTCCTATTAGGCATTCTTCCTAAATTCAAGCTATCCTTGCCTTTACCAAACTTTCCAAAGTTACTCTTCTTTTTAGATGGCCAGGTCTGTCCTTGACCTATATAGGGTCTCTTACCCCGTCTCATATCACCAAAAGACCATTGTTTCGTACTCTCCAACTGTTCCCTTCCCAATTCCTGCTCTACCAACTGTGCCCTCTCATAGACCTCAGTATAATTTCTTATGTTCAGAGGCACCAGTTGTTTCCTTATATTGGTCCTCAATCCCTTCAGAAATCTCTTAGCTTTCTCTTCTGGATCCTCAACCAATCTAGGAGCATACCTAGATAACTCAGAAAATTTGGCCTCATACTGGTCTACAGTCAGTTCTTTTTGTTCTAGCTGAACAAACTCTGTAATCTTTCGATCCTTAGCACAATCAGAAAAATGCTTCATATTGAAAGTCCTAACAAACTCATCCCAATTCACAAGAGTACCCGGTGGGAAGATCGTATCCTTTGAAGCTCTCCACCAAAACTTTGCATTTCCCTCCAGCTGGTACTCTGCCAAAGTTATTTTCTCAGCATCATTACAGTCCAACAACCTGAAAATTTATTCCATTCCATCAATCCAATGCTCCGCCTCCTCAGGACTTCCCATTCCACTAAACTTAGGTGGCTTTAACTTCAAAAATTGCTCTACCAGTCCTTGAGTACGGCGTTCTGCTCCAGGTTGTTGCTGTGCTTGTCTTTCCATCAGACTTCCTATATTGGCCAATGCCTGCAGGATATCTTCCATCCGAGGTTCAACCCTTGCAGCAGAGGCTTCAGCCCTCGATGGTTGAGCACTTCCAGCTCGTACCATGCTTTTCCTATAGTTTCCAAGCATTTGCCTCAGGAATAATATGAGACTCACTGTCTCCATTAAAAATTACCACAATTATATAAGTAACATAAACATGTTACTGACAACCTAAAAGCAACTCTAATAGGGATCTACGAGTGAATACCCATCACCCGTTATTCAAGGTTAGACAACTATCTCAGATAGTATCCTATGGTGTGCATTATCATCTTATTCCTTAATTTCCAAATGAGGCTCCTTATCACTCCAATTAGACCAAATGCTCTGATACCAAAACAAACACTGTGGCACCCTAAAGACCCCCTTAAGGTCGCCACGGTTATCCTTCTAACTTCGCATTTCATATTGAGCCATGAATTCTTAGGCTCCTTTTTTTTTTTTTTTTTTTTTTAACAAATGGTCCTAGCGCACTTGCTTTGCGGAAGCATAACCAAATCTCTCCAATTCTCCCTCCACATAACCAAAAGGGCAATGCACACCAACTAAACATCATAGGATAGCGAAACCGGACCACTTTTATTTATATATCTACAAGATGGATTTCTTAGGGTAGGTACAAATCAAAAGGAGGCCAGCTCATAACTAACATGGCTCATACTCAAAAGAGAAAACCCATCTACCCCACAAAACGATTATACACAGACTAATCCATCTCTTGGTCTCGGCTTGTCCAAAAAAATCTCAGCTCCTAGCTCCCAGCCCCCCCGCAGGCTCTACATCCACCCTGGTGCGTCGGATGGTGGTGGTGGTAGCATGCCTCGCATGATCCCATCCCGGCGCAAGTGGACGGAAACAAACTCTTGAAATACTGGGCCATCCTTCGACCAAAAAAAAAAAAAAATACTGGGCCATCCTCCAGACCCACCTCATAGCGTACCAACAACCGCACCTGGAAGAAGGTCAACCCAGGGACGGATGGACAGTCGATCTCAGACACCTCCACCTCTAGATCTGATGGAATGCCATAAAAAGTGCCTAGCGGACTGATCGGGCGGAGCAAAGATCGCTAGGCTGAAAGTTAGTCCCCAAAAGGGGTGAGTATAATAACTCAGCAAATACATGATCCCTTTAGCTACTCACGCATCACACCAAACAATCAAATATATCATTGCATCACATAACATCATCACACATGTCATCTCATCATATAATATCAACAAGCATATCTTTGCATCATATAACATCATCACACATGTCATCTCATCATATAATATCAACAAGCATATCTTTGCATCATATAACATCATCAAATGCTCAAGCATATGCCAAAATCATGCCGCCATGCCATAGGTATTCTTTCATCTAGCATTTGTTTCCAATGCTCATGCATATGCCATGCATACATGTCTCTAAATACCTATGCACACATACCATGCACACATTTCATCTCATGCATGACTCAACCTCAAATTCACAACTTTTAATGTGCCTTTATTTCTCACACCCAATCTTGGTGAATGCAAAGAAAACAAACAACCCCTCGGGCATGTATTCGAAAATACAACCGGGCTTCCGGCATCCCCTACGCTCCGGGCATCTCGGCACCCTGAGGCCATCCAGAATTACACCCCCAGGGCCACTGGGCATCCGGCATTTTCACTCCCTGGCCGGGCATCTCGCACCCCAACTGGCATCACGAGGCATCCCCTCGGCACACACACCGTCCGGGCTTCCGAAATCCCCTACGCTCCGGGCATCTCAACTCTGAGGCCATCCAGATTTACGCCCCTAGGGCCACTGGGTATTCGGCATTTTCACTCCCTGGCTGGGCATCCCGCACCCCAACTGGCATCACGAGGCATCCCTCGGCACACGCACAACGTCCGGGTTTTCTCATTCACACGCATGGTTCATGGCATATGATATGATGCTCACTCTTCATGACTATATGCAATGCCAAACATCATCACTCATGTGGCTCATTTTAATTCCCATTCTTTTCCTCAAACTCATAAAGCTCATCATGCATGGGTTCTGAAAATGTTTAAATTAAACACCCAAATGACTCTAAAAAATTGTAAGATTTACACACGTGATAGTCAAGACATAATGGCACACTTTTCATGAAGAATGCATGTTCTAAATGTCAACACATAAAAAGATACAACTCAGCCATTGCAACACAACAATTTCGGACATCACAGCTTACACGGTTGCAGAATATCCCTAAATTAAATATCTAAATGACTTCTAAAAATCGTGAAATTTTACCAAATTACCATTAAGACATAAAGGCACAACTTTCATGAAGAACTCAAGTCCAAACAATCCTCACACGAAAAGATACAAGTTCGGCAATACAATTCACAGTTTCGGGCATTCCAGATTGCACAGCTTTGGAAATTCTTCAAAATAAATACTCAAACCACATTCAAAAATTATGAAATTTTACCACATGATAGCCAAGAGTTTAAAGTAGATTTCTCATGAAGAAATTAACATCAAATTCGTCCTAGATAATTAGTTACAACAAACAAAAGATTCTGTCCCTAGTACCGAACCGTCCATAATCAACACACCACCGAAATTTCGCCATTTGACCTATCTATCCTCCTTCTTTTCTTCTGAGTTTTGGATATGTTCTAGTTTAAAGTGTTTTCTTCAACTTTCATTTAGAAGTCGAAGTGAGATTCCCAAAAGAAAGTCACCTTATGATCCCCGTAACCTACTGGCGTTCCACAAGCTAGTCCAGATTCCATGTCTTTCAGAAAATATGCAATTCACTATCCTATGCTTTTTAGATTTGTCTAAATTTTGAGTATGTTGTTCTTCAAGATGTTGCCTACAATTCTTATGAGGGAGTCAAAGAGAAATTCCCAGTAAAAAATCATGTTCAACAACCAACAATCATCGAAGGTCGACATGCAATCCAATATTTAACCAGTTTCATGGAAAATCGATTTCACCCCTCAAATCTCATCCATTTTACTTCAAATTTTAGTATGTTATAGTTCAAGACATGCTCTACTACTTTCATAAAGAAACCGAAGTCAGATTCTAACTCTAAGATCACCTACAAGCCCTCACAAACTTCTGGCGCACACTAGTCTACTTGGGACAGATTGCACCCTCAACAAATTCACTTCAAAAACCTCAATTTCTACCCTCAAAACTCACGAATTCAGCCACTAGACAACACTACATCAACATCACAGTAAGCATGAGTAGTTGAGAGACCAATTCTTGCCTATAATCTCAGCTAGACGTGCGAAGAAACGAACGGCAATCGCGGGCGACGTTGGCTTCCTTCTTCTCTTCCTCCTTCTTCTTCTTCTTTCTCTTTTCTCCTTTCTCTCTCTCTCTCTCTCTCTCTCTCTCTCTCTCTCACTTAGGCACGGTCGAAGACCTATCAAGGACCGGTCGAACCCCTTTTATCTCCCTAAACTCTCATCATTACTTGTAATCATAATTTCCCATGCAAGATGACACCTTGCACTAGCTGGTGACACTTGGACGAGGCCATTGACACCTCATTCTCCCTTCCTTGGCGTGCGCATGGGGTGGCTCGGCCGAAGCCTCTCCATGGGCCCATAGGCCGGCCCACCAACTCGCCTAAAGCCCACGCCATTCAGCCCAATTTCAAGCCCATCCTACTTTAAATTCTAATCCCACTTATACATTTTTAACTACAAATACTAACTTAGCCGTATAACACAACTACATAGGTCAATCAAGGGTAGTTCAATTATAACCCATTGGTCCAATGACTAAAATCGAACAGTATTTCCATCGATCGGCCACAGTCATCGCATCCTTGAGGTTTGTCGAAATTCTTGGGTGCCACAAAATCTTTGATTCTATCAAGGATTATTAGAATAGACTGCTAAGTGAAGAAGACAAGATTAATTGAGCATGCTGGGTGAGGCACATCAAAATGATGATAGGCAAGCCATATCCCACACACAGTCCCCCATCTATACACTTGTGAGATGAGTGCAGAAAATTCCATGACTACAGGGTAAAGAGTTCTCTCGCGAATGGTACGATGACCAAAACAGTGGGAGGCATTCCATCGCTCACTTTGAGCCCCATCCACTGGCCAAATTTCCACCTTACCCCCATAAAAAATCACCCCACACTGGGGCAAGCCAAAGGCAAGTCAGCATCACGAGGTGAGAAAATGGATAGAAATTCTCTTGCTTGCACTTGCATCAATCTTTGAATATCTTTATTGCGTATGAACACTCGCGTTAAGTTAAGTGCCCTAGAGTCATGAAGAGCAATTCTTTCTTTATGCACTTGTAACCACTGTACAACTCGATTGAGTCTGGAAAATCACCCTAACAAGGAGACAAAGCAGAAGCTGCCAGCAAAAGATGGAGACTCAACAGGTCTAGTGAGGGCATTTGCTCGAACTTGTCAAGACCCGTTCCTCAAGCGACAAGAACAAAAAAACCTGGGGCATAAAAAAGCAGTGTACCTAGTAAAAGCAAGGTCAATGCCCATGAGTGAAAAATTGAAAAGAAGTGGGGGCATACAAAAGCAGTGTGCCTGGTAAAAGCAAGGCCGATGCCCCAAACAAAAATACAGCCATTTGTATTCCCAAGAGAAGTTGCTGTTGAGGTCCATGGAACCTTCATCTGACTATGAAGAAAGACCGGTGACAAACGCCAAGACGATCACTAGCTATCACCCTTTTACACAAGAGTCAAGCCTACACGGCGTCCTATTGTAAAAAGTCTCTTCAGACTAGGGGCACTTCGATTAACGTAGGATTTCATATGCTTATAAGCATCGCTCGAAGAAGTACGAGCAAGATTATTCTATCTCTTTTCGTAGGATTCTCAACTTGCACACCCGGAGATGACCATGCAACATCTTTCCTACAAAGCCATGACCTTATTGGTCCACCTTTGATAAGCCATTGACCCAGCCCTCACCACAGCTCCAAAAAGACCTCTCACATTGGTAAAGTCGTATCATTTGCGAGAATACTTAGACCCCTGCTGACATGATGACAGTGAGATAGTGTGGTCCTTATAAATCCTGCATCAATGGTCAGGATAAAACAGCCTTTCCCATGAGAGTGAGTGGAAAGTCCTTTCAGACTAAAAATCCCTCATCTGGCATGCTCAAGACATCTACATTCTAAACAAAAGTTGTCTTTCAAAATCTTCCCTAGTGAAATTCAAATGATGCAGAACTGACAAGGTCATCATGCATAAATCACATTTACAAATTTACAGCATATACAATCATTGCATGCATGTCTGCATATTGTACAAATAGCAAGCGTACTCATAGAAGTTAGAGATGTCACTAGAAAGCATATCTCCATTTTTGTTCCCAGAACTTTATAACGTTTGAGTACCCCCCACTCACCAAGTACTCCTTTTATTAACACTCAGCTCGTGAGAGTTGTCCCTAGTGTATTGATATTGGTAACTGACCAAATATCCCTTTATCTTTAAGTACCTACCACTGTCTAGGTACCCATGCTCAACTTGATTTGTCTCTCAGGTATTGATATCAGCAATTACCCAAGCATCCCCTTATTTCCGAGTGTTTGCCACTACTCAAGTGCCCCCTTTGTTGACACTCGACCTACTCATGATGTTTGTGACCATCCAAGTATCCTCTCATCTTTAAGAATTAACCACTGTTCGAATACCCCCATTCTTGTGACACTCGACCTGTCAGAGTTGTCATTAAATGCCAGCAGCCGATCGAGTACCCTACCACATGATGCGCCTGCGATTACCCAGGTGTATCCGCGGCCATCCAGGTAAGCCTCAAGCTACATTTAAATTTCCAGAAGGTGGGAGGCCCTCATGAATATCCGAGGTACGTCCTCGATATTCCCAAATTCCAGGAGGCGGGAGGCCTTCACGAATATCTGAGGTGCGTCCTCGGTGTTCCCGAAATCTAGAAGGCAGGAGGCCTTCACGAATATCCGAGGTGCGTCCTCGGTGTTCCCAAAATCCAGAAGGCGGGAGGCCTTCACAAATATCTGAGGTACGCCCTCGGTATTCCCAATTTCCAAGAGGTGAGAGACCTTCACGAATATGCGAGGTATGCCTCGATATTCCCAAATTCCAGGAGGCGGGAGGCCTTCACGAATATCCGAGGTGCGTCCTCGGTGTTCCAAAATCCAAAAGGCAGGAGGCCTTCACAAATATCCGAGGTATGCCCTCGGTATTCCCAATTTCCAGGAGGTGAGAGACCTTCACGAATATGCGAGGTACGCCTCGATATTCCCAAATTCCAGGAGGCGAGAGGCCTTCACGAATATCCGAGGTGCGTCCTCGGTGTTCCCAAAATCCAGAAGGCAGGAGGCCTTCACAAATATTCGAGGTACGCCCTCGGTATTCCCAATTTCCAGGAGGTGAGAGACCTTCACGAATATGCGAGGTATGCCTCGGTATTCCCAAATTCCAGAAGGCGAGAGGCCTTCACGAATATCCGAGGTACATCCTCGGTATTCCCAAATTCCAGAAGGCAGGAGGCCTTCACAAATATCCGAGGTACGTCCTCGGTATTCCCAAATCCCAGAAGACAGAGACCTTCACGAATATGCGAGGTACGTCCTCAATATTCCTAATTTCCAAGAGGTAAGAAACTTCCATGAATATCTCAGGTACGTCCTTGATATTCCCTTTTTCCAAAAGGTAAGAGACCTTCACAAATACCCAAAGCATGTCCTCGATATTTCCAATTATCAAATACTCCTTCGATACTTGTGAACGTCCGAGTATCCCTGAAAGCTCGTACTTGTGATCATCCAAGTACCCCTTCAATGATTATGATGCCTGCCAAGGCCCAAATATTCGTCAGATTAGTACTTGTAAATATCAATGTACTTTTTAATATGTCTGTGAATGTCCAGATATCTTCCAAAGCAGATGCCCTGAGAAAGGTCGGCGCATCCCCCGAGAAAGGTCGGGTTCCAACTAGTGTCCCTGACAGAAGTCAAACACCCCTCAAAGCAGATGCCCTGAGAAAGGTCGGCGCATCCCTCGAGAAAGGTCGAGTTCCAACTGGTGTCCTTGACAGAAGTCAAACACCCCTCAAACAGATGCCCTGAGAAAGGTTGGCGCATCTCCTAAGAAAGGTCGGGTTCCAACTGGTGTCTTCGACAGAAGTCAAACACCCCCCAAAAAAACAGATGCCCTGAGAAAGGTCGGCGCATCTCCTGAGAAAGATCAGGTACCAACTGGTGTTCTCGATACAAATCAAACACCCACAAATGAGATGCCCTGAGAAAGGTCGGCGCATCTCCTGTCAAGGTGACCGAAGAATGGTTCGGGTCCGAGACAACCCTCTAATTGCTCCAACAAGCGACCGAAGAATGGTTCGGGTCCTGGAGAAGTAATTTCCCGTCAAGGCGACCGAAGAATGGTTCAGGTCCGAGACAACCCTCTGATTGGTCCAACAGGCGACCGAAGAATGGTTCGGGTCCTGGAGAAGTAATTTCCCATCATGGCGATTGAAGAATGGTTCGGGTCCGAGACAACTCTCTGATTGCTCCAATAGGTGACCGAAGAATGGTTCGGGTCCTGGAAAAGTAATTTCCCGTCAAGGCGACCGAACAAAGGTTCGGGTCCTAGACAAATTATCCATTGTTTTAACAGGCGACCGAAGAATGATTCAAGTCCTGGAAAAGCAGCCTCCTCATATCACTAGGTAAGACGACGCTTTGATACTTGCCAAAACCCGGGGTTCACACCCTATCTCACTCTCTCTCGATAAGTAACTCCAAGTATCTTCTTATCCGTCTTAGTATAGTGTTATATTTCCCTTTTTGCATAGGATAATGTCCTAAATAAGATACAATCAGCTACCCTGGCTGGGTAAAAATTAGGCATCGGTATGTCTTTGAATGCAACCTCTGTGAGCTCACCTTCAAAGAGGGGCAAAAGCCGACGCCTAATTTTTAGATTTTATTTTTTGAGTTTTTAATTAATTTTATTATTATTTTGGATTTCATTTCATTTTATTTTACTTTGTCTAAAAAAACATAAAAAACAGAAAAAACAGAAAAACCAAGAAAAAACACTAAAAAACCGAAAAAAAACTAAAAGAAACAGGTAAAAAAATTGAAAGAAAACGGAAAAGGGAGGCAGCCCGCGCGGGTTGACCCGCGCCCGCGCCGACCCACGCTCGACCCGCCGGGTCGTCTTCCTCACCCGTTCGCATGCGCAGCACGCGCGAGCAGGTGCGACGTGGATCGGGCAAGCAGCGAAGCACGTGGGGGAGCAGGGGGAGTAGCTGGCCGATGGGACGCGTCGAATGGGATGCCGGTTTGGCTGGCTGGAGCCACGGCAGTCCCTCCGGTCGAGCCCTCGTCGGCCGGCCACCCTCGGCCTATAAATAGGCCCCTTCCCCCCTTCGATTCAGGACACACAGGCACGGCAGGAAGTAAGGTTGAAGCCGCGATCCTTGGAGCCCCTCTGAGAGACTTCAGAGGGAAGCCAGGAACTCGCGGCCTTTAACCCAGGCTTCGCCGGAGTTGGTCGCAGAGAGAAAGAGGGAGAGAAAGAAAGTAGAGAGAGAGAGAAAGTAGAGGGAGGAAGATAGAGAAAGAGGCGCCGAGAGAAGCCCTGACGCCGTTGCCACGTCGCCGCAGGTAGCCGTTGCCACTACCGCTTTCGCCATCATCTCTTCCCTTCGCCAAGCCATCGCCGCCGTCGCTGCCGTTCTTACCGTCGTCGTTGCCCCAAATTGGAACCCTAGGGTTCCTAGTTTTCCAGGTCGCGATCCTGGGTAACCGGGTCGGACTCGGACCAGGAACCGGGTAGGGTTCCACGAGTGAAAGGGGGATTGGAGGTTGGGTCGCAAGTTGGGTCGGATTTGGGTCGGAGCCGGGTAAAGTCGCCAAGGAAACGGCATCGTATTGCCAAATTACGAACCGGGTCGTGGAGCGGGTCGGACGCGTGACCCGTGGGTTGCGCACGACCCGTCCCCTCCACGGCATCGTTTTGCAAGAAGCAAGAACGGCGTCGTTTCGTGCGTCGCCTCGGCGTCATTTTGCAGGGAAGGATGGAGTCGGGAGCCCGGTCGAAAGTCGGGTTGGGTCCGGGTTTGGTGCCGAGGAAACGGCGCCGTTTCGCAAAAGATAGGGCGGATCGTGGAGCAGGTCGGGCGTGTAACCCGCGGGTTGTGCCCAGGTCGGCCTCTCCATGGTGCCGTTTTGCAAAAAGCGAAACGGTGTCGTTTTGTGAAACGGGTTTTGTAAAGAAACGGGAGCCGGGTCGCCGAAGCGGGTCGTCGGGCCGGGTCGAGCATCCACGCCCGGCTACGACGCCGTTTCAACGCCTTGCCCCAAAATGCAGGTTCGTTCGCGTTTCGGGCTAGCTCGGGCGGATCCGACCTGTGGATCCGACCCGGCCGGTTTTATAATATTTTAATAAAATAATAAAAATAATTTAAAAATCATTTTAATTTCCGAAAAATCAAACAATGTTTTAAAATGTTTAAAAATGTTTTATTTTCCAAAAAATCAAAAATAAAAAATAAAAATAGTTTATTTTCGAAAAATACTTAAAATATAAAAATATTTAACATTTTCCAAAAAAATAAAAAAATGACAAAAAAATCCCAAAAATCCCAAAATTCATAAAAAGCCCAAAATTTTCATAAAATACCAAAAAGACTTGTATTTTTCCAAAAATACCCCAAAAATCCAAAAATCCATTTTATGTCCAAAAATGAGAAAACGCCCAAAAATATGATTTTTTTTTCCAAGAATGCACGAAAAATCCCCAAACATCCAAAAAACCTTAGAGTTTAAACAATATTAGGTACCGAAAGGGCATTAGTGATTAACTAGTGTAATCAAGTCCCCGATCCTAATTTATCTGGTTGCGTAGGAGCAAGTATTTCTCCCGATACTTCACTTAGGTTTCTAATCAACCTACCCCAAATTGATTAGTGGCGACTCCATTTTAAAAATTGATTTACAAACCAAATATTTTAAAGTCGTGAATTGGTGGACTTGGGAGAGTCCATGCTTTAATTAAATTCCAGCCGAGCCATTAGCCTCCCTAGGCGCTCGTACCCAATCCGGCCGAGCCCCCCCCAAAAAAAAAAGAGGTCGCGACCGTAAATAACCAAAAAGGTCTAGCCAATAATCAAGATTGAAAGTAAATCTCTGTTGGGTATAATAAAATCTACGGAATACCAATTCTACGACCTTAAAATGGACAATTACACGTCCAAAGTGATAGCCAACCAAGCTAGTAACCACAGTCATCACTGAACTGCATACATAAAGCATAGAGATCATTGGAATCACGAAATGGGTAACAAATTAACAATTGTCCTTCTCCACATAGAAGGCCACCACATTCTATGCCATTTATTGCGACTTGTGTAATTAAATCACTAACATAACTACAAAAACAAGAAAAATAATGAAAAAACCACATAAGTTTGGCCTTTTTACCGACGAAACCACTTTTGATTCAACTCCTAACATAGCAAAATCAACGACGCCCACCCTCTTTTTCTTTCCTTCTTTCCATCCCCCATCCTAGTCCCTCCACTCTTCCCTGATGAGCAGGTCTTAAAATGAGACGAAAGAATGAAGATCAGAATCTCAGGAAATCACCTTAAGAGGCCTTCAGGATCAAAGGGGCTTTGGCACCATGATGGGGCATTTGCAGGCAACGGACCAGGATCTGGAGAATTATTACTCTATTGTTCTATTGTTGTGAAAGAGACTGAATTATCAGAACAGAATTACACATATCTGACGAGCGAAAACCAGACATAGAAGACAAATATAATGAAGAGACCTTTGTCCGTGCATACGTTGGCTTTCTGTATAAATGTCGAATTCCCCACACTTCAAAATCAATCATTGTGGTAGCAATAAAAGCTGGTCCGGTATTAATCTCGCACTCCGCGTTTCAACTAGTTAATCATAAAGCATACCAATGTGATCAATCCAGGAAAAGATTGAGCGATGAATCGAAAAAGTTCATGAAAATTCTTCCTTGTGAAGGGGAGGGGAATGCAGTTGGAGTCCAATACTCCCTGTCAGGCACGTATCAACCATATATATTAATGAAATATATGCAGTGGTAAGCACCAGTACCACAGCGCTGGAAGAAGACATGGACTACAAGAATAATGCAGTCCGAGGGAATATAATCACAAATGCGGTCAACTAATGGAAAATACTTTTATTGATGACTGGACAGGGACTGGGTTAAAGGTCATTCGTTAATCTAGGAAAAAATGAGGTCTTTCTTACAGAGAATGTCGGATATCCAGAGGTTTTTCATAGACACGGCAATGAGGTGGAATTTCGTAACATTACTTACTTGACGAAACACTAGACCGGAATTTGTGCCCATCAAGGAAGATACGCAAGTCCCATTCAAGTGCAACTGGTTCTAAATTAAAGATCCTGCGCGGCTGCTCAAGGAGGATCTGATTAATTAACAAATTTCATTGAAGACATATTATGACCTTTCGAAAACTTCTTATCAGATGTGAGAATTTCGTGATCCAGACTTTGAGGGTTTGACTTGACCCCGCCGAAAAGAAAATGACCAGAACAGGAGTTGGAACTAATTCAAATGTGAGAAAAAGTATCCAGAATAATATCTTATCACAATGCAAAAGAAATGATTCCATTTCGTGTTTGTGTTTCTCGTTCATCATCATTAGGATGCATAGTTGACGCGCATTATATTGCGAACTTTGATCCTTTTAAAAGTATATGAGAAGGTCGATGATATTAAAACACAAATCGAGAGTCGGAATTTTTTGCCCCTCTTAAAAGTTGTCTACGCATTGCGAAATTTCCTGCAATGTAGGGGTAAGATGGAGATGGTTGGTTGCTCCCACTGTTGCCTCAGGCGAAGTCTATGAAGGCATAGTCAGAATTGGAGAGAGAGAAAGAGAGATATATGCTATGGCAAACAACTATGGCCGTCGATATTGTTGCCACTTGTTTGACCACGACCTATCTTAAATCTCACTTTTGCCTCAGATTGACTCGGTGAGTTTCTCTGTCTTGGACGTCCTCTCTTGATGACATATAGATATTTTAACATTAAATCTGCATGATGAACAAGCATATTACAATGAAAAGATTATGTTTTATTTTTAAAGCTCATCATATGTTGGTGGTTAGGAGATCTATTGTACAAATCAAGCGTATTCAAGGATTTGATTGCATTAAAAGGTTTGAAGACCGGATTTAAAAAAAAATATTAGTGAAAAGACTAAATTAATCTTAATCTAACATGATTTTAGAAAATTTTGGGAATTGAGTTTGGTAAAGCCATTGAACATTTTCTCAATATTGTTTAAAAAATAGGTCCAGAGTCAAAATGTGCCATCTGATGGGCCTTAAACTTTTCGGAGGGTTCGACTTGTACTTCTAATGGAGTGGCCCAACCCAATGTAAGATTCAATAAAAGCTGGCTCGGGTTGTCAAGCTACTTAAGAGGCCGGTTTGGGTGGGTATGCCAGGTCCTTTTGAAATGACTCGAATCATCTATCTCGTGCAGTATACCCCTCAATTTCTCAACAAATCTCAACTGTTTGTCTAGACAGATAAAAAGAAGTATCTTAAGAATAAATGATCTTGCATCTGTCGAAATTTTTGGCCCATGTAAAATCGCTTAAAGTTCCTCACATAGCTTTCGGGACATGCCTTGCTCCGACGGGATTTTGTTGTCCGGATCCGGGTCCCCATAGACCAGCTCAATCACCACCCTCGGTTGTGTGGGTCCTAGATGGTGTCCACTTACATATTTCATTTGATCGACGACTGTGGTTACATTCGTTTCATAGATATAGTTCTACAAAAGGATGTTTTTACGCAGGTTCGCCAAAAGGATGCACATCTCTTGGGCTTGTTGGGTAATTGGCTCATGATCAGCTATATGGGAGTGGTGGGTAAACCAACTGTCAACCTGGCCTAATGTGGTCGGAAAGTTCTGCTTCAAGAGTTTGTCATGCTAAGCTCTAGAAGCCTAAAACTCCTAAGTATCCTTAGCATCAGAAGATCTAGAATTTTTGTGGGTTTGTACATCATCGCTCCTCTCTCTTAGCAAGCCGATGCCAATTATTTTGAGGCTAAGGGTGTGATTGTTTCTCGAAAAATGATCAATTTGAAAGATATTTTTGTAAAAATAATTCATATCACTGATAAAAAATAAATGAACGAAATATATTTTTTTCATTCGTTGATTAATTATCTCAAACGATATAAGTGATCATTTTTTGGAAAATATGTCCCAAATTATTTATTTTCTGTGAAGAAAATTCAGACCTTAAGTTTGGCTTTTTAAGCTAAAAAGTGTAATGGTATGTGCCTTATGTGTATCCTTAATTAAAATCCGGCATTTCTTTGTCGGGTGGATTGTCTTTATATGGTGCTGACAACAAAGAAATCCCCTATAAAATAAATTTTTAGGATGGCTTGGTGGATAGGGTCATTTATAATACATGATAGGCATGTAAATTACCTTATTTTTATGTAACAATTGACCTAAGTGAAAAATTGACTTAATAATTGAAGGCTATCATGATAAATTGTTAATGGGCTATGGTTTCTTTTATCCAAGCCCGCATGATCACGAGGATTTTTTCTTTTAAGAGCAAAAGTAGGGAACAACCTTTAATCAGTTCAACGAAGAGGAACTGTCACGCCCCAAGACCCCGAGCACGCGAACAACCTGCCATGGTCATGCAAATGCGACGTTCTTGGGATGCATCACCAACCCAATTCATTATTAATACGCATGGAGAAGCGTATTATAAAACCCCTAATAATAAAATACGGGATAAAGCAGCAGGAAGCAATTTCACAACCAATCACTTACATAAACCAACGGAGTTTACAAGCAGAGGTCTACGGCCAAAAATCTACAAAAGACCGGCCCTTAAAAAGGAATCTTCCTACGACTTACAAGTCGAACACGATCTCCAACCCTTCAAAACTTCACTTTTGCAACTCCACAAGGCCAACCAAATGAATTGGCTGCTGCATGACTGCTGGCCATCGACTGTTGTCACTCGCCGTCGTCGCACAGCCCATCGGCCACCGCCTCCCGCGGCCACCCGTCCGCCTCCGGTGGTTGGTGGTGGCCGATGGGCTGTGCAGTGGCGGTGAGCGGCAACAGACTGTGATGGCCGACGGTTCGTGGTCGATAGCTGGTGGCTAGCGATCGGCGGCAGTCGATGGGCCGTGCAGCAGCGGTCGGCGGTGACGGTCGGTGGTCGGAAGTCGGCGATGGCTCTAGGCGGTTGGAGGCGGCCACGGCAAGAGAGAGGAACAAAAGAAAAGTAAAAAAAGAAAATTGGCTTCTGTCTAGAAATTGTTCTCGGGAACAAGAAACAATTTTTTTTTGTTTCTCATTTCTACTCCAAATCTATTCTCGGGCTAATTTTCTAGTTCGGGGAATAGAAAAACAATTTGGCGTTATCAAATGGATTTTTATTCTTTTTTTTTTTTGTTCCTTGAAACAAAAAAAGAACAGAAATTCGGAGGAACAGAAACGTTCTCATGCGCTACCTAAGAGGCCGGTTTTGGTAGGTTTATCGAGTCCTTTTGAAATGATCTCCCCTTAATTTCTCAATAAGGGTGTGTTTGGTAACGTTTCTATTCAAAAATTATTTTTGGGAACAGAAATAGAAAAAAATATTTATGCTATGGGAAACAATTTTTAAAAAGAAGAATGCCTTTGGTAAATTTATTCTAGAAATAGAAAAAGAATAGAAATATGTTTGGTAAATTTGTATAATTTTTTTATTTCTTTTAATTTTTAAATATTTTTATTTTATTTTTCCTATTTTCTTTCTTATTTTTCTTATTTGTTTTTCTTTTTTTCTTTTGGCCGGTCACCGGCCTTGGCCATGGCTAGCGACCGGCCGACGAGGGCGGCCTCGCCCGGCCATGGCGAGGCTCGCCGACCCCCTGGTGAGGCCGAGCCTCGCCATAGTTGGGCGAGGTTGGGCCTCGCCTTGGCCGGGCGAGCTCGAGCTCGCCTAGATCTGGTGAGGCTGAGCTCGCCTAGCGGCCGGCGAGGCCGGGCGTCGCCGGCCACCGCTAGGTGACGCCGACTTGGCGGTGGCTCGGCGAGGCCGAGCCTCGCCGGCCGGGGGCGAGCTCGGCCTCACGGATCTGGGCGAGATCGAGCTCACCCGTGCTGGCGCGAGGTCGGCCTTGCCTTGGCCGGGACGAGCAACCCGGCGGTGGCTTGGCAACGCCAAGCCTTGTTGGTCGCCGGGTGAGCTCGGCCTCGCCGGATCTGGGTGAGCTCAAGCTCAAGCTCACCCAGCCAAGGCGAGGTCGAGCCTCGCTAGGGGCCGGCGACGCTCGGCCTCGCCGGGGGCCGGCGACGCTTTGGTGAGGTCACCGCCCCTCGACGGTGTCGCCGGCCCTCGATGGCCAGTCGCCGGCCATGGCCGAGGCCGGCGACCGGCCAAAGAAAAAAGAAAGAAAAAAGAAGAAGAAAAAAGAGAGAAGAAAATAGATGAGAGAGAAAATTTATTTTTAAATCTTGTTTCTTGTTCCTATTCCAAATGTGTTCTTGGGAATAAAAAAATAGATTTGGAATAAAAACGTAAACAAATGTGTTTCTGTTCTTTTTTTGTTCCGTAGAACAAAAAAATAGAAATTTTGTTTAAAAACAGAAATAAGAAACGTTAACAAATGTCCCCTAAATCTCAACAGTTGATCTAGATAGATGACGTCTATGTTA
This sequence comes from Eucalyptus erythrocorys, assembly GCA_014182555.1. Classification (NCBI taxonomy): domain Eukaryota; kingdom Viridiplantae; phylum Streptophyta; class Magnoliopsida; order Myrtales; family Myrtaceae; genus Eucalyptus; species Eucalyptus erythrocorys. Next base: position 23,302,912 of record CM024606.1, read on the forward strand.
AGATTTGTTGAGACATCAAGACAAGCATAGTATGAATAAAATATATATGACTCTTTTAAAGTTTTTGGCCCGTTTGAAATCGTTTAAATTCTGTCCCAATGTAAAAACTTTTGACCCCTTCCCCCCAAAATATACATGCTTTCGGGACATACCTTGCTCTACCGCGATTGGATCTGCATGGACCGAATCAATCACAGCTATCGGTTGTATGAGTTTCAGATGGTGTCCACTTACGTATTCCATTTGATCAATGACTGTGATTACATTCTTTTCATGGATATGATTTTAGGTAAAGATATCTTCCCGTGAAGGATAGGCAAATGTCTCGAGCTTGTTGGGTCATGGCTTATGATCAGGCGTATGGAAGGTGTGGGTAAGCCAATTGTCAACCTGGCCTAATGTTGTCGGAAAGTTCCAAATCAAGAGTTCGACAGGCCAAGCTCTAGAACCCTAGCACTCCTCCGTATCCTTAGGCTGCGCATGGCAACATTTCTTGGCCATGGAACAATTTTTTTTTCAGAAATAGTTCTTTTCTATTTCTATTATGGGGAACAATTTCTATGTAAAAAAACCCGTTTGGTAACTACACAAAATTTTTACTCTATAAATAGAAAAAGAATAGAATTGCGTTTGGTAAAAAATAATTTCTTTTTTATATTTATTTATTTTTTATTTTTGCCGATTGTCGCCGGTCGCCGCCGCTGCCGGACGACCACCGCCGCCGCTGCATGTCGCTGCCGGTCGACCGTTGCCGGCCGACTGCCATCGCCGATCGTCACCACATGGCAACGTGCGGCGATGGGCGGTGGTCGTTTGGCGGCGGCGGCGATGTTCGGCGGCAGCAGCGATCGGCGACAACCGCCGGCAGCAACAGTCAGTCGGCCTCCGGCGACGGCGTCGGCGGCGGCGGCGGGTGACAGCGGCGGCGATCAATGGCGGTCAATGCCGGTCGGCAAGAGAAGAATAAAAGAAAAAAAAAATTCATTATTTCTTAGACTTATTCCCGGGAACAAGAAGCAACTTTTTTTTACTTCTCATTTCTATTCTAAAACTATTCCTGGGTTAACTTTTTGTTCCCAGGAACAAAAAGATAACTTGCCGTTACCAAACAGGTTTCTGTTCTTTTTTTGTTCCTGGGAATAAAAGAATAGGAATTTCTTGTCCAAGGAAGGTTACCATGCAGCACCTTAGTATCATAAGGTGGAAAAACTTTTGTGGTTAGCACGTAGTCGCTCCTCTTTCTTCGCGAGCCGATACCAATCATTCGAGGCTAATATTAGCTTTTTTAAAGGTAAAAATTGTAAAGCTACATGTCCTTTGTTTATTCGTTACTTCAAATCCGCCACTTCTTTGTAGGGTACATTATCTTTTATTTATTTATTTATTTTTGGTACTGGAGGAATCGCTTTGGCTGACAGTCGCCACATAAACCCCCAGGTGTCGCTAGCGGGGAAACTACCACCCCGACGCCACGCGTAAGTCGCCACACAACGATTCAGCCTCCCTGCTTCGTAGGGGCTTCGAACTTGGGCCTCCACCGGGGAGGACAAAGGATCTACCCGTCACGCTGCAACCGCTGGTGGTTGTAGGGTCCATTATCTTTATATGAAGCTGACAAAAAAAAATTCATATGAGCTAAATTTTATGAATGCGCGGGTCCATTATCTTTATATGGAGCTGACAAAAAAAAAAAAAAATCCATATGACCTAAATTTTATGAATGGCGTGGCGAACTGAGTCATTTATAATTCATGATATGCATGTTAATTATATTATTTTAATCTAAGATTGACCTAAGAGAAAAATTGACTTAGTAGTTGAAGGTTATGATCTTTTATCCCAGCCACCGTGTTCACGAGGATTACATCTTCCGCAAGCAAAAGTAGGGAACAGCCTTTAATCAGTTTCTGGAAGAGAAACCAGGGGCACTATCTCTGTAAGCAAGGAAGGAATGTTCTACAGAACATTTGGCTCATTTGGGACTAAAAATTGAAAATGTTGCTCGGACAAATGGGACCCAAAATGAGGTCCTCAATATTCTTAATTAGAGCTTAAGCTGGAATTTATCTTGAAAGAGTGAATTAGAAGAGTTGCAAGATATAAGAAGTGAGTATGAAGTTAGAAGTTATGTTAGGATCCAAAAACTGATATGAATCTAAGGCTCTGCCCATTTCATAGAAAATGTGGTATTTTTGCAAAATGCTTTTCAAGAAATCATTTTTTAAAGAAAATAATAATATTTTCCAGTATTTGGCTGAAATATGAAAATGAATTATGAAATAGTTTTCGCTGTTTGGTAAGGAAAATCTTTTCCTCAATGCACCCCTTTTAATAATTTTATTATTATTAAATTATTATATTAAATTTTAAATATTTTGTATTATTTTTCTTTTCTTTTTTTACTTTTTCCCCTTTCTATTATTTTTCCTTTTCTTCTTCCTTGGCCGGTTGTCGACTTGGGGCAAGGCTTGAGCTCGATTGTGGCTAGTTGTCAACCGTTGTCATGATAGGCGACCGACCAAAGAAGAAGAAAGGGAAAAAGAAATAAAAGGAAAAGAAAAGAAAAAGAATAAAAACAATTAAAAACTCTATTAAAAAATAAAATAAGGAAAATAAAAATAAAGATAGAAGGAAAAACCTATTCGGTAAAAGAAATTGAGGCGAAAGAAGATATAGAAAATATTTTCCTTTTTTTGAAAAGTAAAAAATATTTTCTCTTATTTTAGAAGACTTTTTTTCATTAATAGAAAATATTTTCATAAACCAATTCATTTTCCATGAAATGACTATTGGAAAATTTGAAAATCATTTTCCTATAAATTATTTTCCATGAAATGAATGGAACTTAAGTTCCTAATTGGAGCTAAGAAACAACTATAATGGGAGAAATTGTTTAATCATCTCTTAAGCTATTATCCATACGTCGATTTAGTTATAAACTTTTTCAATTTTGTTAGTTGAGTTCTAAACTTTGCGCGAAATTTTAATATAGTTATTTAGGCTAATTTTCGCTGGAAATCACTAAAGTGATGTGCAATGTAGGACGGTTCATAATGATTGGACTATCGCGTCAACGATTTTCGGCAAAAACTAACTGGAAGGACTACATTGAAATGTCACGTAAAAGTTTAAAACTAAATTAATAAAACTGAAAAGTCTAGAACTAAATTGACATTTATACAATAAGTTTATGATTGATTATATAGTTCTTCCAATTATAATGGATCTAGCTTCTTCTCCACTGGAACTCATTAATGCTCTTGGCTAATTACACTTATCGATCTGAAATCAAAAGAAGAAAAAAACCCTCAGTAATATTTAGTTTGACCGAGAAACTTGACTTTGCCAATATAGTTCGAGGTTGATTTGAATTTTAATATATATTTTTCCTTGAACTATTTTTTTCTCCATAAGAAATCAATGGAAGTGTCAAGATTTTGCACAAGATTTCGACGAGAAATTATATGATCATCATGAGTTGACCATGCACACATAATATCGGCACGCCACCATCGCAATCTATGCATTGCAGAAGGGTGTCAAGCACTGAAAAAAATGAGATCTCGACTAAGAAATCGCAAACGTACGAGGTAAAAATTATTACCAAATGAAACAAAAAAGATATTAAATTTAGTGTCGAGTCAAATATGCAAAGACCATATCTCAATTGAAATTACATGTATTCAATTCGTAGTAGCCCTTTCATCTAGACGGACAACCGTGAGATTCTTCGAATTCAAAGGCTCGTACATGGATGGGACACTCGTGTATCGCGTGCATGCGATTCGGTCCCTAAGGCTTCCATGGAACGTTAGACACTTTTCTCTTTACCTCTGTGCACAAGCGACTCCCACGTTCATGGCTTGTTCAGTAAAACCTCTTCAGATTGAAGCCCGGGGCTTAGACAATCTCAAACTTTATGCCTCCGATGCTTCCCATCTCTTTATCTCCATATCTCTGCAATTCACCTCTCCTATTCCTTTCAGCATAAAATAGAAAGAAAGAAATCACAAGACGCTCCAGAACATACCCTTTTGGAACCCAAAATTTGCGGAACCATGTCTCTTGAACCATAACCACGGATAGGAACCAGACTGACTGGACCCTCTACATCAACGAGAGCCTCAAGACTCATTGGAATAATAAAAAGACTCATAGGAAAGACAAAATTAATTTTACTATACAACTACTCCAATTAAATAAGGATTCTGAAAATTTAAACGATATTTATTGTACCTCGAAAATATGAGAAATAAATATAGTTGGTTGTAGATTTCTAAGTTTTATTAGTTCCGAACTAGTTAAATTAATGGCCTTCAAGAAATGCTCGGGCTTTAGATCTTGAATTTACAATCCCTCTTTTGTGCTTATATGATTGTTACCGGATACTTATATATATATAAAAGTGAAACGTCACTTTTGGTGGAAAATCAATTTTTTTTTCCTACATGCGATGTATGCATGGAGGAAGGGCGTCGAGCACTAAAAAAGAGATCTCAAGTAAGAGATCCATGGTATCCTAAACACACGAGTAAGCATTATTACCAAACAAAAACAAAAGACAATATTATCATGAATATAATGTCACATCAAATATGTGAAGTTGATGATATGTACTTAATTAATACGAGCCTTCTAATTAAGGTAAATATCGCTAAGATTCATCGAATTCATTGGTTCATGCACAGTCTAGAGCTCATGTGAATCGGGTGCACGCAATTCGATTCCCTGCGTTTTTCATGGGACATGCTTCCACACAATCTCTTTTTCTGGTGCTCAAAACCAGACTCAAGACAAACTTGAAGCATTGCGCTTGGGCACCCCCAAACTTTATCCCTCAACACTTCTCCCATCTCGCTCCCCCCCTCTCTCTCTCTCTCTCTCTCCATGGAGTTACCTATCTTAAGACAATCCAGCACAGAAACTTGCGGAATTTCTGACCCGAAAGTAACCAGCTGGGTCGACCAGGTAAACGAGAGCCTCAAAAGCATGCGCTCCGACGAGGAACACTGCTGGGAGAAACGGTCCATCTACAGGGTTCCTGCCCAGATCGCCAACCTCAACCGCGAAGCCTACCAGCCGCAGGCTGTCTCCTTCGGCCCCTACCATTATGGTGAGGTCCACCTCCGTCCCATGGAGGACAACAAGCACCGCGTGCTCATCCACTTCCTCAGGCGTTCTGGGAAGCCCCTCGAGCATCTCCTCGAGTCCCTGAGGAATGTGGCAGGGGACCTTGAGGCAAGCTACGATGCGCTGGACCCGAAGTGGAAGGAGGGCAGCGGCGAGGGCGTGGTGGACCGGTTCCTGCAGCTGATGATCACTGACGGCTGCTTCATGCTCGAGATCCTGAGGTTCAAAACACAGGAGGTCGATAACTACGCGCCAAATGACCCCATCTTCAGCGACCATGGGAAGCTCTTCGTAATTCCGGTCATTAGGCGGGATATGCTGCTGCTGGAGAATCAGCTGCCGATGCTAGTGCTGGATCTGCTGCTTGACGCCTGCGAGGTTAGTTCCTTAGATTTCACTCTGCCGCAAGAGAGTTTTTGGTGCGCACGTAAACCGCCATCTTATGTTCACCTAACAGTACTCTTGGCGATCTCGGATGGAGCAAATCTAATGCTCCAAATGTGTAGACGTACGACCTCTATTGGAAACTCCTTTTTTAAGCTTTCACGCGAGGACAATCCATACGACAGCAGGAGGAAGGCAAAACGCGCTGACTTTACTCCAACAATGCAGGACGAGGACGAATCCACCAACGAACTCATCCTCAACTTCTTCTCCCGCAACCTCAAAAACGTGTACACGTTAAAATTCCTGCACGTTTTGGACGTTTTCAGGAAGAGCATGCTGATGGAGCCCGAGAAGAAGGGCGAGGCAAAGAGCAAGCAGATAATCCGGTCAGCCATCGAGCTCCGTAAGCGTGGGATGCGGTTCAGACAAAGCCAAACCAACAGCCTCAACGACATCTCATATGCCAACGGGGTCCTGTGGCTCCCCAAGATCGTGGTGGATGAAGACACCGAGTCCATGTTTCTCAACCTCCTCGCATTCGAGCGCTCCCACGTCAATGCTGGGACGGAGGTCACGTCCTACATCTTCTTCATGTACAACCTTATCCACAGGGGGCCGGACGTGGCGCTGCTCCACATCAAGGGCATCATAGATAATGCCATGGAGAACGACGAGGCGGCAGCCAACATGTTCAACTCTCTGGGCGTGGGCGTGGTGCTGGACCCCGAAAGCAGCCTCCATCACGTGGTCAACGAGGTCAGAGAGTACTGCAGCAGTAAGTGGCACAGATGGAGGGCCATTCTCATCCACACCTACTTCAGGAATCCTTGGGTTACATTGTCTCTCATCGCCGCCATCCTCCTCTTCGTGCTCGCCACAATTCAGACCATATTTACCGTGCTGAGCTACAACACCTAAACCTAGCATTTGCTTCTCTGTACAATATTTTTTTTCTTCTCCATTTTTTTGTTTTTCTCCTAATGGCTCCCTTGATTTAGTTGTTATTGTTAAATACTCTCTAGAATAATCTACAATACTCTCTGTGTGTCTATCTCTCAATAGAAGGTGAATTTTGTGGCAGAAAAACGCTTGGTAAGTTGTTAATATTTGTAATAAAAGAAGAGTCCACGTTGAAGCTCTTGGACAAGACTTTCTTGTACCATGTCGGTCATTGGAGGACTATAAATCATTGCGTCAGCATTAAAAGCTGGTCGAGTATTAATCTTGCACTCCACGTTTCATCTAGTTAATCACAAAGCATACCAATGTGATCAATCCAGGACAAGATTGAGCGATGAATCGAAAAAGTTTATGAAAATTCTTCCTTGTGAAGGGGAGGGGAATGCAGTTGGAGTCCAATACTCCCTGTCAGGCACTTATCAACCATATAATAATGATATATATGTGGTGGTAAGCACCAGTACCACAGCCCTGGAAGAAGACATGGACTTGGCATCGGCTGGGGAAGTTTACATGCTACAAGAATAATGCAGTCTGAGGGAATATAATCACAAATGCCATCAACTAATGGAAAAAACTTTTGTAACATTACTTACTTGACTAAACTCTAGAGCGGAATTGTCCCCATCAAGGAAAACACGCAAGTCCCATTCAAGTGCAACTAGTTCTAAATTAAAGACTCTGTGCGGCTGCTCAGGGAGGATCTGATTAATTAACAAATGTCATTGAAGACATATCATGACCTTTCGAACAACTTCTTATCAGATGTGAGAATTTCGTGATCCAGACTTTGAGGGCTTGACTTGACCCCGCCGAAAAGAAAATGACCAGAACAGGAGTTAGAATTATTTCAAATGTGAAAAAAAATATCCAGAATAATGTCTTATCACAATGCAAAAGAAAGGACTCCATTTCGTGTTTGTGTTTCTCGTTCATCATCATTAAGATGCATAGTTGATGTACATTTTATTGCGAGCTTTGATCTCTTTAAAAGTATATGAGAAGGTCAATGATATTAAAATACAAATTAAAAGTTGGAATATTTTGCCCCTCTTGAAAGTTGTCTACACATTGCGAAATTTGCTGCAATGTGGGGGTAAGATGGAGATGGTTGGTTGTTGCCATTGTCGCCTCAGGCGAAGTCTATGAAAGCATAGTCAGAATTGGAGAGAGAGAGAGAGAGAGAGAGAGAGAGAGAGAGAGAGAGAGAGAGAGAGAAAGAGAGATATGTGCTATGGTCAGCAACTATGGCCGTCGATATTGTTGGCATTTGTGTGACCACGACCTATCTTAAATCTCACTTTTGCCTAAGATTAACTTGGTGAGTTTCTCTGTCTTGGACGTCCTCTCGTGATGACATAGATATTTTGATATTAAATCTGCATGATGAACAATTAGACTACAATGAAAAGATTCTGTTTTATCTTTAAAGCTCATCATATGTTGGTGGTTAGAAGATTTATTGTACAAATCAAGCGTATTAGAGGATTTGATTGCATTAAAAGGTTTGAGGAGTGAAATTTAAAAATAATATTAGTAAAAAGACTAAATTAATCTTAATCTAACATGATTTAAGAAAATTTTGGGAATTGAGTTTGGTAAAGCCATTGAACATTTTCTTAATATTGATTTAAAAATAGGTCAAGAGTCAAAATGTGCCATCTGATTGGCCTTAAAATTTTCGGAGGGTTTGACTTGTACTTCTAATGGAGTGGCCTAATTCAATGTAAGATTCAATAAAAGCTGGCTCGGATTGTCAAGCTACTTAAGAGGCGGATTTGGGTGGGTATGCTAGGTCCTTTTGAAATGACTTGAATCATCCATCTCATGCAGTACCCCCTCAATTTATCAATAAATCTGAACTGTTGATCTAGACAGATAAAAAGAAGTATCTTAAGAATAAATGATCTTGCATCTGTCGAAATTTTTGGCCCATGTAAAATCGCTTGAAGTTCCTCACATAGCTTTCGGGACATGCCTTGCTCTAACGGGATTTTGTTGTCTGGATCCGGGTCCCCGTAGACCGGCTCAATCGCCAACGTCGGTTGTGTGGGTCCTAGATGGCGTCCACTTACATATTTCATTTGATCGAGGACAGTGGTTACATTCGTTTTATAGATATAGTTCTACAAAAGGGTGTTTTTACGCAGGTTCGCCAAAAGGATGCACATCTCTTGAGCTTGTTGGCTAATTGGCTCATGATCAGCTATATGGAAGTGGTGGGTAAACCAACTGTCAACCTGGCCTAATGTGGTCGGAAAGTTCTGCGTCAAGAGTTGTCAGGCTAAGCTCTAGAAGCCTAAAACTCCTTAGTATCCTTAGCATTAGAAGACCTATTTGTGGGTTTGCACATCATTGCTCCTTTCTCTTAGCAAGCCCATGCCAATTATTTTGAGGCGAAGGGTGCAATTGTTTCAAGAAAAATGATCAATTTGAAATTTTTTTTGTAAATATAATTTATATCACTGATAAAAATAAATGAATGAAATATATTTTCATCATTCATTGATTAATTATCTCAAACAATATAAGCGATCATTTTTTGGAAAATATTTTCCAAATTATTTATTTTCTGTGAAGAAAAAACAGACCTTAAGTTTGGCTTTTTAAGCTAAAAAGTGCAATGGGACGCGCCTTATGTGTATCCTTAACTAAAATCCGCCATTTCTTTATAGGGTGGATTGTTTATATATGGTGCCGTCAACCAAGAAATCCCCTATAAAATAAATTTTAAGAGTGGCTTGGTGGACAGGGCCATTTATAATACATGATAGGCATGTAAATTACCTTACTTTTGATAAAAGCTAGTAAATACACTTAGAGGGGGGGTGAATAGGTGTTTATAAATTTCTTTTGAAACTTTCAACCCAAATCCCTCAACTTGAAATAAAATCAGAGAAAATTAAATCACGCAGCAAAAAGTAAAGAGAATAGGGTAAGAAGATTGGAACTCAGAAGTTTATAGTGGTTCGGCTTATTGTAAGCCTACATCCACTTTCCACGCTGACAGCCCACTAGCTGTATCCACTATGTAGCAAATGAGAGTTGTACAGCTTATGAACTAGACTTCTTCAATAGAAAGTCTTTACTATAGCTCTCGCAATTCCTCACTGTATGTATTTCTCCATTATACACAACTAAGGCTCAAGAAATTTGAGAATAAGGAGTTTTAGAGGTTCAGACTTCGAAATTTTCTATCAGCGCACACTTTTCGAACAACAATGACTCCACCTTAAATATTCCCCCATGCCTTCATAGCCGTTAGCACTTTCCAAACGAGTTCATCCAATCTACTCGTTGGAATGAATCAATTAAGGTGATCTTCAAGTTGTCGAATATATGTGGAAGATAGCTCATCAATCCTATTCGCCCATACAATCAGGATCTTGAGTTTCCATAAGTGGAACCTTCCAAATCTTGCTTGTTCTTCAACGGATTTTTCAATTGAGATAAATTCAAAATCTTCGAGCTTAGTTTCAGCCAGAGATCTTCCATGAAATAGCAAATCATATAAGATATTATCCAATCTTTGAATTACCAAACCGTTGGATTAAAACCCTGTCAGCTAGGCTAGATTCGTAAAATTGAGTCTAACAATCTTCAGACTTTGATGAGTCTAGAGATCTTCAGACGGAAACACTTAAGTCTTGAACTCTTCAAACTTAAGTGACTGAGTCTTGGATTCTTCAGACTTAACTGACGAGGATGTTTTGTTAGCTTCAAAACACTTAAGGGATTTTTCTTCAACATTCTCCCCCTTTTTATGATGACAAAACATTTCGGCAGATTTGAAAAACTCTTGACCTACAAGGAAAACTCATACAAAATTTGAGGAGTATTTTATATTTCTTCTGCAATCACAGAAAAATATTAGTTCAGAAACATAATAATCCTCACAAGTATAAATAATCCTGCAAGTTCACAAATCACAAATCCAAACCCAATCATTAAAGCAGCATCAGTCATCAGTTCAAACACCCAACATTTCAAAAGTCTTAAGAAAACAGAACAAAAAGTCCAAACTAGAAAGCGAAAGCGAACGAAAAGATCAAATCTGCATAACTGTCCCCCTTTTTGTCACATCATAAGGAGGTAGAGGAATCAATGAGAGAGATGATATCAAAAAGATCAAAGACTGTTTGGGGATGCGAACAAGCTGAAATTCACCCAGCGAGTTGACTGTCTTCTCGAGGCTAGATAAGGCTTCTTTTAGAGATTCCAATTCAGTACCCTTCACGCTTGATTCCACTTAAAGTTTAAGGGCAGTGATTTGGTCCTGCATAGAAATAGAGGTAGCCAATAGCGCTTGCTTCAAATCTCGCTACTCATAATCCATCCCATAGACCTGCTTCTTAAGATCCACTATGATATCTAACAGCTTCGAAAAATCAGTTGAATTGACATTTCCAGTGCTAGGACCTGCAGACTCTGTTCTTTGAGTCTGGAAGTTGGGAGGTTTATTTTTAGCTCGTCGACCTTCTGTGGGAGAGGATACTTCAACCTCTAGAAAGTGTGATGCATAGATATCTTCTGCATCTGCACCAGACCGACTAACATCACTAGCATGAAATAGCGATGATGTACCTTGTGTCTTAGTTACTCCCCCTGTCTTGTGGCCAATAGGTGGAGTGGAGTAAGTTTCACCATAATCTGTCTCTTCTCCTCCAGAGTGATGCTATGCAGTCTCTTCTCCAGATTGTGGTATCGTAGATGATGGTTCAAGGAATTCTTTAGATTCCTCTTGAACTTTTCTTTCTTGTTCTTCTCTCCTCAACCTTTCTTTTTCTTCTCTTTTCATCTTCTCTTCATCTTCTCTTCCCATCTTCTTTTCTTCTGCTCTTGCTTCTTCTTCTTTTTTTTTCTCTGTCTCTTCCTCTCTCCTTGCTTGGTCTTCTCTGTTTTCTCTGAAACTAACAAAGCTTTTCAATCCTCTAAGTGCTGTAAGTGTCATGGCGTCATCAACTTCTTCATCATTCTCATCTTGTAGAATGATTTTTTTCTTCTTTTCTCTGGAGCAGCCATGAGCTCTTTGCCTTTTCTTTTAGTAGCAGCAGCAGCAAATTCTTTCGAGGGAGTCTTCTCCTTCAATCCCTCCAAAGCTTTGTTCAATTCCTTCAACTTCATTTTCATTATCATCTTGTAACCGACAGGCATGATAGTAGAGTTAATTAGGCAAAGGAGAGCAGGAATTTGGATTTTGAAGTGCATTAACAACCTGGCGACTAGAGAGGAATAAGGCAATTGTTCTTTGTCCTTCACCACAGTCTTGTACATGTGAAACAGGATAGTGTGTGGAAGGGAAAAACATCTTCCTTGATTCAGAGCAAACATGAGTTTGACCTCTGTTTTTGAGACATCAGTCTTCGACGTTGCCTTGGGCATGAGACAATTGATGACAATCTTATGGAGTAAAACATTAGAGGCATTCATCCTAGTGTAGGATATCTTGCCTTCCAGGCTTCTATCTCGAACAATCTCCAAAGTGGCATATGCTACAGACACCCTAATCGGTTGGAAACTCCTTCTTTCCACCTCGATTAAATCAGCAAGAGTGTTGACATCCACAACATATTCTTTATCCATGAAAGTGAATAACAATCTATTCGCATCTAAGAATGACAGATTTGAATAGAAGTAGGCCGTCAATTCAGGATGTCCGATTGTCGAATCGGTGCAGAACCTTTCAAGCTGCAATCATGAAAACTTTTCTCTCAAATTTATCTTGATTGAATCAAGAAAGTCAAAATCTACACTTCTTGGATTCATAACTCCTCTTTTCAATAGTTTTGAGTAAATTCGCTCTTGTTCCTTAGAGGGAAATAGGCTTCCCTCAGGACAGATAGTATTAACTGCAACTCCCATCTTTGGTTGAAATTGTGCAAATAGCCTCTCGTCATCGTCCATAGGCTGATTTGGGTTCCAAACCGCGGATCACTCGGTATATTTTCAAACGTACTTTGTGCAAGTCCTTCCTTAACAATTCCAAGAATCTCCATCTCGCGTAAAAAAATGGTTTCATTTCAATAACCTCTCTCTTTCAGAAAACTATCAATCAAATTTAACTCCGTTCCTCCATCCTTCAACTCTTTTGTACAACGAGTAAGCAAGTTTCGGTCTAAGTGTCCTCACCGGTTCAGCCTCTTCAATAACTTCTTCTTAGAACGGTTGTTGACTTGCTGTTTGTGGAGAGTCTTCTTCTTCTGTGAGGTTCACTCTGGTAGCACCCTCAGATCTCCTTTATTGTCCCTTTCCGGCAAACCTTGAAGATTTCCTCGATGACATGCTTAACTCATGGGCGAATAGGCAAGTTGTTCACAAAAATTTTGGATTTTTATGGAGTAAACAAATTGAACAGAGATGCAAGTGGAGGTTTTTTTAACTATTAGGGTTTCGAAAAGGTGTGGATGAGGCATCTTTTGAGAAAGTGAGAGATGAAGACAACGATTTAGAGGTATAAATAGTAAGAATAAAAAAAAAGATACTGAATCGTCACAAGGGAAAGTAAAAACTGCCAAAATTAAAGAAAATAAATAACTGCCAATTTTTGAAAAAGAAAACTGCCATAAATGTGTCAGAATTCCAATAAAAAATAGATTTCAAAATCTCAAAAGCAATTATAAATCTAATACAGCATAAAGAGAATAAATATAAATATGAAATAACATGCATTCAGACATTACGTAAGAGTCTGAGTGTTTCAAGACTTTACCTCAGAGTCTTAATACTTTCAGACTTTACCTTTGAGTCTGAACATCTCAAGACTTTACCTTAGGGTCTGAACATCTTCAGACTTTATGATGTTCAGTCTTGAGCGAATAGTTTCAAAATGACTTTTCTCTAATGGCTTTGTAAATATGTCCGCCACTTGGTTCTTTGAGTCAACAAACTGAATCATCACTTCACCATTTTAAACATGATCTCTAATAAAATGATGCTTGATTTTAATGTGCTTTGCTCTTAAATGAAGTATTGGATTATTTGTAAGGTTGATGGCACTAGTGTTGTCGCATTTGATTTCTGTACAAGATTCTTCAACTCCAAAATCTTTCAATTGTTGTTGCATCCACAATATTTGAGAACAGTAACTCCCAAGAGTTATATACTCTGCTTCAGCTGTTAAAAGAGCTACGGTACTCTGTTTTCGTGATAACCAAGATACCAACTTGTTTCCCAACAATTGACATGTACTTGAAGTGCTTTTTCTATCCACTTTATAACCAGCCAAATCAGCATCAGAATATCCAATGAGAGTAAAGTCTTATTCTTTGAAATACCATAGACCTAGCTTAGGTGTAGTTGCAACATATTTGATAATACGCTTCACATCAGTCATGTGAGATTCTTTAGGATTAGATTGAAATTTAGTACAAATACAAATGCTAAACAAAATATCAGGTTTAGATGCAGTAAGGTAAAGAAGTGAACCAATTATGCTTCTGTATAGCTTCTGGTCAACACTTTTTCCTTCTTCATCTTTGTCCAGCTTTAATGAATTTGACATTGGGGTTTCTGTCTTCTTGCAATTTTCCATCCCATATTTCTTGATGAGATCTCTTGCATATTTTTCTTGGTGAATAAATGTTCCTTCTTTTGATTGTTTGACTTGAAGTCCCAAAAAAAAGTTTAATTCACCCATCATACTCATTTCAAATTTATCTTGCATACATCTAGAAAATTTCTTGCAAAGATTTTTATTAGAAGAGTCAAATATTATATCATCAACATAAATTTGAACAAATATGAAATCCTTTCCTTCTCTTTTAATGAATAAAGTAGTGTCTACTTTACCTTTAGTAAAACCATTTTGAATTAAAAAATTACTTAACCTTTCATACCATGCTCGAGGTGCTTACTTTAATCCATACATTGCCTTCTTTAGCTTGAAGACAAAGTTTGATTTTCTTGGATCTTCAAATCCTGGTGGTTGTTCTACATAGACTTCTTCTTGAATAATTCCATTTAGAAATGCACTCTTTGTGTCCATTTGGAATAGCCTGAAATTTTTAAAGCAAGTAAAAGCAAGAAGTAATCTTATTGCTTCTAACCTAGCCACTGGAGCATAGGTTTCATTATAGTCGATTCCTTCTTTTTGTGTGTAGCCTTTTGCCACAAGTCTTACTTTGTTTCTCATTACCTTTCCTTGTCGATCCATCTTGTTCCTGAAAACCCATTTAGTTCCAATAATTGACTTACCTTTTGGTTTAGGAACAAGTTCCCAAACATTATTGATTCTGAATTGATTCAATTGTTCTTGCATAGCTTTAATCCAGCTTTCATCAGTCAAGGCTTCTTCTATTGTCTTAGGCTCAATTTCAGAAACAAGTGCTAGAGCACTAGACTCTTCATGCCTTTTGGATCTAGTACGAATCCCTTCATCAATGTTGCCAATGATGAGATTTGCAGGGTGACTAGATTTATGCTTTTGATTGCTGATTGGTTTGTCACTTTACTGAGCCTCTGTTTCAGTTGGTGCTACTGATTTAGCCTGTTGTAAAGCATCAGAAGTTTGACTTTCTTCGGGGGAATTTGTAGGATCTTGCATAGATTCATAGTCTTCAGGTTGAATTTGATTGGGATGATTCTGTATCGAGTTTTCAAACTTCACATTCAAGGATTCTTCTACAATCTGAGTTCTTTTGTTAAATACTCTGTAAGCTTTGCTTGTCGTTGAGTAACCAAGGAAAATTTCTTCATCGGATTTTTCTTCAAACTTACTAGTTCGATCACTTGCATTCTTTAAAATAACGCATTTGCAACCAAATACATTAAAATAATAGACAATAGGCTACTTACCTTTGAACAATTCATAATGGGTTTTTCTCTAAAATAGGTCTTAGAAAAACTCTGTTAATTATATAACAAGCAGTTGAATTTGCTTCAGCCTAAAAACAAGGAGAAATATTACTTTCAATCAAAAAAGTTCTTGCCATTTTTTGTAAAGAACGATTTTTCCTTTCCATAACTCCATTTTGTTGTGGAGTGTATGGAGATGAAAAATTATGCTGAATGCCAGAATCATTACAGAAATTAGCAAAATCTTGATTTTCGAATTCTCCTCTATGATTAGTACGAATACTTATTATAGCATAACCTTTTTCATTTTGGAACTTTTTTTAGCAAACTTAGTGAAATAAGACAATGCTTCATATTTGGTTGAAAGAAAGAATACCCAAGTAAAACAAGAGTAGTCATCTACTATTACCAAACAATATCTTTTACCTCCAATACTTTGTGTTCTTGTTGGTCCAAACAAATTCATGTGCGATAGCTTTAAAACACGTTTAGTAGATACCTAATTTATTGATTTGAAAGAGTTTCTAACCTGTTTTCCAAGCACGTAGGGTGTGCATAGATTATGTTTTTAATACTTCAGGTTAGTTAGTCCTCAGACAAGTTTTTTAGATGAAACTTTTGCAATTTGCTTCATGTTGATATGTCCAAGCTTTCTGTGTCAGAGAATAGCTTCATCTTAAATGAATATCAAGCATTCTGAACTATCAGACTTTATATCCAGCAAGTAGATATTTCCATGTCTTCATCTAGTGAATGATTGTGAGAGATCTTTGCTTGTTCCAGAACATATATCTTCTTGAAAGTTGATCTTGTATCTAGTGTCACACAGCTGACTAATACTGAGAAGATTACAATTTAAACCTTCAACTAAAGAGACATTGTTGATTGTGAGATTTCCTATCTTCACGATTCCACAACCAACAATTTTTCCTTTGTTGTTGCCACCAAAGGAAACACTTCCTCATTTCACTTGTAAGAAATTTGTAAAACAAGTTGAATCTCCTGTCATGTGTCTTGAGCAGCCACTATCCAAATACCACTTGATTTTCTTCTTGATAGTGACCTGCAATTAAATGAAGAACTCAAGTTTTCTTTGGTACCCATATTTTCTTGGGTCCAACATTGTTAGTACCATAAACAGTCTTTGCCCAATTTCTCTTAATGGGTTTCCAAACTTTGGGACAATCCTTCTCAAAATGTTCTAAGCTGTTGCACTTTGAGCATTTAAGAGCACTTCTCCTAACAGGTTTTACAAAAATCTTTTGAAAATGATTCTTGTAAAAAGATTTTGTAGGTCTATTTTTGATTCTTTCCTTTACCTTTGGAAAATCGATCAAAGGAATAGTTTTCGATGTCATTCCCAGGCCAGATTTATTAAAATATGGTCTTTGAATTGAAAGAATTTTATCCAAATATTCAGATCCCATTGAAAATTTTTTAGTAACTCTCAAAATGTCTTCTTTCAAGCAAGCATTTTCTTTTGAAAGAGTAATTTCATTTTCTTTTGAATCAGCAAGACATTTGTCTAGGTTTTCAACTTTTTCAATTAAAATCTTTTCCTGTTGTTTTAGTTTGGAATTCTCATTTTTCAATTCAGAAATCCTTTTAAGAGAGACTTTAAGGCTAAGACAAAGTTCGTCTATATAATTTGAGACTTCAATAGGAATTTTTAAATCTCTAACCTTGACATCATTGTCTGAGTCTGAGTCTAATTTTGAGTCTGAGTCTAATTCTGAGTCTGACTTCGCCATGAGATAGATGTTGGCGTACTCTTCATCACTCTCTTCACATTTTGTGTCGCTCCATATTTCAGCTTTGAGTACCTTCTTAAATTTTTCTTATTTTCCTTTATTTTTCTTCAGTAAGGGACAATTGGATCTAACGTGTCCCTTTTTCTTACATTCAAAACAAACAACATCCTTGTTGGTTTCTTCTTCTTCATTTGATTTCTTTTGAAATCTTTGATTGCTTTGTCTCTTTCCATTGAACCTTCTTCCTTTTCTATTTAATTTTCTGAACTTTCTTATCAAGAGTGCCAACTCTTCATCATCCAAGTCTTCTTCTGAATTTGTAACAGCATAATCATCATTAGATTTTAAAGCAATTGACTTCTTACCTTTGGTGTCAATGTCCTCATTGAATTGCTCAACTTCATATGATTGAAGTGTGCCAACTAATTCATCTACAGAAAGAGGCATGATCCTTTGCGTTTCTCTTATGGAAGTCTTTACGTAATTCCATTCTTTGGAAAGTCCTCTTAGTAACTTATTGACTTTCATTGGTCCTAAGATAGGCTGACCCTGCTATACTAAGCCATTTACAATTTCTGTAAAATGACTAAACATATTAGTTATGGATTCTCCTGGCTTCATCTTGAAGGCTTTATACTGTCCAAGAAGGATATTGATCTTGGTTTCTTTAACTCGATCAGTTCCTTCATAAGTGACATGCAACCTGTCCCAGACTTCTTTAGCTGTTTCACAAGATGAGATTCTATTATACTCAGTAAGAGAATAAATAGCTTTAGCATCAAGGTCTTTTCTCTTGGTTATTTCGGCTTGTGACAATCCCGCTCCATCAGCTATTTCTTTCCCTGTGGATGATGTAACTTTAGGAACAATTCCTTTCTCTACTACATTCCATTCTAGAGGATCTTTTGATCTTAGGAATGCCTTCATCTTGTTCTTCCATACATAATTCCTTTCCATCGAAGTAAGGGTGGTCAGGTGTTGCTTTGACCTTCATTCAAACCTGGAGCCAAAATACATAAATATTTAGCTTAGGAAGTAGTAACACTCCCAACAAATAAGCACACGAGCTCTAATACCAATTGATAAAAGCTAGTAAACACACCTAGATGAGGGGTGAATAGGTGTTTACAAATTTCTTTTGAAACTTTTAACCCAAATCCCTAAACTTGAAATAAAATCAGAGTAAAGAGAATAAGGTAAGAAGATTGGAACTCAAAAGTTTATAGTGGTTCGGCTGATTGTAAGCCTACGTCCACTCTCCATGTTGATAGCCCACTGAATGTATCCATTATGTTGCAAATGAGAGTTGTATAACTTATGAACTAGACTTCTTCAATAGAAAGTCTTTGCTATAGCTCTCGCAATTCCTCACTGTATATATCTCTCATTTATACACAACTAAGGCTCAAGAAATTTGAGAATAAGGAGTTTCAGAGGTTCGGACTTCGAAATTTTCTATCAGCGCACACTTTTCGAACAACAATGACTTCACCTTAAATATTCCCCCATGCCTTCATAGCCGTTAGCACTTTCCAAACAAGTTCATCCAATCTACCCGTTGGAATGAATCAATTAAGGTGATCTTCAAGCTGTCGAATATATGTGGAAGATAGCTCGTCAATCCTGTTAGCCCATACAATCAGGATATTGAGTTTCCATAAGTGGAACCTTCCAAATCTTGCTTGTTCTTCAACGGATTTTTCAATCGAGATAAATCCAAAATCTTCGAGCTTAGTTTCGGCCAGAGATCTTCTATGAAATAGCGAATCATAGAAGATATTATAAAATCTTTGAATTACCAAACCATTGGATTAAAATGCTGTCAGTTAGGCCACACTCGTAAAATTGAGTCTAAAAGTCTTCAGACTTTGATGAGTCTAGAGATCTTCAGACGGAAACACTTGAGTCTTGAACTCTTCAGACTTAAGCGACTGAGTCTTGGATTCTTCAGACTTAATTGACGATGATGTTTTGTTAGCTTCAAAACACCTAAGGGATTTTTCTTCAATAACTTTTATGTAACAATTGACCTGAGTGAAAAATTGACTTAATAATTGAAGGCTATCATGATAAATTGATGACAGGCTATGGTTTCTTTTATCTAGGCCTGCATGATCATGAGGATTCTTTCTTCCAAGAGCAAAAGTAGGGAACAACCTTTAATCAGTTCAAGGAAGAGGAACCGAGGGCACTTTCTCTGGGAGCAAGAAAGGAATGTTGTACTTGATTCATCTGGGAATCAAAAAATTCAAAGTGTTGTACGGGCAAAAGCGGACCCAAAATGGGAGTCATCAATATTCTTAATTAGACCTTTAAGGCCTAAGATACATGCGCTGTAGTTTATCTCGAAAGAGTGAATAAGAAGAGTTGCATGAATAAGAAGTGAGAATGAAGTTAAAAAAGTGATGTGAGGATGCAAAAACTGAAATGGTTCCAGGTACTTCCCAATTGGAGCTCATAAACACCTACAATGGAGGAAATTATCTAGCCAATCCTAAATTTATTATAGAGATGCTCATATAGTTTTGAACTTTTCAATTTTATTAATTAAGTCCTAAACTTTTGTACAAAATGTAGACCTTTTGATCAATTTTTGCTAGAAATCGCTAAGATAGTAGCGATAACTAAATCGCCACATCAGTAATTTTTAGCAAAAATTGATTGAAAGGATCATGTTGGAATTTCCGATGAAGGTTTAAGATCTACTTGGCAAAATTATAAAGTTTAGAGTTGAATTGATATTTGTATATAAATTTAGGATAGATTGGGTAATTTTCCCAATTGTAATGGATCCAAGTTCTTCTCCCTTGGAGCTCATTAATGCTCGCGGCTGATTACGCTTATGTGATTTGAAACCAAAAAAAGAAAAAAAGAAAAACCTTGTTAATATTTAGTTTATCTTGATTTTGTCGATATAGTCTAATTTCGATTTGAGTTTAACATATCTTTTCCATTGAATTAATTTTTCCCCACACCAAATCAATGGAAGTATCTGAATTTCATATGGCATGATTATGGCTCGTCTTGTGCATCATCTAAAGTCAATTCATGAGAAGTGATATAACAGTCCTGAGCTAACCCACGCACTGAATGGAAACGCCACTATTGCGATGTATGCATCGAAGAAGGGCATGGAGCACTGAAAATATGAGAGCTCAAGTAAGAATTTCGGAATACCCCAATCATTACGAGGTAAGAATTACCATCAAATGAAACAAAAAGAAATGCCATCTTAAATTTAGCGCCGCGTCTAACATGTGAAGATCCTACCTAAATTGAAATCACATGTACTCAGTTACACGATTGGAAGATCTCGTGCAACGCGTGCATGCGATTCGATTCCCATGGCTTCCATGGAACGTTAGCCACTTTTTTCTCTTTACCTCTGTGCGCAAGTGACTCCCACATTCATGGCTTGTCCGGTGACAACTCTTCAGCTTGAAGCATTGGGACCTTGGACGATCTCAAACTCTTTCCCCCCGACACTCTTTCCATCTCCGTCTCCATAGCTTCATAATTTCACCTCTTCTCTTACTCCTTCCAGCATGAGAGAGAGAGAGAGCGAGAGAGAGAGAGAGAGAGAGAGAGAGAGAGCATAAGACACTCCAGAACATACATCTTTGGAATCTGCGAAACTTGCGGAACCATGGCTCTAGAACCGCCAGCGCTGGTCCGGAACCCCATGGAATGGATCGTCTACGTCAACAAGAAACTCAAGCAAATGCCCCTCGACGAGCAACCGACCTGGAAAAGCGATGCGTCTACAGGGTCCCCGTGTCCGGCAAGGCCTACTGGCCGCAGGTTGTCTCCTTCGGGCCCTACTACTACGACAAAGAACACCTCCGCCCCATGGAATACCACAAGGAGCGCGCGCTCCTCCGCATCCTCAAGCGGTCCCAGAAGCCCATCGAGTGCTTCCTCGAGTCCCTGAGGGAGGTGGCGTGGGACCTTGTGGAGAGCTATGAGGCGCTGGACGAGAAGTGGGAGAAGGGCCCCATTGAGGGCCCGACAGACCGATTCCTGGAGGTGATGATCATTGATAGCTGCTTCATCCTCAAGATCTTGAGGACAGCAACTGTTGAGATAGGGCAAGCGATCGAACAATAATATAGACAGAGAAGTAAATAAATCGGACACGAGATTTACGTGGTTCAGTCGTAAAGACCTACGTCCACGGGGAGAGCAGCAGTGGATTTCACTATAAATCAAACGATACAAGGAGATTATACACTCAAGTTACTCAAACACTCTCTCGGTGTTTTCCAAGCCCCAATTTATCCCAAACCCAAAGTGTTTATAAATAAACAACTCACTTGGAGATAAATTCACGGTACAAAGTTACCGCGCGTTCAAGCTCAAAACAATACACTTTATATTTCTTCAAAGCTTCGCGCGGAATTTGACTCGGTGGACGTGCGGCTTCACGCTCACTTCTTCTACGCAGGGTTTCTTTCTGCCGACTTCAAGCAAGCCCCCTTTTCACGACAAAAACGGAAGAAGACTCTCTGCTTCTTTATATATGTGGGTGTGGGTGCCCACTTTCCTATTTTTGGCTTCACGTGTGTGTGTGCCCAGGTCAAAGTTTGACCTGGGCCCACCAAGAAATTGCCTTCTTCACGCCCAGTGGATTTCATGGCTTCGTTCTCAATTTGGATTCACGTAGGGCTTCAACGAATTCAAATAAAGAAGAAAATTCCTAATTTATCATTCTTTCTTTATTTCCTGTTTTGTAAATCCTTCGCGAATCCACCGAATTTTGCGTTTTAGCAAACGCTCAAACTCGAGTCATATTTAACAGCAACAAAGAGGGCGGAAGACTACAAGCTCAGTGATCCCATCTTCGGCAATCACGGGAAGCACCACATACTGCCGTACATTAGGCGGGATATGCTGATGCTGGAGAATCAGCTTTCGATGCAAGTGCTGGATCGGCTGCTCGATGTCGAGAGTGACAGCAAGAAGGTTACTTTCTTAGCTTTCGGCCTGTTGTAAAAGCGGCTATTGCACCTACGCTATCCCCCATACTATATGCACCTGACAATACATCTTGATGATCTCACATGGACCTACGACTGATCCTTACGAAATAATCTCTCAATTTCATAAAAGAATTAGACAAATGCTAACGATGAAATTTATTCACTTTCAACACAAATTCTTGGTGTACTCCTAGGACGAAAAACTTTCAGTGCGACGGACTTCCCAAAAACCCACTTTGCAACTTTCACAGCGTCGCTTGGCAGGACACATGCAAGGTAGACCACAATGACATCCTTGAATATGTAATGCTACCGCCGGAGAAGTCTAAGACTAGAAAGGAAACAAAGTCCAGATTGGCCTTTTTCTTTTTATTATTCGCCGACTCCAACAGAGGAAACAATTATGTTCTTGATCGCGACTTCAACAAGAATTTCCTCATCATGCAAGATTTGATTTTGAACTTTGATCTACGAGGCTAATATGTGATTTAATTAAAGCAAAATGAAATCTTCCGTTGCAATATTTTCTTCTTGATTAAATTTGTTAAGAAGATGCGGCAACTTAAGTGAAAAACAAATGTGATCTTCAAAGTCATCTCTAATTTTCGACCAAAAAAAAGTCGTCCTTAATCCCTGTTGGCTTCAAAATTTGAAGACATCTGTATATTTCACAATCGCCAAGCAATCAATCATCAACGATAGAGAATAAACATATGCCTAATGTCGTGACCTACCCTCAGGTGAAGGGAACATGTTTAGGGGTATTGCCTAAAGGACGGGTCTAAGTCCCATGATTAGGTGCGGGCTCTCCCAAGCCCATACCCCGCGTGACATTAGGATATTTTAGGAATTTTGCACAAAAGGAATCGCCACTAGCCTATTGGGGTCGGCTAAAAATCAAGTAAGGCATGGGAGTGTACCTTACTTCTTACGAAACCAGAGAATCTAGGGTCGGGGACTTGATTACACTAATTGACCAATTAGTGCCCTTTCGGTACCTAATCTTGTTCATTTTAACAAAATGATTTTTTTTTGCAGGCAGTTGGAATAACTTTACACCTATCCACTAACATGCGAAGTGATCAAGCGAGTGCACGATCATTAAAGTAACAAGCATTAGCTATCAAGATCCTAATTGCAGTAAAATTAACATATGCCTCTAAGCAATTGCAAACATAGTTAAACAGGTAAATTAAACATGCAATATAATCAATATTCGAGCAATTAAAGGCCTAAATACACTATAAAAGCAATACATGGTCAAATCTAATCAAAACCTACATTTTTTGGATTTTCGTAATTATTTCATTTTTTTAAAAATATATTTTTTAATTTTAAATTTTTTTAATATTATAATAATAGAATATATTTAAAACGAACCGGGTCGGATTCTCGGGTTGGGTTTGACCTAGTTTGGTGAAAAGGGCCTAGGATCGGGCTAGACGGCTCGAACTTAGACCGGGCTGGGCCATGCAGCCTAAGGTTGGCGGAAACCTAGCCGAGCTGGTCCTAATGTGCATGCCCAATTCGGTCTATTTTTTTAAAAAAGAAAGAAGCCCACAAGCCCACAAGCCCACAAGCCCAAATGCAAAAACGACCCAAATCCAGCCTGAATTGCTCAAACCCTACTCGGTTCACGACCCGTGCCCGACTTGGTTTTGGACCGAAACCCTAGGGCTTCTTGGTGGCTTGACGGTGACGGCGATGGGCTTGACGGCGGTGGCAAGGGAGATGGCGGTTCGGAGCTGCAGTGGCGTCACTCGGAAGGGGCTCAGAGCGACGTGCAGGGGAGTGTCGGCGCTTGGTTCGGGACCTACTGGCGTCGGGAGAGAGGCATCGAGTAGAGACGGTGGCAACAAAGGAGGTGAGCAGCGCTCGGTGATGGGTGGCAGGCACAGCGACGAGCGGGCGCTGTAGGTCGCACGGGGAGGAGCTCAACTGCTGGCGTTGGGCAGAGCTGGGCAGAGATGGGCCGAGCTTTAGACGGAGGGCAGCACAGGCGAGGGCTACTAGGCGTTGGAGTGGATACAGAGATGTGTGGTTGCTCAGCGATCGATTCTGGCATCGCGGGAGGGTGCTTGTGCAGAGGTGCTGCTACAACAGTTCGACAAAGGGGAGCGACCGAAGCTCGGGTAACGTCGAGGACAGAGGGCGGCGGCAGCTTGAATTGCGTCGGGCGTCGGGCGGGGGTGGTGCAGGTGTCCGATCGTCACAGTTGCAGCAGGGGGTCATAGACGCACGGGTTATAGGCGAGTTAGGACGCAGCGATGGTGGCATAATGCTTGTGGATGAGTGGCTCCGCCGCGAGGTGGCCGACGTAGTGAAGGCTTCGAGCAGCCGCGGGGCGGAGCCGCTGCGGGTTCTCTCTCTCTCTCTCTATTTCTGGGTTCTTTTCTCTCGTCTCCCCTCATCTTTGTGTTCCTTGTTCTACTTTTTCCCTGCTCGATGCCCCCTGCCCTTCTTTACTCTAACCTCTGTTGCCCTTCTTTTCTTTTTTGCAGGTTTGCATGTGAGAAGTTGAATAAAGCTAGGCATGGGCTAGGTCGAAGGAGGAAGGAGTTGGACTGGGCCCCAAGCACGGGAAAGAAAAGGTGAGGGCGGGCCGGGCCAATGTCAGACCCGGCTCGACCTGACCTCTAGGCGTTTTTCATGTTTTGTTTTGTTTTCTTTGTTTTTTTTCTTCTTCTTTTTGTTTTGTTGTTTGTTGTTTTTTTCTTTTTTCTTCTCTCTCTCTCTCTCTCTCTCTCTCTCTCTCTCTTAGTGACTAATTCCTAATTTTGTATGTGATTTAGTCATAAATAAAATAATAAAATTTATGGGTCAATAGCTGCCCTTCTTAGAATGGGAGCTCAAAGATATTGCATTCAAAGACAAAAGACATTTAAATTATTTTAGCGGTGGAGAGATCTTGGGTGCATAAGCACGCGTCAGGTTGAGCTATGGAAGCACGTTGTGTCACTAAGAGAAAGAAAGACTCCGGGCTACAGAAACACACCATGTCATAGAAAGAAAAAGAGACATCGGGTTACAGAAACACACCATATCATAAGAAGAAGACCCCGGGCTACAGAAGCACGCCGTGTCATAAGAAGAAGAGAGAAATAAGGTCTCACCATGTAACAACGGGTTTCGACTGAGTTGAAAATGCATGATTTGAGGAAAACCAATGAACCCTTGTAGATGACATAGTTTAAGGTTAACCATGAACCTTTTGAAAAACACAGTTTAAAGATAGACTCGTGAACATTGTGAAAGAATGGTTTAAGGATAGACCCACAAACTGTGTGGTTTAAGGATGACTCACAAACCTTGTGGTTTAGACTAGAAAAATGTCTCACCGTGTAAAAATGGGTTTTGACTAGATATGATAGTCTCACCATGTACAAACAGGTTTCGACTAGGAGAAAGGTCTCACCGTGTACGAACAGGTTTCGATCGAGTATGATAGTCTCACCATGTACAAACGGGTTTCGACTAGGTATGATAGTTTCATCGTGTACGAACAAATTTCCATCGGGTAGGATAGTCTCACCATGTAAAAACGGGTTTCGACTGGGGGGAAAGATCTCACCGTGTACGAACGGGTTTCGACTGGGTATGATAGTTTTACCGTGTACAAACGGATTTCGACTGGAAGAAATGTCTCATTTTGTACGAACGGGTTTCGACCGGGTATGATAGTCTCACCGTGTACAAACGGGTTTCGACTCGGAGAAAGGTCTCATCGTGTACAAACGGGTTTCAACCGGGTATGATAGTCTCACCATATACAAATGGGTTTCGACTGGGAGAAATGTCTCACCGTGTACAAATGAGTTTCGACCGAGTATGATAGTCTCATCGTGTACAAATGGGTTTCGACTGGGAGAAAGGTCTCATCGTGTACGAACGGGTTTTGACCGAGTATGATAGTCTCACTGTGTACAAACGGGTTTCGATTGGGGGAAAGGTCTCACCATGTACGAATGGGTTTCGATCGGGTATGATAGTCTCACCGTGTACAAATGGGTTTCAACTGGAAGAAAGGTCTCATTGTTTACGAACGAGTTTCAACCGGGTATGATAGTCTCACCGTGTACAAACAGGTTTCGACTGAGAGAAAGGTCTCACCGTGTACGAACGGGTTTCGACCGAGTATGATAGTCTCACTATGTACAAACAGGTTTCGACTGGAAGGAAGGTCTCACCGTGTACAAATGGGTTTTGATAGGATGATAGTCTCACCATGTATAAACGGGTTTTGATTGGAAGGAATGTCTCACTGTGTACAAATGGGTTTCGACCGTGTGGT
Source organism: Eucalyptus erythrocorys (assembly GCA_014182555.1). Taxonomy (NCBI): domain Eukaryota; kingdom Viridiplantae; phylum Streptophyta; class Magnoliopsida; order Myrtales; family Myrtaceae; genus Eucalyptus; species Eucalyptus erythrocorys. Next base: position 23,329,203 of record CM024606.1, read on the forward strand.
TTAAGAAAAGCCACCAACCTCGTGGTTTTAAGGATAGACCCATCAAACTCATGATTTAAGGATGACCCACGAACCGTGTGGTTTAGGAAAAGCCACCAACCCCGTGGTTTTAAGGATAGACCCACCAACATTGTGATTTAGGAAAAGTCACTAACCCTGTGGTTTTAAGGATAGATTCACCAACCTTGTGGTTTAAGGATGACCCACGAACCGTGTGGTTTAGGAAAAGCCACCAACTTTGTGGTTTAAGGATAGACTCACTAACCTTATGGTTTAGGAAAAACCACCAACCCCGTGATTTTAAGGATAGACCTACCAACCTTGTGGTTTAAGGATGGCCCATGAACCATGTGGTTTAGGAAAAGCCACTAACCCCGTGGTTTAAGACTAAACCCACTAACCTTGGAAATGACATGGTTTAAGACTAACCATGAACCTTGTAGATGACAAGGTTTGACACTGACCATGAACCTTTGAAGATGGCATGGTTTAAGGCTGACCATGAACCTTTAGTTTTTAGGGAAGCACCTGTTAATCCTTTGGAAGCTGCATGGCTTCACTAGGACATTCTGTCAAACTAAACTTGAGCAAAATGTCATTAGGGATGTCATCAAGAGACGTATTGGCAATATTGCAACATTAATTGAACAAGCTAATTAAGCTAAGTCCGACTGCTTTAAAAAAAAAAAACGTTCGATATCAATTAGCATCATGTAGCGCAAAATTGTCATCATGCTTGGGGATGCATCATTAATCATCAAATTCTCTAGGAGTCAGTTCTTATCAGAACGGTTACGACTAGTGAAAAAGGCTCATTAAGCATGCCAAACTAGAGCTTCTTAGTCAGAAAGGGTTCCTCACACACTATCGATAAAATGGTTGCTTAATCCCATCCATTTGTGTGGGAAGTAATTGATTGTTGAAGGTATCTCACATAACCCATGTCAAAGGCTTTCAGAAACATTCGCAATGAGCACAATCTAATCAATCAAAAAGGTCTTTTGAAATGACCTCAATATAGGATTGGTTAGGGCTTACACAAAGGGATTCTTGCTTTGAGGCCAATAAAGGAACATTTGTCGTTATCTTCCTTGGGTTTACAAGTCAAGAACTTGGAAGATAAGATAAGATAGAATTACCTCCACTCCTTCAGGCAAGAGCATCTTTGTGGCATTCTCATTTTCACTCAAACCATCCTAATCAGAAAAGACTTTGGGAGAAGGTTGTAATGTTGGCTTGGGAGAGGCTCGAAAGGCTTAAAATTTTTAAGAGGTTTTTTAAGAGTCGATGATCATCATGGCATCATGACCAAGTCACTCGATCTTTCGAAATCATTTGGCTTTTGAAACACAACGCATCTCGAAATTCCCTTGACTAATCATTTGCTCCTTTCTCTAATGTCCTTTGCTCTTGTGATGAATTTTTTTTTTTGTGCATGCACTTGGACTTTGATAATTTTTTCTTCCACATAAGATGCAGCTTTTTGGCATTTTTTTTTTCAACGAGCATTGGCCTTGCTTTTACCAGGCACACTATTTTTTTATGCCCCCTAATTTTGTCGAACTTTTTGTTCTTTGAACTTTTGGAGCTTTTATGACTTCCGAGATGCTTTTCACGTTTTCTTGTAAATGTCAATTGTATGTGGTCAATCTTTATGTATTGCCCTAGTGAAGGGAGATGATCACCGCTTGGGGTTCAGAAATGAACACTTAGGCCCAAATTAGTTAAAGCAATGTATGTCAGTGTTTGGATAGAAAAGGAAATCCTCTTGTTCACCTTGGGATGAGTCAAGCTCTAATTAGAATTCCTCTAAAGCTATCACTAGAAGATTGATACAAGTGAAAGTAATAGAATCTTTCTCAATCTTTGGCTTTACAACCGTAACCTCCTATGCTGCCCTAGTGTAGGGTTCTTCTTGACAGGGGTACTTTGAGAGATCATATTGATTTAGCCCAAAAGGGTAGCAAGAGATTAGTGCAATGCTTGGGATTGATGAAGGGAACGCCTTTATCACTTCGATCTTTGCTCAAATGCTAATGAATCTTTCTAACTAAGAGAATGTCACTTTTCACTCAACTCTTAAAAGTGTTTGAAGGATGTGTTTGAAAATGGGCTTGCCTTTCTTTATCCTAAGCACTTCTTGTTTGGCATGGTTAACATCTCAATTTCACTCTGTCGAGATCATCTGAGTAGATCAATCTCCATAGAGAAATTTGATTCAAAATGACTAACTCACAAAGCAAGAAAACAATTTCGAGATAAAAAAGATATTCAAAAAAGTTTGTAAAAAGTTTTTTTTTCTTCTTTTACTTTTTTTCAATTATTCATTTTTGTGCTTGTCTCTAGGAAACCACAAAAGGTTCTTTTTTTGTGATGGAAATTCTCCATTGTTTTTTTCTTGTTCTTTTTTTTTTTAATTTTTTTTTTTAGAAGAAGGGTACTTACTTACGCCATGATGACTTGGTAACCTTGTAAAGAATGTGAAAGAATATGTTAGCGCAAAAATCTTTAGGGATTGAAATGTTGGAAATGATATATTATTACCCTTCATTCGCCTTCATCCATTGGGTGCTAATATCTCTTAGATTCACCTTCGTGGATATTTAGTAACTCAACAATACCCTTCCCTTGCATTCGCCCTTAAGTGTTTGATGTTTTCTTGATTCCTTGGTGGAAGGCGCTGCTTTTACGGTCAAGGTGCAACTTTTTTTTTTTTATTGCCCTATAAGAAGAGGAGATGAAACAGGTTATGTCCATACTTAATTAGGTTCAATTGAGGAACGATACATCCTTTCTTGATGAATTTGACAATATTGTTTCAGCACACTTCATTGGTGGGGGAAGGATAGATTTTTCTCTAAATCAAACATTTTTCTCCCACTCTTTATTTGACAAACCTTTGTTCTGTTTGAGTCCGTCCGGTACCAAAGAAAAGGATATGTCATTTTTTTATACTAAAGAAATCAAGTTTAGGAACGAAATATATCCATTTCAAAAGTCGAGCAATCAACATCCCAAGGTGTACCTTATGGAGGAAGGGGTAATATTGCCCCTCTGTTTCATTTGAATTTTTCTTTGTTTAAGATGAACATGACTCAATAATGCTCATTCGCGTTTGTTGGAATGTACAAAACTTGGGACTCTTGATGTCTCCTTGATGATGAAAAGAAAATCATGTCAGGAATGGTATAAGAAATGGATAATTTGAATCGATACAATTTACTCTTCCTTCGAATTCGCCTTTTTGGATGCTTGGCAACTCCCTTCATTTGTCTCATCATGCAAAGTGAATGAGATCGATGGGCTATTTTGGCACCTAAGGCATTTGTGAATAAAGAAACTTCCCAGAACGGAATTCAATTTCATTCCGCCTCAATGGAAAATTGATGCTCACAAAACCTCGATGCATGCTTGCTCCTCAAGTTCCTTGAGCCTACACTTTTATCTTTTAGAAGGGGCAGATGTCAACTTCAAATAAACTCCTCATTTTTCTCGAGAAAGTGACCATGTGAAGGGAGGGCCTTAAGCAAAGCTTTCTTGAAATTCATTTTGGAAGGTAGACTTGAAGGTTCGCTTGAAACACTTCTGAATTCGTTTTTTTTTTTTTTTTTTTTTTTGAGGGATGAATTTCATGAAATTGAATTCCATCATTAAAAAAAATGTGAGTCGCATGATTTACAAAAGCATTGATTGGATTCGCAATCAAAACCCAAAACGGAAAACATGGTTCTTAACAAGAATAAAGACAATGATAAAATACAAGAAACTCTTGCATAGATGAAAGTAAAAATCAACTCTTGTCCTAGCTCTAGAATTCACTCCTTTATGTGGTCACCACGAGAATGTCAAGGAGCATCATGCGTAACCTGCAAAAAGACGACAATGTCAGTATGTGAATGGGATAAAATAATATCTCAATGAGGTCGCTTCTTACAATAAAATCAAGGCGATGGTACATGCCCCCCACAATCCTTATTACGGGATTTTAGTATTTTGTCAAGATTTTAGCATAAGAGAAGACATCACTAAAATAATCAATCTACAACCATCAATTGAATGTCCACTTTTATTCCAAAAGTTTTGTATGCAAAAGTGTCATTGATTTTTGAAGGATTTATTTGTGATTTTACTCCTAGAAAAATGAAGTGACTTCTATTTTAAAAATTTGTACACAAAATGATTTGCATTTTAGTCCCAAAATGTGAGAATAAGAGAATTTGATCAAAAATGCAATTTCAATTTTTGTGCCCCAATATAAAATAACTTGAATTTTTTTTTTCAAAGTGCGAAACTATAAATTTTAATAAAACCATGTGTTCAACGGGGCCAAATCAAAGTGTTCAGAACTTGCATTCAATGTTCACTTGTCAAAAGTGATCACCAATTTGTTCAATTATAAACCTATAGCACCGAGGGCAATCGATTGATGTTCGTGAATTTGAAGATGGAAGTTCAACACAAAATGAGCAAATGAAAAGGAAAATGATACTTCCTCAAATGAGACTATTGCGCAAGGGCAGACGGTCAAGCTCAAGGGCGTACTCAGGTGGGCACCGAAGGTGTTGTTTGGAGGATGTTAAGACTCATTGGAAAAAAATTTAAAAAAATAACGAGATGTGAGATTCGCTCAGGATTGTACTCGGGTGTGCATTGGGGTGCCCACTCTGTGTTTTCCCTAATACCAAATTGAGAACAATAATATGGAAGAGAGAAATAAGAAATTTCAATATTTTTCTATATACATTGAAGAGAAATACATGAGCATGTTTATAGGCTTTATTACATAATTACGTAAGATAATATATTGATCACAATACACACAATTAAAGAGAGATATATGCATGTTGACGCCTAATTTTTAATTTTTAATTTTGGGTTTTTTAGTTAATTTTTATCATTATTACTATTTTTATTTTTATTTTGATAAAAACAAGAAAAAAACAAAAAAGACCGAGAAAAAACCAAAATAGAAAAAAAACAGAAAAAAACGGCAAAAAACCGAAAGAAAAACAGAAAACGACCCAACGGCCCAGAAGACCGCGCGGCCCAAAAACCTGCGGGTCAGCCCGCGCCCAAGCCTGACCTGCGCGACCCGCCTTCTTCGCCCGGTTTCGCGTGTAATGCACGCGCCTGAGCCGCGGCTGCCGGAGAAAAGCGAGGCGAACGGTGGCGTGAACGGCATGGCATACGGCGAGCAGAGGCACGTGGGGGAGCAGGCGGGGCAGACGGCTGACGGGACGCGTCGGATGGGACGCGCGGATGGGGCCGGAGCCACGGCGCCCTCCCTGGCCGAACCCGGCGTTCCCTCCACCCTTGGCCTAACCCTCTTCGATCCAGACACACAGAGCAACGGCAAGGAAGAGAGAGGGAAGCTCGCGATCTTTAGGAACCCCGCTGAGAGACTTCAGAGGGGGGCGCGGATCTCGCAGCTCCAATCTCGACCTCACCACCGAGCCGAGAGAGAGAGAGAGAGAGAGAGGGGGAGAGAGAGAGAGAGAGAGAGAGAGAGAGAGAGAGAGAGAGAGAGACGTGCATAGGGGCGAAGCCCTGCCGCCACGAAGCCACCACACAGGTAGCCACCGAAGTCGTCACTGTCGCGATCCCTTTCCCCCCTTGCCCAGACGTCGCCATCATCGCCGCCGCAACCGCCTCCGTCGCCGTCGTCTCCGCCCTCTCGTTGCCCCAAATTAGAACCCTAGGGTTCCTGGTTTTCCGGGTCACGATCCCGGGTAATCGGGTCGGACCAAGGCCAGGAACCGGGTAGGGTTCCATGAGTAAATGGGAGTATTGGAGGTCGGGTCGGGCCGTCGGGTCTCGGAGCGGGTCGGACCACCGCGACGTCGTTCTGTAGGGAGAGATAGGGTCGAGTCAGGTCGAGATCCGGAGTCGGGTCGGGTAGGTTTACGGAGGCCACGACGTCATTTTGCTGAGGATTTGGGTTCGGAGCCGGGTCGGGCAGGCTTACCAGCAAACCGGCATCATTTCGTGGATGGCGGGGCAGTCGTGGAGCGGGTCGATCCGGTGCCCGTGGGTTGTGCGTGGGTCGGCTCTTCCATGACGTCGTTTCGCAGGAAGCGAAACGGTGCCGTTTCGCGAGGCGTCACAACGTCGTTTCGCGTAAGGCGGGAATCGGGTCGCTGGAGCGGGTCGTCGGGCCGGGTCAGGTGTCCAGGCCCGGCCACGATGCCGTTTCGGTACATCACTCCCAAAACGCAGGCCTCGGCCGCGTTTCGGGCCGACCCAGGCGGATCCGACCCATGGATCCGACCCGGTCGTTCCTAATATTTTTATTTCAAAAAAATATATTTTATTAAAAAATCATTTTTATTTCCAAAAAATCAGAAAAATGTTTTAAAAATATTTTATTTTCCAAAAAAATAAAAATCAAAACAAAAATTATTTATTTTCAAAATATTCAGAAAAATCAAAAATTGTTATTTTCCAAAATATCCAAAAAATATTAAAATATTTTAATATTTTCCAAAAAATGTCAAAAATCCCAAAAATGCCAAATTTCCTAAAAAACCCAAAATTTTCATAAAATGCCAAAAAAGACTTGTATTTTCCCAGAAAATACCCCAAAAATCCAAAAATCCCTTTTATGTCCAAAAATGAGGAAAATACCTAAAAAGTGATTTTTCCCGAAATGCATGGAAAATCCCCAAACATCCAAAAAACCTTAAAGTTTAAACAAGATTAGGTACCGAAAGGACATTAATGATTAACTAGTGTAATCAAGTCCCCGATCCTAATTTCTCTGGTTGCGCAAGAGTAAGTATTTCTCCCTATACTTTGCTTGGGTTTCTAATCAACTTACCCCAAATCGATTAGTGGCAACTCCGTTTTAAAATTGATTTACAAATTAAATATTTTAAAGTCGTGAATTGGCGGACTTGGGAGAGTCCAGGCTTTAATTAAAACCAGTCGAGCCATTAGCCTCCTTTAGGCGCTCGTACCGATCCGCCGGCGCTCCCGAAAAAAGGGGTCGCGATGCCTTGGCGACTCCACCGGGGATTTTGAGGACTTAGGCCTTATTTATCTCGTTTAAATTCTTTACTGACTTAGGTTTTTTTCTTTTTACAGGTCAATAATTTGAGAAGTTTATTTTAAGCTTACTTAAATTAAATTGTCTTGTGATTATAAACTGTTGTGCATGCTTTACTGTTTTAAACACTACACATGACACACACAACCCGGCCGCCGGACCTGGGCCGCCATAGGATTTTTAGGATGGTGTTAAGAAAGATATGGCCTCGAATGCGAGACTACGATGTAGTGGTTGCCTTTCTTTTCCCCGAATTTCTTAGCCGAAGTTAAGAGGGTACGCTGCTAACGCGAGACTGCGACCGGCAGATGCCCTTTTAATTTCACCAAGCCTTCTGAGTTAGAAATCGAGCCACACGTCTCATGTGTATGCCTTTGTGCTTGTCATTTTATCTAAAAGCAAAGCAATTTATTTACTCAGTCTTTTTATTGGCCCATGGCAATTTAGGATAAATTTTTCAAAACCCCGGTTTATATGCGATGGGGGAGGATGACATCCAGTTCATTTCTACTCCCAAGGCGGAGCTCTTCAGATGGTGGGGTCAGTTGGATCAGCCTGCCAAGGAGCGTGTAAAAGACAAGCTCGGCTATCTCCTTTCATTGATCCAGATCATTGTTCGCCCAGAAGTCATACAAGGCATTGCACATTTTTGGTGCCCAAGGACACTTACCTTCATGTTCGGTAGGTTTGAGCTAACCCCGACCCTAGAGGAATACAGCATCATCACTGGAATGTCCCTTGGGAAAGAGCTGGTCAGGCCATCAACAGGCGCCCTCCCTTGGTGCGGGCTAGCGCGTTTTTTAGAAATCGAGATCTATGTTATGGCACAAATTCTCGATGATAACAATAATACATGCCCTTTAGAATTCTTGAATGAATATTTTCAAAATCAGTCCATGACTAAAAGAAGCGAGATTTTCCTCCTTGCATTTTTCGGGCTCATCGTTTTTCCCCACCAAAGAAATGCCATAAGTCCTAAAATGGTTTGGATCGTCAATCAAATCCTGGGAGGAGCCAATTATGTCAACATGATTTTAGCTGAGACTTTCCTATCCTTTAACCATTTTAAAGACAACACAGACAAAATCATGTGAGCCTCTCTGGAAATTTTGCAAGTCTGGTTCTTTTCTCACTTAAGTGAATATCGGGGCATCATGCGATCGTTTGAAACAAACACTTCTGAGCATCCATTACAAAAATTCATGGCTTTAGGACCTTATATTCCTAATCAAACCAGTTTGCATTGGGTCGATTTCCTGAGAAATCCAGCTCCCGAGACATTCCAGTGGTGTGCTGGTTGGTTCCATGAAAAAGGGCTTGCTTTGCCTACAGACGTACCCATCCAATTCCCTTGCTTGGCTGGACTGGCGCCGTTCCCTATTACCCATTTCGAGTAGCACGACAATTCGGAGCCCTACAAGAGATCCCACCACGTTCCAGATGGAGAGTCCCTCCGGTCTTCTTCAGTACCAACGATAGCTATGCATACGGCATCTCCACTTGCGAAGAAATCTGGGATAAATGCCATCGCAAAAGGATTGTGGTACCTGAAGGACTCGAAGGAGAAGAAAAAGCTCACCACGCCTCTGCGGCCTACATCCATCATTATCACATCTCGAAAAGTCACAGGCCTTTGGTCCCTCGGTCCATCAGAGAAAGCGGCCTACTTGAACCAGTAGACCTTATACGATTGATACAAGAAGTAGGCCGGTCACCCGGTTCAGAGACAGTCCAAGGAAGCGAGCAATCGTCACAAGACCCCCTGTCACATATCTAGTCGTGTTTCCCTAGTTTTTTGAAAACCTTATCCCATTGTCCAGGGACTTTTCTTAAGTATTTGGTTCTGTCATTTCAATTCCTAGACATCAGGAGTCTGTAAAAATTCCCTTTTGATGAATGAAAAATAGACCATTGCCATGGGTCAATCTTTGCTTACTCTATGCTTATCCACTGTTTTCACGCACAACAAGTAATCATGAATCATCAACCGTTAGCCACCCGCGATTGGCCTCTCATGATAGGGTTCGATCGGGATGAAGTGCAAAATCACCTTGCCCATATTGAAGATGGCGTAGGGCAAATGTCCATCGCCCTTCAACAGCTCTCGAGACAGATGAGGTCCACTCAAGATGAGCCCAACTCTATAATTAGCACCGTCGTAACCCCTGCAAACGCGCCAAGAACTAGCCAACACTATGAACAATTCGAAAAGATCATGAAAAAGTTAGGCCAGCTACAAGGGCAGAATCCCGTCGACTTATCTAATTACGCCAGTTTTGAGATCCCTGAAAAATTTAAGGCACTTGAATGCGAGGGGTATGCTGATACCTCCCGCCCAGAAACCTACCTACAAGCCTACCTGGTCCGAAAGATGATTCAATCATACCAGTCGAGCCTAACCAGCCCTGCCCTACGATGGTACATTGTCAGAAGGATCAGTCTCCTTAAAACCTGGAAAGAGTTAATCCATGTTTTCTGCCAAGAGTACGACGTCACCCCTGACATAGCCCTGCCCTACAAAGAGCTAATGACCGTGGAACAAGAAAGGCCACTAGTTGCTGAGACAGGAAAGAAGTGTAACGATGAAGCCTTGCATAATGAATGGACAGTTGAACAACATCTAGCTACCGAAAAGTTTCCCACTAGGAAAGGCAAGGAGCCTTTATACTAGATCACAGATACAGAGCCTGTTCAAGACTGGGGCATGACAAAACAACTCCCCAGACTTACCCCAAGAGCCATGGTCCAAAGAATACCAACCCCTATCAATCTGGAAAGTGACTCAGATAGTGAAACCTTAATATCTCTCACTTCCCGCGATAAAGTTGAACTAGCCAAACGTAGAACCTTACTCAAAAGGTCTGGACCAGGGACCAAGAAAAGAAAACCTAGCCAGATTGATACGTCGTCCGGTAACGAGCTACAGTACCAAAGCTCCGAGCATTCCCAGGAATACAACCTTGAAGGCAACCATCCCCTGGAGTATGATCTTGAAGATTTCCCGCCTCTAGAATACCATCCAAAGAGCTTCCAGCGCTATTTCGATGGCGAGACTGACAGTTTATCCTATAATTATTTCCTACTCTCATCCGAAGATGAAGGCCCGCCAGAAGGGGAGGAATACATCTTTATCCGTTACAATTCCGATGAAGTGCTAAGCTCGTCGCCCGATCGTGAGAATAGTGTGAATGCCCCATCATCCCTCAGTGATTTTAACTCCGAAGAAAGCAATAGAGTAATCTCAGTAGAGTCCCATGTTCCTGAAGAAGAAGAATTCGACGCTACAATGGGTATGCAGTGGGAAAATCAGTGGCCCAGCCAAGACGTATCAGGCCCGTCTCACCCTCGTAGGATCTTGACCCCCCATAGAGATGTGGATACCCAACTTCCACAAGTACAATGGCACGACTTGCCCCGTGGCTCACTTGCAGTATCTTTATGAAGAAATGAGTCGGTATTATGGTCCAGCAATGCTCACAACTCCGGTGTTTCAAGAAACCCTTACAGGATCTGCCTCACAGTGGTTCTTCACAGCAAATATCCATCTCATAGAAGATTGGAGCGAGCTGACTTCCGCATTTCTGCATTAGTACCAAAGCCAGATCAAAACCAAGCTACCGTGCGAGGACTCGGCCTACTTCGAAAGAAGACCGATGGAGAATTTCCAAACATATGCCGAGAGATGGAGGGCTCCCATAATGCAAATCCACTCTGAGCTGGCTGAAGAAGAGTTGATAAAACAGGTTTATAGAAGCCTTGCCCCGCGACATCGTCGCCGCTGGCTGCACGGGTTGCACTTCCGTAGCTTCGATGAAGTGGTCATCGCATGCGAACATTTCGAGTCTGCTGAAGACGAGGAATCCAAGAATGCTTAGCTCCAAGATTGGCACTATCAAAACACTCCTTTACATAGGAGTTGTCATGGGTTTTACTTGTTTTTATGTCATGTTTCTTATTATAGTGTGCTAACATTGTATTTTCCCATTCCAAGAACTCTAATGTATAAATCCCAGTACTTTGTTTTGAAAAACATGAGGAAGTATTCCAAACTGGCCCATCGATGTTATCCAACCATGAAAAGACAACTTCATCCAAGGAGAATACTGAGGGTTGGGTTTCCTCATGCCTTTTCTCCCTGAAAATACATTTTGAAAATAAAAATATTTCATCACCAAAAACCTTTGTCTTAATAAAATGATGAATTTAAGCATGTTTGTCTCTCTAATTCTCTCACTTTAGGTTTCAGAATATCATTCCCTTTGATTTAATATCTGAAATTAGCACGTCATGTGAACAGGTCAAACACGAAGACATTGTTCCAGAAAATGGGGGTAAATGGAGAAGATCATCCTGTTTCAAAAAGGGTAAGTCTCATCCCTTAACATGACATTGAAAATAACAAACCCTCTCTTCTATTGTTAGGATGCAAAGGATGAAGCATAATAGGTACATGCATAGAGTTGAAGTCCAGGCAACCATGACATGTCTCGCTCCTGCCCAGTTCCCTCCTAAGCCGAAGGATCGCCTTGCCGCACGACATGCCCAATCAGCCGGACGTCACAACTTTGACAAACCTAGAAGCACGAGGAAGAAACTCCTCTAAAGCAGCTACCGTCAACGGGAGAAAATCCAGGGCGATCAAGGCGATCTGTAGCCCATGCCCTGGACGATGACTTTAAAATCTAGAAGCCACACCCTAGATGCATGTTTTCCCTCAAGGAGGAGTTGCCATCAGATAACTTGAGATTTTGATTACCCATCTCAAGTTTCATAAAAGCTTGAGGAGCATGGCTTGGCCCAATACTACTACAATCCAAGACAGAAGGAAAAGTTTTCAAGAGGGAAACAATGAAAAGAATCCTCAGCCGCAAGATACGGAAGATGAAACATAATAGGTACGGGCATAGAGTTGAAATCAAAGCATCCATGACGTGCCTCACTCCCCCCTAAGCGAAAGGACTATCTCGTCACACGACACAGCCAGGTGCCACAGCTTCGACAGACTCAGAAGCATGAGGAAGAAATTCCTTCTCTACCTTTAAAGTGATTACTGTCAACAGGGAGAAAATCCAGATAGTCAAGGCGATTTATGTCCTTACACATTAGACAATGACTCTGAAATTCAGAAGCTTCACTCTAGGGGCATTCTCTTCCAAGAGTAGTTGCCGCCAGAATTGGAGGTTTTTTATTTGTCCATCTCAAATTCCATAGAAGCTTGAGGTATATGACTTTTGCTTAATAATGCTATAGCCAAAGACAAAAGGAGAAATTCCACAGAAGAAATGTGTTGAAGATGAATCAACGACCAACAATCATGCATACGTGGAAGGCCCACTGAAGGAAACATTAAACCATGCCAAGATAAATGGGCCATCCTCAACATTCAAATATCCTTAAGGGCTAGCACAGACAAGCTCTTGGGAAGGGTAATTTGGTATTGTTTCCAATACTCTCATAATCTGAACCTGTTCTTGACATGTTTTTCCCTATTTGGCAGGAAACATTACAACACAAGGACCAAACCCGATGGTTAGGTTTGACAAAACGATACTAGCCAAGCTAGTATACGGAGATGACCTGCATCAAATACACTCGATTTCCTGTAAAGAGATGTGTCATCCACAAACCAATTAAGGAGAACAATTGACCTGACGTAGGGAACACCAGATTTTATGTCCCCTCATCCACCTAATCATCTGCAAACCAGTGAAGAGTAATGTTGTATCACTTCTAATTATTTGACTTCCAAAAAGAGATTCGTAACTAACACACTTTCTCTTGCCTTTTACAGGATCGCCTGACCGTCCAAGATACGGAAAATTAATCAACAAAAGTCTTGTCAGACTTTGATAAACTTTTTGACATCTCAAGTATCACCAAAGCAAATGGTGGAGATCCCTTAGGCTTCAAATCGTTTACAGTCTAAGCCCTACTATTTGAGCCACTTCCACAGCTTTCTAGCTTGCAAAAGGCAAGAATAGGAATTCCTGATCAGACCCCCGGTCCTCGGCTGATCATGCATGTGTCATGACCCTAACTAATAGGAGCATTTTGTTGACACCCATTTTGTGAATACTCTTTGTAAATAGCCTCTTTTGATGTTCAATTTTCAACACACTTGTGAATACCATCTCACTAATTAAACACTCTCTTGAAGCTGTTATAGCCTTCCTTGAGTAAAAAGCCATCCTTTCATTTTTGAAAAACACAAAACTCGTTCACATAATACATTGCATGCCTTTTTCATGTGAATTGCGCATGATGATTTTGTCTGCCTAAATCTTTGATTCTGTCAAGGAACATTAGAATGGACTGCTAAAGTGAAGAATGCAAGATTGATTGAGCATACTGGATGAGGCACGTCAGGATGATGACAGGCAAGCCATATCCCATACACAGTCCCCCATCTACACACCCGTGAGATGAGTATAGAAAATTCCATGACTACAGGGTAAAGGGTTCTCTCGCGGATGGTACGATGACCAAAACAGTGGAAGGCATTCCATCACTCACCTTGAGCCCCATACACTGGCCGAATTTCCATCCTACCCCCCATCAAAGAACCACCCCACACCGGGGCAAGCCAAAGACAAGTCAGCATCACAATGTGAGAAAAAAGATAGAAATTCTCTTGCTTGCACTTGCATCAATCTTTGAGTGTCTTTATTTACATATGAACACTCGCGTTAATTTAAGTGCCCTAGAGTCATGAAGAGCACTCCTTTCCTTACACACTTGTAACCATTGTACAAATTCAATCGAGTCTGTAAAATCACCCTCATGAGGAAGCAAAGCAGAAGCTGCCACTCGAGCAGCATAATCAGAAGAGCTAGCAAAAGATGGAAAAGGCATTTGCTCGAACTTGTCAAGACCAGTTCCTCAAGCAACAAAAACAAAAACTGGGGCATAAAAAAGCAGTGTGCCTGGTAAAAGCAAGGCCGATGCCCCAAACAAAAATGCAACCATTTGTATTCCCAAGAGAAGTTGCTGTTGAGGTCCGTGGAACCTTCATCAGATCGTGAGAAGAAAAGCCGATCGCAAATGTCAAGGCAATCACCAGCTCTCACCCTTTCACACATGAGTCAAGCCTACATGGCATCCTATTGTAAAAAAGGGTCTCTTCAAACTAGGGGCACTTCAATTAACGTAGGATTTCATATGTTTATAAGCATCGCTCGAAGAAGTACGAGCAAGATTATTCTATCTCTTTTCGTAAGATCCTCGACTTGCACACCCGGAGATGACCATGCAACAGCTTCCCTACAAAGCCATGACCTTATTGGTCCTCCTCTGATGAGCCATTGACCTAACCTTCATTACAACCCCAAAAAAAAGACCTCTCACATTGGTAAAGTCGTATCATTTGCAAGAATACTCGGACCCCTGCTGACATGATGATGGTAAGATAGTGTGGTCCTTACAAATCCTGCATCAATGGTCAGAATAAAGCAGCCTTTCCCATGAGAGCGAGTGGAAAGCCCTTTCAGACTGAAAGTCCCTCATTTGGCATGCTCAAGACATCTGCATTCTAAGCAAAAGTTGTCTTTCAAAATCTTCCCCAGCGAAATTCAAATGATGAAGAACTGGCAAGGTCATCATGCATAAATCACACTCTGATTTACAGCATATACAGTCATTGCATGCATGTCTGCATATTGTACAAATGATAAGCACACTGCTATAGATTAGAGATATCGCCAGGAAAGCATATCCCCATCCTTGTTCCCGGAGCTTTATATTTGAGTACCCCTCACTCACCAAGCGCTCCCTTTCTTTAGCACTCAGTATGTGCGAGTTATTCCCAGGGTATCGATATTGGTAACTGACCAAATATCCCTTTATCTTTAAGTACCTACCACTGTCTAGGTACCCGTGCTCAGCTTGATTTGTCCCTCAGGTATTGATATATGCAGTTGCCCAAGCTTACCCCCGTTTTCGAGTGTTTACCGCTACTCAAGTACCCTCTTTGTTAAACACTCGACCTATTCATGCTGTCATTAAAGTTTAAATGCTTGTGACTATCCAAGTATCCTCTCATCTCAAAATATCGACCACTGTTCGAATACCCCATTTCTGTGACACTCGACCTGCTAGAGTTGTCCTCAAAATCATGACATTGGATGCTAGCAACCTCTCAAGCATTCCCCCACATCATACGCCTGCAATTACCCAGGTATGTTTTCTTACACTTAGGCCAGTTGAGTGGTCCCTGATCATATTGTCATATACCTGTGTCCATCCAAATATTCCTGTACTTCGTACGTTTGTGTTGTAACGACTCGGGCCCTACTGTATAATATTGTCCGCTTTGGATGGGATTGCACGAAGCCATTTCCCTCCCTCACGGCTTTAAAACGCGTCATACAGGTTAAGAAGGGCCCAAGCCATTATATACTGGCCCAAGACTTCCTCCCTAGACGATGTGGGATAGGGACTCCTTCCTTGCGCACGTCCGGGGACAGAGGCGCGGACGCACCGCCATCCCTCCTCCCCGCGCACTGCCGCTCGGGCCGTCACACTCTCCCCTCCTTGGGAGGACAGCGCCCTCGCTGTGGCCTCACACGCGGTCGGGAGTCGGCTCTGATACCATTTGTAACGACCCAGGCCCCCACTTTGTATAATATTGTCCGCTTTGGATGGGATTGCACGAAGCCATTTCCCTCC